>CM057449.1:786940000-787540000 GCA_016271365.2 Neoceratodus forsteri | reverse complement strand
TGCTGTGTTACCTATGTCTACAAACTATGGCCCAGATATTCAAAAGGGTTGCGCCAAGCGCAATAGGGTTGTGCCTGCGCAAGTCCGAAATTGCGCCATTCTGCGATATTCAGCAGGAGGCAGTTGCACCACTGAAAACATGCTGAGCAACAGCGCAATGCAAATGAATGCATGCTGAACTGGAGGGTGAGGAACCATGCATAAACTGCACAGCCCGATATTCAGCCGGGCTGTGCAGAGTTGTGCAGGCGCAACCCCCAACCTGCGCCTGCACAACTTTGAGCCAAAAAAAAAGGAGTAAGTCGAAGGCCACCCACAGGTGAGCTGCCGCACTACAGGCGTGAACACAGCAGCTGCCACCTGTGGCTGGCCCTCAACCTACTCCCTGTAACCCACCTGCAGCCCAATCACGGCAAAAATGTAAAAATCCCCACCCCCACCCCGACTGGCACGATCGTGGACAAAAGCAGAAAAGTCCCCTCCCCGACTGGCCTGATCGAGGCATAAGCTTAAATCACCCCCCCACCAGCCCGATCGTGGGCAGCAAAGTGTTCCCAGACATATCCCTGGTGGTCCAGTGGAAGACCGATCGCGGGCTGAAGAAGTGTAAAAATACCCCGGCGTATCACTGGTGGTCAGTGGAAGCCCAATCGTGGGCTGAAGAAGTGCAATAAACCTCCCCAAGCGTATTCCTGGTGGTCAGTGGGCCGCTAAGCCCGATCGCGAGGCTGCATAATGTCGCGAAACCCCACCACCCCACACACCATATCCGTGGTGATCTAGTGTCCCCACTCCACCCACCCACGAAGCCCACCACCCTGCTCCCCACCCCACAGCCAGCGGGCAGCATCCCACCTGCCTCCCACCCCGGCCGCCCACTGATCGATCACTGTTGCAGGGCTGCACGCCCATTGGTGCAGAGCAAGAGCCAATGGGCATGCAGCCCTACCTTTTATTGTTTTTTTGCAAAAAAAAAAAGAAATAGCAAAGGCAGTTAAAAAAGTGATCTTGATCTGCCTACCCTAATTCTCTGCAAGTCCACTGGAAATCTCTGGGATAAAGCACCAGTACCCCCTCTCTTCGAAGCCATAACCTCATTTCCCAGATCTGACTATGTACACCCATATCCTCACCCCCTCTTCTCCTCTTCATTTTCATCCCCACTCTAATCTTCCCTTCCTGCACTCACCCTAGCCCCACTGTCTCTACAAATGTCTAACTCATAATATCCTGCATCTTCTCCTCTATACTCACTACCTCATCTTCCACCTCTCCTCATCACATGCCTGTCTGTCCCCCTCTCCCCTCTCTCTCCCAGCATCTTACCACCACAGGTGGTAACCATTGCTTCCTTAATCAGGGCCACCAGACCTGCTTCCAATATAGCATTTCACACTCGGAGATATAGGCTCCCTGTAACCTAGTTATTCCTTCTCTTTACCCTCCTCCTCCTGTCAGGGGGACATCAAACACAACACTGGCCCCATATCCATACCCACTCCTCTCACCTCACACAAAAGCTATCGCCCATATCAGCATCAGAAGTCTCCTGCCCACGACTGACCTACTAACTTGCTGGATAGCTGAGCATGCTCCAGATATACTCTGCCTAACAGAAACTTGGCTCTCTGCTAAAACCCCAACTCCTCCCTCACTCTCCCAAACTATGCTTCAGACAGGGCCATGGTAAAAGAGCTGGTGGTGTAGCTATCTACACAAAACAACCACTCGTGAGCTTAGTTAGTCACAAAGAAGCTTGCCTCAGCCCAAGAACTCCTTATGGTTCAACTCTCCCATCCTGCCTCACTCCAGCTTTTCCTAGGTGTGTTCTGTGCCTGTTCCTGCCTATCCTGAGACTCCCTCATCACTACCCTTACCACCCTGCCCAACCTAGCATCCAGAGGGAAATTGGTCCTTGTAGGCGATTTCAACTTGGACTGGCTAGCCCCCTCCTCAAAAGCTCACACCTCCAAAATCGAGTCCCTTAATCCCACCCAACTGATCAATGAACCCACCTGCTACGACCCCTACTCCCAAAACCATTCTTTATTAGACTAGATCCTTACCTCCCACCCTCACAGAATGACCTCCTCTGGTTTCCTCACTAATGCACTAAGAGACCATTGTATTACTTACTGTATCAGGCAAAACACAACTGCTCAGATTTCCTCCCAAGTACATCAACACTTGCCCTCTAAACACACTGGACACCGACGCTCTCCTGACCAGTCTATACCAAGCCGACTGGCAACCTGTCTACTCAGCCCCTGATGTTGACATGGCCCTCTGTAGATTCCTACACACCTTTAGAAATATCGGAGATGTCCATGCCCCTCTGAAAAAGTCCAGGGTCAAGAAGCGGCACCACCCCTGGATCACTGCACCCGTCCATGCCAAATGCAAGGAAAGAGACAAGGCTTGATTGTACTTTAAATCCAACCCCAACCCTCAGAGTAGGCAAGCAAGCTTTTAACACCCTCCATAATGCCTGTACCAAGACTATAAGAAAAGCAAAGGCAGACTACCTTAGGTCGCACCTCTTGCATGCTAAGCCCCCTCAGTTCTGGAGAGTTGTGCACACACTCGACCCACTAGCTCAGCCCTGCACCCCTTCCTTCAAACTTCACAGACAACCAGTCACTGACCTGACCCGCACCTCTGAAATCCTCAACCAGTTTTTCATTTCCTGTCCCGTACCACATGGGTCCCCCTCCTACCCCAGCCCCACCACTACCTTCCCTTAGCAATGACTTCAAGTTTACCCCGTTACCGAACGTGAGGTTCACAAAGCCCTATGCTTGCTTAACCCTGCAAAGACCAACCTGGATGGGATCACCCAAAGTACCTGCAGATCTCAGCTCCTTTGATCACCAAGCCCCTTACACATCTCCTTAACCTCTCATTTTCCAATTGGCCTATGTAATTCTCCTTCAGAAAGGTGGTGACCCCTCCTTGCCAGGCAATTATAGGCCCATCTCTCACTCCTCCCAGCACTAGCTAAACTACAAGAATCCTTGGCCCACACCTGACTAGCTGACTACCTTGCAACAAATACCATCCTCTCACCCCATCAGTCCAGCTTCAGGAAACGCCATCTCACAATTTCCTCCCTCCTATGTGTCACCAACCATATCCAAACTGCCTCCGACCAAGGCTTCCTTACAGCAGCAGCAGTATTTGGTGATTTAGCCAAGGTATTTGACTCCATATCCCACCCTCTTCTCCTACAGATGCTTCAGGCAGCTGGACTTACCCCCATCACTGTAAAGTGGTTTCAATCTTATCTATCCACCAGATTCCAATCTGTTAGAATCACTGATAGCATATCCCCCCTCTTTCCCCATCCTGGCGGGTGCCCCTCAAGGCTCTGTTCTTGGTCCCATCTTCTTTTAATATTTAGAGCCTCGAGGAAAGGAGGGAGAAGGGGAACATTATAGAAACTTTCAAGTACCTCAAGGGATTCAACAAAGTCCAAGAGGGTAGCATGTTTCAAAAAAAGAGGTGTGCAAGAACAAGGGGGCACAATTTGAAGATGGGAGTGTGGCTCAAAGGTAACGTAAGAAAGTATTTTTTCACAGAGAGGGTTGTGGATGCATGGAACGGCCTTCCGGAGGAGGCTGTGCAGTCAAAAACAGTGGTTGAATTCAAGCATGCATGGGACAGTCATAAGGCAATTCTAGGGGGTGGGGGTAGAAAGAAGTAGGCTGCTGGTTAACTAGGATTTGCAGCTTATCCATTAGGTAGGGAAATGGGTCAACTGGGTGGGCCAAGGGGTCCTTATCTGCCGTCAAATGCTGCATTTCTATGTTTTCATTAACAACCTTCCCTCCTCCTGCACCAGTTCATCAATACACATGTATGCAGATGACACCATCCACTTTACCTCTGGTCCCAACCTGCTTGAAGTCCAGGCTACACTACAAAGTGACTTTGACAACATTCAGTGCTGGTTCTGCCAAAACTAACTGAAACCAAACACCACCAAAACTGTTTCCATGGTTTTTAGCTCTGCTCAGAAACTTAGCCATACTACCACCCCACCAATCACCTCTCTCGATGGCTCCCCACTTGACCAAATCACCAAATACAAGTACCTGGGAATTTGACTAGATCCCCATCTGTCTTTTTCAGCTCACATTGAATCTATCACTTCCAAGCTGTGCCCCAAACTTGGCATGCTATACCAGAACAGAGACTGTCTCCTGTTACCTGCCAGACATGAAATTGTCTCTAAAATGATCCTCCCCATATTAGGATTATGTAAATGTGGTGTACAGCTGTGACTCTGTAACCTCCCTTGCCAGGTTGGATACCCTTCTAAACTAATTTTGCCGCTTCTCCACAAATGCAACAACAATGCAATCTTTACTCCCTCCTCAGACTAAGCCCCTTATCTCACAGGTGCTATATACACACCCTCAACCTTATATCTAAGTAGTGGTTTAACTTGCTCCCTTCCTATCTTGAGGACTGTCTGTTGTCTGACTCCCTATCTCCCTATGAACTCAGGCACAGAAATGAAAGATCCTTCACCCTGCTCCGACCCTCTTCCATAGCGGGCAAAGCTGCCTTCTCCTACCGGCTCCCCTACTTGTGGAACAAACTTACCCCTACTATCAGAAACTAACCCTCTCACTCTAGTTGCAAGCAACAGCTACGCCTCATTCCTCATCCCTTATACTGCTGCCACAACTGAGCTAAACCCACTACGTCTACTGACTTTACCTTCCCACAACCCTCCCTAGCACTTACTAAAGATTCATTATTTGGAGCACTTACAATTGTATTGTTCACCTCTAGATATTCATCACATGTTATTTGGTTTGGCTCTTACTGCTGAATTATATTGATTGTAATTAGCTGCTATTGCTCTGTTGACTAACTCTCAGCATTCATTGTTTGTATTTCCACTGCTCCTTTCCCCAGGGTCACACCTGGAATCGAGCCTCGGCTCAGTGTGCCTTTTCCGGTTCCAAATGTTTAAATAAATAACAATTGTTGTCAGTTATTATTATGTATTAATGCACACACACACTTCTTGGCCTTCATTGTTTTCCAGTTTCACTTTAATCTCAAAATAGCCATGTTGTTTACAAGGATGGTAATACTGTGATGCAAATGTGTTAAGAGCTCCCATCCATAACAAATATAGTTGGCCTGACTTGCATTCTTTATTATATTTTACACAGTTTAATGCTATCAGAGGACACACTCAGATGCTTAACCTTCCTAGACTTTCTGACCCTGGGCTGTAATTACTAATCCTACAGTTACATTGTACAGTAAGTGCCCTGGCCTCAAACATCTTCTCCCTGTCTGTGCTTATGGCAAAACTCTTTTGTGGGTAAGAATGCAATTACTTACTTTATTACATTATTAAGGCTGACATGAACCAGGAAATACAGTTATAATGAATCTCATCTGATATCGAAGATGATTCAAGACATGTATAAGCTGGGCATGTTCAAAAAATCAACCAGCTTTTTTTTTCTTTTAATTCCACATGTTACAGTGCAATTCAGCGTCTCCATTTTGCAGAAGCATAAATACTAATGTTTGGAGAATATGTTTTTGAGGTTATGATCTCTGTTATTTTTTTATGGATTTGTAGGAAATTATTTAAGAAATGTTTCTTGTATATTCAAAGGAAACAACTTTGATATTTCACTTTAAAAATATTGTCAAATATCACAAAAGTCTGGTCTTCACAGGAATAGCCATTAGCACAGGAATATACAGAAATTCTAAAAAAGAAACTATTTAAAGTACTGATCCAATACAACTGTCAAGCCCAAACTGTATGTTGTTTTAAGTGAAAACAAGTCAGCACTGGTTATGTTTACAAGTTGCTAAAAGTTATTGCCCCACCTCCAATAGTACTGTACATATCAATTCAGGTAGCCCTGCCATCTAACATACTGTATTTTATTGTTGCCATCCAACAGCTCACTATAGGTTTGTTCGAATCAACATGGAACAGCAAATAAATGACATTTTCTTATTACATGTAAACTAGGTGATTGCTATGTTCAAAACTCTTATGCAGTCTTGAGAAACATGTTAAAATAGGAATGCTATTATTTGATAAAACTTTAGTATTCAGTTCAAGAGTGTTAAATATAACTGGTATATGCCATGGGATGTCTCAAAATAAATTATTTATTCTGAGTTTCAGGTTTTGACATCTTGACCTCATAAGTAGCAGAGCCATGAATGAAGTCTGTTGATAACAAACCATGTAACTAAAATAAATCACTGATTTCAAGACAGTCTATGGTATACTGTATGTCATTTATACCATGGCATGTCTTACCTAACATGGTAAAATGGCATGTAATGTTGAAAAATACTGCATAATTCTATAGGGAGTTGATGCAGCTGAAGAGAAAATGTCCATTGTTGAGTATGCTGGAATGAGAGTAAGTGATTTATATATATATATTCCATCTCCCTGTGCCATGAATATAAATGCATTCAATGGATCATTTTTATTTACACCACCATTGCATAAATGCGGATGCTATTATACACTTGTATAAGCCAGCAAATACATACAACTGCATCATAAGTGGTACTTTGTATCTAGGGCAATACACTACTAAAAATATACTGCATTTTAATCCTGGATGAGGATTAAAGATCTTTGTAAAAACAGATTATAGCTCATTCCTAGTAATGAATTTGCGTGGAGTTTCAAAGAGATGGCTGCAGTTTTCATACCTCTCTCATGGTACAGTGTTTTTTAGTAATGAATCTGAAATGGATACAATTATGGCCATCATAAAATGTTGAAACTTTATAAACTGCCTGTACTCTAACGTGAAACCTTCTGTGACTGCAAATTCCTACGGGTTATGGCCACTTTTCTGTCATCATTCAACCAATCATAACAGCACTAACACACTGGTGAACAAGAGGAAAAGACTGTCTTGACTTTTTACATCCCTACTTCTGCAATTGTAATACTACTAAAGCTCTTTTTGTTTTTATAATTAAGTTTGAAGAATTACAAATCAATAGAGTCTGGTGTGGGAAAGCAGAAAAATAAACCCCGATAAGATCACAATTACTAGCTTAGCATATTGCTCTGTCAGAGCTCTAGTTTATCTGTATAATTTATTACAATTAGTTTTTTTCTTCTTCCCTGGTTCCAGGTCTTCTTGGCAGGATTACACTAAAGCTCTTTAGCCTGACTGACCACCAGGGTGGCATTTACTTCAGCTGAGGAGGTCTAAGGCAATGACTAATTATCAGGGAAGGGACCTTTATCTAGACATTGGCTTCTCTCACCCTTAAAAGTTATTTCTCTATATTCTCTGTTCCCTTTCCAGTTACTTGAGGTGCTGTGCATTTAAATTTTGACCATGTCAACCAAGGATTATGCTTCTCCATGTATGCTGCTAAGGCCATCAGAAGTTGACCACTGGGGAGGGTGGTGCTCATACAACAGGCAGGGCTGCAGCTATGAATTCTGGGGCCCTGGACAAGTCACTTGAAATGGGCCCACGTTTCCCAAATCAGCTAATGCCAGGGGTAATGCCAGCTCCTCAGGTGGGCCCCTCCTGACCTCAGGGCCCGGACAACTTCCCCACTTTCCCCCCATTACTGCGGCCCTGAGACAGGCAAACTCAGCTCTGCACTGCAATGCCATTGCAGTCCTCCCAGAGTTCAAAGCATAAAAATAAAAAGATGGCACTCAGGTGAAAAACATATCTGAGGTAAAGCATGATGAAGGTTCACATTAATGATACAGACTGCCAGGGTCTCAGTGCTGTGCTTTTGGGATGCTCTGTGACAAATGAATAATTTTTCTGAAATTTAAAATATGCCTCTTTTATACTTTAGATCAGTTTTTTTTAACCTGAGTGTCACCTCTTTGTCCTTCTCCTTATGACTTGGTCTGGGCTAGAACACGTCAGGCAGTCATGATCCCACAGATTGTGCCTCCTGTCTCAGAGCTCCTCCCATCTAGGGACAGGAGTCAGGCCCCAGATTATAAAGCCCAGTCCCCAATCAACACTGTGGCAGCTTGATGTGCTGCTTGTGCATCCCTATAGGATAATCAGTTTGAATTAGATGTTATAGATTTCCAGATGTTATGATTTCCAGATGCAAATTCACAGTTCTTCTAATGCTGATGCACAGCTGGCATCAGTAGAACTGTTACATGACATTCCATGAAAGTTTGATTTTTTTAGGACCATCCATTTTTTTATTACTGAAGACATTTTCATTAAAATTGTATCTTGTGTCCCTTGCATTTCATATTTTCCAGTTGCTCATTCCAACAATGATGTTTTGTAATCTTCTGCTTATGACATCACAACCTGTTACCACATAAAGGATTTTAATGTCACAAGCAGAGGATTGTAAATTCAGGGCAGGAAAATTATCAGGAACAGATGAAGTCCAAGCAGCAAAGAGTCATAGAAACATAGACTTTGACGGCAGATAAGGACCACTTGGCCCACCCAGTCTGCCCATTTCCCTACCTACTGGATAAGCTGCAGATTCTAGTTAACCAACAGCCTATTTCCTGCAACCCCCCACTATAATTGCCTTATGTCTGTCCCATGCATGTTTGAATTCCTCCACTGTTTTAGACCCCACAACCTCTCCAGGAAGGCAGTTCCATGCGTCCACCACTCTCTCCATGAAAAAGAATTTCCTCACATTACCCCTGAGCCGTCCCCCCTCTAACTTTAAATTGTGCCCCCTTGTTCTTACACACCTCTTTTTCTGAAAGATGCTACCCTCCTGGACATTGTTGACAATCTTATATGCTATCATTTGTGAAACATTGTAGATTGGAATGGCTTGAAATTCCATTTTGTTTGTGTGGGGGGAATGCTAAAATACAGTTGCAGTCATTGATATGGTCAGATATTTTCAAATATCTGACAACATTTCTACAGAGATTCTCTCTGGTGGCCCCAAAGCAGGACTACAGGCATGTAGGAATTTCTCTAGCGATATCACAGAAATTTCAGAAAATATCTGATGATAGCAATGGCTGCAACTGTATTTAGGTTCTTTTGATGCCAACTGTCATTGTTTTTTAGGAACACAGAAAATTGCTTTAATAGTCCAGCAAGAAATAATACACTAGAACAGGGTTATACCTACAATTAAAAATTAGACATTTGTAAAAGTAAAATATCAGTATGCTTATTAGGCATAGTCTAACCAGAAAATTGACTTTGCGAAATCAAAAATAAAAGAGTTACAATATGAATCAAAATGCAGCCCCACTCCCATTTAGTGGCTTGTCTTATGGGCTCCAAAGGCCCCCAGCACACACCCACAGCCAGCTGGACCTCTGTCCCCATTCAAGGACTTGCTTAGTGGTGATCATGTAGACGCATTCAGGGATGGCAAGTTCTTTAACGTTCATGCTGGCAGCATGATAAGCTTGCCAGCCCAGTGGTGCTGAGGACTGAGGTGCAGGACACCACACCTCATGCCACGCTAGTGACCAGAGTTCAGAAGTGGACTCTGGGAGCCGGGGGTCAGTAGGGGGAGAAGAGGATTGAAAATCTGGAGGACTGCTCTACTCTCCTAGGCTGGGTCTGTGGGGATGCATTGCTCTGTGGCAGCTGCAGGTGGAGACTGTGGGAACCATAAGAACGATCTGCTGAGGGGGTGAGACAATGGTGGACATCTTCAGATGGTGTGAGATTGTGTCCTTCACATGGACATCATTGCATGTCCACATCTTGGGAGGCAACCAAGGTGGAAAAACCCCAGCTGATGGGGAGGCGATAGCAGAGCTCAAGGGCCAGACTCACACACCCAATGCCAGCCCCAACCCCAGCTTGACTCTCTGTGGTCCTTGCTTTCTCTCATAAGAGGCCCGTGGAAGGGGGGGGGAACTCAGCACCTGATTCCTCAGCTGGAGGAGGGGTTCTGGTAGAGGTGAGGCAGAGTGGGTCCCCACCTGAGAGATGCCTCATTAGCCAGTGACTGGAGGGAAACAGAGTTGGGAAAAAAAAAACTTGATAAGCTTTGCAGTTCAGCTGCCACACATTAGAACATGTTATTGACTGATTGCACTGAACACCCCACCAGAACTGACTTGGCCGCAAGACAAGCAGCAGGGCAAGGACTGAGATAAAGCTTCACCCTAAAGAGCTCAATAAAAGGCAACAGAAGCTGCATAAGAGCACTAACATTCAGTAGGAAAATGTAAACAGTTTTGCAGCATCCATGTTGTGTGTCATCCAACCCTACAGGACATCTGGGATAGGGGTCACAGAATGAAAGCTAGTCAATCAGGGAACTCTGGGGTTGTAGGGCAAGCATGCTGTATGACTGCACAGACTTTATATAGTTCATCTAAAATTTTTGAACCAATTAAGATCTGGAGTTTTGCATAGCATGCAAGCAGCATGTCTCTTAGAACTGTGCAAGCTTTGCACACAACTTCTGAGGAGCTGAAATTTTGCAAGATTGCAAGCAGCATGTCTTTGCCAGAACTGCGAATGCGTTTTCTGCCATTCTAGGCAAACGGGAGGAGACAGCCCAGATTCTGCTTGAGAGGGGATCCAGCATTTTAGTACCCATGAGAAAGAATGATTGTTCAGCACTGAGAGAGGACAAATGTACTATTACTGTCTGTGAGTGACTGATAGGCCTGAGAGAGAGAGAGAGAGCTCTACTGAATCACTTTGAAGAAGACCATTCTAATTGGAGATAATCTGGAGAAATGCAGATTCTTGTAGGAGAGCTTAGGCAGAAGTGCCTACAGCATATCCATACTGGATTTTTTTCCAGTAATTGCAACAGTGACCAGAAGAGGCAGACACCATGCATCTAGTTTCTGTTGGTGCCCTGTGAGTTCCAGCAGTGCTTATGTGCTGGTGCTCTTAAGAGCTGGCATTATCCTGGTGGTTGTAGCCATTTAGTGAGAAGCAGGAGGAGACTGGAGAGGAGAGCAAAAACAGCAGAGGCTCAGGTTCTAGAGCCCACCAGCTTTTGGAGAGTGGAATGCCCTTTGACTGATCAGGTGGACAAACTTTATCTATCCCATTGTGGAATTCATAAGTAACAATAGGATTTCAGTCCTGCAGGTGGAGTATTTAGTTAGATAGCAAAGGGGCATCAGAAGCCCTGGGCCAGGAGTGAGCCCTGGTTGTTAGGATACCCTAGTCAAAGACCTATGTTAGATCCTTGGAGAGAATTTGTGCTTCTTTTGGCATACAAATAGAGTGGTACCCAGTGGTGAGATGCACTACATAACTGTATTTATTAGGAAATACTACCCGGTTAAAACAAATGTGAATTTCCTGTAATATATTATGATATATCTGGATATTCTGATTGTGTCACTGGATTTCACTGTAGTGATCATTTTCATTTACAATAACAGTGACTTGAAAGTGCATGCCAATCCATATAAGTGTGTTTGTTTTTTTGATTATGCTGATAAGCATAGTAGGCAGAAAGATGCCAGTTTGCACATGCGACCATAAAAAATTAAACATTTAACAAAAGTCACAGTACAGTAAATACAATAAAAACAAATTAAATAATATACAAACAGACCATATCATATTTTATCATTACAGTGGCAAGTGGGCATTGGCAGTTGACTGCTACAATCACCAGACCTATACCACATCTCAACTGAGGAGTTCATTTTGTATTAGGGACCTCCCAAAGGTATTGGGGGGTTGGGGAATGTTTGGTGCACCAACTGTGGGACTGTAACGGGTGATGCGCTTGATTTAATCATATTGTTGTTACATTCATTACTTACCATCCTCTCCACTTCCCGTGTCCTTACTTCAAGTGTCTTATTGTATTTGTATTTTGTTATTGTGTCACTGCATTGGGGAGTAGGATTGTGTGGGCCAGGGTATTGATTATATACTTGGGGAAAGGGTCATAGCTTGTGTGTCAGCTGGTATTTCCCTGGGACTACATCAGGTGCAAGCACCATGTCACTGAACTTCAGTCACCGAGAGTATTCAATGGAAAAAACATAGGCCATCCCCCTGGGAGTATTGACAAGGTATCCACATGAAAGACCCAGTTGACTTACAAACAGGAGCAGAAAGGTAAAACATCATCAATATTTAAATCAGCTTGAAATAAATATTCCTTATTTGACTTTCTCAGAGTACTAGCTATTATAGTACTGGATGGAAAAAGTAAAAAAAATACAAAAAACATTGTAAACTGGCAAAAAAGAGCACAGTCACAAACTCAAGAGGAACTACAGAAACTGAAAGCAAAAAGTCTTGTACACTGTAAAACGTTCTAGAAATCCTACTAGTTTCATCTCTTAGATAATAATATCCATTCTGAGTACATATTTTGCACAGATAATATGGTGGCAATGAAGTATTCTTTAAGAATAATAACTTATAGCCCATCAGAGCAGTGGGTTTGCTACTGCTCACAATGCTTGTGAACTGAGCTTGGGAACGGCCTTGAGTCAGTGGAGGGCCGGCCATTGAGCATCCTAATGCTCTCCCTGTTCCTCAGGAATGGAAGAAAAGAGGGTTGTACAGTGCTTCCCACCATGTGACTGCCACCTGGGTGACCATAGGTGGTGGTGCAAGCACGAATGTCATCAAGTCTTGCACATGCATGTCCACCAGTGAGCTCAACTGGCATCCTCTAGGGGAGTGTAGAAGGAAAATGGAAAAAAAACTCTGCAGCGGAACAGGGTGAGGCACCAGAGGCACTGTACTCTCAGGTCCCAACCCTTACAGAAACATAGGTGTGCTGTGAATATACAGAATCCATGCCACGTGCTTAATTGTGCAATGTTTGCATGCAGCTTGCCTACATAAAATGATCCTAAGCAAACCAGGTCTAAAAAGAAAATCAGGTTCACACATGCTGCAAGCTTGACCTGTGCACAGCATGTAAGCTGATGCAAACATCTTCTAAAAATCATATCAGGTTTGTGCGTTGCGCGCTTGACATGAGTGCAGCAGTTAAGCTGGTGTGAACATCATTTAAACACCACCTCAGGCTCCCATACTGCAAACTTGCCATGTGTGCAGCAGCTAAGCTGGTGCAAATCTCATCTAAAATATCACACCAGTGCCTATTTCTTATACTACTGCCAGCAATTAGAGTCATTAAAATACATTAGTATCTGAATTTCCATAAAAATTAGGTAAACTCATCAATTCTGATCCTTTTGCAAGTTGTTTAATTGGTTTCTGATTTTTGTCATTAAATCACCATTAATTTGTAAAGTATTATTTGCTTACTGCATTAAATGCCTAGGATATAGCCAGTCAACATCTCCCATTCCAGATGTATGAAGAGACGCCTCTGTGGCCTATCCTTTTTGTTTTGGACCATAAGTCCATTATGCATATTTAGTGCTACAAATGTGTTTCTCCATGACTGTTTCATCTCACTTACTTTCCCTTTGTTATTCAGTATTGAGTACATACACTGTGGCCATGCTTAGCACTCTTTGTGCTGAGTAGGGTCTTGGAAGCATGCACCATACCTCACATTTTGTCATTGAAATGAGGGACATGGGCACTCAAAATGAGGGACACTAACCCACATGATGATCAGGACACATCATGAAACATGGAGATACAGTACCTTCGAACACAGTGTAAACCATTGCATTAGCAGCTGAGAATTAATTTCTACCATCAAGCTGTGGTGCCATTTAGGTAGGGCAGAGGGAGGCAGTTGCCCACCCCCCATATTTGTGCCTAGCTTGTTCTTATGGTGGGGCAATAATGGCTTTAAATTTGGAATTAATCTTTTGCACAATAAGTGCTCACCTGGCCTGTGTGTGTTCACACTGCAGTTACTCTCCAGACTCAGCTGTGTCTGTATTGTGTTGTCCACTCTCTCCACCTATTAATAGCAGCACCATCATATGTGATGTGGATGAGCTCCAGCCAAGAAAGATCACATGAGCCTTGCAAGTGTAACACTGTCTTTCCTACCACAGAGTAGACAGACTGCACACTACAGCTTGGAGGGGTCAGTGAGCAGGGCTGTGGCAGCATATTTTGTTGTTATACTCTTACTGATCTCCATCTCCCCTGGTGGCTGAAGGGGCAAAGGATGAGACAGAAGCTAACTCAAAACTAGGCTACCTACTTACTCTACTAGGCATGCCTTGCAAAAAAAAAAAACAGCACAGACCCTCACAGCAGCAAGCTAGGCTTAGTAGCAGTGGTGACAGTGGTGTGGGTGGCCTTCATAGGCCTTGATCAGTGCAGTGTGGCAGCAGCCATAGCAAGCAACCAAGCAAGAAGCAAGTAACCCAGGTTGGGTGGGTTCAGATGGCGAGGTGACTTGGTCATGGACCACGCTGGGGACCTGTGATGGTCAGTTCTGGCATCCAGCTTCTGGCAGAAGGAGAGAGAGGGACCAGACTGAAAACTGGGCTGGTGGTACACTATGCCAGGCTGCAAGGTCTGCCCATATGGCCGGGTAAATAAAAGTAAATAATTTTTTCACAGGGAGGATTTGGGAAGAAGGAAATACTGAAATATTGATATGTTTTTCAGGTTTTTTCATCTTTGGGTGGCTTTATGACCCATAGGGGATGAGTACTGAATGGGATGGACTCAGGGAGAAAAATCAGGACAATGTTCTTTTAGGAGGGGTGCAGAACTTCAGCCAGGAAAAAAACTGATTAGTAACTGGGTGGGTTTAAGCCCAAATCTGGGGCACTGCTCCGGGGTATATACAGATGAATCTTATACATTTGAATTTTTTCTCATTTGCATATCACTTTTCAGTCAAACAAAATAAGTTGTACCTTTTGGAGATGTTACAGACATTCTAGAGCTATCCCTTGCATTCATGGACAGTTGAGAGGTATGGTATGCACAAACAGTTAGAGCCCCACTATAGTCAGGCTTATGCCCCCCCCCCACAGTGAAGCTGACCGCCACATCCCCATGCTCAGGCACATTATGACAAAGGTCAAAGGAGACTGCAGGGGTGTGCACCATTGAAATGAATGGGGGTATTATTTTATTACTATTTTATACATTTTTGATGGAGAGTTGGAGATATATGAAGGCCACCGCTCGACCAACAAGGAATTTGTTAGTAGGACAGTGGCCTTCATTATTCTCCAACTCACCATCATAACATATAAAATAGTAAAAGAAAATAACTCTATTAATTTCAAGGTGGTACGCCCCAGCACTTTGCCCCATGGACATCATCTCTTAAAGACTCCTGCCTCTGGCTCCCTAATTCTCAAGTAAGAGACTTTTTATTTATATCTATACTTGGTAGGCTGTCTGTAGCAGCATGGCCATACCCGCTACAGTGTGTGTGCATGGGGGAAGGGGGATTGGCCATATAGGTGTATGTATATGTGTGTGTGTGTGTGTGTGTGTGTGTGTGTGTGTGTGTGTGTGTGTGTGTGTGTTTAGTTATTGCTACTTTTGTGTTTGCACCTTAAAGTCTGTTTGCGTGGAAGTATTCAAAAATATGGAGACAAAATTGTAGGATTACAGGCCAGACATTAGTAATTTAGTGGTTTTGTGGGTAAGTTTGTGTATTGGGGTGGGAAAAACCACATGAGTTTCCATCGGTATGTGTGCTACAGTTCAACTGTGAAAATGAGATGAGGGAGAGAAGAAAACTGAAAAGCATAACAATGGCTACAAGCATGCTGCATGCGTGCAGATGTATTCAAATACAGTATGTATTGAAGTACAAGTGAGCAGACTGTATGGCTTAGTGGTTAAAGGCACTGAACTGCAAGCCAGGAGACTTGGAGGCATGAAGACCTGGGTTTGAATTTCATCAATCCTTACGTATGTATGGTGTAATCCTGAGCAAGTCACTTAACTTTTACATGTGTCATTATCAGTGACCACTTGCTTTTTTGCACACATGCCACATGCATGCAGTCTTTCCCAATTTAATATAAAAATCATGGTTTCCATACTTGCTTGCAGCACGCATGCCATATGCAAGCAATTGGATCCAATCTAACATTTAAATCATACTTGCGGCACACATATCACTTGGGTAATTTTCTGTGTGCAGCATGAAAACATTTCATATAATTATTTCTGTAAGGGAATACCCCCGATTGGCCCTTCACCTCCTGAAAAAATCTGGCCTAGTCCCCCCCCCCACCCACCACCTGGAAAGGTGAAGCCCAAGTTAAATGGAGGCAATGTGCTAAGTGACAGAGAAGGTGTGGGTGGGGCTGTGAGGTTGCCTACTAGGTGACAAAGGGGGCAGCCATGGAGCAAGAGAGGGAAATAGAAAGTAAAAGAAAGAAAAATTATTACATTTCCCACCCTCCTCTTCTTTATTCCACTTTGACTACATAGCTATTCTTCCCTGTCCCTCCTATCTATCCTCATCCTACCCCCACCTCTGCTTGCTATCTCCCTCCCCTGTCCCTCTCCACTGGTATGGAACCTTCCTTCTTTCTTTGGCTCAGGCACAATCCAATTATATGCCTATGTTGTTATTTGTACAATCCTCTTTCTTAAACAAGTGTTCTCACATTATGTTATTGTTACCTAGTGAAATGTTAGCCTTTGTTTTGACTCTGCACTTTGTACATGCTTCGATTGCATAATTATTGTTAGAATTTATGCCTGGAGGCAGTTTTCAATTAAGTCTGCACGTGCTGTATTGTTTCTGGGTATTACCAAAGTTTTATAATCCTAGTCCGGTTCCATTGGACACTGTGGGCTAGATTTTCAAAGAGACAGGAATAATGCCAGGTGCTTGCATCAAAGAAACAAGATGCAAGGGCTCACTGCACTGCACCTTGCATCATTCCTGTCTCAAAAGGAGCATGTGGCATAGATGGGACCTGGTGCACCAGACAGTCTTGCACCCAGCTTGCAGTATGTCACAGGCAGTGCCATGGCACTGAGGGGTGTTGCACCAATAGGCAGCTGCCATATGCCCTAATGCAGAATTCTGGAAGGGCACTAATGTTGGTGGCACCAGCCCAGAGTTAGACCAGCCCTGAGCTGGTCTAACATGCAGTACACAAAAAGGATTTCCACCTGTGGACCACCCAGGGAGTGGCAGCAGCAATGGCTCTATCCCACAGCCATACAGGGGCACTGAGTGCTATGCCGGTAGTGAGCCAGGTGGTCTGGCAATGCACAGTAACCCCTGTGGTGCTGTGTAGGGCACCACACCATAGCCCACACAGGTCACACCAAGAGGCTCACTGGGACCCAGGACCAACTGCCTGCAGCACTGCCCACCTGCACTGATGGTGGTGGACTGCTGCCAGGCATGGACCATGGTCAGCTGCACTGCTGGTGGCATGGCATGCTGTCAGAGGGGTGCTCTCCATCATGCAAGACATATGTAGCACCTTGCCCACCTTACTGTGGGGTGGCAGAAAAGTACCAATACATGCCAGCTGAGGTTCCAGTGCTGGAAAGCTGCATCTTTATCCATGGTAGGGCCAGACTGATGCAGTGGACATCAGCCACATTCTGTGGGCAATGCATCTGCTGGTACTGTCAATACCACAAGATTGTCTCATAGCTTGTTGCATTCCTCTTCCATGCACCTTCCCTGTGATGCATGGGTGTACTTCCCACAAGTTGTGGGACTTCAGTGCCAGGAAACATCCCATTCAAGAATTGGGTGCAGAATCCCTGGTGTACCAGGGATTGGTGCAAGCTGCTGTTTGTCACAGCTTGTGCTGATTTTTGAGAATAGAGCCCAGTGTGCTGGATCTAAAAAGCATTGTTATGCCAACTAGGCATATAGGTTTACAGAAAGTATACAGTGCCTCTAGGCAATCTGGAAAGACAAATTACAGTAGTGTCAATAGCTCAGCAGGCTGCACATGTGCCTTTGGGCCTTGAAGATTGGAAGGTCATCAAGAACATGGGATAATACCCAGAACTGACACTGTTCTGCAGCACTATGGGGGTGTTGCTCTACTGAGGTACCATCCCTTGGTTAAGACATTTAACCAAGGTCTTAACTACTAATACCTGGTGGCTGTCCTCGTGAAAGTTAAAGATCCAATGGCAGCTGTTGTAAGAGTAGAGGAATTTTTATTTAAAACAAAAACTACAAAAATACCAGCATGTCCATATAGTATTTCATTTCAATCATTATCTAATATTCAATTACATATAACAAAATCTGCTAAGGATACATGACCCCCCTACCCCCATAATATGCTCAGAATAATCTACTCACTAACCAAAGTTCTTCCATAAGACTCTCAAATAGTTTGGGAAAAGATAATCTTTTCCTTCAAAAACAAGACTCTCTATGGAGTCAGATAGTAACATAAGGATATTTCCATAAAGGTCCTCCTTCTGATGGGTAGTAAGCTGGCATCTTGCTTGCCAAATCTAAAATTTAAAACACACAAACAGCACATAGAATTATAGAACTTGCTGGCAGATGCTTGGCCCACTTAGTCTGTCCATTTTTCCCTGCCTATAGTATCACTGCAGATCCTACTTGAACCCTGGCCCTTCTACCCCCCTTTCCTTTCCCTAAGATTCTCCTATGCCTATCTCATGCCTTGTTGAACCCCACCACTGTTTTGCCCCACCACTTTCACTGGAAGACTGTTCCAGGGATCTATAACTCTTTTGTGAAGAAATACTTCCTCACAACTCTCCTGAATCTACCCCCTCCAGTTTCTTATCATGCCCCCTTCTCCTTAAGCATCCTTTTTTTGAAAAAGACTTCCTTCTTGTACATTATATACCCCTGTGAGGTATTTAAAGGTCTGTATCATTAGGTCTCTATCATATCCCCCCTCTATCTCCTCTTTTCCAGAGTACATATTAAGGGCCCTTAATTTCTCCTCATAGGGATTCTAATGCAGACCCTGTACCATTTTGATTGCCCTCCTCTGGACTACTTCTACTCTGCCTATGTGCTTTCTGAGATGTGGTCCCCAGAACAGGGCACAGTACTCCAGGTGGGGTCTTACCAGTGATCTATACAGAGGCAACACCACTTCCCTCTTTCTGCTGGTGATAGCTCTCCTTATGCACCCCAGCATCCCGCTTGTCATCCAAACTGCCTTGTCACACTGCATGGCCACCTTTAGGTCATCCCGTATGATCACCCCAGGCCATCTGTTCCCCTGAATTAGCTACTACTGTCTATTCCTCTCACAAATGACCATGCCCCAAACCAAAATGGTTAGCCATGAAAAAGTAATTTCAAAGGGCATATAAATATGATCACACTCATTCATTTGCCCGGAAATTAAATAAGGCAATAGCAGAAATGATAGTATCTGACCTGCATCCCTTCTCTTATGTTGAGTCTGCTGGTTTTAAGCTAGTAATGCAGATTACAGTTCCATGATATCAAATACATCCAGAAAATATTTTGGGACTAATGCAGTACCAAATGACTATTGTGAATTGCCTAATAAACAGGCACAGGCTTTGGAGCACACCAAAGTGCCAGAAATACATTTTACAACTGATACGTAGACTAGCTGCTAAACTGCAAACTATATGACATTTACTAGAAACTGGACATCCTTACAAGATTCCTCTGTCTCATTCTCTGTCTGGAATGCAAACACCACAACATTACGAAGCAGGCTTTCTTACAGTATTACTAATTTTGAGTCAAAAGATCACACTGCAGTGAACATCTTGTAAGAACTACAGTAAGAAGACATTAAGTTGAATGGCTTACTCCTCATGGCCTCTCTCCATGGTTTTTGGTACTGGATTCTGGGGCTAACATCATATGTATTAAGGATGGGGGGGATATGTCACATACCTTGCTTTGCTCAAACCCTTGTAGTGCATCATTTTCTTTGAGATGACAGAAGCGTTCAGAATTGAGTGTTGCATGCAAAAATATGTGGAGATTTTAGTCATTCTGACAAAGTATGCTAAATATTTTGACAGCTGCAGTAGGACAATAACCTTCCACAACGTCTGCTGAAGCAGGATGTGGTCACCAAGTGGAATTACATCTTCCGACTTCCGGTGACATAGGCAATGGTGGTAAATGGGCCCAAGTGAGCGCCACAATGGATTGTCATTTTTTCTCTATTTTGCTGCTAAAGAGGTGATTTCTTGTACCAGGAGTGTTGGGAGTTTTTGTTTGGATGACCAGTGTTTATTTTGGTGGGGTTAGAGCTACTGGAATGCAGCAGCAACTGACGAACCAGGCATTTACGTCATGCCCGGTCTCACCAATGTCCATGTGGTCCCAAGCTTCCAAATGGCATACATTTGATTCCCACACATTGGACTCCCCTGATCTCCTGCAAGATTTTCCTCTGGCCAAAACATTTTTAGCAGAATCCACCACTACAAAGCTCATGCTGATCAAGATAACTGGTGAGTTGAAGGCAGTGAAGGGATCTCTGGAAGGCCTGGAGCTTCACATGGGGATGTGGAGGCAAGGATCAGCTTGCTTGAAGACATGGGTGCCAAAGGCGAAAAAGAGTTAATTTCCGCATGGCTGAAAGTGATCCACTTAGAAGAGAATATTGCTGATTTAGAAAATAGAAGCTGCAGGAATAATTTGTTGTTGGTTGGAATCCCAGAACAGGCAGAAGGATCTGACCTCAAAGTTTATGAATAGGTCATTCCTGCAAATAGTGGGCCCACCAAAGCATAGCCAGGAGTATCTCATTGAACAGGCTCATACAGCTCTTCACCTGAAGCCACAACCAGGTGAAAGACCTTAGTATCTCATAGTTCCACTCTTCAACTTTCAAGATAAGGTGGTCATCCAGCATGCAGTCATGGCCCAGCTGGCCCTTTATTGGCAGGAACATTAGTATTTCATCTCTAATTACCTCAGTCAAGTGGTCAGAAAACAGCAACATGCTTGTAGGGAAATTAAAAAGTCCTGCATTTTGTCTCCAATTCCCAGCAAGACTTATTGTTACACCTTCACATGGCTTGTTCAGCTATGCTTCAGCAGTGGCAGCTGAACAAGAGCTTCCAGAACTTCTGCCACAGCTTTTCCCAAAATCTTCAACTTTGTTTTAGTTTGTTATGGAATTTGTGCCCCCTGTGAGTCAACTGCAGTCTAAGTGCCTGGCTTACACCACAGCACTTAATTTGTTATTATGTATCCTGGGCGGTTAGAAAGAAAAGTAGTATTGTGATGCTAACCTGAAGGTGGACGCAGGGTGGATGGGAAGTCTGTATACTTCATCATGAATTTTTACCTGCTTCAATTGTATTGGCATAGTATTGTGAGTTTTTCTATAGCCAGTAACTTTGTAAGCAGGTATTCATTCATTGTTCGCATTGTATGGGATTGATAAAAGAAATGTTGCTCATGTTACTTCCCTCTTCTCTCCTCTTGCACCTCCCCCTTCCCTTTTGCATTCTAGGTACTAAATTCCTTGATCTTTCTGTTTTCACATTGAAATGGAATGGATGGACTACCTGCAAATATTTCTGTCAAACTTCTTGGCCCCTTTGGCTGAAACAGTCATGATTCAATCCTAATGGCCTTCCTTTCATTTATCAACACAAGGCAAAAATACTCTGGATTTAATTCCACATTCTTTGGCTTCAATGTGCAATCTGCTGCACTGACTTTTGGTGCTGGACTTGCACTTTTAGGACTGTTGTTTTCAAATTCGCATTCCACCTGTTACCCCACTTATATGTGGCTTAATGGAATGGTATTGAGTACCTAGTTGGGTTTGTAGTTTATACACTCCATTTGCCTTTATTTATTTACCCCTTTCTTTATACATGTGTTTACCAGGTAAGTGCACTGGTCCCAGGGACCGTTTTCAGGCATGACCCATGCTGGGCATCCGAGATCCAGTTTGTAGTATTTGAACTGAGCATGTGATTCCCCTGACCTATAGTTATGGAAACAGTTTTGATTATATGGGGATTGTTCTCTTTCATTTTTCTGCCAGAACTTCCAAAATTTGACCACTCCATTAGTGTTAATAGGGGGGCTAATTTGTTTGCTCCTAAACAAGGTGCATAATCGGGGGTAACCTGCTTTGTTGTATAAATATCTTGTTATTACCAGGGAGGAACTGAGCCTCCTATTTTTCAGGGTAAGGGCGTGGTCAAGATTAGGAGGTCTTTATTGGAGGGGGGCACTCATTGACAAGAGTATATGACAAGGGAGGGATTTACCAGTGGTTCACTGGCTTTCATCAGACACAGGATGCCTCCTGCTGTCTCCATTCCAATTGGGAATATGGGATAGAATCTTGGTAAGATGGACCAGATCTTGTTAGGCTATAGCGTTTTCAGCTGGCAAGTTATTTGTGGGAGGGTGTAGGGTTTTGGAACATGACTTATTGGTTTAGAGATAAGGATGAAGGGTAGAAAGAATTATTAGGGTGGGGATAATTATGGTATAACACTAAGAAGTGGGCAGAGAATCCATTGGTCCACAGGAATCAAACAGGGCTTGCAATATCAGTTCTGGGTTCCGAACAAGGGTCTTAACCTCTTAGGGGTTACTACAGGACTTTTGGAAGACAAGGAGATGGCTCGACCAGCTTACAGATTTATCACCTGGAATGTTAAAGGGGCCAATGTGCCTAAAAAGAGGTCTCAACTCCTTTCACATTAAGACATATTTTTCTGTGACTCTTTTTGTCTTCCCCCATCTATGGGCGGGGGATGCACCCCTCTATTTGGCACCCAGACTGCTCTCTTGGCATCCCCCACCAGGCCACCTGTCTGGGTGGCCTGCAGCTTGCCCCCAAATGGTTGGGCTCCCCCAGAGTGCTTGTGGGAGAGATTGATATCCACCAGAGGCTCCAGCTGAGGTTTACACCTGGGGCATCATTCAAGAGGTGGTCTGGTAATGTCACAGAGCTTCTGTGACAAGGAGTTTTCCTTGGTTACCTTCAGAAGCACTGATATACAATAACATGGGTCATCAGTGCCACAAGCGGTAGCGCTACAGCTGCACTGGCAGGCCTGCCCCAACACTTATATAGATAACACCCATCAATTGCTTTTCTTTTTTCAGGAAACTCACCTACTCCCCAGAATTACATTTTTTATGCCGAGCATGGATAGGGCAGATATTCAATTCAATTCAATTCAATTCAATTCATCTTTATTTTTAAAAGGCGCTTTTCTTAAAATCAAAGTGCCTGTACAAGTTCACAAACAATAAATACAATAAAATTAAGACTAATATAAATCCTTAAAAGCTATGCTAAAAAGGTGGGTCTTTAAAGCTCCTTTAAAACTAAGGATGGTCGGGCAATTTCGCACCTGACGAGGTAGAGAATTCCACAGAGTCAGTGCCATAAAACTAAGCGATCTAGCGCTGATGTTTTCAAAGCGAACCCTAGGAATCTCTAGCAATCCCTCGTCAGTGGATCAGCGGGGAGGAGGAGGGACTGTAGGGGCAAGGAGCTCTTTCAGGTAGGTGAGTCCCAGAACATGTAGGGCTTTATAGGTCAGTAAACCGACCTTGAAGGTGATTCCCAAACACTGGCAGCCAGTGCAGTCCGCGAAGCACAGGCATTAAATGGCTGGATCTAGAAGATCCAGTCAACAACCTGGCTGCCGCATTCTGCACTAGCTGCAGACAGCGCAGTTCAACTCCCGATAGCCCTAGGTATAGGGAATTACAGTAGTTAAGATGGGAGGTAACGAAGGCGTGGATCAATGCTGGAAGGTCCTCTGGAGGAACCAGGTGCTTCACTCTGGCAATATTCCTCAGATGAAAAAAGGAAGTTTTGACCACCGCTGACATCTGAGATTTAAGTGTCAAACGGTCGTCAATTATTACGCCAAGATTCCGCACCTGATCTGAGGTCGCCAGTTGAACGCCTCCAAGCTATAAGCCTGAGGTGATCCTCCGCAGACCACCTACTCAGCGGCCTTTGTCCACAACCAACACCTCAGTTTTCTCCGGGTTTAACCTCAGCCAACTCCCATTCATCCAGTCTTGGATTTCTTCAAGGCAGTTATTAAATTCCGACAAGACAGCATCCTGGCCAGGCACAAAGGACATATACAGCTGGGTATCATCTGCATAGCAGTGAAAACCCAAACCGTATCATCTAATAATCACCCCTAATGGTAGCATATACACTGAAAACAACATAGGCGCTAAAATAGAACCCTGCGGTACCCCGCAGGATAGGGAGAGTGATGCCGAGGAAAAAATTCCTGACACCACTCTCTGAGTCCCACCGAGGTAAGAACGAAACCATCTGAGGACCGTACCAGACAGTCCGCAGACTAACCGCAAATGCTCTAACAGCACACCATGGTCAACGGTGTCAAACGCTGCCGAGAGATCAAGTAGTACCAAGATGGATCGGGTCCTACGATCTCTCGCTATTAGGAGGTCATTTAGTACCCGTACAAGCGCTGTCTCGGTACTATGCCTTTTCCTAAATCCAGACTGGAGAGAATCGTAGATATTGTTGTTGGTCAGATGATCCTCCAACTGCACTGCGACCACTTTCTCAATAACTTTACCCACAAAGGGTAAGTTAGAGACTGATCTGTAATTTGCTAGACAATCTGGATCTAGGGAGGATTTCTTTAATAGAGGCTTCTATAGCCTCTTTAAGGATCTGGAAAATCCTCCTAAAAGACTTCAGGCGATCAAAGCTAGGACTAGGCCGATTTTATCCACACAACCCACTGAGGCGTGTGGGCCAGGGTCCAAATCACAGCTAGTCGGTCGCAGCGCTCGAATGATCATCACAGCATCATCGATTGTGGGAAGGCTGAAGTCAGACCATCTAAACTGGGTGTTTGACATCTCCTGCCGACCACCGTCGCTCCCATTGGGGAGGGAAGAGCGAATATCCAATCTGATTTTGACAACCTTATCTGCAAAGAAGAGAGCAAGCTCATCACACCATTCTTTAGATAAAGCTCTTCTGGGCTGAAGACAGACTGGATTGCACAGTCTGTCCACAGTCCGAAAGAGCTGAGCTGGTCTATTCTGTGCAGCCGCTATCTCTCTGGACAGGAACTCTGCCTTCTTACGAGAGATTGCGGATTGATAGAGCAAATAATGGTCCATCAAACTAAGCCTGTCATCATCAAGACGGACCCATAGCACCTCTCCAGCCTTCTTCTAACCCTCCTCAACTCCTCATGGTCTCATCAAACCAAGGAGACCTGGGGCGAGGAGTAAGAGGACGAACACGAACTGGTGCAATAGAATCCAGGGCCCCTGTCACTGCCTCATTATAAGCATGTACCAGGTCTCCTGGATCCAAGCAATCTATCGGTAGGCTTGATAGGTCCAATACTGCCATCAGGTCATCTGGGGATACACCCCTCAAAGGGCGGTATCGGACCATCTCCAGAGGGGCAGACCTAACAGGGGTGGCCTCAAAACTGAACCTAATGGGGCGATGGTCAGACCAGCCGACCGGTTCCACCACCAAGTCGGATATCCTCATCCCCAGGAGGAACACCAGGTCCAATGAGTGTCCACCAACATGGGTCGAGGAGGAAACCACCTGTGTGAAGCCCAATGATATCATCAACTGGAGGAAGTCTTGACCAAATCGAGAGAGTTCATCGTCGACCCAAGCATTGAAATCCCCCAGAACCAACCACCTGGGGGACCCCAAAGTCAGGTCGACAATGAAGTCTGCGACTTCCTGCAGGAAAACATTCTCGTCACCTGGTGGACGGTATACAAGAAGTATCCTGCACCCCACACCCTCGCCCAAAATACACTCAAAGGATCTGGTGACTCCCACTGGTACCTCCACCAGGCCCAGTTCTGACTTAAAACATATGGCAACACCCCCGCCCCTACGATCCTGCCTCAGGCGGTGTATCACCGAGTACCCAGCTGGAACTGCTGCGGCTAAAAACTGGCCCAGCATTTTCATCCAGCCAAGTCTCGGTGCATGGAATCAGGCATAAACCCAACAAGATCGCTACAACAGCCGTCTTGTTTTTTAATAGACCTGGCACTGCATAACACCTTCCGAGTAGGATAAACCTCCGATAATGACCGCCCTACCGGCTGATCCAAATCAGAACCCTTGGGTATGGACACAAGACAGGGAGGACCCCCTCCTGTGCCCATTTCGCCGCAGGGCGTCTCCTTGACCCCACTATCCCAATCCGCCCACTCCTTTCCATTCCTCCCCAGGCCCAGCACCAGCCCTCCATCTCCCTCTCACAATCCCCAGAGCCCTACACTTTCTGTAGACTCACAGTGACAAAGGGGGACAGGAGAAAGGACGGAGGTCCCTGAGTGTAGAGGGGGAATAATACCCGACCGTCTTATTGTCATTCCAGCACATAATACACACCACAATTAATAATAATAAACCCTACTCAACTTATATAAAACAGAATTAAAAATAAAACTTAAAATAAGACACTAAATAATCATAATATAATACAAAATCTATTAACCAATTCTAGTGCTGTCAAATTATCAAACCATATTGTATTTCTACCCCACCCACAGTACTCTCACCACTGCGGGGAGAGGAGCTTACCACCTAAAACCACAAAAAATGGCCCTTCACTTTAAAACCCATTCATCAGTACCCTCATTTACCCAAAAAGCAGAGTTCAAGGTCTTTTGTACAGTCACACTTCTGTGCCCTCACCACATAGTATGGCTCCAACATTAATCAGACTCCTCTCATGAGACTGATAATTGTAGATGAACTCAGTTATAATTAAATTTCCTGTTGGTCTCCCGTAGTCTCCCAATAGTTAAAACACAGTAATTACAACAGAAAGTAATTCAGGGATACTTCACCAAGTTCGAGTAATCCACGCCAACTCCACACAGCTCTAGCTTCATTCAAAATATCCAGAACTCCCAGTAGCCGAGATCTTGGAAGCAGCAAACAAGCAGACAGCAGACAGCACAAACAACTCCTCCACCTCCACAAATTCCAGCCACAGGCTCCAGCTCACCCGACCCTCGCTATGATGAGGCAGGCAGAACCACCCTCCGATAGCACCCCTGCCTCACCCAAGGAGCAAAGCAAACCCCACCACCCTCCAGACGCAGGAAAAAACAGCCCCACCATCTGGACCAGGGAGCCAAACCTCCAAATTATGTGGACAAACTATCACCCCAATCTTCACTGCCGTTCTTCTGCCTTCCACTTCCTTGTTGAATGGTTCCACACACACAAAAGCCGACAGCCTCTTTCCCACAGTCCGGCGAAAATTATATCCCCGAACAGAAACTGCAGTTCGATTGTTAGGTTCCAACAAAGGGAGGCCGCCACCAAGCCTCCAGGCTACAGGCCACCGACTTCCTCGAAAACGTCCAGGTAGACCGACACCCAGCACAGCACTCAAACGAGCTATCCACGATAAACCACCCGGGAAATCCACTCAGGTCGGTCTCTCCAAAACGTCTCAAATTTTAAATGACAGAACGTTAATAGTCGCAATAATAAACGACTGCTAGCGACTATAATAACGAGCGGTACTGTAACTCAAAACGATAACATTAAAATAAAATCGGGCCAAAGACCAAAGCTCATAGACGGCAGCCCAGCGTGGCCGCCATCTTTAATCCAGGAGATTAACCCACTCAGACAGTAATAAACACAGAGGTTCGTTGAAGACGGCTCCCACAGCCAGGTTCAAGGCACCTGCATGGTGGGGGCCACTCAGATAGTAACAAACACAGAAGTGAGCTGAAGTAGGCCCACTTGGCCAGGTTCAAAACACCTGTGTGGTGGGGCAGTGTCAGGTATATGGGGGGCCTCCTCTAAAAGAGCAGGAGTTGCTATTCTTATTGTAAGATCTGTATCTTTTACATTGGTACAGGAACTGGTAAACCCTGTGGGATGGTTTGTTCTTTTAAGGGGCTTCCTGGACCAGACAGAACTTATTTTGGTGAATGTTTATGGCTCTAATAGGGAAGACACCAGGTTTTGTATGGCCTTGATGTCACAATTGGTCTCATGGCCTCATCCCCTGCTTACTTTAGCAGGTGACTGAAATATTACCATGTATTCCAATGTGGATAGTTGGGTAGGTTACTTCTGGGCCTTTTCTTAGTCCACAGGGCATTGCAAAAACTCTGGGTCCGTTTTAATTTGATAGATCAGTGAAGGACGCTGCACCTTCATGAATGGGACTATGCATTTCATTCAGTACCCCATAGTACATGCTGTAGCTTAGTTTTTTTCTAATTTAGTCAGGGGCTGCTACCTGGCTTCTGCCTTTCTGAGATCTTACCTCAAGCTATTTCGGATGATGCCCAGGTTGAGATGGAACTTATTGTAGACCCACATGTGGAAATCAATTCTCTTTTGAGGGTCAGTAACAATTTTCTGAAGTGAGACAAGATGGTGAGCCATTTTAATGAATTTACTAAATATTTCTTTGACAAGAATAGAGTGCCTGTAGACAGGGTGGCTATTTTGTGGTGTGCCCATAAATGTGCTATCAAGGGAGAACTTATTCGCCTCTCCTCTATGGCCAAAGAACAAAAGCAGATGCAAGCATCCCATCTGTTGGCAAAGATCAGAGATTTAAAATCTCACCTCACTGATGGGGGGGGTTCCTCTTTAAAGCAACATCTTAATGATATTCAGGAGCAATACCATGAGGTCAACAGAGAGCAAGCTGACTTTGGCCCTCTTTCAAGCTAAGGTCAAATACGTCTCACAAGGGGGAAAAAGTTGGTAAGCTTTTAGCTTTATGTCTGAAGGTACAGAAAACTGCTTGGGCAATCTGACAGTTTACCAACCTACCATTGCAACTACTCTTGTTAAATCAAGGGGCATTACTGTGGCATTTCAGGAGTTTTAGCAACAAGTGTATAATATAGAACAGGACCTGATTCCTTCTGAGCAAAATGAATGCTATCTGAAGGACATCCCACTCCCTACTCTAGATGCTGATGATCTGTAGGTTTTAAGGCTGTCTTTAACTTTAGAGAAACTTAACACAGCTCTGGACTCTATGGGGTGGATTTCCAAAGCACTACAATGGACGCAAGGTGCTTACATCAAACAGCTGTGATGCAACTTGCACCTTCTTTCAAAAGGTGCAGCATCCCTGACTCAGAAACACAGTCTGCATCTGAATTGGGAGCCCCTGCATCCTTGTGGCCAATATGAGGGTGCACCATGCCACAAGGTGGCTTGCACCATGACAGGGCTGCAACATTCTCTTGTATGGGATTCAAGAAGATCCACTGTGGCTACAGCAAGGGGCTGGATATAGATCATGGAAAACCTGGTCTAAGCCCCTTGAGGCACTGCAGACACTGGGGTGATGTGTGAGTGGGGGCCCTAACAGGCATGTATGGTGTGGCATGGGCATGGGAGGGTACTGTGGCATTTGGCAAAGGGATGAGTGAGCAAGTAATTGTGGTTGGACCTGGCAGGGGTTCCCTTCATGGCACAATACTAGCACAGACTCCACATGGAGAATGGGGTATAGTGACACACAGTGCCAGGGTTCCATGTGGGCATGGCCCTGGTAGCAGTCCCCAAGGCCAAGCCCACATAGGGCCCTGGCATTGTGATCACTATACCCCCATTCTCTGTGTGGAGCCTGTGCCAGTATTGTGCTATAAGGGGAACCCCAGCCAGGTCCAATCACAATGACATGCTTGCCTACTCCTTCCCCAAACACCACAGTACCATCTCGTGCCCATGACACCCTGAACCCCCTTGCCAGTCATGTGTGTGCCACGCATCCACGGCCATCCCAGCACCTCTTCCATTGTGCTGATGGGGGGGGGGGGCAGCTGGATCCCTGTGACATGACCTGTAGGTGCACCACTTGCTTTGCTGAATGCCAGCAGCTGCGGAAAATCATGGATATCTGGTGCAGGGGCCCTGCTCTTTCTGAATGTGGTGCAGGGTCCCTGATGCAGTTGAGATGCGGCTAAGCCCCTAGATTGCCATAACTTGCGGGGATCTAGTGAGTCTTTGAAAATCTGGCCCTGTGAATCTAGATAAAGACCTGGGGCCAGATAGTCTGTCTACCAACTTTTATAGAGCTCTTAAAGAAGAGTTTCTTCAAGCCCTGAGGGAGGTGTATATACAGGCTTATAACAGTGAGTAATTGGACACCTTCTCCTTACAACACGCTATAATTTCTATGTTGGTAAAACCTGGTAAGGATGATCAGTATATAGAAAATGATAGGCCAATTTCCTTACTTAATGTCGATTTAAACATTTTTTGCAAAAGCCTTAGCTATCTGCCTGCAACAGTATGATCAAAGCTGATGGGGTGAATCAGGTTGGATTTATGCAAAGGAGGCACTCCTCAGACCATCTCCAGAAGCTGCAGCACATTATTTTTCCATCCAGGGAGGCCCCTGACCCAATAGTCTTCACCTCTTTGAATGTAGAAAAAGCTTTTGATCGGGTCCATTGGAAATATTTGTTCATGGTTCTTCAGAAATATAAGACTCCCCAGGAACAGATTAAATGAAGAGACCAAGATGGCCAACATGCTGGTAGTCTTAGCAAACTGCTCTTTAAGCCAGGGGTACTTCTTCACTAGTTCATACTGTCTTTTCATGTCTAAAAGTTTTTTTTTCCAACTAATCCTTACAGAAGGTAAGCACACTTTAATGTGGTTATGTCTAAATAATTCTGAAGAGTTCAGAAAACTAAAGATCTGATTGGAAATGGAAGGAAAGTAACATAGGAAAATTCTGTGGTGATTTGCTTATGCAGCCCATGATGCTTTGCATTGTGGGGGCATGTGTGATTTTGTATTTTCTTGAAACTTGGCTTCCCAGCCAAATGCCCTTTGGGGTAACCCTTGCCTCAGTGTTTGAGCACAGAGGTTCTTTGTCTTTTAAACAGTTTTTTATTTTAATGGGTTCACCACAATATATCCAAGGCACACTGCCTTAAGGGTAGCTGGTCCATTCCACTGGGGTGTCAAACAGACAAGGCATACTGATGAGTCTTGGTAGGACGAAACATGTGTCTATGTCTTCTGTTAGCACCCTTTGCAAACTGTGTGAGAGGCCTTTCGGCACCATGCAATTCTGCTTAAAGTTGGAGCAGCATAACATTCTGTGGTGATTTGCATATGCAGCCCATGATGCTTTGCATTGTGGGGGCATGTGTGATTTTGTATTTTATAGGAAAATACTCCCTGAAAATGGGAATGTAAGAGTCACTCATCAGACAGCATTGTCTAGCATCCACTCTGGCAATAGTTGAAGCCCCAGGTCCCTCTAGCACTTTAAATAATATAAATGTTGTAAGAGATAAGACTGAAGAGATTTACAGTATTGAAGCTTCGACCTCCTCTGCTCAAAGCCAACCACTTTATTGTAAAAAAAAAAAATTAATAAATTCCCTCTCAGTTTTTGACTCAGCAAGCTCTTCCAACTATAAATACACTGACTAAAACAATTGGCTTGGTGGTTCTGATGCCGGTACATAGGTTGGAGCATAATCCTGAAACAATTGACTGTACATTAAAGAAATTACCTAAAAATGCAGTAATTGTGTTTGCGATTGCTGAAACACCCCATGTACTGCTCCAAAATAAAAACAAATCACATAAACCCTTGTTATTGAGAGCGCACCAAAAGCAGGACTCTCTAGTAACCATAAAAATAACTATGAACACAAGTCCAAATTACATTGGAAAAGTTACCTCCAAGCAACAAAATCGTGCAAAGCCACTGAAGAAGTGAGGGGTTTCACCAGTAGTGGAATTACAGGGAAACACAGGGTCTAACCATAGCAAGCACTGTAGCTCTTTCAGGTGGTGCACCACTTCTTCATTAGTTACAACCATGGTACCCCTGTTGATTTCTGACCCAGGCTGTTCCTTTCATTTAAGGGACATATGCAGAAAAAACCATAGTAGCATGGCGTTTTGGCCTAGGTTGGCAAATCTAGCACATTTGATTTATTAAATCTCTCCACCTGGCAAATTCAAAAATGCCCTGCATTTTCAGGCTCACAATGGATAATAAAGAACCAGAAAGAATTGTTTATGTCAAAGACATCTCTGATACTGTTAAAGAAACAGTACATTCAGGAGAGGTGGTGCCTGCTTTACCCAGCAAGGCATTCACCACCAATACAAACCAAAGCATAAAAACTGGCATTGGTACAGAAAACAATATGCATTTAAGAATAATAGATGAGAAAAAGATGCAGTGTAACACTACACTTTGCTTAGGAAAAGCAACAGAGACTGCATTAGATGCTATCCAGGAAAAGCAGCAACTAAGACCTCAGGACACTATCATTGAATATCCAAGAAGCATTAATAAATGAGATCAGGCATGGTCTTGCAAAAATAAACATCTCTACCAGTACCGAATTAATCTTTTCAGAGCTTGCTACAAAAATAGACACCTTGAACAAAAGAACTTCCAAACTTGAATGAAGAATAGGAGGCAGTATAGCGCAGTGGTCTAAGGCTCTGAGCTGCTAATCTGGTGACATCCAGCAGACCACACCTGAGTTTGAATCCCACAGCTTCCACTTGCATACTGCGTGACCCTGAGCAAGTCACTTAACCTCCTTGTGCTCCCAGGTCGCTCATGTAAAAAAGCTTTCAGCTTAGTGTGCTATACCTGGTTAAACAACTAAATAAATAAAGAATACATACAGCAGAGGATAAAATTAAACCAATGAAAATAATAAATAATCAGGCTAAAGAGTTCAAAATATCAAAACAAAAAATAGAGGATATGGAGACCTGATCCTGAAGGGATAATATTAAATTAGGGGGGATCCCTGAGGGGAAAGAAGGAGCAAATCCAGTCAACTTTTTCAAAAAAAACTATTAACTGTGGCACTGGGAAGAGCTTTTCTGGAAGAAAAAGTAGAATTAGACAGAGCATGTAGGGGAGCTAACAACCCCAGCTACCAGGGAGACCAACCAAGATTTGTTTTGTCAAGCCTCACCACTTTCAAGACAAGGAAGCCTTGTTAAGAAAAGCAAGGTTGGAAATGGGCTTGCAGGCCAGAGGAATATCTTTTGAAGCATACTCAGATTTTCCACCTGAAGTATTAGGGAAAGCGAAAACCTTTGTATCAGCAAAGGCTCTACTGAACCAACATGGAATAAGGTTTACAATGATCCTTCCAGCTAAACTAAAAGTGGTCCTGCAAGGGAGAGTTAGGATATTTACGTCTCCAGTGGAAGTGGAAAAAGTAGTTACAGCTGTTTTGATTAATGACCCTGCAAGCCCACCAGTAGCTAATTATACTGATTATGCTACTTCTTCACATATTCAGCCTTGGGAAGGCCCACCCTCAATGGAAAAGGTTCTAGAGAAAAGATTGGAAGCATGGTCTGTGTCTCGAGTGTCATCAGAAACTACACTAAATAAGTAAGACACATTGTAACCAGAGCACACAGAATGGCACATAGTTGCCAGCTGTATAGACAGCAAGGCTGGCACAGGTTGGGGGATTGGAGAAATGGCCATGTTTTGGCTTTTATGAATACAGCTATTTATGGCCAATTTCCCAAATATATTTTCTCCCAAATATTAGACAAAAACAACTAAACTTGAGGTCAGCAATAGCTAAAGATATGACTGCTCCTAAGTGTAACTTGGAAATTGGTAGATTATCATTGTATTATCAGGGTGCTGTGGCTTGGAATAATGTCCCCACAACATTAAGAACAGTTACAGGGAAACACAGATAGAGGGGTATTAAGATTTGGTTAGATAGTAAAATTAGATAGCCTCATGAGTGTTGCTAGATTATAAAGCATTACCCCATTTTACTTAATTTATTGAATGGTATGCTACAATTTGAATGATTTTCATGTCTTTAAACTGTATGGAGAATGTGTATGAAATGTGTTTTCATGTGTGTACTGTTAAATATTTATTCTTGTAACAATGCTGCTACCTCTAAGGACCTCATTTATTGACCTTATCCTTTGTTCATAATTACATGAATACAAGTGTTTTACTACTGAAGGAAAAGCCTGCTATCAGATGCAGTATTTCCTGACAATTGATGAAAAAGCATATGCATATATATATATATATATATATACACACACATATATAATCAGTCTTTTCAATATTTTTTTTATTTTAATGGGTTCACCACAATATATCCAAGGCACACTGCCTTAAGGGTAGCTGGTCCATTCCACTGGGGTGTCAAACAGACGAGGCATACTGATGAGTCCTGGTAGGACGAAACGTGTGTCTATGTCTTCTGTTAGCACCCTTTGCAAACTGTGTGAGGGGCCTTTTGGCACCATGCAATTCTGCTTAAAGTTGGACCAGCATAACATTCTGTGGTGATTTGCATATGCAGCCCATGATACTCTGCATTGTGGGGGCATGTGTGACTTTGTATTTTCTTGAAACTTGGCTTCCCAGCCAAATGCCCTTTGGGGTAACCCTTGCCTCAGCGTTTGCGCACAGGGGTTCTTTGTCTTTTAAATAGTTTTTTATTTTAATGGGTTCACCAGAATATATCCAAGGCACACTGCCTTAAGGGTAGCTGGTCCATTCCACTGGGGTGTCAAACAGACGAGGCATATTGATGAGTCCTGGTAGGATGAAACACGTGTCTATGTCTTCTGTTAGCACCCTTTGCAAACTGTGTGAGAGGCCTTTTGGCACCATGCAATTCTGCTTAAAGTTGGACCAGCATAACATTCTGTGGTGATTTGCATATGCAGCCCATGATACTTTGCATTGTGGGGGCATGTGTGACTTTGTATTTTCTTGAAACTTGGCTTACCAGCCAAATGCCCTTTGGGGTAACCCTTGCTTCAGTGTTTGCGCACAGATGTTCTTTGTCTTTTAAATAGTTTTTTTATTTTAATGGGTTCACCACAATATATCCAAGGCACACTGCCTTAAGGGTAGCTGGTCCATTCCACTGGGGTGTCAAACAGATGAGGCATACTGATGAGTCCTAGTAGGACCTTTTGCAAACTGTGTGAGAGGCCTTTTGGCACCATGCAATTCTGCTTAAAGTTGGACCAGCATAACATTCTGTGGTGATTTGCATATGCAGCCCATGATGCTTTGCATTGTGGGGGCATGTGTGACTTTGTATTTTCTTGAAACTTGGCTTCCCAGCCAAATGCCCTTTGGGGTAACCCTTGCCTCAGTGTTTGCGCACAGAGGTTCTTTGTCTTTTAAATAGTTTTTTATTTTAATGGGTTCACCACAATATATCCAAGGCACACTGCTTTAAGGGTAGCTGGTCCATTTTACTGGGGTGTCAAACAGACGAGGCATACTGATGAGTCCTGGTAGGATGAAACACACGTCTATGTCTTCTGTTAGCACCCTTTGCAAACTGTGTGAGAGGCCTTTTGGCACCATGCAATTCTGCTTAAAGTTGGACCAGCATAACATTCTGTTGTGATTTGCATATGCAGCCCATGATGCTTTGCATTGTGGGGGCATGTGTGACTTTGTATATAATCAGTTACTAGTAAATGAAACAGTCTGGGTCAAGAGAAGATTTCTTGAGGAGCAGAGTCACTGCTGCCTCCTTCAGGGAGTCAGAAAACACCCCGGTCTCTAATGAATGCCGGACAATCTCAGCTACGACCGGGCCAATGACCTCAATGCATTCCACAAGGAGATGCATTGGGCCCAGACCCAAACCACAGTAGAACAGCTGCATATTCTGGATGACCATCATGACATCCACGATTGCCACTTGGTCAAAAGCTGACCAAACAGCCTGAAGTGCCACAACCTCGCGCCAGTCACCGCCACTCCCACTGGAGTGAGCTGAGCAGATCTCTGACCTGATGTTGGCAATCTTATCTGCAAAGAAGTGAGTAAACTTGTGGGCTCTCTGTAACTGCAGACAGGCTGGATCACACAGCCTGTCCACAGTTATGAAGAGCTGAGCCAGTCGGTTCTGTGCAGCTGCAATCTCACCGGACAGGAACTCTGCCTTCTTACATGAGATTACAAATTGATAGTCTTCATAATGTGCCATCAATGTAAGCTTGTTGGCATCTAAGCCAGATTTCCACCAGCAATGCTCCAGCCTTCATATAACCCTCCTCATCTCCCTCAAGGGCCCATCAAACTATGGGGTGTGCAGGACAGTGGAGTGCAGGTGAACACGGACTGGAGCAATGGAATAAAGAGCCACTATTATTATAGGCCTGAAGTAGATGCTCTGGGTCCAAGCTTGCACACGGAAACCCCGATAGGTCCTAGACTGACATCAGACCTTCTGGGGTCAAACCCCTTAATGGGTGGTACTAGACCATCTTCACAGTGGCAGGCCTATGGGGGGGATGCCTGGATATTGAACCTGATACTGCAATTACCAGACCATCCAACTGGCTCCATCATCAAGTAGGTGCTCTCCATACCCAGTAGGAAGACCAGGTCCAATGAGTGGCCAGAACTATGGGTCACAGAGGAAACAATTTATATGAAGCCCAATGAATACATCAATTGGAGGAAATCTTATCCAAAGCATGAAAGTTCATCATCACTCCATGCTTTGAAGTAACCCAGTGCCATTACTCTGGGAGACACCAAAACCATATCGACGATGAAGTCCACAATTTCCTGCAAAAATTGCTTCCCATCTCCAGGTGGATGGTGCATGAGAGGAATTTTGCACCCCATACCTGCACCCAAGAGACACTCACAGGATTGGTTCTCCTCCACTGGCACATTTACCAGGCCCAAATCCATTTTAAAACAGATGGCAACACCCCTGCCACTATGATCCAACCTTGGGTGGTGTATCACTGAGAACCCAGCCAGAAACAGCCTTCTCCAAAGTTGGACAAGCATTCTCATCCAGCCAGGTGTTGGTGATGCAAGTCAGGTCCGATGACCTGACAAGACTGGCAATCACTGCTGTTTTGTTCCTTAGGGACCTGGCACTGCACAACACCACCCGGGTAGGATGGAACTCTGAAGCAGATCGCACCACCTGCCCACCAAAGATGAAGCCCTTGGGTATGGGGACCAGACAGCTCCATAGAAAGCTGTGGCTCTATGGACAGTAAGCATAAAGAGGTTTCATACATTTTACAGTAAGTATGATGAAAGAGTTGAATTTATTCAATCCTTTTAGGCAGCTTCTCTCAATGCAGGAAATATACTCTTTTATTCAGTCTCATTAAGTCACATTCCTGAATAGATTTTTTCCTAACCTCAGAAAATATATTAAAAAATATAGAATATATTAAGCACAGTACCATACATATATCATCCCATTTATTATTGTCTTATAAAATGAAGAGGCTTGCTCCAAAGACAAGAGAGGGATGCTAGACCCTAAGTTATTAAGGGATCAGATTTTTATTAACTTAGTTAAAAAAGAAATTAACAACCCTGCACAGGAGGCTTCAATCAGAATTTTTTTGGGATGAATTAAAAGTATATCTACGGGAGGTATGTATCTTATACTCAACATTTAAAAACAAAACTGAATCATTAACATTTAGGCAATTAGAATCTGAGTAAGCAACTGCAGAACAAAAGTTTACTATGTCTGCTGTGCAAGAAGAGCTGGCAAAAATCTTCCTCTTAGAAATAAACTGAACCAAACATTAAAAACAAGAGCCATGGATGCAATGAAGGCCATATCCAAAATATTACTGTTTAGGTGAGAAACCAGGCCGCATAGTTGCCTTTCAAATACAATGTGAAAAAGCAAGCAATACTATTAATACTGTTCAGTATGAGCAAGGGAATTGTCAAAGTGACCCTACAATTATAAATAATATATTATCAGATTTCATAAGAAATTATACTCAGTGGAAAACAACAGTAGTAGGAATAATATTTCAGAATTTCTATCTACATTGAATTTTACATAAATTGATGAGGAAGAAAATGATACTCTAGATAAAGACTTCACTTAGCAAAAATTATATATTCTATTGTTGACCTCTCAAATAATAAATCCTCAGGTCCAGGCGATTTTGGCGCTGAATTTTACAAGTCCTTCAAAGAGGATTTAGCACCATATCTGAATCAGTTCTTTAATTCTTTGCTGCCAGTAGACTCTCTTGCTTCTTCTTCTAATGACGCTATAATAACACTAATTTTAAAGCCAAATAAATCACCAGAAAAACTTCTGCTAAACATAGATTACAAAATATTTAATAAAATCTTAGCTACCAGACTTGTAAAAACTATATCTTGAAATATCCACCAAGATTAGATGGGCCTCATAGGACAGAGGAACTTAACAGACAACATTAGAAGGATGCTAGCTCTGATGGAAATTGCCAAGTCAAAAAGTTTTGCCTTAATAGCTTTAGATGCTGAAAATGCTTGTGATAAGTTAAACTGGGATTTCCTCTTAGCAGTCCTGGAGAGGATGGATTTCAGCCTAAACTTCTGTAAATTAATCACACTAATTTATAAATTCCCTTTGGCAATCATAATAATTAATGACCAACTGCCTAGTCCTATTAAATTTCAAAGGGGGACAAGACAAGGTTGTCCACTATCTCCCCTGTTGTTTGATATATTTATGGATCCCTTTGCCCTGAGCATCAGGCCATCTCATGAAATAGGAGGCATGAAGGTCAGTAATCAGGTGCATGTTATATCATTATATGCAGATGATATCTTAATCTATCTAAAGGATATTTCAGTCTCTCTTCGTCCCTCTATAACCTAGTAACAAAATTCTCAACACATGCTGGATACAGAATTAACTGGGATAAAACTGAAATACTTCCATTACAAAAGGAAATAGACACAGTATAAAAAAATTCTCACTCCTTTATAATATTCTGATTAAAAATAGTATGAAATACTTATGAGTACATTTGCTATGGGATGAAGTTGAACTTATTCAAGCAAACTATGAGACTCTGAGAAAATATACAAAGATTTTAAGTAGTGGGTTCACCTTCCACTCAGACTTACTGGTTGAGTGAATACCATTAAAATGAATATCTTGCCTAGACTTCTTTTGTCTTCCTAGCCCCCCCCCCCAACACACACACATGGATCCCCAAAAAAGCATTCCAATGTTGGGAGAGAAGATTAAGAAAGTTTCTCTGGCAAAACAAGAAACCAATACTTTTGATCCAAAAATGATATGCTCCAATAGAACAAGTGGGATTAGGTCTCCCTACTACATGACTATATTTTTTGGCAGCTCAGCTAAAACAGATAAACTATTGGTTTTACCACCATAAAGACCTGGCTTGTGGAGAAATAGAACAACAAGTAGCTAGAATACGAGATCTTCATGGAATCCTAGCATTTGATACAACTAACAACACCTATTTTGACTCTTGTTTATTGACTATGAGACTTTCAGTTATGATTTTGCAAAAAGTCAATTCAATTTTAGGATGGAGAACCATACTCTCACCTGTTACATATATAAAATATATTAACAAAATTTCAAAAAACTAAGAGTAACCAATTCAAGAGAATATGGGAAAAAAGAGGAATAATACAACTGCAACACCTGTATAATGAGCATCAGCTTTTTGAATTTCAAGAATTTAAAGGCCAATACAGTTTGCAAAGTGTTGCTTTCCGACATATCTTCAAGTCAGAGATTTTCTAGCGGAAAAAAATGGAAATATTAAACCAGTGCTGTTATCTCCAGGAGAATACATATTGGTAAACAAAGACACAAACAAAAAATGTATTGAAAAATTTCACAAGGTGCTTAAGGAGCACAACACCGAATTACTAATGAAATTACAAGTAGTTTGGCAGTAGGATGTAGGGGTACTCCTGAACAACCAGAATTGGTTAGATATCCTAATTACACCATTGTTAGTTTAAAAAATAACAAACTAAGATTTAATTTAACATCATTGTATTATGCACACCCAAACATCCAGAGGGAAGAACGCAGGCCACAGGTGAGAGCTACTATTGGCAGGTGTGACCAGGCACACACATTAGAAGACACTGTGCATGGAGAAACCAAATAATCACACCCATCAAAACAATATGGGTTTCATCTTTCATTACTTGCTGAATTGAACTTCTGTTACCTGTTTCTGCTTCCTGATGAGAGAGGGGGTTCGGCGACAGACCAATAGATTGGACCAGGTGGTGTGGGGGTGGGGCTCTAACAGTTCAAAGTCCTGCACAGCCCACCTTCAGCTATCCACAGCCAAATGTCATGGGGGAAGAATGCAAGCTACAGGTGAGAGCTGCTATAGGCCGTTGCAACCAGGCACACATACTAGAAGACACTGTGCATGGAGAAACCAAATATTCACACCCATCAAAACAATATGGGGTTTCATCTTTCATTGCATTGCTGAATTAAACTGCTGTTACCTATTTCTGCTACCTGATGAGAGCGAGGGTTCAGCGCTGGACCATGTAGATTGGACCAGGTGCTGTTGAGGTGGGGGTCTAACAGTTCAAAGCCCTGCACCACCCATGGGCATGAGCACTGTGGTGTGAACAATGTGAGTAGCGTGAGCGCCACTTGGCAAGAATTCAGTGCTTTGAAAACTGCATCTCGGTAAGCACGTCTGTTCGGCTGCACAAGAGGCAGCTCAGTAACACCAATCTGACCTGCTGAAAGAACACCTGTGAGGACAGTATTCTTGGAGAAATGTGGTGAAGACAGCCTATGATTTCTGGGAGAGGTTTTGGAGTACGCTGCCCTTCTTCTTCAGCCTTGGCCTAAATACTGAGACTGTGTGGTGAACGTTGTAAAAGAGTTGTGAGCACTTAACAGTGACTTGTTTCTTATTTGTCTGTTCTAATCCTTGTGGAGGGGGGGAATTGTTTTCACTATGCTAATTTTATCCTTGGTAAAAGAGACATGGTGGTGAGCTGATTACCTTTACTCGGGGGGGGGTGCTGTACAATAGATACTGGAGTTGATTTAACTACTTTTATGATCTGTTTAATGTGAGGGGTGTGCTGCTTACTTAAATATTTTGAGCTAAGCCCAATATAAATGTGAAAACTCATTTGTGGAAATTAACAGTTCACTAGAAAGAATCATAACAAATTGAAGAGAAGCAGTGAGTAACTACTGTTGCAGTAGAGAGGAGAAAGTGTGCACATAAGTTAGTAAAATGGGGCCCTGTTTTGGGAGGTTGGCTGGGATGGTGTTGTTATTTCTTTGGAACGTGATGTGTATTGAGGACACTAACATTGGAATGGATATACACATACAGCCAAACCTTAAACTATGTGGAGATACAGCACACATAACATCATTCCCTCCCCCATATCATGATTGGGGGATAACACCAGGAATGTTGTCAGAAACAATAACTACAAGTTTAGTGAAGGCTGTAGTTAGCACCGCCAGACTCATAAATCATTTGAGAATTTTGTCTCCTAAAGGAAGGTATTTTGTGATAACACTGAGAATAAGAGCAACTATAAAGAAAGTTATAACAGCTAAGGGATTAATCATGTTAAGATTAATCTTGGCTGGAGATGTGCAATTAAACCCAGGCCCATCCAAAGAAATAAGAGAAGGAGAGGATATTTTAAATGGTATAGGGGATATCTTTATACATTTTAATGTACAAAGTCTAGCTCCTAAAATGAGTGAAGTTAAACACTGGATGTTTGAGAACAACTCAAAAGTGGTTATCACTGAAACATGGTTAAGAAATAGAATAGAGGACTCAAAAATTTACATACAGGGATAGCAAAGTTGGAGACAGGACCGGTGTAAGAGAGGAGGGGGTGTGTTGATATATGGGCAAATGTCACTTGACCTATCCTTCATAGAGTAAATGGTGTTCCCACTCCAGGGATGGAAAAAATTGCTTTAGAATTAAGGTTACCTGGAAATAAACCTGTCCTGATCTTAAGGTGTTACTCTCCCCCTAAGGGGAGAGAGGAAAACTTTGACATGATTCAGGACTTTTTGTACCTATATATAGAGAGTCATGAAATACAGAGGATGAGAGATTTAAATGTTGACTAGTCTAGCCTCCCCTTGAAAGGTAAGTTGTTGGAACTGACCTTGGGAGTAGGATTGACTCAGTTGATAAGGGCCCCAACTAGAATAAATCCTAAGAGTGAAGACCAGTCATCAATTTTGGATTTAATCTTAATGACTGATCCTGATAAATATATCCAGTATGGTATACTACCGGAGGCATTTAGTGACTATCAATTCACGTACTGCGTCCGGAAGCAAAAATTAAAAATGGAAAGACATGATGTTAGAGAATTACAACAAATGAAGCATTTTGACTATTTAGCATTTATTTATGATTGATCTAGAGGGTAGAACATGGGATGGTCTATTTCTTATTCCTGACATAGAGAGTGCTTGGGAATATTTCTATTCAGAATTTATTGCAGTTTGTAATTTTCATGCCCTGGTCTTAAAAAGAAGAGTGAAACAAAAAAAGTGCAGAATGGTATAATGGGACTTTGGGTATAATAAAGAAAAACAGGGACAAATTGTGGAGAGAGGCCAAAAAGAAAAAAAAACTAAAACTGCATGGGACAAATACCATCAACTGAGAAACCATTATTCAAAAGAGGTTAAGAAAGCAACAAATTGTTATTTCAGCAGCTTGTTTGAAGAAAAGAATATTAAGGATCCTTGTAACTTCTGGATACTGTATTCTAAACTAAAAGGTGAACAACCAAAACATGTCCCTGGCTCCTTCAACATTAAAGGAGAGAACATTCCAACATCTGATCAGGTGGCAGACACCATGAACATATTTTTTCATAGAATTTGGAAGTTTAGTGGAGGATGTTGAGAAAGTTAAGCCGGAAGATCTGGAACAAGAAACAACAAGGGACAAAAGTGGATAGGGCTTAAGAAAGGAAGTTAAAAACAAACAGAAAGTATTGAATAAAGTAGATTTTACTTTTGGTTTGATTTATACTAAAGAAGTTACAGACGAATTCCTAAAACTAGATGTAAAAAGAAGCTTCAGGTTTAGATGGTATTTATGTGTCTCTGCTGAAATTTGCAGCCCCTATAGTAGCACAAGATATTTCCTACATTTACAACTTGTCCCTGACTACTGGAACATTTCCAAGTGCCTGGAAGAAAGCGAAAGTAATTCTGGTAAGTAAATCTGATAAAATAAATGAAATTCAAAATTATAGACCAATATTCTTACTCCCAATAATATCTAAGCTTTTTGAAAAAACTTGTAGGGAAGCAACTACAGACCTATTTGGAGGATAATAAAATATATAATCAATATCAGTCAGGTTTTCATTCTAGTCACAGTATGTCAGCTTTAATAAAGGTGGCATCTGATATTCAGTCCTCATTGGACAGGGGCCTCCCTGGTCCATATGTATAGATTTGTCCAAAGTATTTGACATGCTTAGTCACACAGTTTTGCTAGACACACTAAAGGACACTGGCCTCAACCAAGTGGCTCTGAACAGGTTCAAGGACTATTTAACTGATAGGACTCAGCAGGTTACTTTAGGAAAGTTTACATCTCAGCCCACGTTCATTAAATCTGGAGTCCCTCAGGGATCAGTGTTGGGCCCACTTTTGTTTAATCTGTACACAAATGGTGCTGGTACCTCAATAAAACAAGTGCAGCACCACTCCTATGCAGATGATGTCATTTTGTACACTGAAGGTGCTTCTTCTCATGAAAGCTCAGCCCACGTTCATTAAATCTGGAGTCCCTCAGGGATCATTGTTGGGCCCACTTTTGCTTAATCTATACACAAATGGTGCTGATACCTCACTAATACAAGTGCTGCACCACTCTTATGCAGATGATGTAGTTTTGTACACTGAAGGTGCTTCTTCTCATGAAATTCAGGAAGTGCTTCAATGTGATTTTGACATTTTACCAAATTACTATAAATCATGAAATTTGATATTAAATAGTAAAAAAATCTCAAGTTATGTTCTTTGAAAACAAGCAGGTGACTGAAACAAGCCTATTTCAAATTAAAATATTGATCAATCACATATTAACACACGTGAATTCATATAGATACTTGGGAATATGGTTAGATACAAAACTAAAATGGGATGTACACATATAAAATCTGATTAAAAGATTACATGGTAGATTAGGAGCTTTGTACAGACTAAAAAGTTTTATACCTAACAAAAATAAGGAACATCTAATGAATTCTACAATAATCCCATTATTTTATTATGGGGATATGGTAAATGCTGGTGCATCAAAACTGTACTGAAGAGGTAAGACACAGCCTTGAACAGATTTGCAAATTTGCTCTAGACGCACCTCGTTTACTCACCGACGTACTATGTACAGTGCCTTAAACTGGACTAGTCTTACTGAGTATAGAAACTTGCATATATTGCATTTAGTTCACCAGCAACTGAACCAAAAGACTCCTTCTTATCTGGATAATTTGTTCCAGATATACATACCCAGAGCAGATTTGAGAACAGCACAAAATCTGGAACTAGTAATCCTGAAAACTAGAATGGCAAGGGCAAACTCTGCACTATCAGTGAGTGAGCCTAAACTCTGGAACAGACTGTCAGACTATTTAAAAAAAAAGATAATTGTCCCTTGGCATAACATCAAGAAATGCTTAAAATCAGAAGCATATCAAACTACTGATAGTGTTCCCATTGAAAGGTAATGCACTATTTTTGTTTCTTATTTCTCATTAATTATTATTCATTATTTATTACTGAATACTAATAAATCATCACTTTAATCACATAGCTATTGCTAGGTTACTATTAAATGTAAGATGTATAGGTTTAGACTTTGTATTTTTATAACCATTATATATGTTGATATTCAAGGACAAAACATAGTATGGGAGTAACAGAGTAGTTTTCTGTAATATGTATTTCTCATGCACTATGTATAACTATTTTATGTAACTGAATTTTTTTTATGGTTTGTATTAGACTCCGTTGAAAATCAGTCTAACCACTCAAAGGGTTATCCTTTTCCTAAATTTGTAAGGAGTACATTTTTACAAAAAAACAAACAAACTGCATAACCTTAATAATGAAATTCCTAATAATTCCCCTTAATATGTGCGGGAGGCAGGATCAAATATTTCCTTTCCTCATTTAACAGAATTCTGGAATGATCTCAGGACAATAACAGGAACAGTAGTAGTTTGGAAGCTCCTTTTGACCCTGGCACATTATTCTTTGGAAGTCCTTTCTGGCTATGAAAGAACGGACAACAGAGACAAAAAGCTGCTTGTGAACTTGGCAGTTGTAAATGCCAAGAAGTTAATCTTGTAACACTGGGAAGATAAGCAACCGCCCCCCCCCAAAACACACACACACACATATTAAAAATTGGCTTAACCTAATGGTTGATTGTGCCTGTCCTCAAATAATTTATTATATTCTAGAGGATGCAAAGCACTGGAGTTTGTGGAACAATTCAAATACCTGGGGGTCTGGATTGTCTTTCATTGATCACATTGAAGAACTCACTAAGAAACTATGTCATAGGCTCAGTATATTCTTCAGGATCAAGCACTCACTAACCCAGGAGGCTAGAAAACTCTTAATCCAAGCTACCTTCTTGCCTCTCCTAGACTATGCGGACTTCCTATATGGCCATAGTACTAGCACAGCTCTCTCCAAGCTTGATACGCTATACCACACAGCCCTTAGGTTCATTTCAGATGCCCCTTATGACAAACACCACTGCATCCTCTATTCTTCTGTAGGTTAGAGTGCCCTTAGCTTCAGGAGGCAAAAGAATGCTATTCTATGGACATATAAGGCAATCACTCATAAATTACCCCAGTACCTCACACGCTGCCTAACTCCCTGCATCCCTAGTGCCTGTTCTCACACAAGTCTTACCATCTTCTCTCTGGCTATCCCTAAAGTTACAAGTATAGAAATCCAGAGAAACTAATCTTAGAATTAGTGGCTAGGGAAACAGACAGGTGGTTTGGAATATGATGACTGGCATTATAATCTCTCAATAATTTACATAGGGAAATCTAGTCATTGTCTGATTCCAACCTAAAAAAATATAAACACAATAAAAAGAAGAAAAACAAAAAAAGGAATATAATTAAACAGTTAAAACTATTAAATTCTAAATTAACTGCATAGGTCCAGTGTAACAAGGCTCTCTCTACCATGTTTCAATTGAGGAATAGCACCAGCCAGGGGTGTACCCTTTCTCCATTTCTGTTTCCTCTCTATTTAGAGCATCTGGTGGTAAAGATTAAGAGCAACTTTAAGATTCAGGGTGTTATATTTGGTTTTGGCCAAAATAAACTTTCCATATATGCCGGTGATATACTTTTGCATGTATAAAATCTGGATCTTTAACTCCCAGAAGGTCTACAAGAAATCTACACATTTGGAAAAGTGTACTTTTATAAGATGAATATAGGGAAAACTATGTTATTAGCCCTGAACTGTAAGGGCGGTGACAGGATCTTGCTTCCCTCAATTTACACTGGTCTACTAATCCTATGTCATATCTGGGTATTAAAATGTCTAGCTCTTTGTAACAAATGTTAAAATTTGAGTTATATGATCAGTCTTCTGTACTGAACCAAGATTTGGAAAGATGGGAGAGTCTTCCCCTTTCATTGTGGGGGCAGGTTCACACAATTAAGATAAATGTTCTACCCAGCCTTTTGTATGTTTTTATAATTCTCGCCATGGCTCTCCCTCTCTTTTCGTTTAATAAATCATACGCCCTGTTGTCTGATTTTTTATGGGTGAGACAGAGGCTGAGGTGAACATATGTAACGCTGTCAACAAATAAGACTCATACAGGACTTGACTTGCCAGATTTTTTTAATTTATTTTCATGCAGCACAAAGTGAAAAATATCCTAGGTGGCATCCAGTCAAAGACACCTCCATGAAGTCCTATGTACCGAAGTGGTCACTTATTGAAGAGACTCTTTGCAGAAGTCTTGGGATTAGCTTGCACTCTTTACTGTCTGGTTTCTTCTCCAAATTACTGGTATTTTCGAAGGAAACTCCAGTGGGTAGCTCTTTAATTATATTTGCTCAGCTTTGCTGCTTGTTAACATTTTCTTCATTAGATTCATTAGACCAACCTATTTGGAATAACTTAAATTTTAAGATTGATGGGAAGCTGGTTTGTTATGAGAATTAGAAAACCCAAGGGGTTTCTCTCATGAAACAATGCTGGGGACTGGATGGCTGGCTGCTTTCCAAAATTTACAAGAGAAGCTCTTGCTTACAGTCAAGGATATGGTTACCTATTTACAGTTACATCATATGTTAGCCACTACCCTGGGTACTTTGGAGAATAGAATCCACCCATTACACACTTTGCATGACAGGGCTGAATTGGCTCAGAAGAGACATGCAATTTCTTTGTTATATGCTGCTTTTTGAGAGGCTATGCCACACTGCTATAGCACACCTTCTAATTATTGGCCTCAGGGTGTGAAGTCTGAGTTCACATAGCAGCAGTGGTGCGCCATTTAGGTGAGTATGCATTCATATCTCAAGATTGATATTTACCACTTGATGCAGTTTAAAATTCTGCAAAATATAATTTACACTCCGTAAAAATTGCATAAATGGGGCTACTAGCTCCCCCAACCCGTGTACCCATGTTGGTGCATAGGAGGGATTACTTTTGCATATTGTATGGGACTGCTTGAAGACATAGCCCTTTTGGAGAGTTATTCAAATGATCTTGGACCCTATCTTGGGTTTGGAGGGCATTTTTACAAAGAACAGATGTTTATTACGGATGGTCACACATCAATTTATAGGTAGATGCAGGTATCATTTTCCTCTAATCTCTATGGTTACTAAACATATTATCCTTCAACATTGGATTGATAAAGAAATTCCCTCCCTGCTTGAATGGCAAAGAGAGATCTTAAAAGTCTGGTAGCTAAGATTTTAGCAAATAGTTTGTAATCCATGTTTAGCAGAGGTTTTTCTGGTTACTTATCTGGCTTTAAATCTAGTGTTTTTATAGCGTCATTAAAAGAAGATGGAAGATAGTCTACTGCCAGTAAAGAATCCACTCCTTGGAGATACAACTCTATAGCAAATAGGTTCAAACAATATTTACATTAGTAGACAGTACCTTTCATAGGCTGAATAAGGATAACAGTTTACAGTTGCATTGATACAGTAGGAGAGGTCCATGTGAATGTTCATCAGTGGTTTCTGCCTAAATTAACATTTTGGTATCCTTTCCTTCTACAGGTTATTGTAAGGAGCTTTTGTTTTGCCCTTGAATAAACAGCCAAGATTTATAGATCTGCATATCAGTGAGCAGAAGTCACTTATTTATGAGGACTGGACTAATACAGAGGTTCTGTTCAATTCCTGGAAGCACGGTGTCATGTTATGGTTTACTTTATAAGCTATTTTTTATTAGAAGAGAGAGATAGGAAACAGTGTAATGGAGAAATTTAGGAACTTAGGTTACAATAAGGATAACCGAAGGACAGAAAATACAGTTAAGGTAGTGTGCAAGTTAATAATAGAATAGGGCTGTATGGGCCCCCATTGGAATGAAATCTGGGTAATGATCCAGCTGGTAGAGTACCACTTTCACCATCTAATCTCAAACTGGGGGAGTTTATCTGAATATCTATAAGTCATGCGTTTCATATTATATATGTCCACCATTACAAAATTCAATCCTTCCAGAGTAGGGGTTCTGGGAGTATGCCAAAGTCTTGTTATGTTTTTTTTTTCCCTGCTATAGTAGAAATCAAGAGCAAACAGAGTGTTTTGTGATCATAGCCTGCTCCTTATGGTGGGATTGCGAATAGAAAAAGAGAGGGGGTAATGATCTCTGGACAGTTGAAAATGGCTTCAAGTTCCAGTGATACTGCTTGCCAAAAGGGCTGCAGAACTGGATAAGTCCAAAACATATGTGTTGTGTTTGCCTTTTGATCTTAAGGGTTTGAGTCATAGTGAGCCTATAAAAAAACCAAAAACAAGCTAATAGGCAAAGAACCAATGCAAAAGCACTGAGGCAAGAGTTACCCCAAAGGGAATTAGCTGTAAAGTGTAAAGCCATGTTGATTTGTATATACAGCCCATGATGCTTTATGTTATGGGGATTTGTGTGATTTTGTATTTCTTTGAAACTTGACTTTATGGCCAAAGCCCTTTGGCAAATGCTTTTGCACTGAGGTTCTTTGTCTTTCAGCTTGTTTTTTTGGGGGGCGGGCTGGGGGCTCACCATGGTCCAAACTCATAAGACCAACTAAGGGCTGCTGGTTCATTTTGCTTTGGGTGACATATAGATGAAGCACACTAATGAGTCCTGGGCAGGACGAAACATGTGTCTGTGTCATCTGTTTGCACCATTTGCAGATTGTGTGAGAAGCCCTTTGGTACCATGCATTCCTGCTTAAAGCTGAATCAGCCTAAAATTTCATGGTGATTTTCATATGCAGCCCATGATTCTTTGCATTATTTGGGTATGAGTGATTTTGTAGTTCTACTATGTACTCCTGCAGCTGCTGTTCTGCCTTTATTATTATTATTCTCAGTTGAACCAAGTCAAAGCTAACTGAGCTACAGCTCTACCCTTCAGAGTTTTTTTGTAGTGTTATTTAAAGAACCTCTGTGACTGGACTTTTACCTGTTTCAGGTTGCCTCACCCCTCATACAACATGACTGAATCCCCTTTCAAATAACTGGGCTCAACACCCTTTGAATAACAGGGCTTAACACCATCTGAACAGCAGACCACAATGCCTTCTGACTAACAAGGCTAAACACCCTTCAACCAACAGATCTCAACACCCTTCTACCAACAGGGCTCAATACCCTTCTACCAACAGGGCTCAATACCCTTCAACCAACAAGGCTCAATGTCCCTAAATAAAAGATCTCATTGTCCATCTAGCAACAGACCTCCATGCCCATTGACTAACATGGCTCAATGCCCTTTTAATAAGAGTATATACCACTCTTCAAAAAGCAGGGTTCAATGATCTTTGGCCAACAGGGTTCAACACCCTTAGACCAAAAGAGTTCAATGCCTTTTGACTAAAGCCTTACTGTACAATTCCATCAATTTCATGAAATTTCCCAAAAAGCACACCCTACAATTCCAAGGAGTTTCACAATAACACCTTCTACAGTTCCAAGGAGTGTGAAAATAAGACCCCATTCAATTCTAATCAGCCTCACTGTATGACTGCTTCAATCTCACAGATTTTCACAAAAAGATCCTCTATAACTCCTAGAAGTTTCACAATAGGACCCCAATAATTCCAAAGTTTCTTACAGGAAGAACCCATTCAATTGCAAGGAGTCTCACAATAATCCCCCTTGCAATTCCAAGAAGTCTCACAATAAAACCAATTCAATTTCATGGAGTCTTGTTGTAAAATCCCCTACAATCCAAATTGTCTCTCAATAAGATCCATTTAATCTCAAGGTGTTTATCAAGAAGACTCCTGCAATTCCAAAGAGTCTTACAAACAAGATCACATGCAATTTCTATGGATCTCAGAATAAGAACCCTACAATTCCAAGAAGTCTCATGATAAGACACCTTACAATTTCAAGTACTGTCACAATTAGACCCCTTGTAATTTCAAGCAGTCTCACTACGAGACCCTTTCAATTTCAAGGAGCCTCGCAGTATGATCCCCTACAATTTCAATATGTTTCACATTAAGACCCTTTACAATGTCAAGGACTCTCACAATAAGACCCTCTATATTTTCAAGGAGTCTCACAATAAGATCCATTTAATTTCAAGGAGTCTTACAATAATTCTCCTTCAAATCCAAGGATTCTCACAGTATAGCTTCTTAAAATCCTAAGTTTTGCAGTAGGACCCTTTACTATTTCAGAGAGTCTGGCAATAAGATATATTTAATTTCACAGAGTCTCATAGTCAGAACCCGTATAATATTAAGACTTTTCACAATAAGACCACTTACAATTTCAAAGGACTGTCATAATAATAAGACTGCTACACTTCTAAGAAGTCTCACAATAAGAGCCCCTACACTGTCAAGAAGTCTCACAATATGACACCCTACAATTCCATGGAGCATTACTGTAAGACCCTTTCAATTTCATGGAGTTTCACAAAAACACCCCTCCAATTCAAAGTAGTCTCACAATAAGATCTATTTAATGTCATGGAGTCTTTTAATACATGCCCCCTATGATTCCAAGGAGCCTTACAGTAACAGAGAACGAGAAGGGGCTACCAGCACAACATTACTGGTTCAAGCAGTGGTTAAAAACTTTAAACTACAGAGAACAAATCCACACTCCAAAATAAAACAAAAAGGCTGAATAACAGGGCTATGGGTAAAAAGTGGTTGGACAATCCTTTATTAAAGAGGTGAACCACACTGGACTACAATAGACATGTACAACCTGGTGCTTCAAGCCTAACTGGTTCTTTCTCAGGGGCAGAGCCACAGAGATCAAGCCCCAATAAAATATTGTATGCTTAAAGGGACAGTGGCCCACCAATGTCAAAATGACAATTAGACTACTCAGTCCACACATTTAACAATGATTAAAACAATGTCACAAAGAAAGTTGCCCCAAATGTAAAATACTTCTTAACAAATAGGCAAGATAATTGCTTAACTGTAATAACAAATACACATGCAAATGCCTAATTACAAGTGCCAAAATGCAATAGGTGCCAAATTCAAAAAGATTATTTTGTTATGGTGGCACATTCTTCTTTTTATCCTCCCTTTATTATCTCCTTCCATCTCCCCCTTCATTATTTCTGTTTTGCTTGTTCCTGCTTATTTCATTCCTAGATGTTCATTTTTGATCTTATCATCTGCTATCCCTTCCTACTCTACTTTAAATATCTCAGATTAAATGTCTGAATCAATTTTTGTATGAAATATTTTACATGTGGGGCAACTTTCATTGTATCATTGTTTTAATTATCTTTACATTTGTTGGCTGAGTAGTCTAATTGATGTTTTGACATTGGTCGGCAACTGACCCTTTAAGCATATAGTATTTTATTGGGTCTTGATGTCTGTAGCTCTACCCCCTGAGGAAGAACCAGTTAGGTTTGACCCATCGGGCAGTATGTGTTTGTTGTAGTATTATGTATTCTACATCTTCAATAAAGGAATACCGTCACTTTTTACCTGCAACTCTGCTGTTCAGCTTTTTTTTTTATTTTGAAGCAGTTTTGTTTTCTGCAGAGTGTTACTCTAAGACCCCTTCAATTTCATGGACTTTCACAAAACCACCCCTTACATCCACAAGGAATCTCACAATAACACCCCGTACAATTCCAGTCTTATAATATGACCCTGTTAAATTCTAAGGCGCTTCACTAAAACCCCTTCAATTTCATGGCATTTCATAGAAAGAACCACAACAAATCCAAAAAGTTTCACAATAAGATCCCTGCAATTCAAAGGTGTCTTACAATAAGGCCCTATTCAGTTTCAAGGAGTCTTACAATAATACCCCTTGCAGTTCCAAGAAGTCTCACAATAAGATCCCGTTAATTTCAAAGAAGCCTCAAAATCAAACCCCTTGTAATTCCAAGAAGTTTTGCAATAAGACCCCTTACAATTCCAAGAAGTCTCACAAAGACCCTTACAGTTCCAATGAGTCTCACAATAAGACCTCTTGCTGTTCCAAGAAGTCTCACAATAAGACTCCTTCAGTTCCAGTAAGTCCACAATAAAACCCTACAATTTCTAAGAGTCTCACAACATGCCCCTACATTCCCATATAGTTACACAACAAGACCCCTACAATGTCACAGAATCTCAGAATAAGACCCCTTGCATTTCCATGGCAACTCACAATAAGACCCAGACAATTCTAAAGAGTTTCACATTGATCCCTGATTTTTGTTCCAATAACTCTTACAACAGGACCCCTTACAATTCTTGGGAGTCTCACAATAATATCCATGCATCTATGAGATGTCTCTAAAGAAAAATCCATACACTGTCATAGTTTCACAATAAGACCACTACACTTGAAGTCTCTCAGTAAGGTCTATAAAATTTGGCAGCACCTCACAAAAGGACCCTTGTACTGGAAACATTATTACAATAGTACCACTACAGTTTAGTGGAGTCTCAACACATGTCCTCTGCTTGTCAATGGCGTATCAAGATGAGGACCCTACAACTTAGAGGAGTACCCCATGAAAATCCTTGCTGTTCAGAGGCACCTCACAATGGGGTCACTTTGATTCCAAGGGCACTTTATCATTTACATTGATCAAAGAGAGTAGTAACTCCATGTTTCAGCACAAAGAATTGCCTTCATGCAAAACTGGGATTGGTATCCTATATGCAGTTATAGGCATGATCATCACAAAATGATGAGTTAAGGAGAAGAAGGAGAAAGGGGCTGTGTGACATTACACAAAGCATGTATCAAGGGCCCCAAATGGTTATAAAGCTCCCCTGAGGGATTCAAATGCTTCAGGGATTTTTTTATTATGCACCTTTTTTGTGGACAAAACACCCTTTCCTATTACTTTTTGACTTACCAACAGTATACACTGATAAAATGGTAGTCAATATTTAAATATGAGATTTCAACATCACTTAGCATGTTTTACCTAAAGGGGGTGTTGGGGCAAAGCCCCCAACTAATGTATACGGACATATTCTTACCAATATATTGTCCATTCTAGTCTTCCTCCTTCCCCCTCCTTAACCTGAACATCTTCCACTGATCCATTCTGTCCATTCCTCCCCCCCCCCAAGCCAAGGAGACATAAGTCCTACTCCATTCTTCAACTCCTTACCCTACTTCTCCTCCTTGCTGACAATGTGAAACTCAACCCTGGGCACTCCTCCCATCATTCCTTGAGGCCTTAGTGTTTTCCACCTTAATGCAAGCAGCCTCCTCCCTTGGGTGGATCTTCTCACTGTATGGGTCTTGTGTCATTCTCCATACCTCCTCTTTATCATGGAATCCTGGCTCTCTTCCAGGATTCCTGGTTCCAGCCTGACCATTCCAGACTACCACATCTTTAGGTAGGATGGGGTAAACATGGGGATGGGTTTGCCCTATGTGGGTATTGTCACCCTATATGTCCTCCATAGCCTCTCCTGCACCATCACTCTCAGGGAGTCTGCGCCCCCCCCCCCAGTTTCTGCTATCTAAACTCTTCTTTCCCTTTTCACTACCCATTTTTATTTATGTTTTCATTGCCTCCCCAATAAGTTTACCTTATCTCTGATAGACTGGTTCTCCACTCTCTCCTCACAATCCTCTGCTGGTCAGCTCATTCTCCTGGATGACTTCAACAGCAAATGACTTTCCCTGACCTCCAGGATGACCACCAACAGAATGGAGTCACTTAATATTTCATAGCTTATCCCAGAACTCACCTGACTCAGTCCCCACTCCTCAAACTATACCCTCCTGGACAGCATTTCCACTTCACCCCCCCCCCCACTGCACTGTTGCAGCAGGTACAGTATATTGTCAGAGGCCTTCAGTGACAACTGCATGACATTTTGAGTTGGGCACGTCTGGCTCCCTCACTCTTCACCAAAGTACATCTGGTCCAGGTCCCTTCATTAACTGAACAAAGAAGCTTTACTGAGCAACCTGGCTGCAACTGACTGGTCCTCATCACAAAATCTGTACACTGCACTCAGCTAATGCTATTTATGTCATCCTCATTGTAACCCCATCACCTGAATGGCTATATTTTGTATGTAATCATGCTGCTCTCCTTCCCCTCTCCCTGCGTCACATTTGGAAACAAGCCTCAGCTCAGTGTGCCTCTCCCAGTTACCAATTTTAAATATATAAATATATGAAATAAAACAAAAAATTCATTTTTATTTATGTTTATTGTTTAAGCATCTACTGTTCAGCTTCTATTGTGTTTTAGAATGTTTTAAAATCTTGTCTTGCTTCATCTCAAATGCATAACATTGGATCCAGAACAACCCAACAATTCAACAATGAGGCTTCTTCAGGGATTCTGTTATGGAAGGCTGCCAGGATGGTCAGAACAACACTTCTGAACTGAATGAAGAAAAACTGAAGACAAGATGCATAAGAAAATGATTACTTCTCAGAAGAGCCTAATCCCTGAAGAAGCCTCATAGGTGAAACTTTGGGTTATTCAGGAGCCAAGGTTATACATTTGAAATAAAGCAAGAAACTGTTTGAAGAAGCTTTTGAATGTGGCTGTCTCTGTTTTATATTTTACGACATTTTGTCTGCCAGCCACCACAGAATCTTTGGTTGAGCTTTTAAAGGGGACCCACTCAACACTCTTTTCCGTTCATACTAAAATCTTACCTGCCATGCTGGGCTATGAGCGTTGTGCTGCAATATCTCTCCAACATTTTTTGAGGTATAAAATGCAACTAGTCCCTACTTTCCCCTGTTGATGTCCACTACCTGAATTATTGGAATCTCTGCCACCATACTCTGCCTTCAGACAAGGATGGCAGAAAAGCAATTGTTTTGTACTTTAACTGGCTTTTTTAACAGAACTCACTCTAATGGTTAATTTCTGTAGCTATCAATTACTGTCTTATCAGGTAACACCTGTGCTGTTCTGTGATTGGCCAACATGGGGCACAAAAACCCTGGCACAATATATCAGTTGGGGGGTGAGGATATAGCATGCACCAAGCAGGAAAGGGATCTTGGTGTTATCATCTCTGATGACCTCAAGGTAGGGAAACAGTGTGACAAGGCAGCAGGTAAAGCAAATAGGATGCTGGGATGTATAGGCAGGGGCATTACCAGCAGGAAAAGGGGGGTCATAATTCCGCTATACAAGACACTAGTGAGGCCCCACCTGGAGTACAGTGTACAGTTCTGGAGACCATACCTACATAAGGACATAGACAGGGTAGAGAAGGTTCAGAGGAGGGCAACAAAGATGGTGCATGGATTGCATCACAAGTCCTATGAAGACAGGTTGAAGGAAATGAACATGTACTCCCTGGAGGAGAGGAGGGAGAGAAGTGATATGATAGAGACATACAAGTATCTTACAGGGAGGAACAGGGTGCAAGAAAACACTATTTTTAAGCGAAAAAGATGTTCCAGGACTAGAGGGCATGGGGATGAAGTTGGAGGGAGGACGATTCAGAGGAAACATGAGAAAGAATTTCTTCACAGAACGGGTGGTGGACAAGTGGAACACCCTGCCAGAGGAAGTGGTGGGGGCTGAAACAATCACGGGATTTAAGAATGCATGGGATAGACATAAAGGAATTCTGGAGGTCAGGGGTATGGTGCAACAGACTTCTAGGAAAACAAACTGAACTTACAAGCTCAAATGGGCAGACTGGGTGGGCCATAGGCCCTTATCTGCTGACACTGTCTATGTATCTATGTATCTATGTAACAAGGGGTGTGTAATGGCAAGCAGCCTGCTCCTTCCTTCCCTCCAAGAACCAAACTCTTCAGCTCTGTGATTCACCTGGATGCCTGCCACACAAAGCGGAGTATCATTTTTTGTTTCTACTTGTTTATCCAGGAGATGCACACAGTGAGCAAGTAGATCTGGTGGTATTTGAAATTGTCTCCTGGTTCCCAAGGCTGTATTCTAACCACCAGATAACTCTACCTCCTGTGCTGCTGGAACATAGAAACATAGAATTTGATGGCAGACAAGGACCGCTTGGTCCACCTAGTCTGCCCATTACCCTACCAAATGGATAAGCTGCAGATCCAAGTTAACCAACAGCCTACTTCCTCCTACCCCCGATTAGAATTGCCTTATGTTTGTCCCATGCATTCTTGAATTCCTCCACTGTGTTTGACTCTATGACCTCCTCAGGAAGGCTGTTCCATGCATGTACAACCATCTCTTCAAAGAAATGCTTCCTCACATTACCTTCTTTCTTCAAATTGTGCCCCCTTGTTCTTGCACATCTCTTTTTTTGGAAAATGCTACCCTCTTGGACTTTGTTGATTCCCCTGAGGTATTTGAAAGTTTCTATCATGTCCCCACCTCTCCTTCCTTTCCTCAAGGCTATAGATCTTAAACTCCTTTAGTCTTTCTCCATATGTCTTCTGGTGCAGACCCTGCACCATTTTGGTTGCCCTCCTCTGGACAGCCTCCACCCTGCCTAAGTCTTTGCGGACATGGGGTCTCCAGAACTGTACACTGTACTCCAGATGTGGTCTTACCAACAGCCTGCACAGAAGGTCAACAACTTTCTGTTTTCTACTGCTGATGCCTCTCCCTATGCATCCCAGTATCCCCCAGCCCTCCTTACTGCCTTCTCACATTGCATTGCTGGCCCACCTTTAGGTCATCTGATATGACTACCCCCAGGTCCCTTTCCATTTTTGTTGTTGTCAGCATCTCACCCCCCATTGTGTACTACTGCCCTGGGATTTTGTTTCCCAGATGCATTACTTTGCACTTCTTTGCACTGAATCTAAGCTGTCATACATTTGACCATTCCTCCAACCTTGCCAAGTCCCTTTTCATCTTTTCTACCCCACCTTGCATATCAACCCTGTTGCGGATCTTTGTGTCATCTAGAAAGAGACATATCTTCCCCTTCAGTCCCTCCACAATGTCACTTATAAAGACATTAAAAAGGACCGGCCCAAGTATTGAACCCTGCGGTACCCCCCTAGTAACCCCCCTTTCTGCACTGTGGACTCCATTTACAATTACCCACTGTGTCCTGTTGTTCAGCCAGTGTTTTACCCAGGCTACCACCCTGGGACCCACTCCCAGGCTGGCTAATTTGTTTATTAATCTTTTGTGCAGGACTGTGTCACATGCTTTGCTAAAGTCTAGTTAGGCCATGTCCACAACCCCTTCCTGGTCTACTACTTTGGTCACCCAGTCAAAGAAATCAATTAGATTTGTTTGACATAACCTTCCTGCTGTGAATCCATACTGCCTTGGGTCCTGTGCCCCACTAGCCTCTAGGTACTCAACAATTCTTTCCTTCAGAAGTGATTCCATAATTTTCCCTACCACTGAGGTCAAACTGACAGGTCTATAGTTTTCTGCCTCTGTCTTGCTCCCACTTTTGTGAAGGGGAATCACATCCACCCTTCTGCAGTCCTCAGCTACCACACCATCCTCCCATAATTTATTAAAAAGAGTAGTGAGTGGTGTTACTAGTTCTCCCTTAGTTCTTTTAGAATTCTGGGGTGAATGACATCAGGCCCCATTCCTTTATCCACCTTCAATTTTAAGAGTTCTTTCATAACCCTTTCTTCTGTGAAAGGACTAATATCAACCCCCCATCCATAGTGCTTCTATTGACTGGATTAGGTATCTCCCCCTGCTTTTCCATTGTGAATACTGAGCAGAAATATTCATTCAGAATCACTTTTTTTTCACTGTTGCTCTTTGCTCAACCACCTTCCTCTTTATTCAGCCTCAGTATCCCTGCCTTTGTCTTTCTTTGCTTCTTCATGTACTTATAAAAGGTTTTATCCCCCTTTTTAACCAAGTTGGCTATCTTTTCCTCATTTTGGGCCTTTGCTATTCTGACTGCCTTCCCCACTTCCTTCTGGTTTAACTGGTACAGTTCTCGGTCCTGCTCCTTCTGTGTATCCTTATACTTCCTGAATGTTATCTTTTTCTCTCTTACCTTCCCCGGCACTTCTTTTGAGAACCATAGTGTTTTTTCTTTTGTTTTGATCTGTTTATTTGCTTCACATAAAGGCTTGTTGCCTCCGTGATGGCAGTTTTGATGTTTCCCCATTGTTGCTCCACCCCACCTTTTTGCCTGTTTGCTAGTGCATTTCAGAGGCACTCTCCCATTTTGACAAAATCAGCCCATCTGAAGTCCAGTACCTTCACGTTTGTGTGGCTTGACTCTACAGCTAGGTTTATTGTGAACCACATTGTTTGGTGGTCACTTGTTTTCAGATGGCTACCCACTTCAAGATCAGAGATCCTCTCTCCATCCCCATTTGAGAGTACCAGGTCTAAGACTGCTCCCTCCCGAGTGGGTTCCAAAACTAGCTGTCTAAGACATGCCCCCTGTAGGGCATTGAGAATAGCCCTGCTCTTGGATGTGGCTTCAGCAAAGGTGCTCCAGGAACAATGGAGCAGCTCTTCCTTTCCTCTGTTTTTTTTTTTAATAAAATAAAATGCAAGAAGAAATAGCACATGGGCAGTCATTTCCCATAGCTAGAACCACTGCAAATGTTTTATTTGCCCGCATAACTTTGTTTTGTGTTTGCCTCGTTTGTGGCTACTTCTATCAAGCCATGGAATGCTTCAATCTGCCACAAGTTTCTATGGTATTTGAACAATTAGATGCAGGTTTGTTTGTTTGTTTGTTTATTCGCTTAACGGGTAAGCACACTGGAAACAAGTTCCTTTTACAGGTGCGACCCACATATATTGCATACAGACAATATATAATCAAACATACATATACAATGCAGCAAATTGCAGACAAAAATGTCTTTGTTACGTATAAAATTCATAAAAAATTCATAAAAAACAGTTACAATTAAATTGAGATTTGAAATACATCCTTAATGCATGCAAACTTTTGACAGAACACAACCACCTAATATCTTGAGGAATTTCATTCCAAATAAATGGAGCAATATAAGCAAAGGATCTTTGTCCACTTTTAGATTTCATAAAGGAATCTCGAGAAACCTACTGTCTGACCTATGTCTAGAATAATGACCATCAATATATGGTCTCAAAACTTTGAAATACTACGTGGAATTCGGGTCCATAACTTTATATATGAACTTGGCCACACAGTATTGGAAATTTAATGAAACCGTAACCAACCCATTTCTTTCAAAATCACACAATGATGAGATGACTTAGAACAATTTAAAGCAAACTTAGCTATCAAGTGAAGTAAAGTGGATTTCTTTGAAATCACTGTCATAGAAGCAGTGTCAGTAATCATAGCTGCATAGTTCACAATAGGAAGTAAGCAGCAATTTGAAATAACCAGCCTAGACTCAGGAATAAAGAAATGAGACAGATTCTGTACAAAGAACCTAATCTACAATGTATTCTTGAGGTAACCCTCAAAAAATGAGACAGAACTTAGATGAGAATCTAGTAATACTCAAGATATTGAAATGTATCAACATAGTCAAACAGTAATCCATCAAGAGATTTAACTTCTAAAGTACCAACCTCAGATCTCAGTCTAGGTGGCCTACCAAAAACCATCACCTTTGTCTTAGATTTGTTTAAGAGTAATTTACAGGCCATAAGTGAAGACTGAAAATTGCACATTTCCTCTGTTAAAGAAACACCTAGATCTCCAACTGACAAACCCTGCGTATAAATTACTGCATCGTCAGCGTAAAGTGTTAGAGAAGCATTATTAATCACACTTACTAGTTGATCAAAAAACAAAGAAAACAAAAGTGGCCCCAAAATAGAACCTTGTGGAACCCCACACTTAACCATTACAGAGTCTGATACAGCACCCCTATATTTAACCCTTTGAAACCTATTTGTTAAATAATCCCTCGTCCAGTCCAAGAAAGACTCACCAACTCCCAATGACTCAAGTCTAGAAATCAACAATTGGTGATCAACTGAGTTGAATGCCTTGGTCAAGTCCACGAACACAGCACCCGTCAGACACCCTTTATCCATGCCATTAAGTACCGCGTTCGTGAACTCGACCAAGGCAGTCTCAGTACTCCTTCCCTTTCTAAAACCATGTTGGTTCTGAGACAATAATCCAAAGCGATCCACATACCCAATCAACTGATTATAAACTATTCTTTCCTGAACTTTAGCTAAAGCAGACAAGATAGAAATAGGTCTGTAGTTACAAAACTCATGTTGTGAACCAGATTTAAATATAGGAGTGACCAAAGTATGTTTCCATATATTAGGTATAGTACCTGTAACAAAAGACAAGTTGAAAATGCAAGTAGATGCAGGTGTGTCCAAAACATGGACTTTTGACAACTGGGCCCTCTCTGGCCATTGACCACTATTTGTTGGGCCAGCATTAAGAGTCACAATTGTTTCTAACTAACAGCATGGTTTGGCACCTTTCCTCTCTCCCTACTCTTCTTACAAGTGCAGGCTCAGCCCATCTCAGCACCACACAGGAGAATGTCATGTATCCTGCATGGAAATTTTTTTGGAGTATTTCGTCCTGCCTGCATCAATAGCTTGTATTCTTGAATTATTGCTTGGGATGTTCAAGAGGATGATTTTCAAAATATCCGGTGACGTGTTCAATGTTTTCTGTGCAATCCGTCAAACTGTGTACAAAAGTTAGATCACCAAGTTGTGGCATTGTGGGTCTTACCTGCATCAAAAAGTGATTTATACATCTCATAGTTGACACAATCAGCCATAAAGCAGTGAAACTGCTGTGACTGCAGCAATATGTTTGAAAATAGTAAACAAACAGTTTGGTGCTTTACAGATGATGTAGTCGCAACTCAAAATCAGAGACTAGGGCTGAATCACACTCTTTGACAATCTGACCCATAATTTATTTAAATAAAATGAGTAAACAGAATTCCAGCTAAACGAAAAAAAAAACTTCTTCAGTGTGATTTTTTTTTTTTTTTTTATGTACAGTAGGTCCAAATGATAACAAAAAGCCAGCAACTAAAAAGATTAATATGTTTGCCAATACAGTACAGGAGAGTCCACAATCATGGGGATTTAACAGCCCAACTATATAATTGGAAGGCTACACCCTATAGTTCAAGGAGCAGTGCAACTGGCCACACCCCCTTTGGCCTATTTAAGGGCTGCTCTCCTCACTCCACACACAAGCTCTGTTGGTCTGTCTTTTCCCCTGGAGCCTTGCCCCCGCCCGTGTTGCTGTGTTATGGGCTGCTCAGTTTCTGCTGGACTTTTGTTTTGTGTTCTCCTGCCTTTGGTTAGCATTGCTTGCCTCCCGCTGCTGCGTGCTTCTTTGTGTTGCTTGCTCCTGCCTCCTGTGTTTGAGTTGTGTTTGCTTTTCCACTTTGGGGGCTTTCTGGTTTTCTAGCTTCCTGTTCACTAGTTTGCATTGTGCTAGTCCTGTACTGGTGCTGTTTACATAGACAGTGTCGGCAGATAAGGGTCTATGGCCCACCCAGTCTACCCATTTGAGCTTGTAAGTTCAGTTTGTTTTCCTAGAAGTCTGTTGCACCTTACCCCTGACCTCCAGAATTCCTTTATGTCTATCCCATGCATTCTTAAATCCCGTGATTGTTTCAGCCCCCACCACTTCCTCTGGCAGGATGTTCCACTTGTCCACCACCCGTTCTGTGAAGAAATTCTTTCTCATGTTTCCTCTGAATCGTCCTCCCTCAACTTCATCCCATGCCCTCTAGTCCTGGAACATCTTTTTCGCTTAAAATAGTGTTTTCCTGCACCCTGTTCCTCCCTGTAAGATACTTGTATGTCTCTATCATATCCCTCTCCCTCCTCTCCTCCAGGGAGTACATGTTCAGTTCCTTCAACCTGTCTTCATAGGACTTGTGATGCAATCCATGCACCATCTTTGTTGCCCTCCTCTGAACCTTCTCTACTCTATCTATGTCCTTACGTAGGTATGGTCTCCAGAACTGTACACTGTGACTCCAGGTGGGGCTCACTAGTGTCTTGTATAAGCGGAATTATGACCTCCCTTTTCCTGCTGGTAATGCCCTGCCTATACATCCCAGCATCCTATTTGCTTTACCTGCTGCCTTGTCACACTGTTTCCCTACCTTGAGGTCATCAGAGATGATAACCCCAGGATCCCTTTCCTGCTTGGTGCATGCTATATCCTCACCCCCCAACTGATATATTGTGCCAGGGTTTTTGTGCCCCATATGCATTATCTTGCACTTCTTTGCATTGAATTTCAACTGCCAAACCCTGACCATTCTTCAAGTTTCTGCAGGTCGCTTCTCATTCTGTCTACACCCTCTGGTGTGTCTACTCTGTTACAGAGCTTTGTGTCATCAGCGAACAGTGAAATTCTGCCTTCTAGGTCCTGCTTAATGTCACTGATGAAGATGTTGAATAGGACCGTCCCAGCACTGATCCCTGTGGTACCCTCATTGGTCACTCTTTCCCTCTGTGGAGTGACAGCCATTTACCACCACCCTCTGTGTCCTACCAACCAGCCAGTTACCTACCCACCACACTACTGTCCTGCCCACACCCATATTCCCCAGTTTGTGTAATAGTCTTCTATGTGGCACAGTGTCAAAGGCCTTGCTGAAGTCCAGATAGGCCATGTCCACTGCCCTCCCTGATCCACCTCCCTAGTCACCCAGTCAAAAAATTCAATGAGGTTGGTCTGACATGACCTCCCCCTGGTGAAACCATGCTGCCTTGGGTCCTGTAGTCCATTGACAACCAGATGTTCCACCAATCTCTCCTTCAGTAGTGCTTCCATGATCTTCCCCACTACTGAGGTGAGGCTGACTGGTCTGTAGTTCCCTGCTTCCTCTTTGTTCCCACTTTTGTTTTGTTTTTGTTTATGTTTTGTTTGGCTCCCATTTGCTCACCAGCTTTCAGCAAACAATCAGTGCAACTGCAATTGTTATCTGTATGTTTCAGCTCAGTCCCTGCTTACCTGCTTGTTGCCTCACTGCTTAACCACCTTAATTGTTTGCACCTGAGCAGGCTCACACTGCAAAGCTAGCCCTCGGCATTCAAACCTGCTTTCAAGCAATTGCACCAAACTATCCTTGCTGTTTTTTTCAGTACAATCACTCTCCTTGCAATTCCACTGTTTGTTTAGCTTGGCTGCTCCTAGAAGCTATAACTATTTGTTGCTTGATGCTGCTCATTACTTTTGTATACTGCTTCAATATTCACTGGATGACAGCACAACTACAGCTGTCACTGTAAACTAGTTTTAAAATCTGCATGTGGGTCACAGCACTTTACTGTAGCTTCCTTGCTTTTCCTACAATGGAGACTGGAGGTTGTGGTGAATTTGTGGTCCCATGTGGTCCACATTCCTTATGTTTGAATCCTACCTCCACCACAAAAAATCCTCTGAGTGTTTATGTCACCTCTAATTGGCTTCCTTAATGGGACTGGTTGGCTTGCCTCCCTGCAAGTTATGTGAATTGCTGCCGCTCTGACCTACATGCATTGCTTATTCTGCCTCACAGACCTACGTGCAGGTCCAATCATTGCTTACATGGAAGTTTTTTGCTATGTGCTTGCTATAAAACAAGTCTGACCTACGTGAGGGTCTACAATGCTCAGCACTCTTTTAAAGGGGCACTGTCAGCTTTGTCCCTATGGTTTTCATAATTTATTAGCAGTGCCCCTCCCCCGAGGCACACACTAAACAAACTACCAGTGAAAAATGGCCCAACATGTCCCAAAAGTAATATTTTTACCTACTTTTCACAATTTTACATTATTTTTCTGTCCAAACATGTCAGCCGACCTCTGGAAGTACATCCATTCAAAAGACGCATGTCTGTTACAGAGCACATGTACACTGTGCAATTTTTGGCATGCCCCACAAACAGAGCTGCTTAAATTAAGTATTTCAAGATCCTAAATTGAACTGTGCCTTTTGTAACCAGAAACAAGGCATAATACAGCTAAAAAAGACACTTAAAAAGCAGAGTCTAAATCCTGCGCATGCGCAACACTGGCATGTTCCTGCGCTTGCGCGGGATTTCTGCTCCAAGATGTTATTGCATGTGCGGGATTTAAGCTCTGCTTTTTAAGTGTATATTTTAGCTGCATTATGCCTTGTTTCTTGTCACAAGAGGCACAGTTCAACTTAGGGTCTTGAAATACTTCTTTTAAGTCACTCTGTCTGCAGGGCATGCTAAAAATTGCACCGCATACATGCGCTCTGTTACAGACGCGTGTCTTTGGGATCAATGTGCTTCCGGAGGTTGCTGACTTGCGTTTGTGTCAGTCAGACAGAAAAAGAATGGTAAATCATGGAAATCAGGTAAAAATATTACTTTTCGGGACTTGCTGGGTCATTTTACACTAACAGTTTATTTAGTGTGTGCTTTGGGGGACATGCTACGAAATGATGCCAGACTTAGGGACAAAGCTGACAGAGTCCCTTTAAGCTCTCCACAGAGGCATGCCAACCTCAACCATTAGTTACCATGGTGCAGGGCTCACCCTGCAGCCAATGGTCTTATTGTGCACCCTGAAGTCCACATCTTGCGCATGCTTAGACTGGGGCAAGGTCCTTCTCACCTGGCCCATGGCTGGGAATGCCCTCGTTCCGGGTGGACCTTCAGTCATCAACCGTACTGATGGCACCTCTCAATGCTGCAGTAAGACTTCAGCAGTGAAGGGGGAGGGACTCTCATGGAGGGCCTCTTTAGCTGTCCGAGTGGGTTCAGAGGCACCCTTCAAAGCTATTCCCCTTATGACTGCCTCCGATTCACCTGGTTTGTTTTTAAATCAGTAGGCCAGCTGAGTGCCTTAGCAGTCAACACTCTCCTCCTCCTCCTCCCACCTTGGAGGAGCAGTGCTGCAGAGTTAGCCTCTCAGCCATTCACGGCATCCCTGTTAGAAGGATAGAGGAGAGGATAGCTTTCCTCCAAATTGGAATATTTTTCACCCCTTTTAACTGAGTTTTCAAACTGCAGCAGCAGAGCCATCACTAATCAAAAACATCCCAAGCCTGGAGGGAAGGCAACCTAGGCCTTGGATCCCCAGAGATTTCCTCCTTAAAGAGTTTTTTGTTTCTGCTCCATGCCATGGGTCACAATATTTTGTTAGCTTTAGGCAACAATCCCTAGGTCACTTAGGTAGGTTTCTGCTGTAGGATGGAGCAGGTGGCCATCTAGTAAGTGTCCTGTCTCCCCCTTTGGCTGTTATTTTTCTTCTTAGGAAGCCAGACCTCCATGTCCTACAGTCAGACCTCTGAGTGGGTCACTATTCACCTGTTGTTTCCTGCCTACTGTACTCAAATATACTACCAACTGACCCATGCTACCAATTGAACCCATACTAGCAACCAACCCACATATAGGTCCTAGACACCAATATAGAAACATAGAAACAAAGACTTTGACAGCAGATAAGGACCGCTTGGCCCATCTACTCTGCCCATTTCCCTACCTACAGAATAGGCTGCAGATCCTAGTTAACCAACAGCCTATTTCTTCCTACTCCCCACAAGAATTACCTTATGTCTGTCCCATGCATTCTTGAATTCTCCCACAGTTTTAGACAACACAACCTACTCAGGAAGGCTGTTCCGTGCATCCACTACCCTCTCTGTGAAATAATACTTCCTCACATTGCCCTGAACTGCCCCCCCATCTTTAAATTGTTTCCCCTTGTTCTTGCATGTCTCTTTTTCTGAAAAATGCTACCCTCTTGGACTTTGTTGATTCCACTGAGGTACTTAAAAGTTTCTATTATGTCCCCCTCTCCCTTCTTTCCTCAAGGGTATACATATTAAGCTCTTTTAGCCTCTCCTCATGTGGCTTCTCTTGCAGACCCTGCACCATTTTAATTGCCCTCCTCTGGACTGCCTCTATCCTGTTTATGTCCTTGCAGAGATGGGGTCTCCAGAACTGGACACAGTACTCCAGATGGGGTCTCACCAACTGTTTATACAGAGAAATAACAACTTCCTGTTTTCTGCTGCTGATGCCTCTCCCTATGCATCCCAGTATACCCCCAGCCCTCCTTACTGCCTTCTCACATTGCTTGCTAACCTTAAGGTCATTTGATATGATTACCCCAGGTCCCTTTCCTTTTTTGTTGTTGTTACTACCCCCCCCCATTGTGTATTCTTCCCCTGGGTTCTTGTTTCCCAGGTGCATTATTTTGCACTTCTTTGCATTGAATCCTAGCTGCCATACTTCTGACCATTCCTCCAACCTTGCCAAGTCCCTTCTCATCCTTTCCACACCTCCTTGCATATCAACCCTGTTGCAGATCTTTGTGTCATCTGCAAAGCATACTTTTCCTTCCAGTCCCTCTGCAATGTCACTTATGAAGACATTAAAATGGACTGAACCCAATACTGAACCCTGCGGTACCCCACTAGTAACCCCTCTTTCTTCAGAGTGGACTCCATTTACAATTACCTTCTGTGTCCTGTTGTCCAGCCAATGTTTTACCCAGACTACCACCCTGGGACCCACTCCCAGGCTGGTTAATTTGACTATTAATCTTTTGTGTGGGACTGTGTCAAATGCCTTGCTAAAGTCTAGGTAGGCCATGTCCACAGCCCCTCCCTGGTCTACTACTTTGGTCTCCCAGTCAAAAAATCTATTAGATTCATCTGACATGACCTTCCCGCTGTGAACCCATGCTGCCTTGGGTCCTGTGCCCCACTGGCCTCTAGGTACTCAACTATTCTTTCCTTCAGAAGTGACTCCATCACTTTCCCTACTACAGAGATCAGACTGACTGGTCTGTAGTTTCCTGCCTCTGTCTTGCTCCCACTTTTGTGAAGGGGAATCACATCCACCTTCCTCCAGTCCTTGGGTACCATACCATCCTCCCATGATTTATTAAAAAGAGTAGCCAGTGGTTTCACTAGTTCCCCCCTTAATTCTTTTAGAATTCTGGGGTGAATTCCATCAGGCCCCATTGCTTTGTCCACCTTTAGTTTTACAAGTTCTTGCAGAACCCTTTTTTCTGTGAAAGGACTGGGAACAACCCCCCTATCAAGAGTACTTCTGTTAATTGGATTAGGCACTTCCCCCTCCTCTTTTGTGATTACTGAGCAGAAATATTCATTCAGTATCCCTGCTTTTTCACTGCCTCCCTCTGCCCACCCACTGTTCATTCTATTCAGCCTCACTATCCCTCCCTTTGTCTTTCTACGCTTGCTGATGTACCTATAAAAGGTTTTATCCCCCTTCTTAACCGAGTTGGCTATCTTTTCCTCAGTTTGGGCCTTTGCTATTCTGACTTCCCTCCCTGCTTCCTTCTGCCTTAACTGGTACAGCTCTCTGTCCTGCTCCTTCTGTGTTTCCTTATACTTCCAGAATGCTATCTTTTTCTTCCTGACTTTCACAGCCACCTCTTTTGAGAACCATAGTGGCTTTTTCTTTCATTTTGATTTATTTGCTTCAGAAGTTATCTACTCAGTCCTTGCAGACATTGTCTGGATGTCTTTGGAGAGGGTTTTTTTTTCCCTGACCCCCTTAAGGAGGCGGTAGTTCGACCACTCCTTAAAAAATACTCCTTGGACCCAGATTGTCTTGCTAACTACCGGCCTATCTCTAACCTGCCATTTGTTGGTAAGGTTATTGAAAAGGCAGTTGCGTTGCAATTGGATGATCACCTTATATCTCACAATGTCTATGATACTCTCCAGTCTGGTTTCAGGAAAAGGCATAGTACAGAGACTGCCCTTGTCCGGGTATTGAGCGACCTCCTAATGGCCAGAGATCGAAAGGTGTGTACCATTCTGGTCCTTCTTGATCTGTCTGCTGCATTTGACACTGTAGACAATGGAGTGCTATTGGAGTGCCTGCGGGTCTTTTGTGGGCTGTCTGGTACAGTCCTCAAATGGTTTCGTTCTTACCTCACAGACAGGTTTCAGAGAGTTGTCACCAGAATTTATTCCTCTGCACTCACTCCCTGCCTTGTGGGGTACCACAGGGCTCCATTTTCACTCCCATGTTGTTTGCAATGTATATACTGCCATTAGGAGAAATCATCAGGTGATACAGTCTGGGTTTTCACTGCTATACAGATGATACTCAGCTGTATCTGTCCTTTCTCCCTGGTCAGGGTGATGCACTCTCTGTACTTAATAGCTGCCTTGATGAGATCAGACTGTGGATGAGCTCGAGCTGGTTGAGACTCAATCCGGATAAGACTGAGGTGCTGGTTGTGGATCCAGGTCATCCAGAGATGGGTGTGGGAGTTGGACAACCATCAGGTTTATTACTTGGTGGTGTACCACTCTCTACCTCTAAACAGGTGCAAAGCCTGGGCATTATTTTTGATGATGGTTTGACCCTGAAATCTCAGGTGTCAGCTGTCTTCATGTACTCTTTTTACCATCTGAGGAATATCGCCTGGGTGAAGCATCTGATTCCCCTGGAGGACCTTCCAACATTGGTCCATGCCTTTGTCACTACCCGTCTTGACTACTGCAACTCCCTCTACCTAGGGCTACCAGGGGTTGATATCTGCTGCCTCCAGCTGGTGCAGAACGCGGCAGCCAGGCTACTGACTGGGACTTCTAGAACCAGTCATATTACGCCTGTGCTCCGCGAACTGCACTGGCTGCCGGTTTGGTGGCGGATCACCTTTAAGGTTGGTTTATTAACCTTTGAAGCCCTACATGATCAGGGACCCGGTTACCTGAAAGATCTTCTGATTCCCTATTGCCCTCTCCGCCCTCTCCGTTCCGCCAATGAGGGATTGCTGGAGATTCCCAGGGTTCAATTAAAGTCATCAGGATCTCGTGCGTTTGCTTTTTCAGCACCGACCCTATGGAATTCTCTACCTCGTTGGTTGAGAGAATGTCCAACCACCAAAAACTTTAAAGTTGCTTTAAAAACATATCTTTTTGGATTAGCGTATCTCTGCTAGTTGTGGCTGACTTTTAAATGTTGGGATTTTATTATTTTAAAATTTGTACAGCGCCTTGGCCTTGAAAGGCGCTTTATAAATAAAATTGAATTGAATTGAATTGAATTCACACAAAGGCTTATTGCCTCTGTGATGGCAGTTTTGATGATTCCCCATTGTTGCTCCACACCTCCTTCTAGCCTGTTTGCTAGTGCTTTTCTGAGGCACTCTCCCATCTTGCCAAAGTTAGCCCTCCTGAAGTCCAGTACCCTCACTTTTGTATGGCTTGACTCTGTAGCTGAGTTTAAGGTGAACCACACTGTTTGCTGGTCACTTGTTCCCAGATGGCAACCCACTTCTAGATCTGAGATCCTCTCACTGCCCCCGTTTGAGAGTACATGGTCTAAGATTGCTCCCTCACGAGTGGGTTCCGAAACTAGTTGTCTGAGGCCTGCCACCTGTAGGGCATCAAGAATGGCCCTGCTCATGGATGTGGCTGCAGCAAATGTGCTCCAGTTAACATCTGGCCTATTCAGGTCTCCCATTAACAGTATCTCCCCTTTCTCTGCCATTCTGAGAATTCCTTCTATCATATCCTTGTCCATTCCCTTCCCCTGACATGGGGGTCTGTACACAACCCCTGTGTGGACTGTGGTGCCCTTTCCAGTCTCCAAGTGACCCACAGTGCCTCCTCTCCTCCCTGTTTACTCTTTTGTTCAGTTGCTTTTATCCCTTCCTTTACACAGAAAGCTACTCCTCCCCCTCTTCTCCCCTGCCTGTCTCTCCTGTAGGTTATGTACTCTGGTATGTTAACATCACAGTCATGGTTCTCTGTGTACCACGTTTCTGTGACTGCTACGATATCCAGGCATCCCTCTTCCATAAAGGCCACCAGCTCAGGGAGCTTGCTGCCCAGACTACGGGCATTGGTACTCATTACCCTCCATTTCCTGATGACCTTACTCCTTTTTGCCCCATCCCTGTCCTTCTTGCCTTTGTCACTTTCTCCATTTACACCTGCTCTTCTCCCTATTGACACCTCTATGTTGGTGTTTACCGCACTTACTACCGTGATTTTTTTTGGGGGGAGGCTAGGATTTCCCTGCTCCTTTCCAGTGCCTCCCCCCTTGGCTAGTTTAAATGCTTGCCAATTAAGTATTTAAACCTATCACCTAGGATTCTGGTTCCCCTCCTGGACAGATGCATCCCATCATGCCAGTATAGGCTTGCATCACTCCAGGTGGACCCCCAGTCCCCAGTGAAGCCAAATCTCTGAGCTCCACACCAGTTTTTCAACCACTGATTGAATCCCATGGTGTGGAACACCCTAGCATCTCCTATGCCTTAGATGGGTAGCACCTTCAAGAAGGTTACTGTGTGTGCTACTTGTCTAAGGCCCCTCCCCAATTCCAAAAACTCTTCATGCACTTCTCTAATCCCTTTCTTAGCCAGGTCATTTGTCCCTAGGTGGACAATGACATCCAGCTCCCTTCCCTGTGCAGCTGCTCTGGCAATCCTGAGGATTCCCTCCTGTCCCTACCATGGTGCCAGGCAGGCACCTACCTCCATCTTCCCTTCCTCCCCCAGTTCTACCTTCCTAACAATGGAGACCCCCACCAGGAGTGGTTTCCTTCCCCTGTGGGGTCCCCTGCCACCTTCCTGTGGGTCTCCTTTGTGGAGGTTCCCAGCATCCTCCTTGGTCTCCACTAAGTGTTCAATACCTTGTATGCTTTACTTGACACTCTTTTTGTGCTTCTTCCTAAGGTACCTTTGGCCAAGGGAATCACTCCAGCGCACTTCAAGGGGTGGAACCCTTCCCTAGGGTTTCTTGCCTTAGTACCCCTACAGCATGGTATATTCCACAGATAGAGAGGCGAACAGCTAAAATGATCTATGTTACATAAGCATGAAACCAGCTGCACAGACACATTGAATAGAAACATAGAAACATAGAATTTGATGGCAAATAAGGACCGCTTGGCCCACCTAGTCTGCCCATTTTCCTACCTAACAGATAAGCTGCAGATCCTAGTTAACCAACAGCTTACTTCCTCCTACCCTCCCCCCTCACTAGGACAGCCTTATGCCTGTCCCATGCATTCTTGAAGTCCCCCACTGTTCTTGACTCCACGACCTCCTCAGGGAGGCTGTTCCATGCATCCACAACCCTCTCAGTGAAAAAATACTTCCTCGCATTACCTCTGAGCCATCCCCCTATCTTCAAATTGTGCCCCCTTGTTCTTGCACATCTCTTTTTCTGTAAGATGCTACCCTCTTGGACTTTGTTAATTTCCTTGAGGTACTTGAAAGTTTCTATCATGTCCCCTCTCCCTTCTTTCCTCAAGGGTATACATATTAAGCTCCTTTAGTCTTTCTTCGTATGTCTTCTGGTGCAGACCCTGCACCATTTTTAGTTACCCTCTCTGGACAGCCTCCACTCTGTCTATGTCTTTCTTGGGAGATGGGGTCTCCAGAACTGCACACAGTACTCCAGGTGGGGTCTCACCAACTGTCTGTATAGAAGGATAACAACTTCCTGTTTTCTACTATTGATGCCTCTTCCTATGCATCCCATTATCCTCAGCCTTCCTTACTGCCTTCTCACATTGCTTGCCCACCTTTAGGTCATCTGATATAATTACCCCCGTCCTTTCTATTTTTACTGTTGTCAGTATCTCACCCCCCATTGTGTACGCTTCCACTGGGTTTTTGTTTCCCATGTGCATTACTTTGCACTTCTTTGCATTGAATCTGAGCTGCCATACATTAGACCATTCCTCCAACCTTACCAAGTCCCTTCTCATCCTTTCCACTCCATCTTATGTATCAACCCTTTCGCAGATCTTTGTGTAATCTGCAAAGAGACATACTTTTCCTTCTAGTTCCTCTGCAATGTCACTTATAAAGACATTAAAAAGGACCGGTCCCAGTACTGAACCCTGCGGTACCCCATTAGCAACCCCCCTTTCTTCACTGTGTACTCCATTTACTACTACCCTTTGCATCCTGTTGTCTAGCCAATTTTTTATCCAAGCTACCACCTTGGGACCCACTCCAAGACTGGCTATGTTGTGTATTAATCTTTTGTGTGGGACTGTATCAGATGCCTTGCTAAAATCTAGGTAGGTCATGACAACAGCCCCTCCCTGGTCTACTACTTTGGTCACCTAGTCAAAGAAATCTATTATATTCATCTGACACGACCTTCCCATCGTGAATCCATGCTGCCTTGGGTCCTGTGCCCCACTGGCCTCTAGGTACTCAACAATTCTTTCCTTCAGAAGTGATTCCATCATTTTCCCTACCACTGAGGTCAAACTAACTGGTCTATAGTTTTCTGCCTCTGTCCTGCTCCCACTTTTGTGACGAGGAATCACATCTGCCCTCCTCCAGTCCTTGGGTACCATCCCATCCTCCCACGATTTGTTAAAGAGAGTAGTCAGCGGTGTCACTAGTTCTACCTTTGTTCTTTTAGAATTCTTGGGTGAATCCCATCAGGCCCCATTGCTTTTTCCACCTTAAATTTTATTAGTTCTTTCAGAACCCTTTCTTCTGTAAATGGACTGGTATCAACCCCCGTCTTCAGAGTCTTTCTCTTGTTTGGGTTAGGTAACTCCCCCTCCTCTTCCTTTGTGAATACTGAGCAGAAATATTCATTCAGTATCCTGCTTTTTCACTGTCACCCTCTCCCACATTCCTTCCCTTTATTAAGCTTCAGTATCCTCCTTTGGTCTTTCTTCACTCCTAATGTACCTATAAAGGTCTTATCCTTCTTAACAGAATTGGCTATCCTTTCCTCGGTTTGGGCCTTTGCTATTCTGACTGCCTTCCCAGCCTCTTTCTGCTTTAACTGATAAAGTTCTCTGTCCTGATCCTTCTGTGTTTCCTTATATTTCCCGAATGCTGTCCTTTTCTCCTTAACCTTCCCTGCCACCTCTTTTGAGAACCATAGCATTTTTTTCCTTCGTTGTGTTTTATTGATATGCTTTACACAAAGGCTTGTTGCCTCTGTGATGGCTGTTTTGATCACTCCCCATTGTTCCTCCACCCCTCCTTCTTGCCTGTTTGCTAGTGCTTTTCTGAGGCACTCTCTCATTTTCCCAAAGTCAGCCCTCCTAAAGTCCAGTACTCTTGCTTTTGTATGGCTTGATTGTATGGCTGTGTTTATTGTGAACCACACTGTTTGGTGGTCGCTTGTTCCCAGATGGCTACCCACTTCTAAATCTGAGATTCTTTCTCCATCCCCATTTGAGAGTACCAGGTCTAAGATTGCTCCCTCCCAAGTGGGTTCCAATAATAGCTGTCTGAGGCATGCCCCCTGTAGGGCATCAAGAATGACCCTGCTCTTGGATATGCCTGCAGCAAAGGTGCTCCAGTTAACATCTGGCATATTCAGGTCCCCCATCAACAATATCTCCCCTTGTTCTGCCATTCTTAGAAAACCTTCTATTATTTCCTTGTCCATTTGAATTTGAAGGCTACAGCCTGTAGTTCAAGGGGGTGGTGCAACTGGTCACACCTCCTTTGGCCTGTTTAAGGGCTGCTTTCCTCACTCCACACACAAGCATTTTTTTCTTGCCCATCCAGCCACCACTCCTCCTCCAGCAGCACACCTCTCTCACCTGTGGGATTCTTCCTATGGTACCTTTAGCCAAGGGAATCACTCCTTTGGCACCTCAAAAGGTGGAACCTTCCCCTAGGGTTCCTTGCCTTCGTACCCCTACAGGGTGGTAAATCCCATGGATAGAGAGGTGAACAGCCAACGATTATCTATGTTACACAAGCACGAACCCTGTTACACAGGCACATTGAACAGAGAATCATTTAAAAACATAGAACTGCAGATTGTTTATGGAAGAATTTTCACACCTTTCATGCATCCATTTTAAAGATATTTGCTTATGAAAAAGGAGCACAAAAGGTGTGTAAAATATCATTGGCTATGCCCCCTTGTTTTCAAGGGGGAAACGAATGCATTCAGCTGCTTACTGTACAAAAAGACATTTTTAGGACTAAAGGGGATATACCTTTTTATTTATTTTTCAGACATTATCTGAAAAAAACAAAAATAGACAAATGACCTACTACTGAGCCTAAGTGATCATTACTAAGTCCTGGTAGGTGGAGATTCAGTTCTGTTACTTTGCTGGCCATTTTTTATTAAGGTTAAGCAATGGATAGTTTGTACTTCTGATGGACCTACTGAAAATAATGTGCCTGATCCATAAAGATGGCCAAGATACACACCAAAAGTTCATATCTAGGCTAAAAAAATCCCCACTTGCAGATCTGTCCCAAAGGCATGAATCACAGTCCTCGGCCACCCACCCCCCATCCCTCCAAGCATACAGACAACAAAGTGGAAGTGTCATGGTAAAGTGGGGATTGAGGATGGGTATCCAGTGTGAGGCTTGCCCTACTGTGAGAATGAATCCCTTACTCTAAGTGAGGCAGGGAATTGAGGGCTAGGGATGTCTTCCAAGGATTGAAATACTCCAAAGTAACTGATACAAGTAAAAAGTAAAAAACACTGCAAAAAATTCTAAATTCAGATGACTGCCACCACGAGCCGTCCATGCCAGCTCAGGGGGTTGGGGAAAACTGTTAGTTGGCCCCAATGGGTCCATAAACAGCCACAACAGTAGCTCAGTGGACTTATGTGTAGAGCCAGATGGGGTTACAGCAGCCCCCAGATTTGCATGACAATTTGGACCCCTGCCTGCCCCTGAACATTCTTTTCATGGATTGTGAAGATATGTATTCCGGCCCTTGTGCCCTTCCTTGACCCAGCCACATGCATAGATGTGCATAAGGCTGGAGATTAGGTAAGGCAGGGGCATGAAATTTGCATTGTGGATGCCCCGAAGTGCCGCACTGGTGCACAACATGTGCAAAATGGGCACTCTATGGCTTTTCTCAGTCCTCCGCACTTGTGGAAAGGCCAAGAGACTTTTGAGGATCAGGCCCTAAGGTTGGTCTGAAGGCTTGAACACTTTACATGCTTTAAGCATAATCGTTTCTAGAGAAAAATATTGTAGCTGTAGCATAGTTAGTCTCACAAACACTGTCAATATGCATGCTTTATAATGTGACACACTAAACATTTTAAATGTTTAACCAATCCACTAATAAATACTACAGACTTTTTGGAGGGCACCATGTTAGCAAGCAGAACGCACACAACCAACAAAATAGTACTTTGTAAGGCAAAGATTAGATCTTTATTAGGCTAACAAATTGTTACATATAAGCTTTTAAGACACTTATGGTCTCTTTATCAGGTATGCTGTACAATCAGTTTGGACTGTATAGTATACATAATGAAGAACCCTTATGTAACTTGAAAGCTTGCATACCTGAACAGTTTGTAAGCCTAATAAAGATACAGGCTGATTTTTTCAGTAGTTTGGACATGGTATTTGTAGCAGTTCTACTACTGCAGCTGCACTCCTGTAAAAGCACCAACATGTTTGTGGCTAGTTTTAAACATTCTGATGCATTTACAACACATCACTCGCTTTACAGCAACAAAAAGTGTCATAATTTTGACACATGCATTACTTTTTTATGTGCACCATGTGATACTTGCATCAAGAAGTTAGGCCACCTTTTTTTGGTCTAACAGTCTTGTCACGAGAAGACAAATGGTAGCAAAATCATGCTACAAGTGTTTGAAAATCCATCTCATAATCTTTCCTGAACAAAAAAAGCATTTTGTTGGTTATGTGTATAAAATACTGATGATGCCTTGCTATTAAAGTTCGTAATTTTGCATATTTCTGATTCTCATTAAAAACACACTTCATTACTGATGAAAGCAAATATTTAATTGTGTTAATCAATAAAAGTATTTATGCATTATGCTTTCTTCAACAACCTACTAAATACTTTAACATTGTAATAATAAAAACAGAAAAAAAGGAAAGCAGGGTTCTAACCACTTTGTCCTCCTTTGAGAAAGCATCCAAGAAAGCAGCGGAAGGGGAGAAAAGAAACAAGAAAAGAAGAAGAAAACGTAGGCAAGTGTTAATTGATAGAGCACAGAAAGATGCAAAAATTGCAAAAGGCACTAGAATTAAAGAAACAGATACTCATAAATATAGCAGTAGTAATAAAAACACCAAATAAAATCAATAATTTGCATGCATATAGAATTCTACCTTAAAATTTTAACATGCGATAAGAATACAGTATCATCACATCATATCACATATTGAAACTGGTGCTGCAGCTGGACCTTTGAGGGGCTCTTGCTAACTGTATAACTGCAGTCAGTTTAACAGCAGGCACATACAGGTTCTTCTGTATAGAACTTTGACTGGATGGAATATGTGTGTATATCGTCTGCTGCATGCAAGTAACAGTCATACTGCAGTGTTTTAAATTCATGTTTAAATCCATCAAACTGTTATCATAGTGCCACCTGCAGGGCACAGAACATACTACAGCAATTGAGATTTCCATCCCCACATTGTATACAAATATTAAACAAATCCACATGCTTTGGTTTCACAGACCTTTTTTTCTTAAATCCCCCATTATTATTTTTTTCATCAGCACCAAAGAGTGTGGATTAGTTCTGAAAATTGTCTTTTACTAATGGTTTTGACCAGTCAGAGGAGAATGGATTGAAAGGTAAAATGAAACAAATAGTATGAAAAAGTTTCTGGAAATAGTTGCAATTCAAATGTTGTGGCACTTACATCATGTGGGGTGAATTACAACAACACTGAACGTGCTGTAAGAAGAGGCAGCAGGTTAATTCCTTTTCATGACATCGTTATTGTATATTGTTACCTCTTGTTGTGCATGGAAATTGGCCACTTCAGACTCCTTGTTGGGCACATTCAAAATGGCTGTGCACATTCTTAAATGTTGCTGTGCATGCGTCTAATGAAGTGAATCAAGGGTGTCTGTTTGCACAGCACGTTAACTCTGTCTGGCCACAGTGCCACAGTAAGAACATTTCTTTCAAAATTAATTGACCATGAAATATATAAGAAGTAGAATATGGATAACCATACACAACTCAGCTGTGTTTTCATTTTGAGGTTCAGAAGACATCATAGACCTCTTGTTCTCAATAGAACAGAATCTTGTTACTGTATATATAGCTGTCCATATACCCTATGTACGGTCTGTAAATGGGATTTTCATAAGGCATCTAGCTTCCCCAAAACTTCAATCATCAAAAATGAAACATTCAATTGCAAATGTTATGAAGATAAAGCAAACAGAGCAGGCTGCAATCTATTCCTATTGCACAGTTTTCATTTTGTACCACCATCATGTGGCACAAAAATCAGCCAAAAACTGTTTGGTCACCAGTCTGGCATCAAAGCAGAAAACATTCACCATACCTCCGTCATTCAGAAAGTATCTAGTATTTGTCACTAAAAGGTTTCCAAAATGCTTAGCCCAGTATCTCACCAGTATAGATCAATCTGGGTATATGTATGTAGGAAGTATGGGCTCTTGTTCATGATGATTCACATTTTGTTCAGAAAAAAAGAGCCATTTCCCACAGAATGATTATCTGGCTATATTTCAATCAAAAGGCCACCATGCCAATAAGGCATGAGGAGAGTGGAAGGCACATACCACCCTCTAGATTAAAACATAATTTCTTCAACATTTTTATCCTTCCTTTACCCAGAGTTACATTGGATAAACATAGTGCATAATAGTTTTAAATATTTGTTCCCCATCGCTGATTGTGTTTATATAGTGGTCTTGTATCTACCAAAGTAAAACAGCCATCTCAAAGACTCCCTAACAAATTCTTACCTATCTCAAAAATATGACCAAACACTTTAAAATGAATATTAAACCTGCATTAACATGGAAATGCACAACTATGAGGTAGAAAGAAGTGGTGAAGGGGCACCATTCAGAGAGGAGGAATGTTCTGAATGGAGTACCACAGGACTGATAAGGAGTCGATTGCTGATTAACATATTTATTAATATCTTGGAGGAGGAGAAAGGCAGCAAGATGGTGAAGTTTGCTGATTACACTTATTGGTAGGCAGAGAATACATAGTAGGGTGATCTAATGTACTGTAGTGGACATGCATACATTAGGGATGTGGGCTACGTAACAAAAGTTTACATTTCATATGGGGGAGTGCTAGTTACTACACTTAGAGGTAAGGAATCAAGGTCACACATATACCCTGTGTAGTGCAACAGTGAACAACACAACCAAGAAAAAGAATGTATTGACAATTGTGGAGAGTCAGCTAAAACCAGGTAGGCAAGGTGATGCCACTGTCAAGAGAGCAAATGCAATGTTGGGATGCCTAAGAAATTGGGCAAGAAACAGATAGCCTCTACCATTACTAGGCCTTGGTTAGACCATGTCGGGAGTATTACATCCAGTCCTGGTCACCACAGTACAGAAAAGACATTGAAGAGATTAAAAGGGTCCAGTACAGGGCTGCCAAATTAATTAGTGGTCTAGTGTGCTAGAGCTATTAGTATAGATTGATAAAAATCAAGCCCTGCTGGATAAATTCCAAGACCATCTACTGGTACAGAGAGTTAAAGGGCAGCTGACAGAAAAATGGTAATAGGTAAGGCAGTTCATCTCATGGAGCTGCCTGCCCTACAAGTTCATAGAGGCCTAAATTAATTTTTTTTATGCAGGCATTATTTAGAAATTTATCTTAGTAGCTTTACAATCTCACATTCAAGATTGCACTGAGTTGTACAGTAGCACCACAGCCCTGCCCCCAAAATCGGTGTTTTGATGATGTGAGGTAAGGGGCGGGGCTGCATAGTACGTAATGAACAGGTGATGCTAGCGGAGGCAGCACCTCTTTTTGCAGGCATATTTGTAACTTTTGGTGGCAAGTGTACATGTTAAGAGGGGCAATGTTACATGTATACCCCCTCCCAAATTGTACACTTGTCCCCAAAAAGTTATAAATATGCCTGCAAAGAGATCTGCTGCCTCCAATAGCATTACCTGCTCATTAAGTGCTATGCAGTCCTGTTCCTTACCTCACATAATCAAAATGCTGATTTTTGGGGGTGGGGCTGTGGCACTTCTGTGCAGCTCAGCGCGATCTCAGAAGTGAGTTTGTACAGCTACTAAGGTAAATTACTAAATAATACCAGCAAAAAAAAATTCATTTAGCCCTCTATAAACTCTTGAGGCAAGCAGTTCCTTGACACGAGCTGCCTGTCACAAACGTTAGCAGCTCTTTAAGGAATTGACCAGGGAAGAGGCCATTCTCAATGTGGTTCTCATCATCTTACAGGCAGTAGGAGTTGTGAGAATAGTGAAGCCATTAGGGAACAATTACTACAACTCCATTTGGTTCAAACTGGCCCTTGGGAGTGGGAAACCTCAACTGAGAGCTGAGGTCCTTGATTTCAGAAGGGTGGATTTCAACAGGTTGAGGGAGTTGATCCAGGGCAAGTTAGTCAAGTAAACAGCATAGGAGCTGTGGAGGAGAGATGGGGGCAATAAAGGGGGTCATTCCTGAGGTATCCAAATTCGGCATGAGAACCATATTGAAAAGGAACAAATTAAAATACTATTATAGTTTGCATATCAGGGAAGCAATGAGAGCCACAAAAAAGAACTTCTCCAGGTACAAAGAAAAGCAGGGGGAGAAAGAAGGAGGAAGAATGGGGAGAATAGTTACTGAGACATAAGGAGGCACAAGCAGACACAGATCTATGTATTGTGGAGGGGGTCAGTAGCAACAAAAAATATTTAGGGAAACATTTAGGGGAAAAGGGAAGAAAGGAGGGGAAATGTTATGCTACATAAGAGGGGTAGGGTGATTGAGGAAGACATGCAAAAATCCTTAATGATTACTTTTGCTCTGTCATCACTAGGGAGGACAGTGGCCATTGCCAGAAGGTGTCACCAAAGCAGCCACAAAGGGGGTCCCAGAGATGAGGCAACCAGTATTTACAAGTGACAGGGTCTGGAAATTGCTAGTAACCCTAAAGATAGATAAGGCCATGAGGCCGGATGGGATGCATCCAACGGTGCTCAGGGAACTGGCAGAAGAACTAGCTGAAACCCCATTGTAGGACTATGCAACAGTTCATTCCAGACATGGGTAGTTCTAAAGGATGGAAGGGGGGCGGACATAGTTATGATCCAATGGGGGGGGGCAAGGAACAAGCAGGGTACTATATCCCTGCCAGTCTTACCTCTGTTGTAGGGAAGCTGAAGGAGTCACTGGTCATGAAGGACCTTGTGGACTTCCTGGAGAGCAATGATCTCAAAAACAGTAAACAGCATGGGTTTGTAGCAGGAATGTCTTGTCAGACCAACCTGATGGTCTTCTTTTACTGGATAATGAGGGTATTGAATAGTGGCCCTGTCATGGATATACACTACTTCGAATTCAGCAAGGCTTCCCAGTCAGTGCCTCAGAGATGATTGCTGAAGAAGATGGAGGATCTGTGTGTGGTTAAGGACATAGAAAGATGGATAGGTAACTGGCTAAGAGGAGGCAGCACAGAGTTGTGGTTAATGTGGTCAAGTCAGAAGTGAGGGAGGTCATGAGTAGGATAGGACAGGAATCTGTCCTGAGCCCAGTCCTCTTCAATATGTTCATCAGCAACATTGGCAAAGGAATCTGAAACAGGTTGTGTCTCTTCGAAGATGACACTAAGCTGTGTAGAGTGTGGGTGGCAGTGAGGGAATCAGGGAAATGCAGAGTGACTTGCAGTGGCCAGAGTGGTAGTCTGAAGTTTGGCACTTGAATTTCAACACCAAAAAGTGCAAGGGTTTGTACCTAGGGACAAGAACCCCAGGACAGAGAAATGGATTGGTGGTGAAAGACATGGCACTATGGCTGAGTAACAGGACCTAGGAGCTATCATCAGTGACACACTCAAGCAATTAAGCCAGTGCAACAAAGGCCTATAGTAAGGAAAATAGGATGCTGTAATATATCAAGTCACGAGGGGTACTGTGAGCAGAAGAAAAAGAGGGGTATTGAGAGCAGAAGAAAAAAAGGTAATACTACCCCTTTATAGATCTTTGGTGAGGCCACACCAGGAGTACTGTGCCCAATTCTGGAGTTCACACCTCAGGAAATATAAGGATAGGTTGGAGACAGTGCAGTGAAGGGTGACAAAGATAATTCGGGGCCAACAGAGCAGGTCATATGAGGAGTGCTTCAAGGCACTAAACATGTACTCGTTGGAGACCAAAGGGAAGAAAGGTGATATGATAGAGACCTTCAAGTTCCTGAAAGGAATAAACAACACAAGGTTAACTACATGGTATTGTTTAGCATCAGTAACAGTTTGAGGTCATGAGGGCATGAGTGGAAACTGAGAGGTGGAAGGTTCAAGAGGGATATGAGGAAGTATCACTTTACCGAAAGGGTGGTGGAGCCATGGAACAGTCTACCAACCGAAGTGGTGAGTGCCAAAATCATTAATAGCTTCCAGCATGGTTGGGACAGAGTAAAAGGTATAGCGGTTACTCAGGGTGATTGTAACAGGTAGGGGAATAGATGGGTGGACAGTGAGGGCTAGAACCCTGGATGGACAATAGATCCTGGGATCGGTAGGGAACCACAGGCACTGGATGGACCATCTGTCTTTTTCTGCCATCATTGTCTATGTTTCTATGTTTCTATACTTCAGTTGTCAGTTTGGAGAAAGTAGGTGGGGGGCATTATCACAGTGTTCAGAATACTAAACAGATGGACAGGATAGAGTATGGTTATTTGAGCAGATGAATGCAAGCAGAACCAGAAGACATGCACTCTAACAGGAGGGCTAAAATTCAAGAAACTTCAGAAAGTATTACTTCACACAGAGGCTAGTTAACATTTGGAATTGCCTACCTAGAAAGGCAGTGGAAGCTAGCACTTTTCAGGCTTTCAAACCATGACCAAGAGAACAGGTAGAGACACCAGGAGGAAGGAACTGCTGTTATTATAACTAAACTTCTCTACTTGGACTAAAGAACTAGAACTTCACTACTGGGTCCTTCAATTTAGGGTAAAAACAAACAAAAACAAAAAAAGCTTAGTGTGTTTGTCTGAGTCGGCTGAAGTGAAGTGTTATCTCTGCAGTTATCTAGGTGTTTGCCTAGGTGTTTGTCTCAGGTAGCTGAAGGGAATTGTTATCTGTGTCATTAACTAAGTGTAGAAATACTTGCAAAGTAGGGGGAGTGGCTTAGCAGGAAGGAAGCCAGGTTAAAGCCAGATTTAAACACTGCCCTAGATAGCTTCTGCCAGAGAACAGGCAAAGACACCAGAAGAAAGGAGCTGCTGTTATAACTAAACTTCTCTACTGGGACTATATTGCCCTCCTTCCCTCCCACCACCCACCACCCTAAACCAGTTCTAGTTTATAGGCACAGGATTTGACTGACAACAGGAACTTCCTGTTTGGGAGCAGGAAGTGAGTGATCACAGAGTCACCAAAGACTCACCACCCTAGAAGGATGAGTATCTCTCCGTCCCCCCATCCCCCCAGTGGCTGGAGGTCTGACTCTGAGCAAGGAAGGAGACTACTGAGAAATATAGGCACTTCTTGTCTCAGAACAAAATGATCAGGAGCTTAAAGGGCAGAGAGGCAGTAAGTAAGTAGGGAGAAAAAAAAAAGAGGAAAGAGTAAGTATTCCATACAACAGTTAAGGGGCCAGAAATAAGACATAAGAGTGGTGCAAAGCAGTGGCTGTGGAGCAGCAGTCTTCCAGGAGACATTCTGGAGGATATGGTGTTGTCCCATCTACAGGCACCTCTCTGGGCTGAAGGAGAAGGTTGCTCATCTCCAGGCTGAGTTGGCCAGGATTTGTGGGACCTCCTCTCCCACCCCGGGACCACCAGTGTAACAGCCGCTGCCTCAGAGGTTGCCAAGGAAGAAGAGTGGTTGGCCCACAGTGGGCTCAGGGAGGGTGAGAGTGGTGGAACAGAGGTGCATCCCTCCAGTTGTACCTCTCCTTAATACATATACCATTCTGGAAAAATGTGGTTTCTCTATGGAGGCACCCACAGTGGAGACCAAGGAGGATGCTGTGAACCTTCACAAAGGAGACCCACAGGAGGGTGGCATGGGACCCCACATGGGAAGTAAACAACTCCTGGTGGGGGACTCCAGTGTTAGGAAGGTAGAACTAGGGGAGGAAGAAGAGAGAGAGGTAAGGTGCCTGCCTGGTGCCATGGCATGGAGGGACAGGGAGTGAATCCTCAGGACTGCTGGAGCAGCTACACACGGGAGGGAGCTGGATGTCATTGTCCACCTAGGGACAAATGACCTGGTTAAGAAAGGGATCAGAGCAGTGCAGGAAGAGTTTGTGGAGTTGGGTATGGGCCTTAGACAAGTAGCATGCACGGTAACATTCTCGGAGGTGCTGCCTGTGTATGGCATGGGTGAGGCTAGGGTGCTCCATACCATGGAATTCAATCAGTGGTTGAAAAACTGGTGCAGAGCTCAAGGATTTGGCTTAATTGGGGACTAGGGGTCCAACTGGAGGGATGCAGGCCTATACTGGTGTGCTGGTCTGTGTCTGTCCAGGAAGGGAACCAGGATCCTAGGTGATAGGTTTAAATGCTTCATTGGCAAACATTTAAACTAGCCAAGGGGGGAGGCACTGGAAAGGAACATGGAAATCCTAGCCCCCCCCAAAAAAAATCAGCGTAGTAAGTGAGGTAAACACCAAGATAGAGATGTTGATAGGGAGAAGGGCAGGGGTAAATGGAAAAAATGACAAACACAATAAGGACAGGGATGGGGCACAAAGGGGTAAGGCCATCAAGAAATGGAGGTTTATAAGAACCAATGTCCACACTCTGGGCAACAAGCTCCCTGAACTGGTGGCCTTGATGGAAGAGGGATGCCTGGATATCATAGCCGTCACAGAAACATGATACACAGAGAACCATGACTGGGATGTTAACATACCAAGGTACACAACCTACAGAAGAGACAGAGAGGGGGGAAGAGAGGGTGAAGTAGCTCTCTATGTAAGGGAAGGGATAAAGGCAACTGAACAAAAGAGTAAACAGGAAGGAGAGGATGCACTGTGGGTCACCTTAGAAACTGAAAATGGCACCACAATCCGCACAGGGTTTGTATACAAACCCCCATGTCAGGGGGATGGAATGGGCAAGGATATGATAAAAACATCTTTAGGATGGCAGAGAAAGGGGAGCTATCCGTTGATGGGGGACTTGCCTATGCCAGATGGTAACTGGAGCACCTTGGCTGCAGCCACACCCAAAAGCAGGGCCATTCTCCATGCCCTTCAGGTGGCATGCCTCAGACAGCTAGTTTTGGAACCCACTCATGAGGGAGCAATCTTAGACTTCATACTCTCAAATGGGGACAGTGAGAGGATCTCAGACCTAGAAGTGGGTAGCCATCTGGGAACAAGTGACCACCAAACACTATGGTTCATGATAAACTCAGCTACAGAGTCAAGCCATACAAAAGTGAGGGTTCTTGACTTCAGGAGGGCTGACTTTGGCAAGATGGGAGAGTGCTTTAGAAAAGCACTAGCAAATAGGCTAGAAGGAGGGGTGGAGCAACAATGGGGAAATATCAAAACTGCCATCACAGAGGCAACAAGCCTTTGTGTGAAGCAAATCAACAAATCACAACTAAAGAAAAAGCCACTATGGTTCTCAAAAGAGGTGGTGGCGAAGGTTAGGGAGAAAAAGATAGCATTTAGGAAGTATAAGGAAACACAGAAGAAGCAGGACAGAGAACTGTACCAGTTAAGGCAGAAAGACGCAGAGAGAGTAGTCAGAATAGCAAAAGCCCAAACTGAGGAAAAGATATCCAACTCGGTTAAGAAGGGGGATAAAACCTTTTATAGGTACATCAGGGAGAGTAGAAAGACAAAGGGAGGGATAGTCAGGCCAAATAGAATGGACGGTGGGTGGGCACAGAGGGACAATGAAAAAGCAGGGATACTGAACGGATACTTCTGCTCAGTATTCACAAGAGGAGGAGGGTACCTAATCCAATTAACAGAAGCACTCTGGATAGGGGGGGTCAGTCCCAGTCCTTTCACAGAAGAAAGGGTTCTGAAAGAACTCCTAAAACTGAAGGTGGACAAAGCAATGGGGCCTGATGGAATTCAACCCAGAATTCTAAAAGAATTAAGGAGAGAACAAGTGACACCACTGACTACCCTTTTTAACAAATCATAAGAGGATGGTGTGGTACCTGAGGACTGGAGGAAGGCAGATGTGATACCCTTTCACAAAAGTGGGAGCAAGACAGAGGCAGGAAACTACAGACCTGTCAGTTTGACTTCTGGTATGGAAAGTGATGGAATCACTTCTGAAGGAAAGAATTGTTGAGTACCTAGAGGCCAGTGGGGCATAGGACCAAAGGCAGCATGTGATCACTTGTTCCTAGATGGCTACCCACTTCTAGATCTGAGATCCTCTCACCGTCCCCATTTGAGAGTATGAAGGGGCTGTAAACATGGCCTACCTAGACTTTAGCAAGGCATTTGACATAGTCCCACACAAAAGATTAATAATCAAATTAACCAGCCTGGGAGTGGGCCCCAGGGTGGTAGCCTGGGTAAAACACTGGTTGGACAACAGGACACAGAAGGTAATTGTAAATGGAGTCCACCATGAAAAAAGAGTGGTTACTAGTAGGGTGCCGCAACGTTCAGTACTGGGTCCAGTCCTTTTTAATGTCTTTATAAGTGGCATTGCAGAGGGACTGGAAGGAAAAGTATCTTCTTTGCAGATGACACAAAGATCTGCAATAGGGTTGATACACAAGGAGGCGTGGAAAGGATGAGAAGGGACTTGGCAAGGTTGAAGGAATGGTCAGAAGTATGGCAGCTTGGATTCAATGCAAAGAAGTGCAAAATAATGCACCTGGGAAACAAAAACCGAGGGGAAGATTACACAATGGGGTGGAGGTAGTAACAACAACAAAAATGGAAAGGGACCTGGGGGTAATCATATCAGATGACATTAAGGTAAGCAAGCAATGCGAGAAGGCAGTAAGGAGGGCTGGGAGGATATTGGGATATATATGGAGAAGCATCACCAGTAGAAAACAGGAAGTTGTTATCCCTCTGTAGAGACAGTCGGTGATACCCCATCTGGAGTACTGCTTCCAGTTCTGGAGACCCCATCTCCACAAGGATATAAACAGGATGGAGGCAGTCCAGAGGAGGGCAACTAAAATGGTGCAGGGACTGCAAGGGAAGCCATATGAGGAGAGACTAAAGGAACTTAATATGTATACCCTCGTGGAAAGGGGGGGACATGATAGAAACTTTTAAGTACCTCAGTGGAATTAACAAAGTCCAAGAGGGTAGTATCTTTCAGAAAAATAGTTGTACAAGAACAAGGGGACACAATTTGAGGATAGAGGGGGGACGACTCAGGGGCAATGTGAGGAAGTATTTTTTCACAGAGAGGGTGGTGAATGCATGGAACAGCCTTCCTGACGAGGTTGTGGAGTCTAAAACTGTGGGATAATTCAAGAACACATGGGACAGACATAAGGCAATTTATGTGGGGGTAGAAAGAAATAGGCTATTGGTTAAATAAGATCTGCATCTTATCCTGTAGGTAGGGGAAATGGGCAGACTAGGTGGGCCAAGCGGTCCTTATCTGCTGTGAAAGTCCATGACTAGACAGATTCTGGAGAGAACTACATTATGGGTTACATAGCATGAGTAGGGTTAGCATTCCTACTCTATCTGTATGTTCATTGCGGCATTTGACAATGTTGAGGATGGGGTGCTACTGGACTAAATAAGGACCTATGGAGGGGTGAAGACCGCTATACTAAATTGGCTTAGGATGGTCATACCCCCTGGTACAGTCTCAGTCTATAGCATTGGGAGCTTTACCAACATTATTTATTAGTTTATTTATCTAAAACTGGCAACCAGGAGAGGCATGCTGAGCCAAGGCTCATTTCCAGGTGCAACCCAGGGGAAAGAGAAGGATAGAAGCACAATTACAAACAAAATACAGCCAGTCTTATCATGTGGTTGAAATGAGAATAAAAATAAAGAGTATAAGCTGAGTGCAGTGCAGGCAGAATGTCAAAACATAGTGAGGACAAAAGAATTAGCATACAAATCATCAATGTAATTGGGCAAACTCAAAAATCATAGTACCAGAATGAAGGGAGTCTGATCTGTTGCTGACAATAGGAGTTAAAACAGGTTGATAATCTTCTATGAGTTTGCCTGGATTATGAAGTTAAGGGAGAAGAGGGAGTAAGGGGTAGTCAAAAGTCAGCCAAGGGTAAGGATGGGTTGAAGAAGAGGGTTGGCAGGAGCGAGGGGGGGAGGAATTTTAGCTGGTGTCTGATAGAGGGAGGGAGGTGGTGAGATGGATGGTGGAATGTAACCAGTTCCAGAGGGAAGGGAGAAGGTACGAGAAAGCAGATTTTCCAGCTGAGAAATGTGGGTGGGGGAGGGAGAATATGTGTTATGCATGTTGCATTATGCATATGCGTTATGGACTGGTTTCATATGTGGAGGTCCCAGGGGCCCCATTTTTGCACCATTACTAGTCGGTATGTACAGTGGTAGCCAGGGCCAAGAAGCACTATGTATGTGACATATTAGGAAATAGCACAGAAATACAATTAAAACAAATAGGGATTTCCTGTAATATAATGTGATATATTTAACATTACGCATCATGTCACTAGTAGTGGCTACCATTGTACATAATGGCCCAGATATTCAAAAGGGTTGCACATGGTGCAACAGTGTTGTGCCATGCGCAACCCACTGATGTGCCCCAGCGCGATATTCAAAAGGGAAAAGTGCAGCACAAATCACGATGCGGGCGCATCAGTAATGTATGCAGGCGCAGGTGGGGGGGGGCGTGCCCATGCATACCCTGCACAGCCTGATATTCAGCCCAGGATGTGCAGAGCCATGCATGTGCAACCCCAACCTGCGCCAGCACAAAGTTGATCCAAAAAAAAAAGGGAACAACGGATGGCCACTCACAGGTGAGCAGGGCGCAACACGACAGCTGCCACCTGTGGGTGGCCACCCGAGCTCCGGCTGCACCTGGCGGCACCACACCCATGCCTGATTGTGGGCATTTGTAAAAAAGAAAGAAATATGTCCAATATCCCTGGTGGTCCAGTGGAACTGTCTGCTCGATTGGACATTTGTAATTAAAATTAATAATACTAATATCCCTGGTGGTCTAGCGGTACCCCTCTCCACCTGCCCACTGAAGCCCCACCGCCCGCCCCGGTCAGCCAGCGGTGGCAGCACCCACCCACCTGCCACCGCTGCCCGCTCCGGCTGACACCGTCGGTAGGGCTGTATGCCCATTGGTCCTGGCGTGAGCCAATGGAGCACGCAGCTATACCGTATTACACATTCAAATATGTGACATTCATATCTGGAATGTGTAGTACAATCTGGGCTGCATGCCCACCCACTACCGGTGTCAGTCGGTTGGTGGCAGGCGGCAGGTGGGTGGGGTGCTGCCACCCACCGGCTGACTGGGGGGGAGCGGGGTGGTGGGGCTCAGTGGGTGGGGGGGGGTACCGCTAGGCCACCAGGGATATCGGTATTATTTATTTTTTTAATTACAAATGCCCGCGATCAGGCAGACAGCGGTCCACTGGACCACCAGGGATATTGGACATTAATCTTTTTTTATACAAATGCCTGCAATCGGGCAGACAGCGGTTCACTGGACCATCAGGAATATTGGACATTACTCTTTTTTTTATACAAATGCCTGTGATCGGGCAGACAGTGCTCCACTGGACCACCAGGGATTTATGCTTTTCCATTTTTGTACTGCAGCCCATGATGGGGCTGTGGAGCATATTGCCGGCTGCAGGGGGCGTCGGTCCCAGATGGCTGCTGTCTGGCAGGGCGCCAGGTGCAAGTCATCGGGGATCGGCGCACCTGCATGCAAATAGGGCCATAATGACATGCAAATGACCCCATTTACACCTTGCATACATTATGGCCCCATTTGCATGTCAAGTTTTGAATATCGCTGTTGCTGTGCATAGCACAATGGAACTTGCGCTAGCGCATCCCCACGCTCCACTCTGGCCACTTGCACTGGCACAGTGCCACTGCACCATGCACACTGTGGGTGGCCAGGGTGCGATATTCAATGATGCTGTGCCATGGCACAGCTCCGTTGAATATCGCCCAGTCCACACCCCTGCGCAGCTAAGTTGCGCTGCACCCAAGCTTATGCCACAGCCTGGCACAGTTTGAATATCTGGGCCAATGTCTTTTGGAGAGATAATTAGGAAGCCCATCACTGTATGAATACATAATTTATGTGCCAGGGAAGGGTGTTCCCAGAAGTGTCAAATGTTTTACATAATAATTATTGTTGCATGTGCTAAGATTGCAGAAATGAACGTAAAAGACCATTTGCCCTATTTAGCTACCATTTCCTCTGTTCCAATAAAATTTCTACATATAAAATAAACAAGTGTACTATTCCCTTTCCACTGAGAATAGATGATAAGGACACAATGTAGCTGGCTACCTGGCATACAATGGATTGAAGATTTGATATGAGTAAATTGACTATAGCGCAACAAAGGTAAGACAATTCCAAGCAAAGTTTATTTTAGGGTGCTCTATCCAAAAAGACTCAGAGCACCTTATACATACTGTAAGACAGAATAAATACATACATAATATTAAATAACTGTGTCCTGCAAATAATTTAAATAATCACATTAACTAAAAGAGTAAGCCTCATCAAGTAAAAAGGTTTTCAGAGATCCCATAAAGGTTACCACTATGTTACGGATTAGATGCTGGGGATCAGAGAGTTTCACAAAAATGGCATGGCCACTCCAAATGCCCTTTCCCATGACAGCTTGAAAGAGGACTGGGGCACTGTTAACAGGTCCACATCAGTGGTTGAAGAGGGTGGATAAGGGTATAAGTGGGCAAGAGATCTTTAAGATAATCAGGACTCAGACTGCATAGGGCCTTGAATGTCAATAAAGATATCATGCAGGTGATGCACCACCAAATCAGCAGTTAGTGCAGGTTGCTCAGAACAGGCATTCTATGGTCTCTTCAACACGTTCCTCATATCAAACATGGTGCAGCACTCTGGACCAGCTACAAGCAATACATCAAAGCTCCAGATAACCCTAAGCATACAGCATTACATTAGTCCAGTCTAGCAATGCCAATGGTGTGGACTAGTGTCACCAAGTCAGCAGGCGTAAGATGCAGGTTGATCCAGGTGATAGTATGCAGAAGAAAAAAGCCACTGTTGTTCCAATGTTAGCTTGCAGTCCACAATGACTCCCTATATCCCTGATCATATCTGCAGCTTAGAGAGTGTTGTAATTTAGAGATGGTAACTGGGCAGCTACACTAGTCATTGCTGACCCATGCAAATGTAGCTTGACAGTCATTATCATTGTCATACCTGTGTTGAGGCTCAGCCAGTTGGAGGCCATCCAGTTGGTAATTTCTAAATGACACCACCCTAACGGTGAATTATATTACTCCCATCGAGTACAAGACACATATAGCTGTGTATCATCTGTATCGCAGCAAAACCAAGACCATACCACTTTATGATCTAACCCAGTGATAACATGTACACGGCAAACAAAACGTGTGCCAGTATCAAGCCTTTAGGGTTGTCACAGTTAAGCACAGTAGTTCAGAAGATGGAATTACCTACAGCCACATGATGTGTTCTCCTGGAAATGTAGCACTTACACCAGTATAAAACACTACTGGTTAATCGCAAACTTCCTCATGTGATCCAACAGTCCATCATGGTCCACTGTGTCAAATGCTGATGAGAGTTATAGAAGAACAAGATGGAGTAAAACCCTTGATCTCTTGCAGTGAGGAGCTCATGCAACACTCTGGCTAGGACAGTCTTAGTGTTGTGGTGCACTTAACTCCTAACTGAAGGAGGCTCGTAGATGTTATTTTGTTCCAGCTAAGCCCTAATCTACACTGCCACCACCTTCTCAATGATCTTTCCCAGAAAGGGATTGTTTGAGACTAGTCTTTAATTCACCAGATTATCAGGGTCTAAAGATGGTTTATTTAGGAGGGGGTCTAATGACAGCCCTTTTCAGAGCTGCAAGAAAGACCACCCCTCAAAGAAAACCTGAAAAACTCAGTGAAAATTGGCCTCTAGGGATTCTCAGAAACAAAAACAGCAGCCAGGTAGACCATGAGTCCAAAACACAGCGGGTAGAGAGGAACCCAAAGAGCACCTCCACTTGTGTAACTGTGTGAAATCTAGCCCAGAGAGGCAGATTGTGGGCCAGTGGTTATACTGCCCCTAGACCTAACAACCAGCAGGACCAGGAAGAACCTCAGTTGCTGGATTACAACCATAATAAGTAGACACAAACCAGATGATCACAGGTGCACAGGCTGTCAGGATGATTTCTTTAAAAAGATATCTACAAAAATCATTCATAAGGTGCTCTGGGGCCCCTGATGAAGCTGCACCTAAGCAAAGTTACGGAGCACCTGGTGAGTGGTTTTGGGGTGTTGTTTGTCCAAGCACAACAGCTACTGGTTGTCATAGTTGGTATTTTCTACTGCAATTTATTTTTTTTAGATAAATCCTCCTGACTACCTATGTACTTGCAACTGTCTGATTTGTTTCTTCTTACTGTGACTGTAACCCAGTGAGTGCAGGCCTTCATGCTCCTTCTGCTTGTGAAGATCCCATCTAAATTAAGGACACCTTGTCAAGAAAGAATTGATTGAATTATTTTCTTTTTTTCTGCAATAATTGCTCAGTCAGACAGAACGGATGGACTTATTAATCTGTCCATGGTGCACAAGACCTGAGCAAGTCAATTCTTACCTATAGCAATCATCTATAATAGGAACTTTGTATTTTTCAGGGTGATTGCTAGCTGGTACTCACTGTTTTGAGCCCTCAGGGCCACTTTCTCCACCTTGGAGTAAGCCATCTGCCACAAATGCTCCAATGTCCGTCCCATAGTATTATTAGGAGAGATCTGCTTTGGGAGGACAAACAAATACAGCTAGATGCATTGAAAGATACTTTGTCTCCCTTCACTGAAGGTTGAAAAGTGATGTTATTCAGAGATGGTGAAGAATCTGGGAGTACTGTATGACTGAAGTTCAATATTTGAGTCTCAGGAGTCTACTGTTAGAAAAAGTAGTTTCTGACATTGCAGAACTATGTTATTATCCATCCCTTCTATCCTGTTGCCAATCTGCCAGTGCTGCTGCATGCTTTTATTACATTAAGAATTGTTTATAAAAAGGGTTCTACAGGAAACTTACATAAAAAAAAAAATGGGACAGCCTACATCTCACACCTTCAGATTCCAACTATATATTGTTAGCCCCTTAGCCCTGAAGATTGGAGACATTTACTTGTCCATTCTGCCCAGCACTTTCAGAAATAGGGTGCTTCAGTGGAGGCCCACTGCCTCATGCAACAGGCATTCACTGTATATCAGAGTTGAAACTACAGTTAATTAATCTATGTCTAGACTTAAGACCCTCCTACCACAGCTAGTCATTAATTCCTTATGAAATGCCCTAGACGGAGGACATTATTGCAAATATAAAAGCAGCCTCTCAGCACAGGGGCTACTAGTCAGAAGTTATACTAAAAGGTATCCTGCCTAGAAAAGGGGTGGCAGCTCTCTCAAGCACCATTGTCATGCTATAGTTGTACTGGTATATGGGGGTGGGGCTTAGAGCAATAGAAGGAAGACAAAGGGGAGTTGGAGTTAAGTTGCTTGGAAGAAAAAGAGAGCCAGTAGCTCTCTTCAGTAGAGATTCATTGCTTTCTCGGAAACAAGAACAAGCAAGGCCTGCTATGAAGTGGCATAGGGCATTCATAGGGAGAGAGACACTGCTGGGGTAATCAGACAGAGCCCAAGTATGTCAGAATGGGTGCGCTAGTAAATGAACTGAAAGAGAATGTTAATATGAAGGGAAACAGAATTTGACTAGCGTAAAGAATGGGTAAACAAAAGGGTCAAAAAAATTTTGTGGGGACCTGAAATGAGAATAGGATCCTCAAATCTATGGAACACAGCACCCCTCATGAACAGAGACAAAGGGGTTCAAGAGACTGTGGGGTATCCAAGAAGGATACCTTCATATTCACAGGACAACCCCCCCCCCCCCACACATTGAGATGGAGTCTGTCCTTATGTGTCCAGAAAAGACAGAGCCAGGGATCTGAAAGTGTGAAGGGACCTAAGACTAGATATTCTCCCCATGCCTTCAGGCATAGTGCATCTTGAGCATGCTTGGCTGCCACTTCAGACAAAGAGAGAGACATCAGTCCAGGATATGGGGAAAAGGGGAAAATGTGGAAACAAAATGAAAGCATCAAAAAATGAATTTACTAAGAAAGAAAATGAGTCTTCAGGCTCCTAGTTTATTTTTTTATTTCAGTCTTTGGTAACTGGGTAAAGCCCACTATGCACAAGTGCATGTTACCAGGGGCAACCTGAGAGCACTGAGGAGGCTACGTGACTTATTCAAAGTCACAAAGTATGCAAGTGGAGGTTGTGGGAATCAAACCCAGGCTTGCTGGGTGTATCAAGCTAATTCCTCTACCCTCTAGGCTATACTGCCAGCCCTAGTTCAGAGGTGCATGTTGAGGCAGAAAGGAGGAGAATGCACTACTGTTCAGAAAATCCACATAGGTCCCACTGTAATGAATTGTATGGGCATTCATGTTTGTGCCTGCTTTATGTTTATTTCTGGTGCCCTAAATTCCCCCAATTAAACCAAACTAAAAGATATCACCCACGCAAGACCTTGACCCCGAGGACCAGTGACACAGAGGATATAATATGGGGTTGAACACAAGATGAAAAAAGATCCTTACTCATCCCATAATATATTCCCTCGGTATATTTTCTAAAGTTTTCCAAAATTTGGGGGGTCCTAGCCACCCTACCCCCAACCCCTGGTGTGCCTATGCCTAGGGCCCCAGAGAGTGCTACTAAAACCTACCAGAAGAAAAACTTACAAAAAATAAGTGTCATTTTATTGTTCTTATTTGATTTCACTTTCCATTCTGCTAATCTTTGTACAGTACTAGTAGTAGTAAGAGATTTATTATTATTATACAGGATAAATCCAGTTTTGAAAGATCATCCTGATAATAAATTAAAACTGTGTGCTCTACTCCTCCAGTGTTTAGTAAACTGGTTATGTCTAAAAGATTAAAAACCAGCAGTAGTCAATCAGGTTCCCGTGACAGGGGTACATCCTCGCTAGCACCACCAGATTGCTCCTACGGTCGGACAGCGCTTCTGAAGCCGCCGACTGCAGCACTAAACCCGGACTCCCCAGCACAGAAGTGGCTCCCCATGACAGGGGTAAGCCTTCGCTACCACCACCAGATTGCTCCCATGGTCGGACGGCACTCCTGAAGCTGCCGACCGCAGCACCAAACCTGGACTCCCCAGCACAGAAGGTACGGACACCAGCCATTCAATTGGAACGCGGGCACTTCCCAGAGACCAGTCCCGACTGGGCCAGCGATTCGGCTTTTGAATTTATGCTTTTTCCGCCCTAAAAGACTCAGCTCTGATCTGTTTTTTCTTTCCACCCCCCACCCCACCCAGGCCCCATTAAATACACTCTCGTCCCACCCCCAGCTGCCCCTGCAGCTTATTCATTGGTCCCCAATTTGAACCAATCATAGCGACCTACTCCTTCAACAGGATATAATGCTCTCATTATTTTTGCCTTTATACAGCACCCCCTGTGTAACTATGGCACACTGCATTTTTAGCACTGTTTTATTCTTCTATTGTGCACCTAGTGTCCTTCCTATAAATGATGCAAATGGTCCCAGCCCATTTCCTGCACCCTCGATATCAGCTAGCCTGACCCCCCATTGGGGCACTATATTTATCTTAGCGAGCCCCCCTCTGCTAGTGTACACCCCTCTACTTCCCCCCTGCCACCTCTTGCTCCCCTCTCCCTTGTCACTTAGAGCAGTCTCTCTTCTTCCCTTAAACTTCCACACTGGCCAGACCTATAATAGCACATATAGGCTGTCTTTGTCTACCACTAAAAAGCGATGCAAAAAGAACAAAGCATTTAGGCCCCTCTTGAGTGCACTCAAGAAATTGTTACTTCTGCTCCTTCTGTGTTCGGGAAACGTGGAACTAAATCCAGGCCCACCCACTTTATTCACCTCTCCTATTGAATTTGCGACTGCATCAGGTCTTAAACTAATGCTAGTTAATATTCTAAGCCTGCCTAAGAAAACCGATCAATTGCAAGCATGGGCCCTACATACTGAGCCTGATCTCATTATCATTACAGAATCATGGCTAAAAGAATCTAATTTAGACCAACAAGTTACCCTCCTGGGCTATAAGTTGTTTAGGGTAGATGTGGGGGTTAGGGGCTGGGGAGCAGTTATATACACCAAATCCAAGTTCACAGTTAGTGACATCCAGTGTATCTCAAAATGTAAGGAATACGAAGTTGTCTCCTTAAAGCTACACCTCCCCTCCACGGAATGCATTACTATTATCGGTTGCTATAAGCCACTTAGTGGCGAAACTGACCTCCTTAATACCCTCAAATCCTTAACTGCAGCCACCAACTCTGAAGTATTAATCCTTGGGGACTTCAATATGGATAGGCTATCACCCAAATCCCATAGACTTAAGTCTCTCTGTGATGAACTTGGTCTTACCCAATTAGTATCGGAACCTACCAGGGTCAACAAATCTAACCTAGCCAACAGTTCACTCCTCGATATTATATTATCGTCCCACCCCCACAAAATCCAACACTCGGCAGCTTTTCACAATGATATGAGTGACCACGGTATTGTAGTCTTTACAAGACTACAAACCAAAACTCGTCACCAGCCCAAGATCATAATTAAACGTTCATTCTGCAGGTTTAGTGTGTCAAACTTCCTCAAAGACCTCAGTCAGGTTAGATGGCAAAACCTCTATCTCTCTAAAACGCCTGATGAGGCGGTGACAGTCCTAAATGACAATTCCATTTCCCTAACAAACAAGCATGCACCGCTCATCAAGGTCAGGACATATAACACCACACATCCCTGGTTCTCTGCTGATTTAAAGAACGCGCTCTCCAGCAGAGACAGATTATGGGCTAAAGCTAGACATTCCAAAAGCCCAGTGGATTGGCAGGCTTTTAGAGCTACCAGGAATGCCTGTGTAAAACGAATCTGCTCTGCTAAAGCTAACTTCTATGTTTCCACTCTCGAGCAGGCTCAAGCGGCCCCCCAAAAAATCTGGAAGATCCTCAAGACTATTGAAGGGCAGCCGGTGGCCCCCTCCCACCAACCAAGATGATTAAAAATGTCGTGGTACTGGAAAACAGTAATCAGATCTTGGATGAACTCAGTTCGCACTTTGTCACTGCTGGCCTAGCATTTGACTCATCCCCGTATGCTGCATGTGCCAATAGCCAGGGTAGTCCAATTTCCCTGGTCACAGAAACAAGTCACCCCTTTCAGCTGTGCCCCCTAAACTAAAAAGAAGTTGAAGATTCACTTAAGTTCCTAGACACTAAAAAAAGTGCAGGGGACAACGGAATTGATCCGCTTTTCCTAAAACTTGGGTTTGCCTACTTGACGGCCCCAATCTTACATATCTTCAACCTCTCTATCTCCTCCTCTATAGTACCGTCATGCTGACAATCAGCCCATATCCTCCCCTTATTTAAAGCTGGGGACCCATGCAACTTAAATTATTACAGACATATACAGTATCTATTTTACCTATCCTCTCTAAAGTATTTGAAAAACTGATCTACGCACAACTAAAGCATCATCTAGAAACCTACTCACTCCTGAACCCTGCCCAATCTGGTTTCCACTCCAACCACAGTACTGTCACCACTTTGGCTAAAGTAACCAACGACTGGTTCTCAGCCATGGATGCGAAGAAGATCACAGGAGCTGTCTTTTTACATCTTAGCAAAGCTTTTGATACCGTAGACCATAACCTAGTCGAAATCAGCCTTGCTAAAATAGGTGCCACCCGGCCAACTATTCAGTGGTTTAATAGTTACCTTTCAGGAAGGGTGCAAAAAATCAAAGCAGGTGGCCTGATATCCCCCCCCACCAATTACTAAAGGAGTCCCCCAAGGCTCTATCTTAGGTCCCATACTATTCTCTCTATACATTAATGACCTTGACCACCTTATTTCCAAATCTAAATTGCATTTCTTCGCTGATGACACTGTCCTCTATACTTCCGATGCTTCATTGAGTCACGTCAGGGACACCCTCCAAGCCGACTTTGCCCAGCTCGAAACAAACCTCATTAATGCTAAACTCCTCTTAAACGCTAAAAAAACCTAAGCAATGATCTTCTCCCCTTAGAAATCCTCTTCCTTCCTTACCAATATGCAAAATTACTTTATAGTAACTTCTCTAGGTGAGCACTTGGAAGTCACCCCCAAATTCAAACACCTCGGATTTTGGTTAGACAGTAAGCTTGCCTTCACGGAACACCTTGTTGACCTTACTAAAAAATAAGGCTAGGCTTCTTGTACCGTAACCTGTCTCTCTTCCCAACGGAGATCAGAACTAGGCTTGTCCAAGTGACTTTCCTACCGCTACTAGACTATGGGGATATAATTTACAACTCTGCTGTAATCACAAAACTTAATAAACCTGACATCCTTTATCACCATGCTCTGCACTTCATTATGAACTCACCATACCGGACACACCACTGTGACCTGTACGCAGCTGTGGGTTGGACGTCCCTTACCACTAAACACATTCTACATATCAGTACATGGACTTTAAAGCTCCTCCTTAACAAGCTTCCAAGCAACCTAACTTCCATCATCTGTACCTGCCACAGTACATATGCACTCAGTAATTCAGATGTTATCTTCCTGGATGTCCCAAAGATCCGAACCTCATTCGGCCAGCGTGCATTTTCCGCTGCCCTCACGGTTATCTGGAATCGACTACAGTCGACCCTGAAACTATCTAATCTAGTCTTTATTAGTTTTTTCCAAAAGTTAATTTCAGAAAAAATAAAAGATGTCTGTAGTTGTCATTAAAAATTGTTCTTCTCCTATGACACCACAAGCCTACTGTTAGTCATAAGATTTATGTGAATTGAACCAGCACTTTATGTACGAGTGTAGTGACTTACGTTATGAGTTATAGAATGATGCCTGTATACCTGCTACATATGTATCCTATCAGCACTTGTATTCTTGTTGAGTGCATTCAATGTATGCTGCTGTTTGTCCCTTAGTATATGTTTTGCAGGACCTCCTTGTGAATGAGCTTGCTCAATGGAGTTTTATTTTCCTGCAATAAACCTGAACTTGACGTTCCTGCATTTGAGTCACATGACTCTAAGAAGGTTTATAATTTCTTGTCAGCCATTCTGTGTGGAATGTCCAGAAGGGTACCCTACAAATACAAACACTGTACCTGAAAATATATCTTACATGCATAGTAAATTTACATTACTACATAATGCATTCACATTTAATTTTCCAGGCTGGGATTTTATTCCTTTAGGTTTTAATACTATGAATACTGCCAATTTATATTTTATTATTATTTCATGGGGAGGGGAATAAAAAAAAAGTTGTTCCCCATAGCTGCAACTAATGGTTGAATTTCAGTTTTTTATTTAATGGTATTACAGTGGCACAGTAACACCACTAAAGATAAAGTTGAGAAAGCACTTAAATGTTAAATCACAATCTGCAGTTGCTTATATCTCAATAGCTTATTGATGGATTTTCACAACATTTTTCAAAATGTATTCTTGCACAGGATCTCTTGATCTGCCAATTTTGGTGACATTTGGTAATTTTTTTTTCTAGAGATGAGCACAAAACATGAAAATGACCAACTTTAAAAAAAAAGGCTAATTCATGTGCCACTGCCTTTGACATGCACAGAGCAGTAAGAGGCATGCAAATGGCTGACAGGGCTCTGGAGCTATTTGAAAAAACTACCATTCCTCCACTCTTAAGACAGGGGAGCTTATCCCCACCACCAGTACTGTCATCTGTGCTAGTCACTTTCCCTACCAACTTCACCAACAAAAGGTGTTTGTCTGCTGTTTGAATTTACAATTACTGGTGTTTGGAGCCCATCCCTGCCTTCTTTCTCTCTCCACCAGTATAAATTATCCCTCAACCCTCTGGCACCCCCTTCCTACACTTACCCTCCAACGGTCCCTCAGTGGGCATCTGGCATAGCCCTGTCTCCACCAAGTCCAGCCACTGTTTACTGATTGATGAAAACATAAAAACCTAAGTTCAGGAATGCAGCAACTGCTTATTATGTTTTAACCTTAATTTTCTTTTGCATATAACCTTTCCAGATTTTAGAACTTTTTCTCCACAACTGGCAAGGTACCATTATCCCTAATGACTCCATATGTTGTACCTTTGATATATCACTCAACATGTGTTTTCAGGGTTGCACATCAAAAGCACATTTTGGATGGGGTTTAAAAGTTTCTACTTATGTGGACATCAGAGAAAATTGTATTAAACATGTTTTTGTAGTACTTGCAGTGTTACAAAACTTAATCTGAGTAGCAGTAGGAAAAATATATGTAGCATTTTGCAGACAACCTTTTGCTGCACAGCTGTGGAACCACTCTTGGGTGAACTGAGATGTGCAGCAAGTGACTACTATACTGCACATACATAAACAACTTTGTATAGCAGTTGTTGAAAATTGTGTTGTTTTTTTTTTTTGCTATACTATACCATACTAGTAAACATTAAGCCACTCTAAAGGAGGCTTCCACTGGGGAAATAATGCATGGTTGGGGGAGTTGTGGCATGAGGCTGAAGGCCAACTGCCTACAACCACTTAACCATGCATTAATTCCCCAGCTGAAGCCTCCTTTGGAGTGGCTTAATGCACTTATAACATGGCAAGCGCAAGTGAAAAATCATGGTTGAAGCTATTCATTTACAGATATAAAAAACAAACAGTTTCAGTAAGTTTGAAAGTTTTTACTGTGGTATTTGAACATCAAATGTCATAAGGCTGCTAACATTTATTAATATTTTGGGGGTGCAATTGTGACCTACATATATCCACACTTTCATTTGAAGTATTATAGTTTCCAACACATTTAACAACTTTTGAAATGGCATAAATATTACTACAGCTATCGCTATAACACTTGAAAAGTTTGGGAAACGTTAATGTTTACTGGCACATTGCACTGTGGGATTAAAACTTACACTTTTTTACATATGCTTGGATTCAGCCATGGTTCTCTGACTCTCTAACAGCGTGAGCTGCAAACAGTGCAAGCTGTGCTACAAAATTTTTTTTTTCCCTTACATTACTAAAACATTTTCTTTATTACAACTAAGTCAAACTGGGAATTATTTTTTAACAACTACAAGGAAATGGATTTGACATAGCAGGTAACTGCAGGGTTTAAATAATTGATTAGCAGTTTTTTTCTTGGGACAATACTAACTGTACAGAAAGTATTTATATAGATTTTCTAGAAGGGTTATGTTTGTTAAACACATTGAGGCAAGTGCTATGCATTTTCATAATGTTTTAACACTTTTATGAGCAAAATGCTAATACATTTTTAGAGTTAAATAAAACCCTGAACTGTTTGGTGTGGTTCTACAAGTTCCATGGCGTGCATGGTTGGGATTAAACAGATGCTCTACTTTATATAGTGATGTGTGGTGATTTTACTGTGGTCTGCAAGGGTACTACAACTCGGAGCGGGCATTACTGGGGAATTAATGCTGTCCTGAAGTAATGTCATGTGTGCTAATTTGACCAATGGAGTTGCAGTATTATGCTTCAATGTTTATTGCCATGTCACAAGGTAAAATATTCCCTGGTGGTCAAAAGAGAAAATTTCAGCAATTTTTGACTTAGTTTTTTTATCAGATAAAATACTAAGTGCATAAAAACAAACTGCCTACAGACGTGGACTTAGTAGTTTTTTGTCCCACCTCAATTTTCTTTTACTTTAACATTGTTTTTTAAAATACGTTTTCTCCAAAATTTTATTAATCTGCAAGTTACCATACAAAAGTGGCAACTTTCCAATCCAACCCAAAATGTGTTTGAAGGGTTGCACTCTGAAAACAACATTTGGGTGAGCTTTAGAAGTTGTCACATATGTGGTCATGAGGGGTGGTGGTAACTTGCTGATCAGTGAGATTTTGATGAAAAATATTTGAAAAAAAAGTGTTCAAATTATGAGTAAAAGAAAACTAAGATGAAAAAACAATTACGTACTAGCCCATGCATAGTTTTCAGACTTAATTTTCTTGCTTCTTTTTTAAAAAAAAAAAGATACAATGAAAAGGATGAAAGAAAGCAACTTCATATATTCATGTTTTTTTCCTACCTGAATTTGACATACATTGGAGGCCCAGGGCAGTGTTCTATGCGTTACTGTGCCATACTGAAGGCTAGCTGCACACACAGGGTACTGTCTGTATCAAAAACACAAACAATTTAAGGGGGAACTGTCAGCATTCCCCTGGCAAAAACACAGGACCTATAGGTCCTGATTAGGTAAAGCATACTGGCAGCAATTTTTTTAAATACATTACAAAGCTTTTATTTGTCATTTATCTGGTTGATCCTGCAACACTCCACCCATTACTATTTCAGAGTACCCTGTGATATGTAGCGCATGTTTGCACTTCAGGCTCTAGTACCAATCAACTGGGGAAAGCACAAACATGCACTGTATGTCTTTTGATATCTCCTAACCACTGTCCTGTCCCATAGGAATCCCCCGTGGCTCAGCCCATCAGTCACATCATCAAAAGGATTGCCACGGGGGGGACTATGAAATAGTAATGGCAAGTGGAATGTCAGTGGATCAACCAGATAAATTACAAATAACAGCTTTGTAACTTTAAAAAAAAATTACCATCAGTGTGATTTACCTGATCAGGACCTATAGGTCCTGGCCTGGAAATTCAGACTCCGCCGGGCAGGGGCGCAAACCTGGGCACAGCGCAACTGGGTTGCACCAGGACAAGGACCAGGTGATATTCAACAGTGCTGTGCCATGGCTCAGCACCTTTGAATATGGCACTGAGGGCCCACGCACTGTGCACGGTGCAGTGGCACTGCACCAGCGCAAGTGGCAAAAGGGAGCAGGGGGACGCGCCAGCGTCAAGTGCAGTTTCACTGGGAACATCAACCATGATATTCAACACTGGGCATGCAAATGAGGCCATTATGCATGCAAGGCACAATTGGGGCCTTTTGCATGTCATTATGGCCCCATTTGCATGTGGTGCATCGATCCCCGGTGACTTGCGCCTGGCACCCTGCCAGGCTGCAGCCATCGGGGACCGCTGCCCTGCAGATCCATGGTGGTCCCCACTCCCATTCACCCGATCACAGGCATATGTATCAAGAAAGTCCCTTGGGGACCAGTGGTGAAGCTCCCCCATTGCCCGATCGTGGGCATACATTCAATGTAATTCCCTGGTGGTCCAGTGGCAACCCCCCAATGCCCGATCACGGGTGGCAATAGCACAAGTGACCCTGGTGGCACAGTGGTACCCCCTTCCACCACCACTGGGGACCCGCCACCCAGCACCCCTGTCATTGGCGGGTGGCAGCACCCTACATGCCACCCGGCCACCGGCCGAATGACGCGTACAGTACTGTCTGTATGCCTATTGGTCCCTGCATGGACCAATGGGTATGCAGATCTTACTGTACTACATGGTTCGACATTGTGAATGAACCGCCGATCATTCACATATCGGGCCTGTGTATTAGGTATGGTTCAGATGTCCATTGGTCCATGCAGTGACCAATAGGCATGCAGACAGTACTGTATGCTGTCATTCAGCGGGTGGCTGGGTGGCATGTGGGTGGGGTACTGCTACCCACCAAAGACAGGAGGGGGCGCTGGGTGGTGGGGACCTCAGTGGATGGGTGGGGGGGTACCACTGGACCACCAGGATCACTTGTGCAATTGCCACCCATGATCAGGCATTGGGGGGGGTTTCCACTGGACTACCAGGGACTTACTTTGAACATATGCCCATGATCGGGTGCAGGGGGGACTCCACTGGTCCAGGGAATTTATTCATTCATATGCCCGCGATCCGGCGATGGAGGGGGAATTCACCACAGGTTGACCTGGGACCTTCTTAATACATATGCCCATGATTGAGCAGAGGGAGAGGGATTCACAGGTCCACCAGGGACCTTATACATTCATATGAGTGCGATTGGGCGATGGAGGGCATTCCTCTGGACCACCAGGGCTGTTATGATACATATGCTCACGATCGGGCAATGGGATGGGGGGCCACAATGCTACCAGGGCAGGGGGCCTGTACACAGTGATCTGGGTGGGCGGGTGGCCACCCACGGCTGGCGGCTGCCGTGCTGCACCCTGCAATATGGTAGCTCACCTGTGGGTGGCTAGGACTTGTTCCTGGTTTTACCATACACTTCTCTGCATCCCCTGAGCAGCACAAGACAGAGCTGTGCTGGCACATGCACCACACATCCCAGGCTGAATATCAGGATGTGCTGCATATGCATGGGCACACCCCCTGCCCTTGCGCCGCATACATTACTGTTGCAACCTGACGCATCGGGAGTTGTGCATCGCAACTTGCCTCTTCCAATATCTCACCAGGGCACATTGGTGAGTTGCACATGGCACATCCCAGTTGCGCCATGTGCAACCCTTTTGAATATTCAGGCCCCAGTGTTTTTGTATGGGGAATAATGACAGTTCCCCTTTAACTTAAAAAAAACTACATCAATGCACAACTTAGGGCTGCAGCACAAATACTAAAAGTACTCTTTATACTCTTTGAGGCAAATGTAAGTGCAATATTAAAGTAAAAAGTCCTCAGACCCAGGTGAAATCTGTGGCATCACATTTCTCATGGTTTAAACAATACACAACACAACACTCTTGTAACTCTAATTTTGGCACAACCTGTCCAAGCAAAGAAACAACAGTCTAAAGCCATTGCTTGGAGACATGGTACCAAAATTAGGGCAGCACAGATACTGCAGTGTTCAATCCCTGAGTAATGCCATGACACAGATTTAACAAGACTCAGTGGGCTTTCTGCGCTAACTTTATGGTTTCCAACTTTTAACAGTCTGTGCTACAAACCTGACTTGTGCTTTAACTAGTTTGTTTTTTTTGCAATGAATTTGCAATATAACCAGATAATCATTTGATACAGAAAAGTATTCATCTCTCTCCCAACTGTGAAAGATACAAAATGGCATGGCACATTAGCAATGACCGCACAGAGGTCAGTTTGTAGTTTCACTTTCCATATGCATATCTGACACAGTAATTTTATTCAATCTATGATAACCAGGTCAAAACCTCATGGGTCCAGTCTACTGTCATTAGAGTCCTGTTTTCTGAACACATGACTGGGGCTTCATAAATTGGGACCCTCATTTTGAGGTAGCCAATGATACTGCATGGCCACAGAACTGTCCTTCCACAAATCAGTTCCGGGCTGCTTAAAGAGTTCTTTCTGGCATTTGGCTTGTCTCCTGAAATACTCTCCACCATCTCATTTCAAGTGGCTTCATGAACATAACAGTGATCATCACAGCACATCAAATATAGCTAAAACATCATAAATATTTGCTTATCTGTTTGGGAGAAATTACAATAAAGTGTTCAAGGCATATATTTTTGGGTTATGTTCTGCAGTGTATTTTTTTCTGGATAGTATGAAGAAAAAAGAGAAAGGAAATACAACTGATATATAGAATAAGAAATACAAAATCACACATACCCCCACAATGCAAAGCATCATGGGCTGTATAAGCAAATCACCATAGTATAATATGCTGGTTCAACTTTAAGCAGAAATGCATGATACCAAAAAGTCTCTCACACAGTCTGCAAAGGGTGCCAAGAAAAAACACATACACGTGTTTCGTCCTACCAGGACTCATCAGTGTGCCTCATCTGTGTGACTTCCCAATGGAATGAACCAACTGCCCTAAGATGGTCTGTCTGGGTTATATTGTGGTGAACCCAATAAAAAAACCAAAAACAAGCTAAGGTTTGTGCTGAGGTTCTTTGTCTTTTAGCTTGTCTTTTGTTTTTATTGGGTTCACCACAACATAACCCAGAGAGACCATCTTAGGGTAGTTGGTTCATTCCACTGGGGTGTCACACAGATGAGGCAGACTGATGAGTCCTGGTAGGACGAAACACGAGTATGTGTCTTCTGTTGACACCCTTTGCAGACTGTGTGAGAGACTGTTAGGTACCATGCATTTCTGCTTAAAGATGAATCAGCATAATATGCTGTGGTGATTAGCATATACAGCTCATGGTGCTTCGCATTATGGGGGTATGTGTGATTCTGTATTTCTTTGAAAATTGGCTTCCCGGCCAGTGCCCTTTGGGGTAACCATTGCTTCGGTGCTTGCGCACTGAGGTTCTTTGTCTGATATATGGAATATAAGCAAACTTCAGTCTAAATATTAATTTTTTTATGTGTTTCACTAACGTGACTCTAAGAAAAGCAGCTTTAATATTTTCTTTTTTTTTAGAGGGGTTATCTTCTAAAATGAATCTTACTATAAAAAGCAGCTATATGAACTGTACTTACATTGTTAGAACGGAGTGAGACGCGACCTCCACATCGTGCACAAAATTTTGTCATGCAATAGGAACATAAATGGCCACAGCCATCTGCAAATTTTGTTTTGTGACAGATTCCGCAAGTTGGGGCATCATCTTTATGCTCTCCCTGGTAACGCCGGGCATCATCCCCAATTTTTCTGATCTGTTCCTTATAGCTTTCAAACTGCTGGTGCAATCTCCTATTTAGAAACAGGAAATACATCAATGTTAGATTACTGTTTTAATTACCGTTTCAACTGCCCGTTATAAAATGACATATACTGTACTGTAATGTACCTTGTCAGGTCAGACTTTCACATTGTGTTTACTGTGCCCACTTCTTATGCTATTGATATGTGAATTAATGACAACACTGCGAACAGCAAGAGTCCACACAACTCCTATGTACTGCTTCCATTTCCCCATTAAATGAGAGAAAAGCGTTTTTAAAAATATAACAGAAACTGTTATAAACTATGGTGTAAAAAAGAGACCTTTGCTGTCACACAGTGCACTAATGATAATATTTACTTTAACTATCCAGCTGTTCTAATAAAAAGGCAAAGCTGTATTAGTTAAACTCCATTTAAGTTGTTTAGTCTCAGTGAGGAAAAACAGTGTCAACTGTATACACTATGTATACACTAAATGGATTAATATAAAGTAAGGCTACCAGCTGCTGACAGGTGACATTACCTTCAGTACCATTCAAACCTTAATGACTCTTTGTTTGAACCAGATCCCAAACTTGAACTAAGCCATGCTCCAGATGTTAGACTCAAATATGGATTTGTGGAATAGGCAGAAGCAAAATGCCCTAACACCCAACAAGTTCTAGAATTTAGAACCCAAAGGCAACTCACTGTAAAAAGAAAACAGTGTATTTTTAAATGCATTTATATATATATATATATATATATATATATATATATATATACAGTAGGAAATTGAGTGATTTATTGGATACTGAGCATCACATGACCGTGTGTATATCAGAACGCGACTGCACACCTGCACTTTTACCCCTCCAAAACAATTTTGACATTTTATAAGATAGATAAACCACTCTGAGGTGTGCAGTCTTGCTCTGATATATGCACGCCTTGGTGGTTGATGCACTCGGTCTGTGGCCTTGTGCGTAACAATGCACCAAGACGTGCATATATCAGAGCATGACCACACACCTCAGAGTGGTTTATCTATTACATATACATATATATATATATATATATATATATATATAAATAATGCAATTTTATTCTATACACTGTAGCATTTATCACACAATGTGTCAAAAAATATTTTACAGGGCAGTACTGTAGTTTGACTACACCAAAATAAATATTACAATTATATAATTACAGCAGTGTCAGATGCAATGACAATGGGAGGAGAAGGACCTTGCACTACACACATATGTGCTCAGGCTAGACTAGCACCGGAGGTTAAGTAGGCCGATGGAAAACAGCTTGATGCTTATGCAGAAGTTAATGGTGTCCAGGAGTCTATAAGGCATAGAAAAGAAAGAAAACTGTTTCAGCCTGATGGAGCAGCTGAGCTTATGAACCTCCCTCCATGATGAGCAAGGTAAAATGAAGGACAGATAAATGCCCAGAATTAGAGGTTAGGAGAGTGCAGGATGGAAAATAGGATGTGATGAGGTCAAAGAGATGAGTGTTGGACTATGGAGAATTTTGAAAACCAGAAAACTGATTTTGCACAGTATGTAAAAGTGGAGTGCAAGCAACGTGATAAGCAAACAATATGTAACCCCTTGTTCCCTGGGTTTACTTGAATCCCAGTTAGAACCAGTGGCAGCCAGGGAAAGGCAGCTAGTGGAATGCCAGTTAAATGGGTGTCACACTGACATTCTCTGGTTTCAGTCTCAGCTGAGACTGGAGGGTGATGTAATCTTAGAACTCTCGCTGTGACATAAGCCATATTTGTTGCTAGCTCTAGGGAGATAGCTTCAGAATGTTCAGTTAGAGTGGAGTCAGTCTGAGAGTGAGTGTTTGTAGGAGTAGGCTTCAGCTTGCTGTGCACCTCCTCAGACAGCTCTGACAGAGAGTTACCACTGTGTTTTGGGCAGTTTGTTCTCACCCTACAAGAAAAACATAGAAGACAATGTCTGAAGCGGTGGAGATGTTGCCAAGTGGGTTTTCCTTTGCCCCATCCCAGGAGGTATGGGGTGATCTTCAGGGTACAGGGGCAATCCCTTCACCCAGTTCTCTCTAGTGAAGCTGCCTGTGACAACTTCAGAAACTATGAGTACTATTGTGTCAGCCCAGGAGGGGCACTTGCATACCTTTGGTGAAATTCCTCTGACAAAGGGACCCTGTCACCTAGACTGTTTTTGTTTTAAAAGTGTCTGCATACGTTGGAGTCCAGTGTGGGACTGTCCAAGTATGGAAGTTTTAACTTTCTGACACATCAGAGGTGTGTCATGTAGTATGTTAACTGTGAAAAACATTTCGAGATAGCATCTACAAGTTTCTATCAGGGTGTTTTTAACCAGATGAATGGCAGAGTATAAACTTGGAAGCAAAACGTGGGAGACCCCCCCCCTTCCCCAATCTGGAGAAACCAATTTACCTCTCGGGTTCAGTTTGAGTACAAGTTCAGTTTTCAGTCCGTGCATTTGGCCAGTGCCTGATGGAAATAGTTACCCAGACGTGGGTTTTGGATTCTCTGTGAGCCTGTATGTACTCACTGGTGGTCGTGGGTACCACTAGTATTCCTCATGAAATATGGGAAAGTATCCTAGTACTGGCCATGTGTGCCTAGTCGATGGGAAATGTACAAGTAACTGGCCGCATGTGCCAATCTACATTTTCAGAACCAGAGTGTTCACTGTTTTGTGTCTTTACCCTATGTTAAATGGGAATCTCAAAAATTTCTGTACTCTGGAGAATCTGCAATACCTGTATGTGTAGCCCTGTGGGGGTCCATCTTTGCTTTGTGATTATTCCTACTCTGTTACGTGAATAAAAGCCACACTCTAGAATCCCAACCTGGTTTGGACAGTATTGTTATTGCTTCCATTTTGTCTGGATTTACTTGGGTGCCCCTGACCAGAAGTAAAAACCTAGCACAATTATGAGCAAACATTTTCTCCTAGGGACCTGGGTTGCTGGCCATGGTAAATGGTCCCACCAGGTGTGTGCCAGGTAGTTGCTACACTTGGTTGCCTGTCTGTGATAGCAGGCTTAGAAAAGAAATGTTTGTACTTGTTATGTAAACCCCAATCCTTCTCTTTTGCCCCTAGACGCTATGTGGTGAGAGGAGCAGTCCTGCTAGTTAAACAAGGGGGCCCGGTGGTGGTGGGGGTTCAAAAATGAGTATTCGTCAGGAAGGTGTTACAGTTTGGGAGAAAGCAAGAAATGGTTGCTCAGATTGTGGCTAGTGTTTTGTCTGTCTGGCAGTTGGTAGCCCAAAATTGGAAGCTTTGCACATAAGGAGTTTGCCCAGCATAGTGCCATCCGTATGTGCCGCTGTGTGTCTGATGTTCATGTGGTGCTGTGATTGTGCCAACATTTATCAAGGAGCTGTGAAACCAAATACTGTGTGCCCCTTGTCCTGCATCAATTATAACATTTACCAGCTTTAATTTTCAAGTTGTGACCGAAAATAGAATTGTGGACTTAGGGAAACAAAGAGAAATTGTGCCCTGAAAAGTTTCAAATGCTTGCTGTGTGAACTGAGGGAGTCGTTAAAGAAATAGCCAAGAAAAATGGTTCAAAATGGTGCTCCTGCTGTGGAAAAGTTCTTTTGAAAAAAAAAAGTTGTTTTTCAGTTTAAATTTTGCCTGCTTGACGGTCGCCGTGAAGGGGAAGAGCACGAGAAGAGAGAGAGAGGCTCATTTGCATGGCGTCGAGTGATTGGTGAGACTGCAATCAGTCCCACACCCTATCCAGCTTCAGAGTGCTGCCCAGTGTTCGAGAGGGAGCGGGCAAGTGGTGTGCAAGCTGGTAGCATGAGAATTGTCACAGTGACTGTAAACATTCCATTTCTGTAAAGACAAACTGTTTTCTGTGCAAATTCGGGCTCAACCTATAATCCGATCGACTGGGGAGAAAGCTTGGTGTTCGTAGGGACAATCGGCAGGATCGCCCGCCAGCTTCAACCCAGAGGCCTTTCAAGATTAGCTGTATGCCGATAATTTTCCATCAGAGCAAGCCAGCTATTGATTCAGTGAGTACCATTCAGCAAAACTGAGCTCAAACTGCGTTATGATTTTCAAAAGCCAGCTGAATCTGTGTGTAAACAGTATGATTGTTTTTGCAAAGAAGGACTGTAAAGTAACCAAAACCCAGCAAGAATTCTGAGCGATAGACTGTGTATGTATTATGGATTCAGCAACGTTATCATTTTCTGAGCAAAAGAGAGACTGTAAGTTGTATGAGAGGCTGCAACAAGCAGGCAATCCTGTTCAAGAAATACTGTGGCTTTAGTGACTTTAAGCAAGTAAAACTGATTGAAAGCTAATGATAAAGTCCAAAAAATCATATAGATGTGCTGAGGAAGAAAAGCAGTGCAGTCAGTACAGTTTGAGCAAAATTTATCAGTATGCAGTAAATCGGATGCGCAGTGGCTTGAGTCAGATATAGATTGTTGTTGTGTCAGGAGTGCTGCCGCCGCCATTACAGGGTGGGGCCGTAATGTAAACATAGTAGCAGGGATCCATTTTGTGAGACTGTTCCAAGTATAGTGAACTCAGTAATAACAGTTAACTTTTGTGTGTTTATTTACAGTCATGGCTTCAGACCATCCCACTACCCAGATCATGCCTGGACTATGATAGCTGAAGAGGTTACCAAACTTAAAGAAATAGAGCAATGTTTCTATGCTGTAAGTTTGCCTCTTCATGCTGTGATTCCCGGATACCCTGTGAGAGTATGCAGAATGTGCCTCAAGGCTGGAAGAGATGTATTCATGATTCTTCACTGTTCAGGGTGTTTAGAGAAGCAAGGTCTGTCCAGAACACCTAAAATTAATTTGGCTCCCACTTGGACAAAGCTACAAGATCTTGCAAGTAGCAGCACACAGCACCAGGTTGAACCTGTTGGTGGAGGGCCCAGCAGAGTGTGGCACAAAGGAAGAGGGTGTAGATTTACTGCCGGAGCAGATTCCTCATGATGACTCCATGCCTGTGTCGCAGAGGGACAGTCAGTGGATCCATGGAGAGAGGGTTCTAGCCCTTGCCTCGTTGGAGATGATGGGGTTCGAGAAACTTTAGAATGGGAGGCATCTACCTCTGTGCCCAGAGAAGAGTAGACTGTCTCAGGAGTGAGGATGACTGCTCACTCCTGGGCCCAAATCCAAAGTGAGGAAGAGGAGGAGGAGGAAGAAATGTATTTCTCTGTTGAGGGTCCCAGTATGCGGCCTCAAGCTCTGACCTCAGAGGAACCAGAAGGAGAAGTTGGTGAATCCACAGACCTGCCCTCAGAAGGGGTCAAAGACAAGTTCTACATTTCTTTGAGTATGCGACACTGGCAGAACCAGGATTGGCCGGCCCCAAGCCAGGCTGAGGGTCATAGACTGATGAAGAGTAGTAAGGAGGAAAGACTGGTTCGTAGGAAGGCAAATTAAATCTATGGAATGTCCTTTCCTATCTTTCCTCAGAGAGTCTGGGAGGAGATTGAGAAAAACAGGAGAGCCTGGCTAGTGGAAGAGGCAACTAAAAAACTGCATCCAGGTGCAACTCGATAAGTCAGAGACAAAGTTTTCAGAGACAAACTCAAGTTCTGGAAGTTGGGAAGGACATTGTTCATAGACACTGTATGATCTGTGGATGATAAACGAAACAAGACTTTCCATAACATAAATTATGAACGACCAGACGGGATCATAATTCTTGCACCTGACCCATTGTGGTGCTACCCTCAATGTTACCATCATCTTGTGAATATGCCCATGCCTATCCAGAGAGAAGCAGAGCAGTGGTAGCAAGTGTCTGCCATCTAGCCATTGCCGTACCCATGTTGTTCCACCAGTCTGGTGTTCCAGGATCCAAGGTGTGTCCAGTTTCGTCAGCCTTGCAGTGTGCCTTTCCAATTTCATTGCCTGGTCTTCCAGATAGCCTAGATGACATCAATCCAGCTGTTTTCCTGATTAATCACCTGGGATTTTGGATGACATCAACCCAGCTGTTCCTTTCCTGTTCCAAGGTTCTATCTCCTAGATGACATCAATCCAGCAGTTTCCAGACGTTCATCCTGTTTTCCGGAAGATTTCTGCCCAGCTGTATCCGAAAAATGCTGCCAAGGAGAGTCTTCGGCTGGAGAAACAGGTGCTGTCCATTTTTTCCATTCTTCAAGGGACTAGTAAGTCCAGACTTTTCTTACTTTATTGACATTGCAGTACACTTCCTACACCTGGCAGACTACAGACTGTTGAACTGTCCACAAAGACTCTTCCCTTTCGGATTACAGTACTTCAGGATCTGTGCTTCACCGGGCTCCGGCCCAGGAGAGACTCTTTCATGGACCTTGCCTTTGGGCATCATTATTGTCACAAGTGTGGACATTTAGGGCCTTCCATCCCCAAAAGGTGTATTGTCCATAATGTTGATATTTTCTACTGTTTTCAACTTTTCTAAAAAATATATTTGGGATTCTCCAGTGTTTTGATGGTATGGGTTATTGTGGTTATAGTGGGTGTTTTGCAGTTTTGGGGTGTGTTTTGTCTTTTCTCTTTCAGGTGGATCCTAGTGAAGAAAAAAAGAGAAGACAAGAAGAGGATTGGAGGGACTCATCAGAGTTCCTTTGTGCTTTAAAGTGTTTTTTTAAAGTATGATAGTTGTTAACATGTGTTAACCTTTTCCTTCCACAGGTTATTTGTGGGGTAATGTGGGAGTGTAATGCTTATGTATAGTGTTTGCACTGTGGTTTGGTTTGCAAGTGTCCTGGGCAGGGGGGAGGTCCTCCCTTTGGGTAAGTTTTGGTTAGGTAGGTTTTCCCTAGAGGGCTAGGGGGATAGACAGGTTGTGGTCCTGATCTGCAGTAGGGGATGCAGTGCTGGTCTATTAGGGCTATGCTCCGAACAGTTCTTCCAGGGCCACTAGTTTCTATAGTAAAATCGTAGTGTAGAGGCTGATGCGTCAGCCAATGGCCTCTGGGCCCTTAGTGTTGCCTGCCTGTGCCTGTCACATGGTAGGAGAGGGTCTGATCATCCTTCACCACAGGTAACACATAGGGTAGGATGGTCCAGTGCCAGGTAGGTAATGACTGGGGGCAATCATTTTCCTGGCTGAGGGTGGATGTAACCCCCTTGTTCCCCAGGGTTACTAGAATCCCAGTTATAACCAGTGGCAGGCAGGGAAAGGTAGCCAGTGGAACACCAGTTAAATGGGTTTCACACTGTCATTCTCAGGTTTCAATCTCAGCTGAGACTGGAGGGTGATGTAGTCATTGAACTCTCACAGCAGCATAAGCCACATTTGTTACCAGCTCTAGGGAGATAGCTTTAGAATGTTCAGTTGGAGTGGAGTCAGTCTGAGAAGTGAGTGTTTGTAGGAAGAGGCTTCAGCCTGCTGTGCAGCTCCTCAGCCAGCTCTGACAGACAGCTACCAATGTGTTTTGGATAGTTTGTTCTTACCCTAGAAAAAGAAGAACATAGAAGACAGTGATTGAAGTGGTGGGGACCTTGCCAAGTGGGTTTTCCTTTGCCCCATCCCAGGGTTCAGGGGCAATCCCCTCACCCAGTTCTCTCTAGTGAAGCTGCCTGTGACAACTTCAGAAACTGAGTATTTTTGTGTCAGCCCAGGAGGGGCACTTGCATACCTTTGGTGAATTTTCTCTGACAAATTAACCCAATCACCTAGACTGTTTTTGTTTTAAAAGTGTATGCCTATGTTGGAGTCCAGTGTGGGACCATCCAAGTATGGAACGTTTAACTTTCTGACAATTCAGAGGTGTGTCATGTAGTATATTAAGTGTGAAAAACATTTTGAGATAGCATCTACAGGTTTCTGTGAGGGTGTTATTAACCAGATGAATGGCCAAGTATAAACTTGGAAGCAAAATGTGGGCGACCCCCCATATGGACTAACCAGTTTACCTCTCCGGGTTCAGTTTGGGCACCAGTTCTATTTTCAGTCAGTGCATTTGGCCAGTGCCTGATTGAAATAGTTACCCAGACGTGGGTTTTGGACTCTCTGTGAGCCTGTATGTACTCTTTGGTGGTCGTGGGTGCCACTAGTATTCCTCATGAAATATGGGAAACTGTCCTAGTGTAATATGCCAAAGTTAGAGGTACACCTGCAGTGGCCCAGTAGTCCCCAGTTCTCCCCCCCAGGTACACAGTAACGTGCCCAGTGCACTAAAAGCATGTAAAAAAATACATTTTATATTCAGTATAAGCAACAATGGCCTGGATGGAATGTTGTGCTGAGCTGCTCATGCACAGCATTCTACTCCAGCCATTCTAGAATCAGTAGGCTTAGTTTTGAAAAAAGTTCAGTTAGGAAGGAGATCCTGGTAGCTGTGGAGGGGAGAGGATGCAGCAGGTCTGGGGGGACCAGAAAAAGGCTTACCTGGTGCTGAAGCCATCCATCCAGACTTGCTTGCATGCCTGCTTCTTCTCCAGCGGCTGAAGACTGCCCCAGAAGTTGGATGGCAGGGCACCGCAAGAAGAGAAAAGGCGTCCGGTGCGGTCATTGGGCCATGAGCCCCGTCGTTTATTTATTTTGGCCCCCAAGTTGTTTAGAGTTTAAATCTGGTCCCCCGTCAGTGGCAGAGAAGAGTTGCATCACGACCGTGCAACTGTCGGCTGTCTGAGGCCCCTTGTCGTCCTCCCTGTTGCCTGAATAATTCCCTCCCACTGCCAGAGCACCTCCCGCCTCCCATTCCTCACCAGAGCGGCCGACGGAGCGGTGAGTCGTGGCAGCACTAACTGTGCTAGCTGCCGCCAAGAAACTAAAGACTGTGTTTTTTATTATATTTCTTAAGCGCAAAGGCGCTTGGAGGAGCGGCTGAACGCCGCAGGGGAATCAGGTCAGAGGACCCTAATTTCTTATTCGGAAGGGGTGTGAGCGAGTAATGCCCACAGGAGGGTCTATCTACTAAGGCCAAACAAAGACCTTATAAATATTCTGAAGGGGGCTGAGTCGGAGGAGGGGCAGAGACATTGTGAGTGGCAGCAGCTCTCAGAGAGCTAAGAAATTTAAAGGGGCCCTGCCAATTCTGGCCATGTAAGAATTTAAAGGGGCACCAGGCCCATTTCAGGGGTGCCAGGTCCAGACTAAAGATGGGCACCAGGCCCAGTGTAATAGAGGGCACCAGGCCCAGGTTTAAAGAGGGCATCAGGCCCATGGTTTAAGAGGGCTACCAGGCCCAAGAAATAAAAGAGGGCACAAGCCCGTGGGTTCAAAGAGGGCTCCCAGGCCCAAAGTAAAGGTAGGGCTACCAGGCCCAAAGAAAAGTGGGCAGTAGGCCCAGAATAATAGGGAGGGCACCAGGCCCACATTTAAGTGAGGGCACAAGGCCCGTGATATAGAGAGGACACCAGGCCCAGTTCAGAGAGGGCATAAGGCCCGTGATATAGAGAGGGCACCAAGCCCAGTGTTAGAGAGGGCACCAGGCCCAGCTAAGAGGGCACAAGGCCCAGTTCAAGAAGGGTGCCAGGCCCAGGTTAAAGAAGAGGGCACCAGGCCCAGTTTAAGAAGGGCACCAGGCCCAGGTTAAAGAGAGGGCACCAGGCCCTAGTAGTAAGTAGGGGCCAGGCCTAATGAGGTAGGGCAAACAAGGCCACAGCAGTAAGTAGGTGCCAGGCCTAGTGAGTTTGGGCAAGCCAGCCCAGTAGTAGTAAAGGCTACCCAGGCCTAGCCAGTTAGGGCAAGCCAGCCCAGTAGTAGTAAAGGGCTATCCAGGCCTAGTGAGTTAGGGTAAGCCAGCCCAGTAGTAGTAAAGGGCTACCCCGGCCTAGCCAGTTAGGGCAAGCTAGCCTAGCAGTACTAGGGCACAAGGCTCAGCCAAGTGAAGGAACCAAACCCAACAGCAATATATGAGGGGTACCACAAGGCCCAGGACCCATAGCTAGTTATTTAGACTTACAGCTGTGTTAGGGGCCCAGCGATAGAAACGGCCCCAGATTTAATAGGAGCCTAGTTAGCCACATCGGTCCTCCAGTGTTAAAGAGGCCCGGCCACCCATCTTTGGTATAGCCTTCCCAAGATCCAATTCCCCACTGAAGTGTTTCCACAGTAACAGGAGAACCCGATTTAGCTAGAAGGGACTCCATTAGAGTTAGGTCCACCAGAGCTAGGGTTGGATTTGTATGGATAATTTGCCTGTATATTTACTGTGGTCTGGACACTGAGACCATATAGTTATTGACCACTACAGCAGAATTTGAGACTCTGTTTGCATTTTTCTACGTTATTAGTCATTCATGAACATTATTGAATGTCAGAACTGTTTTGCATTGCTGTGTACCAGTATTTTGCTGCTGAATAACAATCTGAATCAGTCTTCAACTGTCTTCATAATCACTTCACCCTGGTGCAACCCTATCAGGCTTCACCCATCCTTCAAGAATCATCCTCCAGTGCCTCCAGAAGTAGACAACAGTCAATCCGAGAACAGCCGTACCGCAGTCGCTTCAAAGTTGCATCGTACCATTTATTTTCCTCTCACAGTTTCCCCAGTACGGCTTGACCCAGGGCAGAAGTCTGCCATCCGTTTTCTTGTTTTCAGTTCCGCAGCAGAGTACCATTCGATTCGTCAGTGTCAGTTCTCCAAGTGACGTTCGGTTTATTGTTTTAGTGTGTCCTGGCTCGTCCGGCCGTGGACTCCAAGATGGTCGCAGTTCGACATACGTTTTATTGTTTTGGCGAGTGCCCTGGCTCGTCCGGCCTTGGAACTCAGAACACTGATGCACTTCGATGCCCAGAGAAGGAGTGGTTGCCTGGAGTCCAAGAGTGGTCCAGAGGTCCTGATCCAGTGGAAGCGTCAGCCAGTGTGTGTCTTCAGTCCAGAGGTAGTGCTTGCCTGAAGTCCAAGAGTGGTCCAGAGGTTCTGATTCTCCCAATCCAGTGTGTTCTTCAGCCCAGAAGTGGACTGTTGGTTGGTTCTTCTTCTTCTTCTTGATCCCTTCACTTGGCAATCCAGAAGCAGATTGTGGCCAAGTGGCTTGAATCACCTATTCTTTCCAGGCAGTCTAGAAGCAGACTGCAGTCGGATCTTGTATTCCTTTCTGACAACCCTAGAGAGGTGGGGTGTAGCCAAGGACCCATGGTCTGTCAAATCCTCTCTTCATCTTTAATTTTCCCACCAAGGTTCTGTGTTTCACTGGGAAACTAGTGGAGTGTCCCACATTTTCTTTCGTCGACAGAGAAAGTTACGTGCACCAACTGACAATCATCTACTGCATAGACTCTTCTTGTAGTATTGAAATGACTGTAATTCTAAAAAAACCTAAGTTTTTAGGGAGAGGTGCACCTCAGGGTTAGAAGTAGATATCTGAAGATAAGTAAGATGCTCTTACAGCGTAGCTGTTACAGTCGATTGAGCTATTTTGGTATTCTATGCTGTAGAGTTTTCCCTCTTATAGGGAGGTCAGGAAATAGAAATAAGATGCTCTTACAGTGTAGCTGTTACAGCTGATTATTCCTCTTGCCTATAGTAAAGTAGTAGCTTGTATATAGTATGATTTTCCCTCTCTTGTGATCCCACCCGATAATCAGTTGCCAATAAACTAGTTCCTTTTCTCCACTCGTGCCTCCTGCCTCTCCATTTTGGTGAAGAATTACAACAAGTAGCCAAATAGGAGAAGAATTGCCTTACCACCTGAGTGGGTATATTGGAATAGCCTGATAGTCATAGCTTGTGGCTCACTTCACTTGGCGTCATGTACTGGATATATGACTTCCACCTACTCAGTTCTTTATTACCAACTCCGGCACACTTCACTTGCCGTCACGGACAGGATACGTGACTTCCATCGACTCAGTTCTTTATTACCAACCAAACATCACACCCCTTTCTTTTCGGCTCACTTCACTTGGCATCATGGACAGGATACGTGACTTCCACCTACTCAGTTCTTTATTACCAACTCTGGCACACTTCACTAGTACTGGCCGTGTGTGCCTAGTCGATGGGAAATGTACCAGTAACTGTCCATGTGTGCCAATCTCCATTTTCAGAACCAGAATGTTCACTGTTTTGTGTCTTTACCCTACAGTAAATGGGAATGTCAGGAATTTCTGTACTCTGGAGAATCTGCAGCACCTGTATGTGTAGCCCTGTGGTGGTTCATCTTCACTTTGTGATTATTCCTACTCTGTTACATGAATAAAAGCCACACTCTAGAATCCCAACCTGGTTTGGACAGTATTGCTATTGCTTCCATTGTGTCGGGGTTTACTTGGGTGCCCCTGACCAGAAGTAAAAACCTAGCACAATTATGAGCAAACGTTTTCTCCCAGGAACCTGGGTTGCTAACCATGGTAAATGGTCCCACCAGGTGTGTGCCAGGTAGTTGCCACACTTAGCTGCCTGTCTGTGATAGCAGGCTTAGAAAAGAAATGTGTGTACTTGTTAAGTAAACACCCATCCCTCTCTTTTGCCCCTAGATGCTATGTGGTGAGAAGAGCAGCCCTGCTAGTTAAACAAGGGGGGACAGTGGAGGGGTTACAGATAAATATGGAAACGTATGTACATGCTACATTTGAAAACAGGTTTGACAGAAAAAATCATTTCAAATATCACGGAATTGTAATTAGAACTAGGGAATGTCAACCTCTCCCAATGTGTGTGTGTGTGTGTGTGTGTAACCTACAGGGTTTACATGTAGTGGGAATATTTTACTGCAGTTCTACTCAAGAATTTCTGTTGTCAGAAGAAACTGCAGACAATTACGGGGAGGGATGCTTTCTACTGAGATCAGCTGAATGGCACTCTCTGTCACATTGCATGCATACCTATTCAAAGACTTTGATATGTCATCTGAAATGAAACCCACTTCATTTTCAAGTTAATTAGCAGAGGGTCTGAGCTCAGTGGTGAATTTAACTTTTTCTGTTTTTCTAACTTTAGTTAAGAGCTATGTGGTATGGGACAGATATGCTCAGATATAGCTATGTAGCTATGAGACAGATGGAACAGTCACACAAATGCAGAAGTTGGCACGATTTTCAGAAACCTGGATGCAGTCACAAAACCTGATTTAGGGCTGCGCCTGCATCAAAACAAATGAACCAAAATATTTGATTGCTATTTTCAAACTTTTTGATGCGTTTGTGACAGATTGCCACCTCCATGGTATACAAAAGATGCACGTGTTATTTATTTGATGTAGACATCATTTGTTATGTGAACCTTGTGGTACTTGTGACAAAACATCATACCACCTTATACCTGGTCTAATGTTTTGCCATAAGTAGTGCTATTGCACAACAATCATGACCCAAATTGGCACATGCCTCTGGGGCTCCCGGAATATTGTGATCAAAGAGCTAGAAGAATCAAAAGTAGTGAACAGGAAAATGTTATGAATTTTAAGTAGTTAGTTGCAACTTTTTATTTCTGAAGAATTTTTCCTTTTCCTTCCTTCTTTTTCCTTTTGCTAATTAGAAAGTGTTTTATGTGATACATACAAACAGAGACAGAGAAAGAAGTAGGTACCTCAGCTGGGACTTGAACCCAGGCTGCCCGGAATACCATTCCAGTTGTGCTAACCAGCTATGTGACCAAGGCAACTGGAATCTGAGCTGTCCTGGAGCACACACTACTCTTTCTCCAATGCATAACCGGGTGCTGCACAAATAATTACTTCATTTTTCTTTTTCTTCCATTCTTTTTCCTTTTGCTCATTAGAAAGTGTTTTATGTGATAATATTATGCTGGATGTGTGGAATACCACTTTGCCTAGCAGCTGTTATATCTAGTTTTATTTTGTCCACTACATAATCAGCACTGTGACCTCACTGACAGTGACATCACAGGTGACTGTCCTGGCAGCTGATGAGCTGCAGTGATGCCACATTCGGTGAAGTCACAATGTCAATAATGTAAAGGGAAAAACTGAGCTAGATGTGTCAATTACTAGCCAGAGTGCTGTTCCACACATTCCACCTACTAACATCAGGTAAAAACTCTTCTAATTAACTGAAGGGAAAAGAAAAAGTACCTCTGATATGGAAGGTAATAGTTGACTGCTTTTAAAAGCTAATATTGGTTTTAGGCAGTACACTAGCTCATTTAGGTCATATCACACAAAGTATCAACATTATAATAAATGTTTTTCTATGTTTATGGATATGTTTGGTTGTAAGCTACTCTATCATGTAAAAATGCATTATAGTATATGATTGAATGTTGTTCGAGGTAGAAATCCATACCAAGAACAATGTTGTTGTCCTGCATTAGCTACGTCATTTTCATTATTGTGCTGCACTAGATATGTAGCTACTACAGCACAACAATGTGGAATGTGTTTGCACATGCATGTTCTGCTAATCTCAGCTCTTCCTGAAATGGCCGTTGTGGTGAGAGCTGTCCCCGGATGAAAGTAGCACTGAAAAATATGAATGGATTTTAGAAACACACAGACTCATTTTTCAGAGTGGATGCAGTTTCTAGTTTGTGTATAATGGACCATACACTATAAAAGACAATGTATGGTCCACTAAACCCAACAAGCATGAGTAGCCATCTCGAGGTTGCCATGGTGACCAAAAACCTCTCCAGTTTCAGTCTTTAAATTTAAACGGTCGCCTTGGCAACCTCACAGTGGCTACACATACTTGTTGTATATAGTGGACCACACAATATCTTCTATATGATTATTGGTTAGCTGCAATATTAAATAGAAATCAGAGGCCCAAATTCTTCATGATGTCACACTTGTGTAGAATGGAGTGTGTGCATTCTGACAATCAGCAGATGGTAGCCATTTTGTGCTTGAATTGAATTTTGTCTTTGCTTTTTTTCTAGAAACTAGTAATTAATGTAAAATAAATATGGTAGCAGTTTCTAAGTTATTTTATACATCAATAATATATTTCATAAGTTCTAGATAATGTATACAAGAGCTAATCTGATATTAGTTTACAAGAGAAAGGGGGTACTCTTTCTTTCACTTAATGTCCTTAAGTGGAGATGATTTGTTTTTGTTTTTTTTTCATTTTATAATTTATTTACCCAGAATAGCCCAGCTGGGATATAATATGTCATAGTCACTCATTAACAAAAGTGATATGAGAATGCTGTAGCAGACAGTCAGCCCTGTATCCCGAGTTCTTGATTACCTTCAAAAGAGATGTTCTAGGTAGTTGTATCCCATGCAGTGGTACAGTGTTTGTTGATAACTGCAAACACTACACCCTGACAGACAATAAAACATCAGGAATGCTTTCACACCATTTTAGTCAGTATTCATGACATCTGTTGTCATTTTAGGAACTGATTAAAGTGCAAGACTTCAAGATGAAGAGCCTTTGTTTACAAGCTTTGAAATGTGATGAAGCTGCATCAATGGTCTGTTTTGATAAATGGTTTGGACTGTGGGGATGATTCAATGCTACTACACCTTGGGATAACTTTTGTTAATTGGTGCCCCTCCCCATTTTAGACTATTTAGGTGTCTTAAAAAAAGGAACCATTGCTGAGATTCTGCACTTCTCAAACAACAAATCCTGAGGTCATGGTGCTTCAAAGTAAAGAGAGCTCAAAGGTCTATGCCACAAACCTGTGCATGCACCAGCTCACAAACTATAAAGCAGACAGTAATTAATTTCCATATCTATCTATATGTGTTGTAGAAAGTGCTAACAGACTGGTCAACAGAACACAGACCTCCCAACAAAATGTCAATGGTTTTGCACTTTGTCAAGTCTGAACATCTCACTAATATTAATTTCCATGGGTGCATTCATATCAGAATTAACACAGAAACCTAGACTTTGGCAGCAGATAAGGACTGCTTGGCCCACCTAGTCTGCCCATTTCCCTATCTACAGGATAAGCTGCAGATCCTAGTTAACCAACAGCCTATTTCTTCCTAACCCCCATAGGAATTGCTTTATGTCTGTCCCATGCATTCTTGAATTCTCCCACAGTTTTTGACCCCACAACCTCCTAAGGAAGGCTGTTCCATGCATCCACCACCATCTCTGTGAAAAAATACTTCCTCACATTGCCCCTGAGCCTTCCCCTCTCTATCTTCAAATTCTGCCCCATTGTTCTTACACATCTCTTTTTCTGAAAGATGCTACCCTCTTGGATTTTGTTGATTCCACTGAGGTGCTTAAAAGTTTCTATCATGTCCCCCTCTCCCTCCTTTCCTCAAGGGTATACATATTAAGTTCCTTTAGTCTCTCCTCATATGGCTTCTCTTGCAGACACTGCACCATTTTAGTTGCCCTCCTCTGGACTGCCTCCATCCTGTCTATGTCCTTGCAGAGATGGGGTCTCCTGAACTGGACACAGTACTCCAGATGGGGTCTCACCAACTGTCTGTACAGAGGGATAACAACTTCCTGTTTTCTGCTGGTGATGCCTCCCCCTATATATCCCAGTATCCCCCCAGCCCTCCCTACTGCCTTCTCACATTGCTTGCCAACCTTAATGTCATCTGATATGATTATCCCCAGGTCCCTTTCCATTTTGTTGTTGTTACTACCTCCAACCCCCATATTGTGTACTCTTCCCTGGGTTTTGTTTCAAGGTGCATTATTTTGCACTTCTTTGCATTGAATCCAAGCTGCTATACTTCTGACCATTCCTCCAACCTTGCCAAGTCCCTTTTCATCCGTTTCACAAGTCCTTGTGTATCAAACCTGTTGTAGATCTTTGTGTCATCTGCAAAGAGGCATACTTTTCCTTCCAGTCCCTCTGCAATGTCACTTATAAAGAAATTAAAAGGGACAGGACCCAGTACTGAACCCTGCGGTACCCCACCAATAACCCCCCCTTTTTTCAGCATGGACTCCGTTTACAATTACCTTCTGTGTCCTGTTGTCCAGCCAATGTTTTACTCAGGCTATGACCCTGGGACCCACTCCCAGGCTGGTTAATTTGTTTATTAATATTTTGTGTGGGACTGTGTCAAATGCCTTGCTAAAGTCTAGGTAGGTCATGTCCACAGCCCATCCCTGGTCTACTACTTTAGTCATCCAGTCAAATAAATTGATTAGATTCATCTGACATGACCTTCCCACTGTGAACCCATGCTGCCTTGGGTCCTGTGCCCCACTGGTCTCTAGGTACTCAACAGTTCTTTCCTTCAGAAGTGATTCCATCATTTTCCCTACCACAGAGGTCAAACTGACTGGTCTGTAGTTTCCTGCCTCTGTTTTGCTCCCACTCTTGTGAAGGGGAATCACATCCACCTTCTTCCAGTCCTCAGGTACCACATCATCCTCCTATGATTTGTTAAAAAAGGTAGTCAGTGGTGTCACTAGTTCTCCCCTTAATTCTTTTAGAATTCTGGGGTGAATCCAGTCAGGCCCCATTGCTTTGTCCACCTTCAGTTTTAGGAGTTCTTTCAGAACCCTTTCTTCTGTGAAAGGACTGGGATCGACCCTCCTATCCAGAGTGCTTCTGTTAATTGGATTAGGTACCTCCCCATCCTCCTCTTTTGTGAATACTGAGCAGGATTATTCATTTAGTATTCCTGCTTTTTACCTGTTCCTCTCTACCCACCCACCGTCCATTCTATTTAGCCTCACTATTGCTCCCTTTGTCTTTCTACACTCCCCGATGTACCTATAAAAGGTTTTATCCCCCTTCTTAACCGAGTTAGCTATCTTTTTCTCAGCTTGGGCCTTTGCTATTCTGACTTCCCTCCCTGCTTCCTTCTGCCTTAGCTGGTACAGTTCTCTGCTCTGCTCCTTCTGTGTTTCCTTATACTTCCTAAATGCTATCTTTTTCTCCCTAAAATTCCCGACACCTTTTTTGAGAACCATAGTGGCTTTTTCTTTCATTTTGATTTGTTTATTTGCATCACACCAAGGCTTGTTGCCTCTGTGATGGCAGTTTTGATGTTTCCCCATTGTTACTCTACCCCTCCTTCTTGCTTGTTTGCTAGCTCTTTTCTAAGGCACTCTCTCATCTTGCCAAAGTCAGCCCTCCTGAATTCCAGTACCCTTACTTTTGTATTACTTGACTCTGTAGCTAAGTTTATCGTGAACTACACTGTTTGTTGGTCACTTGTTCCTAGATGTCTACCTACTTCTAGATCTGGGATCCTCTCACTGTCCCCATTTTAGAGTTTGAGGTCTAAGATTGATCCCTCATGAGTGGGTTCCAAAACTAGCTGTCTGAGGCATGCCCCCTGTGGGCATCGAGAATGGCCCTGCTCTTGGATGTGGCTGTAGCAAAGGTGCTCCAGTTAACATCTGGCATATTAAGGTCCCCCATCAACAGTATCTCTCCTTTCTCTGCCATCCTAAGGATGCCTTCTATCATATCCATATCCATTCCCTCCCCCTGAAATAGGGGTCTGTATACAACCCCTGTGCATACTGTGGTGTCATTTCCAGTCTCTAAGGTGACCCACAGTGCCGCCTCTCCTCTCTGTTTACTCTTTTGTTCCATTGCTTTTATCCCTTCCCTTACATAGAGAGCTACTCCTCCCCCTCTTCTCTCCTTCCTGTCTCTCCTGTAGGTTGTGTACTCTGGTATGTTAACATCCCAATCATGGTTCTCTGTGTACCATGTTTCTGTGACTGGCACATTATCCAGGCATCCCTCTTCTATCAAGGCCACCAGTTTAGGGAGCTTGTTGCTCAGACTACGGGCATTGATACTTATTACCCTCAGTTTCTTGATGGCCTTACCTCTTTTTGCCCCATCTCTGTCCTTATCGCCTTTGTCGTTTTCTCCATTTATCCCTGCCCTTCTCCCTATTGATGTCTCTATCTTGGTGTTTACCTCACTTACTACCCTGATTTATTTTTGGGGGGGTAGGATTTCCCTACTTCTTTCCAGTGCCTCCCCCCTTGGCTAGTTTAAATGCTTGCCAATGAAGCATTTAAACCTATCAACTAGGATCCTGGTTCCCCCCGGACAGATGAGACCATCGTGCCAGTATAGGCCTGCATCACTCCAGGTGGACCCCCAGTCCCCAATGAAGCCAAACCCCTGAGCTCTGCATTAGGTTTTCAACCACTGATTGAATCCCATGGTGTGGAGCACCCTAGCCTCACCCATGCCATAGACAGGCCGCACCTCTGAGAAGGTTACCGTGTGTGCTACTTATCTAAGGCCCCTCCCCAACTCCACAAACTCTTTCTGCACTGCTCTGATCCCTTTCTCAGCCAGGTCATTTGTTCCTAGGTGGACAATGACATCCAGCTCACTCCCCCGTGCAGCTGCTCCAGCGATCCTGAGGATTTGCTCCCTGTCCCTCCAAGCCATGGTGCCAGGCAGGCACCTTACCTCCCTCTCCCCTTCCTCCCCCATTTCTACCCTCCTAACAATGGAGTCCCCCACAAGGAGTTGTTCCCTTCAAATCAGAGAACTACTTATCCTGGACTACTCGTCCTGCAATGTGTTATATCCAGAAATAGTCAGGTTTGGTCGGTCTTTTTTTTTTTTAAATGAAATGTATTGATCTTTTTAAATATATAACAACAGCCACACATCATACATTATAGACATGGGGAAACCAAAAATTCATACATATAAAATGTCCACTTTAGGTTAGGTTATCCATAAAATTCCCACATTCGGTTTACACAGCTTTCCTTCACCTAAGTTGGGATAGTCCCCAGAAAAGACAGGTAAAGATTCAAAGGCTAAGGAGGAGAGGAAGAGCAAAGACAAATGCTACAAAACCCCAAAAAGGAATTAAAAAAGAAAAGGGGGAGAATATTTAACAAAAGACTGCTCTCAATATTTGGGTAGGTGTTCAGCCAAAAATTGGCACGTAACTGGCCTGCACAATAGGTGATCTGGGAATAAAGCCCGGAGGTCCCAATATTCAGGTATAAAGTAAAATGAAACATAGCTCCCCTCAACCTTTTGCCACATCGTGGGGTGTTCCCAGAGTATTAGAGGGATAATTAATATATTGAGTAGGTGAAGGTGTGGGGAATCATGTCATTTATTCAATTTACCTATTAGCCATAAGGTGAAGCAGAAATTGCTAACCCTGCATAGCTAGTATATCTATAGATGTTTTACCTTCTCTAGCAGCCTGGTAAAGGAAAAAAGGGATCCACCAACCAGTGAATCTGTCTTTTTGTAATCTGTCTTTGGCTGTGAGCTGCTCCATCTCTTGGAGCCTTAAACAGATTGCATACCAGGCTTCTATGGTTGGGGGGGTGGGGGTTAGCCATTTTTGGGTGATGGCATTTAATGAGGCTGCCACCAAGATTAATAAATATATCTTTTTTCTTTAGTCAATAAGTTGGGGAGTAAACCCAGAACCCAGTTTTGAAATTGAAATGGAGGATTCATCTCTAGCACTTTTGCAGCCTCAACTGAGATGTGGTCCCAAAAATCCTTCAAAATGGGGCAGGTAGAGGAAACTATGTGTGTGAGTGCCTGATTCCCCACAGTTCCACCAGCCCAAATCAGAATGATGTGTCCCATGATGTTTAGAGATCACAGAGGTGTGGAAGAATCTCACTGCTGTATGCCAGCAAAATTCCTGCCAGGAAGGGGAAGCTGATGTATTATGTACCCCCTCCCACACTAAAGCCCAGTCCTGGTCTGTAAGCTCAGAACCCATTTCACTCTGCCATTTGAGTTTAATTGGCTCCAAACGATCTGGTTTCAGAGTTTGCAATGTTTTACAGATCAGGGAAATCCTTTTCTGAGCCTGTACCTGCTGTGCCAGAGAGGACAGGAGTACCCATATTGGATTTTCCCCCAGTCTTAACTAGGCTTTCTTAGAATCCTCTGATAAGTAATGCCTAATCTGGAGAAACCTAAATAAATCATGGGGGCTGATGCCAACATCTTTATACAACTGAGTAAAGGATTAAAGTGAGTCACCCTGGAAAAATTGCCCTACAACTTGAAGGCCTCCATGATCTACCCTTGAAAGCCTAGATCTAGTTGGTAGGGTTTGAAGTCCAAGCAGACCTGCAAGGGAGTCAATTTACTGATACCAATGGGCAACTTGTATGTTGCACAAAGTTGCTCTTTTTTAATTAAAAAAAAACAACAAAAAAAACAGTTTTGGCCCCCTATTGAAAATTATATATTTACAGGTCCAACAAAGGTAGTTTTATGGTTGTATGAATGATTTCACATGCATGCTTTGGGTTCCAGCAAAACTAAATGTGTATGAGGCTGCTCTTACACTCATACTACAGTAGTGGTATATTGAGTGAACATATACATATATATAAAGGACAAAGAAAAAAGGACTGACAGCTGTACAATAACAACCGTAGATCATTTGTGTTCCTTAAAGAGTTCCTGATATCTCAAGGGAAACTTTAAATAAAATAAGTGGTTGAGATCAAAAGCTGGATTGCCTCTTACTGACAGCCCCTCAACCCAGGAAAGACAGAGCTGCTGCTGCTGCTACTGGGATTAGATCATTAGGTATCTGAATTAAAAAGCAGCCTAAGACTCCCAGCCTTGAATGGGATACAACCTGAGGCTAGTGAGATTGTTTGCAGCCTAGGCACAATTCTTGATGAGAAATTAAGTGGATTTTCTGGTTTCAGCAGCTGACAACAGCTGCTTTTACCAGTTAAAGAACATCACCCATCTGTGCCCTTACATGCAACCTAAGGATCTGAGGACATTAGTGCAGACATTCAGTTCCTCATATCTACATTGTTCCAAAATGCCCTACATGGGCTTGCTTGTGGTCTGGTTTGACATCTGCAGTTAGCTTAAAATGCATGGGAACTCTGTTCTGTAGGATGGTTATGGCTGTGGTGGAACCAATGTGCTTCTGGTAATGAGGGGTGTGGGCTGTGATGCTCTGCACAATGAGGATCCTATTCACCCCCCAATGGAACTTGCCTTCACCCACCCCAACAGGTGGGCAATCGCTCAGGACCTCTGCTGGTTCAATCCACTGTCAGGATAAAATCCTAAGAGTAGAAGACATTGGCTCAACACCTTCCTAGAAGCAGACCAGCTTTCAAGGCAAACCCTAATCTAATTCAGTGCTAGAGCCAGGCTTACTACTCAGCTGCATCAGTCACCTTTTCCAGGGGTGTCAAGTCTGTTTTGGGCACACTTTTTAGGCAGAAAGGAATAGCAACAGCTATTCACAAATGGTCACCTCTCCTTGGAGGTTTTGTTTGAGAAAAATCTGCTCTATCTACACATGTCTTTCCCTTGTGCAGAAATACAGAGATTAAATATATGTGGCCAACATCTTGCACATTATTCAGTATGCTAAGCCCCTGGCTCTCAGGGTCTGTCATGTCCAGTGGAAAAACATGCATACAAGTTCTGAACCAGCTTACTGTTTTGCAGAGCTGAGCTCCAAATAGATGTCAATTTCACAGGTACAGGATGTACTAACTTAGTTGTTTGGCATAGCTGAACTAGTCTCCAAATTGATGTCATTTTCACAGGGACAGATTATAGTAATTTAGTTGTTTTGCACTTTGTGCATCATTGAGCACTGCTTGAAACTAAGCAACCTCCTTGCTGTGGGCTCCCTGACCCTGAAGGCTGCCTAGGGGCCAGTTGGGAGAAGAGAGCTGCCAGCACGCTGGCCACAATGAGAAAGGCACTGAACAGGCCCACAGAACAAATTACAGTGTCCAGTCAAGCCCTGGGTCTTGCAGCTGCAGTCTAGACTAGGACTGGAGTAAAGGAGCAGCACAGGGGAAGGCAGCAGCAATGCTCAGGAGAGAGCCAAAGGCAAGCCCCATTTTAAGAGAGGGTTATACAAGTTGATTGATTGGTAACATTTTATTTTTATACAGGAACAAGTGTTAGAGTAAAAATTCCTATTTTCAACAAAATGCCCTATACAATCACCGCACAATACAAACATTTAAATAAAACAATGTTACACAATATTACATGAATTCCATTGGTCTCAAGTGTACCACTTACAAGAAGTACCTAGAGATCCTAGCCTTTAATTATCAATGGAGCTAATAAGGGACTATCTGCCAAAGTCTGACTCATAGTTCAAGCAGGAACCCACATATTTTTTTATCATCTATGCACAACATTTATTTACATTTTGTGTGAATTGATATGCTTTGATCACTGAGATTAAGGTTACCTAGAGCATTCAATAGGCCCATTCCTGTAAACAAATGTCCATATTGAAACCCCACTGAATGTTATTGTTGTACCGATATTCTCATTAAGAATGTACAAACAGTGGTTTTAGATATCTGAGATGTGTTATACAGTGTTACTGACTGTGGTAGTGCAGTAGCCAGTAGAGGGCATTAGTACATTGTAAATGTTGGCAAATGTTCCTTAAAGCTTGTTTCTGGTTCCAGCAGTTTGAACAATGCTGTGGAGTAAGCGGTCTGCTGAGCAGCAGATACCATATGTTTATAAAATAAAGATTATTCATCTGCCACCAAATCTGAGTCTTCATGTTTGTGAAACTATAGTAAAAAAGGGCCGTCTTATAAACCAGAAAGAATATGGCAATTATGTATCCAGTGATATTCTATCTTGTTTAGTCAGATTGAAAAGTAATTATTTAATCCAGTCTATCTTTTTGGCCGAAGTGCATGGGCATATTTTTGTCAAAATGTTATTATAAAATGCCATGGCATCTTAAAATACCATTTTAAGTGAAATTCCATTTTTCATGTGTACATTTCTATTTTCAAGTTGAAACAGGATTATTTCCACAAATGCAGTGATTTCACTTAAATAGTATTTCTCTTTGCAGTTTTGCTAATGATTGAAAACATCTATATCTGTCTAATATTTGTATTAAGACCTAGCATATGAAAACAAATTTTATGCAATTTTTACCCACAAAAAAATAAATTCACCCAGCAAAAATTTGAATCATGGCCCATGCTACGTTTTTCAGCATTTAATGTGAGTGTGTGTCTCTCTCTCTTTCTCTCTCAACAGAGCAAGAAAAGTGTGTCATGTATGAAAATCCTGTAAAGACAATTAAATTGTTTTGAAAATTAACATTTTTTTTAAGAATCAGTACTGCCTGAGAGGTACTGTATTAAGCACATATCAGAAGCATTTCTACTGCTCTTAAAGTAGACTTTCTCCCCCATCAGCTAATTTTGGATTATAAATGTTTGCCAGTTCAAGATAAGGACTATGTAGAGAGATAATTAGCTACATTGAGTGGTAGATTAAGATATACTGCATGATTTATAGGGGCACTGGCTCCTGAGTATGGTTTAGGATTGATTGAAAACTGAATTGTATGTGGTGCTTGTGGAACTCTGAACTTTGGCTTACATTCTCTTTGTCCCTTCTATGGAGGGGGGGGTTCCATCCTGTCAGCTTGTTACAAGAATGCAGAATTCTGATGAAGGGTTCCAACCTCTCAAGGTGTGGCAATGACATGGACCCAGGACCAAAGGCAACTGAGGGCAGAAGGCCCAACCTCAAGGAGAGAGAGAGAGAGGTTCTGCAGGAGGAAGAAGGGGAGGAAGGAGACCACAAAAAATATAAAGCATACAAGGAATGCTTGGACATGTGCAGTTTTAACCACATGAAGGGGGGAGTGGTGTGTGTTGCCCACTGCTTCTATGAACCACAAGCAAAGCCTATTAATTTATAGAGTCATCAGGCTCTTGAGTAGGCTTAGAAGTCATTGAGACTGAGTAGTATGTAGTGCTTATGCAGCTGTGAACTTTGACTTACGCTCTCTCTGTCCCTACTGTGAAGACTACCTCCACGTCAGGGTATCGGAAGGACATGGAACCATGATGAATGGTTCCAAACCCTGGAGCTGTCACAGGAACAGGGTTCCAGCATCAAAGGCACCTTAGGCAGGAAGGCCCAAAAGCACAATGGAAGACAGATTCTTACCAATGAGAGGTGAGACATAGTCAGACTGAGACCCAGACCAGGAACGCCACTAACCAGCTTTTGCTCCTGTGGAAACTGTCTAATTGTTTTATGATCTTTGGTACAGAGGAGAGGAAAAAACCCTTAAAAAGGAGAAAACCACTGGGGATCCAAGGCCTTGGTCGCCTTCCCTCCAAGCTAGGGTTAGAATTAGTGACTGCTTGCTGCTGCAAGTTAGAAACCCATTTCAGGGGAAGTATTTTAGAGGAAGGGCTCTCACTCTGCCCCTCTAATGGGATCACTGTGAAGGTGCAGTGAGCCAAGCTCTGCAACTGAAGATGGTTCCCCAAGAAGGAGGCCCCCCTAAGATGAGAAGGAGGAGAGCAATGACGGCTGAAATGCATTCACCTGGCCTCCATCTGAGGGGAGACCTAGAAAGGAAGCCATACCCTTGAGAGGCAAGGCATAGAAGTTGAGCCCTTGAGGGGCAGATAATTTAAGTACTTAAATGATGTTCATCCTTCAGGAGCACAGGAATGGAAGTAGATTGAGACCAGGTAAACCTTAGGTGGTCATGGGGAGGAATAGCTTTCAAAGTTTCTGCCAGTGTGATCCACACAGCATAAAGTGCCCCTGAGGACATAGAGGCCCCACCCTCTGCTAACTGAAGTCTTAAATGCTTTATCAGGAGGTGCCACTGAATCAATCTGCATGGCCAAAGAGTCCCCCAGAGTATAGGGCATTCTCACCCGAAGAGTAGAAAGAGAAGGACCCCACCCAAGTTGAGGGGCACATTCTCAAGAGGTTGACTTCTCAGGAGCAGAGTCCATTTGCTTGCAGGGCAGGGAGCTCTGGAAGCCCAAGATATGGTAATGGCTGGCATTACTGCAAATGCAGAAGAGCAGAGGAAGGCCGATAGCAAAGCCTGATGGCCGTTGAGTATGGAAGGTAGAAATGAAAAGAAGTAAGGCTGAATGACTGACTTAAGGCATGAAGCTGACAGAGTATGGAACTGAAACTGAATGAAACACAGTAAATGGCAGATGCACAGCAACCAATCCCATAAGGGCACGTGCTAGCCAAGCAGGCTGACAGGAAAACAAAGCCTTAAGCTGTAGGAGACTGGAAGTGTGACTGATTACCACTGGTTACTGACTTTCTATGGCACCAAACAGGTGCTAGAAATGTTGTTTGAAAAGGAACTGAGCAGAAAGAAAATAACAGTACAGAAGGTACTAAAACTGTACATACTGGATGAGTTTTGCTGCTAGTGTAGAAATGAGAAAACCAATGAGTAGGGCACGAAGACCCAGGAGTGCAGCACTCAGTGGAGTGGGACAACAGTGCAGCATGAGCTCTCCCTACCTCACACAAGTTGTAGAGGCCAAGTGCCTGAGTCCACTGCCAGAAGGACAGGACACGTCAAGGAGAGGTAGCTGAGAAATGAACCAGAAGGAGAAGCAATGCAGGGCCACATTGCATACCTAGCTTGCCAAATCCAAAAACCCAAAATGAAGCAGGTGAAAATGGCCAAGATGCTGCACACAACAAGGAGAAGAAAAGGACTCCCAAGCTGGCCCAGTGTTGCTGAAGGTTGAGGCGCTGGATGTCACATCTCACGCCATGCCAGTGACCCAGGTTCGGGAATGGACTCGGGTCATTATGGGGTTCCCCGAGGCGAGGAAGGATTGAGCATCTGATGACAGCTCTTATTCCTTGGGGGAGGTGGGGCAATGTAGCGTGCTGTAGACTGACACCAAGTGGAGGATGGGGGTCAGCACAGGTGCGCTGCTCAGAATGGGGTGGACTCATGCACAGGGTGTAAGTTTGCCTACATGGAGGCATGGGCAGTTGCCCTACTCATTGCATGTGCGTGGGTCCGAGAAGAAAACTGGAGGAAAAATACCTCACGGTGGTAGGATGGCAACTGAACCCCTGCAGGCTCCGTATCAGTGACTGGGCAGCTGTTCCAAGCCATGGACAGCTATGGTAAGATCCCGGAGGAGCCAGGTGATGGGGCTGGGGGGGTCAGTAGGATGGGGGCCACTGCGGGGACATTGGGGAGTAAAATGTAAATAAAAGAAAAAAGGACTCCCAGAGGCAAATCATGCAGCAGCAAAGGTACAGAGTGGGGAAAATGGGTGAGCAACAGAAGCCAATGCAGCTGCATGGCCAACACAAAGAATTCTGAGCATCCAAGGCACACTTGGCTATGCCCAGTTTTAACTGCATGAAGGGGTATGTGGTGCATGTTGTCCGCTGCCCCTCTGAACCATATACAAAGCCTTGTAATGATTATGTAACCTTTTTATGTTGCTTGCACGCATGTGCAAGAAACATAGTGCCATCATCGGAGATTTCGGAGATGTGTCTCCTCCTCCAATTCAGTCAGTGAGCTGGCAGGTGCGGCCCCTGTAAGCCAATGCATTTTGGAGCTGTCTATGACACGCTCAAAATGCAGTAACCTTCTGTGAGGAGCTATGCTTCAGTGAGCAGGAATAAGAAGCATGCTCCCCACACGAGGCATGCACGCCCGCACCTACTGTGTAGCCCGGCCGGGGTGCCCAATCCCGTCGGCTAAGCTGCATCTCTCCCCAGTTGCTTGGGTGCCACGCTGGGGCCCACCCCAGCGTGGCAATCAATCCATAGGCCGATGGGGTGCCCAATCCCCATCGGCTGAACGCCCCCAACGCCCTTGTACCATGTTGGGAGCCCACCAGCGTGGCAAACAGTCCTACTACATCTTTTTTTTATTTTTAACCTGAAAACGAAACGGGCCCCTCCCACAACCCGCACTCCACCCACTGTGCACCCAGCCTCCCCATGCCCTCACCCCATACTTACCTCGGACTCGGCGCGATGATCTTCGGTGGACCGGGAACACGTCTGCACTCTTCAAAGCCGACCGCGAACTGAGGAAATGTCGGTAAGCTGTATAATGGCCTAGTTAGGGGGGTTTCAACTTTGTTGCATATCTCAGGCATTTTTGGGAATTTTTGCACCAAATTTTCAACATGGGGTTTTTGGGACCCCTTCTCATGAGTGATGTCACTGTCATGGCGTTATTTGGGCTCGAAGGGTGATTTTGCGAGTGACTGCAGTGACTGCTGAAATCACCCTTTGGGCCCGAATACCCATGACAGTGACATCATTCATGAGAAGGGGGTCCTAAAACCCATGTTGAAAATTTGTGCAAAATTCCAAAAAATGACTGTTTTACAAGCGCATGCTAGCAGTTCCTACGCAGGCTCGTAAGTTCGCGAAATTTCAATATTTTCACTCCAGATTTTCAACATTGCCATTTTACCACACCTTCTTATGAGTAGTGCAGCTGTCATTTTTCACATCTCACCCAAAATGTGTTTCCGCCATGTAGTGCAGAATGGCGCAGTCGGTGTGCGAAATCAATGTACAGGACAAATTAAGAAAATCACAGTGACACTGTTCATGAGCAGAGGTCTTAAAATGGCTATGTTGAAAATTTGGTGAACAAAAAGTCAAAAATGACTGTTTTATGAGCGTGCGTTGCGCAGTTCCTACACACGCTCGTAAGTTCGCAAATTTTCAATATTTGCACTCCAATGACTTCCAAATACCTAAACAGCACATAGAAGCAAGCAACATTCGGCATTGACAAATGCTTGTTGTCCATGTCTTCGTATAACACCACTGAAGAAACAGATGTCAAGATAACGTAATATTTTTATATATAACCTAAAGATATCACTAAATATTTTCTACTGGGTTGGTCAACATTGCTATCTTGAAAGCTGGGTACATTGAAGCAGAATACTGAGCCAATCAGAGATCAGCCTTTATAATGCTGATGCCATTACAATAACCCTGTATAGTACTGAAATCAGCAGCTGAAAGCAAAGAGAATGTGAAAGTCTTCACACAACCCATCATAACTAGCAAACAGATATTGCATAAATTAAATACACAATGGCCTTACACAGAATATGCCATTTATCATCATTTGTGAGGAGGCAGGGCTTTTATAACTTACTTGAGTCTCCACAAGTTGTGAATTAAGATCCTGCCACCTTAAATGGCATATCTTGAGTCAGGCCATTGCATATCACATATTTTTGCATTTAATTTCATTTTTACAATATGCCTAAGGAACTGTACTGTTGCTGCCTTAAAACATGGCTGAAAATAGGATACACATCCTAGTCTACCTTTCCCCAGTGAACAAACAGTATACCGGTACACATTTTGAACAGAGTTCAGAGATACAGTATAGCGGGGAAATATTGAGCACATGGGATGAACTTTTGACTGACATTAATTATATTGCCTAAAGCCACTAAATCAAGAATTATCCGGTCAGCATATCTATTTTGCTGAGCCTTGTGTGTATGTGTACACTAATTTGACCCCCCCATACACATTCAGAAGTCTTGCTGCCCCCCCAGCTATCAAGTTCCTAATAGTGTACTTAGTTCTATTTATGCCCACTTGGCCAGAGAAGAACAGCTGGACAGGCTCCCTATACCATTATAAATTTAAACCCATTTGAACATATAACAGCCATAGCAGTGGTAGTCAGAACTGGAGCCCTGGTCAAATTCTACTTTTCCTCTTGGCCCTGGTACTTACTTTATTTTATTTATTTAGTTTTTGTTGACCGGGTAACTGCACTAGACAAATCCTGCCTATTTTCAGGCACGACCCGGGGGAGGGGGATACAGATGAATGCCAACTGGCCTTGAACCAGATGAAACTGTTGGTGGTATTTTTAGTGAATGAGGGAAATTTTGCCAGGACACCGGGGAGAAATTTCCCTACTCTTTTCGATAAGTGCCATGGGATCCTTAACATCCACCTGAACTACCACCAATCCAGGCAGATGGGACCTTGGTTTAACGTCTCATCCGAAAGACGGCACCTCAGAAGTGCAGCACCCCTCTCATGCTGCACTACAGTGTCAGTACTGGGATATTAACCCAAGTACCAGATATGGGAACTGAACCCACAGCCCTCTGATCTCCCAGCCTCAGAGGTGAGTGTGCTACCTACTGAGCCACTGACACTGATACTTGGTGACACAGTAGTAATTGTGAGAGCAAGTTACCTTTTTGATGGCAAAGCTGTTGCTGTTGTTTTCTCTGCCAGCCTCCCCATTAAGTTTTTTTTTCTGCAGCACCAACTACTTCTAGCCATCTCCACACTCAGCTCCCTGGACTGTGAACCATTACATGTTGCTGGTAATGGGATGCATGCACAAAGCATGTGTGCATCCACTAACTTTAATCAATAGTTTTAGAAGTATTGCTCGTCATTAGGAACAATTGTCCATTTCTAAGGCAATCAGGGCAATAGCTCCTACTAAACAATGTAACCTGGATTTGACCAATCACAAGTCACAAATGATATGCCAAGATTCAAATAAAATAAATAAAATGAATATATAAACACTAGACAGAGCGTGATATAAATGATAGAACATTACTCTTTATTACTAGTTCTGCAAAACGGCTGTTGATATACAAAGGAAATGGTTACAGGTGGGTGGAGTAATCAGGACCAAGCATTCAACTCTGCTAACTCTGGGGAACCACTCACACTCCATTTGCTCCATCCACAGGAATCAGAGACTCGCATTTCAGTTGTTGAGAGTGGGGTGCCACAATCAAGGACATCTCCACAGAAATGAATAGCCTCCTCCACAGAACCAGAACTAGTCTTCACAGTGGGGCTTTGCCATGGTGGGCAAATGACATGGGAACATAGCTGCTGACAATTAGGACCAAAGTGAACCTGATTATCATGGTGAGAGTTCCTGATGCTTTGATGTAATCTTTGGGACAGGTGGAACATACATTAAAAAAAAAAAAAAACAATGAGGAAGGTAATTTAAATTTGGAACTGAAATCAAGTCCCAGGAAAGAACTGCAGCAGAGCATGACTGTGCCTGTATACTCTCCATGATCACTGTATGGTCCTGAGGTGCTGCGTCTACTTTCTGCCTTTACTGCTACCTGAACAACAACTGAGAACTGTTGTTATTTGCTAATGATCACTAAGGTCCCTTTTCCTGATCTCTGCTTTCATTGCTTCCTGATGAGCAGCTGAGTACCATTAAAACTGGTTCACTGATGGTCCTGTTCTTGTTCTCTGCATTCACTGCCATGTGATTAGCAGATGCGTACCATTGAGACTGGCTCATCAGTGGTCCTGTTTCTGCTGTTGACTTTCATTGCTCACATGAGAATAAGAGCTGCTGTAGTACATGGTGTGCCTGATTCATAAAGAACAGATCCAGAAGCAAATGATTTGATACTTTTTTTTTCTACTTACTGTTTATACTCCCCCCACAGCACTCCCACTCTTCAGGAGACACCTAAGGCTTTGTAGTCTTCACCCTCTTACCTGAAGCCTGGTGCAGTCCATCCCCCATATAGCTGTGGCTATATCCCCCAGGCGGGCACGGGGTGGAGGTATCCCCTGAAGTCCTTCTTGGTATCGTCGGGATGCTGGTGCCAGGTCAGGTAGGGGCACTGGAGATTGGGACATGGTGCTCCATCTACCGGGTGTACTGCAGGGTCTTTTGCAGATGTTCCTAGGGGAGTGGCCTACACCCCGATATCAAGGCATCTCCGCCAACATCCACCACTCCCAACCCTCTTTATATGCTCAGGTGCCTGCAATGTGTCCAACTTCCACCAGAGGCCAGTCAGGCACCAAGCGGGTGCCCCCTTCCTGTTGGGAGAGGAGAGCTGTCCTCGGATGCTCAATCCTCTCCATCCCCTGCCAACACCCGATGACCCAGGCTCATTCCCGAACCCAGGCTGATGGCATGGAGTGAGTGGGGTCCAGTGCCTCAACCCTCAGTGCCACCAGGCCAGCCTGATTTGATACCCTTTAGTGGATCAGCATAGATGTTACACAAAAGAACAAAATTCTCTAGCTTTCAGACCAACCAGGTCCTTCTTCTGAAACTTTATGACAGTTAATTAGAAAATCACATACTATTAACACCCAAATAACATATAAAAAACAGAAATAATTCTCATTGGTTTAACATATACATTTAAAACATAACAGAAGATTATGTCAGAGAAGCTAATTAACACCAGTATGCTTTTAGCTGAGAAGCCCCTGAAAGGCAAAGGTCATCAAGAAATATCAACAAGCAGAGAGTTCTTCTCACATAAATTTTAAAATGTCTCAGGATGTTTCAAGAAAGCATTCTACTGATAAAAAAAATTGGGATGCTATTCTCCCTAATACATGTAAGATGAGCTTGCAACTTTTATTGCAAGTGTCCTTGTGTTTTAAAGAACAGTCAATGAAAGGTAGCATGCTGAAATGAGGCCTAACTGCAAGCTGAATAAAAGTCCCAAATTACCGGCCCGGTGGCGATGAGGGTTGAGGCTGGGCATACACCTAAGCTCCACGCCGCGCCGGGTTCGAGGCAGACCTAGGGTGACCGGTGGGCAGGTGGCGGCGGGGAGACAGGCTTGAGCGTCCGACGACAGCTCACCTGCTCCGGGGAGGGATTCGGCCGATGCCCGGCACTTGCATGACCCCGAGCGGAGGCTCTGGGAACTGCAAGCCCCACTAGGGGATGGCTGGCCGTTGAGCAGCACAGACATCGACGTGTGTGTCATGACATCAGGGGAGGTCGTCAGCTGCTCGGGGAGGGAAAAGGGAAAAAGAGCCTGCCTCGTCCGGGAAGAGGCGAGGACCTCGGACGTGCCCATGATGTGCCCGTGCCCACCCAACAGACCACGAGACCGACGAAAATGTAAAGTTATGGGTTAGAACCCCTCCACCTCATCCCTGCCCGGGGGGTAAACCGCGGCTCCATGGGGATCTGTGGTCTGTGGGGTCAGGGTTCCGGGCAGTGGGATGTCCGGAGGTCAGCGCTGAAGGGTCGGAGGAGGCAGGCTGTGAGGAGGATAAAAGAGAAATTTAAAAAAAAAAAAGCCCCAAATTAAACATACATATATACACATATATACATACACACACATATATACATATATATATATACATACATACATATATATATATATATATACATACATATACATATATATATATATATATAAATTCATACACACATACATATATGGCATACAGAGGGTTTAAAGTGAAGTTTACTCAAAGTGAGCAAATGTTTCACACAAAATATAATATAGAACTTAGCTTGAGACATTTTCCCAACTATTCTCTCAACCAGTTAATGCACTGCATAAACTTTAAAGCCTTCAGTGTTGTAACAGAATTAAAATCATGATAATATCATTGCCTGTTCTTTAAAACACAAGGACACTTGCAATAAAAGTTGTAAGCTCATCTTACATGTATTATAAGTACTAGGGAGAATAGTATCCCAAGGTTTTGTTTTTATCAGTAGAATGCTTTCTTGAAACATCTTGAGATATTTTAAAATTTATGTGAGAAGAACTCTCTGCTTGTTGATATTTCTTGATATCCTTTGCCCTTCAGGGGCTTCTCAGCTAAAAGCATACTGGTGTTAATTAGCTACTCTGATGTAATCTTCTGTTATGTTTTAAATGCATATGTTAAACCAATGAGAATTATTTGTGTTTTTTTATTTATTATCTGGGTGTTAAAAGGATGGGATTTTCTAAATAACTGCCATAAAGCTTCTGTAGAAGGATCTGGTTAGTCCAAAAGCTAGAGCACTTTGTTCTTTTTTGTGTAACATCTATATTGGTCCAATGAAAGGCATCAAATTATTTGCTTCTGGATATGTTCTTACAAGGACCAATACATCAACTACACTATTTGTTTGATTCCGAAAGAGAAATCATTCAACAATAAGAGTAACACTGTCCCAGCAATCAACAACCATTTGTCAATGTCAAATGTTTGTACTTTCTGTGTACTGTAGTTGTTCAGCATTGATAGTGCAGAAGCTTAAATTAATTACACAAATTATAATAGTGAGATCGTCATGATTGGAAAATGAAGAGGCCAACACATATCTTTTTTTTGTTAGTTTGTGAACCTGAATTTTCGAAATAGTAGTTTTTATAGTCACAATATATGAACATGACAGGCATTATTTATGAAATGTGACCCAAATCATTGTTTTGTTGAACAAGTGCAAAAACAAGTTTTGGAGGGGGATTTGATAATGACACCTGTCGTGTTCATTCAATGGGTATAAAAAAGCATGAGTATTTTGAAAATGTGGGTTCAAAAATAAAAAATATTACAAAGTTATGAGTAAATGGTTGAAAAAATGTTTCTTCATAACTTTTGTTTTCCAATTTTGACCCCAAATGTTCAGCACAGTCTTTAAATTGCACCACCTTATAAACATGACAGGTCTCATTTATGAAATCCTGTCCAAAATGTCATTTTGCAGCACCAATGTGAAAGACCTTCTGGGCAAGAATTGAAAAATAACATGTCATGTTCATGATATTGTGTATAAAATGGCTATGTTGAAAATGTGGGCTGAAAATCTGGCAAACTAGCAAAACTAGGAGAAAACACTGAAGAATTTCAGCATTTCTTCATAACTTCAACATTTTTTGAGATTTTCACACAAACTTTTCAACATAGTCTTTTTATTATTCTACCCTACAACCAACACAGATGGACTGTTTTAAATCCCATCTGAAAGATGATTTCATGGAGGTAATACAAAAACATGTTTCAGATACAGGATTCGAAAAATTACGCCCGTCTTGAAACATAGAAATATAGAAACATAGAAGTTGTTGGCAGAAAAGGACCTTCTGGCCCACCCAAACTAAGGAAAAGATAGCCAACTCAGTTAAGAAGGGGGATAAAACCTTGTATAGTTACATTAGGGAGCATAGAAAGACAAAGGGAGGAATAGTGAGGCTTAATAGAATGGGTGGTGGGTGGGCAAAGAGGGACAGTGAAAAAGTAGGGATACTGAACGAGTACTTCTGTTCAATATTCACAAAAGAGGAGGATGGGGAGGTACCTAATCCAATTAACAGAAGCACTCTGGATGGGGGGGGTTGATCCCAGTCCTTTCACAGAAGAAAGGGTTCTGAAAGAATTCCTAAAACTGAAGGTGGACAAAGCAATGGGGCCAGTTGAGATTCACCCCAGAATTTTAAAAGAATTAAGGAGAGAACTAGTGACACCACTGACTACTCTTTTAACAAATCATAGGAGGATGGTGTGGTACTTGAGGACTGGAGGAGGGTGGATGTGATTCCCCTTCACAAAAGTGGGAGCAAGACAGAGGCAGGTAACTACAGACCTGTCAGTTTGACCTCTGTGGTAGGGAAAATGATGGAATCACTTCTGAAGGAAATAACTGTTGCGTACCTAGAGGCCAGTGGGGCACAGTACCCAAGGAAGCATGGATTCACAGCGAGAAGGTCACGTCAGATGAATCTAATTGATTTCTTTGACTGGATGACCAAAGTAGTAGACCAGGGAGGGGCTGTGGACATGGCCTACCTAGACATTTGCAAGGCATTTGACACAGTCCCACACAAAAGATTAGTAAACAAATTAGCCAGCCTGAGAGTGGGTCCCAGGGTGGTAGCCTGGGTAAAACATTGGCAGGACAACAGTACACAGAAGGTAATAGTAAACAGAGTCTACTCTGAAGAAAGGAGGGTTACTAGTGGGGTACCACAGGGTTCAGTACTGGGTCCAGCCCTTTTAACGTCTTTATAAGTGACATAGAAACATAGAAACATAGACTTTGACGGCAGATAAGGACCGCTAGGCCCATCTAGTCTGCCCATTTCCCTACCTACAGGATAGGCTGCAGATCCTAGTTAACCAACAGCCTATAACAGCAGAGGAACTGGAAGGAAAAGTATGCCTCTTTGCAGATGACACAAGATCTGCAACAGGGTTGATACACAAGGAAAGGGTGGAAAGGATGAGATGGAACTTGGCAAGGTTGGTGGGTGGTCAAGTATCAGCTTGGATTCAATGCAAAGAAGTGCAAACTAATGCACAGGAAACAAAAACCCAGGGAAGAATACACAATGGGGGAGAGATAGTAACAACAACAAAAATGGAAAGGGACCTGAGGGTAATCATATCAGATGACCTTAAGGTTAGCAAGCAATGTGAGAAGGCAGTAGGGAGGGCTGGGGGGATACTGGGATGTATAGAGAGAGGCATCACCAGCAGAAAACAGGAAGTTGTTATCCCTCTGTACAGACAGTTGGTGAGACCCCATCTGGAGTACTGCATCCAGTTCTGGAGACTCCATCTCTGCAAGCACACAGACAGCATGGAGGCAGTCCAGAGGAGGGCAACTAAAATGGTGCAGGGTCTGAAAGAGAAGCCATACGAGGAGAGACTAAAGGAGATTAATATATATATATATCCTTGAGGAAAGGAGGGAGAGGGGGCACATGATTGAAACTTTTAAGTATCTTAGTGGAATCAACAACATCCAAGAGGGTAGCATCTTTCAGAAAAAGAGATGTGGAACAACAAAGGGACACAATTTGAAGATAGAGGGGAAACGGCTCAGGGGCAATGTGAGGAAGTATTTTTCCACAGAGAGGGTGGTGGATGTATGGAACCACTTTCCTGAGGAGGTTGTGGGGTCTAAAACTGTGGGAGAATTCAAGAATGCATGGGACAGACATAATGCAATTCTTGTGGGGGGGTAGGAAGAAATAGGCTGTAGGTTAACTAGGATCTACAGCTTATCTAGTAGATAGGGAAATGGGCAGACTAGGTGGGCCAAGTGGTCCTTATCTGCCATCAAAGTCTATATTTCTATGTTTCTAGTCTGCCCTAAGGTTCCTACCTTCTGTACTATCATAGACCCTAACTGATCTTCGGCCTTCTTGTTCAAGAGGCAGAGTACACAAAAAGCTATGTTGAAAATTTGGGGTCAAAATATGGAAAATACAATGTTATGGCTAAACATTTAAGAAATTCAATGTTTATTCATAACTTTGTTGTTTTGTCAGGTTTTTGACCCCAAATTTCCAAAATAGTCCTTTTATTACCCAACCTTATGATTAAGACAAGTAGCAATTTTTAAATCCCATTTGAAACAGTTCCTGGTCAAAAGAGCTAAACAATAATAGCGTGGGTCACAATAATATTGGACAAATAGCATCTGCAATAATAGGGACACAGCACAACAGCTACGGTACATAACAGCTGCAAAGCACATGGGAATAGATGTCCAAAACAAGGTTATTGCAACAGCAGAGAGCACTGTATAAGGCACGAACAGATATGCATAATATTCATGACAGGCACATAATGCAAGCTAGTAGAGGTCCCAATGCTTATTTGAATGTTATTGTTCATAGACTCCAAGTATACGCTTATCTGGAGTAGCAGTATATTGTTGTGCAGTACTTCTTTGCTTTTGCAGCGTTTTGGATTGTGTGCCTGTAGTGGATATTGTGCATCTCAGTTCATGCCTCATACAGCGCTTGCTGTGGTTTCAATAACCTTGTTGTGAACATCGATTCCCATGTGCTTTGTAGCTGTTTTGTACCTTAGCTGTTGTGCTGTGTCCCTATTATAGCAGATGCTATTTGTCTGATGTTATTGTGACCCACAATATTATTGTTTAGCTCTTCTGACCAGGAACCGTCTGCAACAAATTTAACAGAGTGATTGCAAAATATGTTTTAGTGATATTTGAAACATTTCACCTACCTGATACCTGAAGTGGGGTAAAAAAAAGATTATGTTGAAAATTTAGGCCAAAAATATTAAAAAGTGACAAAGTTATCATCGGCCCTGGTGGCACTGAGGGTTGAGGCGCTGGACTCCACACTTCACCCCATGCCAGTAACCCAGGTTTGGGAATGAGCCCCGGTCATCAGGGATGGGTCGGGGAGGGAGAGGATTGAGTATCCGATTGACTGCTCTTCTCTCCTAGGGGAAGGTTTGGGGTTTGCACCACTCTATGGTGGCCCCTGATGGTGATTTGGGGGCAATGCAGGTGTGGTGCATTTAGGGGGTGGAGTACGGTGGATGTTTGCAGTGCCTTGACGACATTGCACATCTGTACTCTAGAGGGGAAGAAACGGTTGAAAAAGGCGATGGGTCATTGTGGCTTGATGGCTGTACCTCTGAGCCCATGGACCCAGAGGATCCACATTCAGGTATTAGATCCAGACCAAGTGGGGAAGGTAGGGGCCCCCCATGGGTACTGTGTGCTAGCTTGAGTTTTTTGGCCTGCCAGGGGTTCAGTGGAGCACAGGACAACAGCAGCCAGAGGATTGCCGGCCGAGCTGCAGGAGTAGAAAGTACGACATGAAAAAAAAAATTACAAAGTTAGCAGTAAAAGTTCAAAACACAATAAAAAGCCATTATCCTAACTTACTTTTTTTTTTCATGCACTCAAGGCCAGCGTTAGAAGAAGCAGGATGTGTTGGTGGTAGTGATGTGCAAAGTTGGAAAAATTTGCTCCACAGATTAATTTGTGAATTTGCCTCATTTTATGAAGTTAATTTGCCATCCAAAGTTCAAATTCATGGAGAACTGATAAGTCTGTGAAATGTGAAGTTGCCAACTTCGCAAGTGGAGTTTGGCACAAAGGCAAATTTTGCAAAATGCGAAATTGGAAACTTCACCAGTGAAGTTTGGTACAGAGGCAAAGTTTGCAATGTACTATGGGATTTGAGGTCACATGTTGCTGAAACAAGCTGTATGCCATGAGGAAGCTTTCTTCTGTGCAGTCTTCTGAAGAAAGAGTAGGAAAGATGCCTGTGTGTGGTTGTCTGCAGAAAAAATGTTTAAAACAGATCCCAAAACCGAGCTTTTTGAATTCAAATTGTTCTAGAGGGCCTTGTGCTGCTAGAATTGTGGGGAGGTTGTTTTTTTGGGGGGGTGATTATTTACTTTAAAGTAGTGGTTTCTGTTGTGTCAGTGTGTGAAGCAATGGTGTGGGGGAGGGTAGGTGTACTATAAAGCAAGGCAGCTCAGAAAAATCATGAGCTTTTTTACGGCTGCAGTAGGCTGAGCCTGCAGACATTTTGCATGTACAAAAGGAGTGATGTCATGCTTTCTGTCCATGGAACTGACAGAAGGTGTAAATAGTCTTCTCCACCTTACTCTCCTCCAGGAAATGTTTTCCACCCTCAAATAAATACACTTTCATTTTAGTCAATGGTTGCAGTGCACCATTTTCTTTCTTAAGTTGGAGGTACAAGAACTGGAACCTGAGTAGTGGGAGGCAGCATTAGTTTTTTTGGGGGGAGTAAGATCCACCGCCACACAAGAAGCTCCTAAAGATTCACCCCACCTTTTTTTTTGGTTCATGTGTGAGGGACATGAGATGGATCTATCTTGCTGGAACAATTGATTATCAGAGCTGCCTGGGGCATCAGAGCTTAAGCTTCAGAAGGAAAAGCCTGAAACTGTATCCCTATACAACACTTGTTTAAACAGCATTGGCTCAGCTTACATTCCTCTCCTGGTCACACATTTTCACAAATACATTCCAAGAGATGGAAAGTCCCACCTGGTGGGTATATGGTGTTATTCAGACCTGTCCTCCAACCCTGCCCCCACCACCTCACTCTGTATTTTGCATCAGCTGAAGCAGGTCAGTACAGCAAGAGGCTGCAGTGTATATTTTTTATTAAGCTTGCAGTTTTAAAGGAGTAGTCCACTCAGAATTTGCAAAAAACATATATTATGCAGAGTGTTTTGATTTGTATGTTAAGTCCTAGTGTGTCCTTCCCTCTGTCTGCTATTAAGAGTTTTTCCTAAATTAGCTTATTAGCAGACACCTGAGAGCTAGCTAACTGGGGTTTCTGTAAGAAAACTGCTACTAAATTAAGCTCTAATTCACTATTGTTGTTTTCTATGTGTGTCAGGTCTAGCTTGCAGGAATGTTTTAATTTTAAAACTTTTACTTTCATCAAACTATACACAACCATGAAAGTACAGAAATTGCCCAGATCATTAGTGCTATAATTAGTTAAGACTCTAGCTGTTTTCTTACAGAAACCCACTCGGATTTCAAGTATTTGCTAAACTATACATGTAGGTACCAGCTTTCTATTCGGTAGAACTCACATTTAGTACGGATTTTGGTCTGTGACATGATTTGCAATTTTTTTTTTACAAATTAAGTGTATGGTATGAAGCTGCAGCCTAGAAACTGCAAAACACTTTAAAGTCACGTTTTCTCCTGTGTGTGGTATAGCATGAACACAACAGGATGACAGTGTCTATTTCAGCTACACATTTGATCCCATTTTACAATGGTTCATTGCGCTACACATTTAGTGTATCCCACTTTTTCAAATAATAAAACAAATATTCACCAACCTAAATAACTTGCACATACATATTTTTATACTTTATTAAAAAGATACTTCATATTTGTAATAAAAAAAATTGAAAATCACGTCACAGAACAAAATCAACACTAACTGATAGTTCTACCTATTAGAATAGAGGAGGCAGTATAGTGTGGTGGCCTAAGGCTCTGAGCTGCAAACCTGGTGTCCTGGGTTTGAATCCCACAGCCTCCACATGTGTACTGTATGTCCCTGAGCAAATCACTTAACTTCCTTGTGCTCCCAGGTCATACCTGTAAACAAGCTTTAATGTATCTCTCCTGCTAAAACAAAACAAAAAATAATGCTGGTACCTACATTTACAGTTTAGCAAATACTTTAGTGCTAACTGAGTGAGTGTTCTGTAAGAAAACTGCTATATTCTTTACTAATTATAGCAATGATGATCTGGGGCAATTTCTTTGCTTTTTATTGTTGTGCGTAGTTTGGTGAAATTAAATTTTAAAATGAAAACACATATTACTGCTAGCTAGACATGACACACCAAAAAAACACAAATAGTGAATTAAAGCTATTTAGTAGCTGTTTTCTTACAGAAACCCTAGTTAGGTACCTCTCAGGCATCTGCTAAATTGTAACTGTTGCCATTTGTGCTCACTGGTTAAGAACAGTTACAAAGTTCTGCTGTTGTGAACTGATTTTAAAAAGCACTGCATATGCTAAATCTATGGGCCTGGCTATGTCACTGTCTCATGAGACAGGGTGCATTGTAGGAGGCAGAAGGCAATAAACCTATTTGTGATGGAGCTCCCCAAGGGTCGTAAAACTACCCTTAAGCTAGCAGCCTAATTTAGGAAAAACTCCTAATAGCAGACAGAGGGAAAGACACACTAGGACTTTACATACAAATCAAAACACTCAGCATAACATGTTTTTGCAAATTCTGGGTGGACTACTCCTTTAATTGAGCCATCCCCAATCTGTATCCTTCCATGAACCACTTTGTTGTGTCCATACCAGCGTGGTTACTTCACTCTTATTTATGGCTTTACACCTTTATCAGTTTTTAATTGCAATTGTGTCCAAATGCTCCACCATGTAACCTCCAGTCTCCCACTATACTTGCATGCATTGCAGCACTGTTTCACTGCATGCAGGGAGATCGGAGGCTACCAGGACATATGCAGTCAGCAGTGTGGAGCACGAGTGTAGGCTGCAATACTGGGATGCCTCCATACCACAGTAATCTGACAGCTATATGCACACCCCCCAGGTGTACCCACATGTCCCCACCTAACCTACCTCTCTGTCTGCACTTGCCTCCCCAAGGGCCACCTGCTGATGGTATCTGTGTACTGTCCTTGATTACTCTTCTCACTGTGCTGAGTGTTGGGAGTACCCTGCCTGCCCATGTGTAATGTGGCAGCAATACTACCTGCAGAGCAGTGCCAGTAGTGAACACATACATTAGCGGAGCTCCTGAGTGCATCATGGAGCACTGCTGTGGTGGACAATAGATGTGTGGCACTGTGTACAGTGGAGCAGTGGGGAACAGTGAAGGCAGTATTTGAGGGTCTGCCTTCAGCCATACAGCAGCAGTACATGAACGTCTGTTGTGCCCAGGTGCCCAATACTGGCAGAACTGATGCCATGTCTCCCCTCTCTCCCTCTCCGTCTCTCCCCCTCCCCTTCCCTCCCTCTCACTGATGTAGCCCCCAGTTCCAACATACAGATCTCTCCCTTCCTCGAACCTCTCTCTGTCACCTCCACAATATAAGTGTGTCTCATAACCATGAAATATGCTTATTTACATAATGTGACTGTGCCATATACACAGTACTCTAAAGGACATGTATGAGGGCATCTCAAAATGCAGCTGTCATCACCAAGTGCACCATGGGATGTGCACTGCTACTACAGGGTTGAGACCACACACTATCACACTCAGTGTGGACAAGCTGTAATGTTTTCAAACCATTATCTACACTGTTCACTGGCAGTGTGGCCACACTGTAACATTTATAGATTGAAACGGTTTGAATCCATTACAACTTTTTCTAGTGTAGTGTGGACAGGGCCTGCGTGTCTATGTAATTATATATCTTTCTATCAATTGCATGTATCGCTATTTTTACCTGTTTCTAGAACAAACCTGCATATCACATTTGCCTGCACTCTGAGCACATACTTATGAAACTGTGCATATTTGTACTCCACTTCTGCTCAGACCTCATCCTTTCCTAATATTCCCATTATCATAAGCATAACTACCTTGCCCTTATCAAAAGCGACCCCATCTGAAAGTTACTATCACATTTTCTCTGCTAACAGTCCATCAGCATTACACCTGACTTCCTGACATCAACACATTGCTTAAATATAATTTATATCATCTCATGGACAAAAACCCTGTTTCTCTTAAAAAAAAAAAAAAAAGACCTGTGTAAATAATCCCAAGGCTGAACATGTACTGCCACCTTCTGTACCATCATGGGATTTGCATATGTTTCCCATAATGCTTTGCATTATTGGGCTATGTGCAATTGTGTTTTCTTTAAAATTTGGCTGTCCGGCCAATATCATCCGGATGACACATACATCAGTGGCATTTGCTCTGGGGTTTTTTTGTAAACCTATAGTGCTTCCTAGTCCTTCCATTAAAATGTACACCTCCATGTATTTTCCTAATAACGTGTATGCCTTCCTTAGAACAGAAACTAAAACAAATCTTACTACTTACAAATCATTGTGTTGTTTCTCCATATCTCCTCAACAATTCCACACAACTTCACTAACTTCATTATGCAGCCATGGTGGATCTGACCAGAATTTGTTATCTACGCAGGAGATTTATGTTATGATTATCTCACTCTTTCTTTATCTTGTTCATAATTTTTGATCTGTTGTGAGTAATTTCTCATTTTTATTTCTGTGGTTTAGTTTCATGTGTTTAAGTAAAGTATTTTGTCAGTGTCTTTCTGTAGCTATTTCAGTTATTTTTTTCAGTTATGTTTTTCTTAAAGTGACAGTGTTCTCTCACTTTTTGATATACTTAATGTAAAATTACCCTGTATCCCTGTTGATTTAATCCTTGTTCTGTTTAAAAATAAAAAAAATAAAATTGTTATTTGTTTTTAGTAGTAGTTTTTCAAATCACACTGCTGATCACTGATTCCTAAAGGAGAGGTGTCATCTACTCCTTGTACTTATTTGTACTGCAGGCTTTATTTACATTTGTAATTTTTCATCCCAAATTAAGTTACAAGTAACGTACAGTATAAAAATGACAAGGAAAAGATGCTCTACTAAAGGGAGAGGTGCTGGGAGGCAGCAAAGAAGTGTTCAAACTCTGTGGGGCAAAAAATAGTGCTACAATTAAAAAAAACTATGTCAGCGGCAGTGTGTTCTATGGGCAGGTAGTAACTAAGGAGTAGTTGATGTCGGTGGCATTAGTGTAGCCAGATTTTTCTCTGTCATATCTGTGGTAGCCATGCTGGTGGGAGATGTGGGAGGTGACAAGAGAAGCAGTAGTAAACAATGAAAAGTGGTCATGGAGGAGGTTGTTGGTGCCCTCGTGGCTGGTGGTGGGGGTGCTGAGCCTGACAGTGTGGAGCTTGAGTCAGTGGTTGAGGCAGGAGATCTGGAAAATGTGCATCACACTCAGACTCCTGATGATGAGAAGGTCAGACAGCCTGGAGATGATGTTGAGGAGGAGGAAGACAGACCTGCAGAGGAGGAGGACAGCAGTAGCTGTACTGATAATGACTTGTTAGATCCCCTATGAAAAAGCGTAAGGGTGGTGCTGCAGATGATGCAGGGAACATTGTCTACAGCTGTCCAACTACCAAAGTCCCCCCCCCCAATATTACTGAAGTTATGAAATCATCCCAAAAATAAAAAATTCCCACCCCTTCTCCTCAGCTGTCCAACTGCCATGGTAAATTGAGGGTTATGAAGTCCCTAGTTTTGAATTTTTATATACTTGACCCAGCTGATGAGACATTTGCTATAATTCAGATATGTCAAGCACAAGTTAGCAGAGGAAAGGGCAGATATCTACTGTAGGCACCAGTGGGTAACACCCACCCACCTAAAGAACAAGCACACTGGCATCAACACCAAAAGGGAAGCCAGTGCAGGAGGTCCCTGCCCCTCATCAGCATCATTAGTCAAGGCAAACAAAAGTTACCGGGCAATAGACCTTGGTGGATACAGGGAGGAGTGAGCAGGATTACAGAGATGAGGAGGAGGAGGAGGATTCTGTGGGTCTGTCTAGTAGTGCGCATAGCAGCAGTGAGGGTGGGTTAAGTAATACCACACAGATTCAGAAAAGCACAGTAATGCCTTTGCAGAAAACCCCCCAAATCACTGTTGTCACTTGAGCAGCAGCACATATGAATCCCCAGGAGTCAAATATCACCCCAATAATGCTGCCACAATGAGTCCAGTTGTTTGGTAGCCCAACCCCAAGAAAGATCCAGCCTACGATGTATAGCATGTTTGAGCATCACTCTAAATTCACTCCCAATCATGCTACTGCACATGCGCTAAAAGCAGAAACTGCTGAAATGCTGGCAATTGATCTAGTGCCATTCTCTTTTGTTGAGAATGTTGGATTTTGGAGGTTGATGGCCAATGAGACTTCCAAATGGCATATTCCCGCAAGAACATACTTTTCTAAATGTGCCGTTCCTGAAGTCTGTGGGACAGTATCACAAGTGGTAAACCATGCCTTAAATATTCAACATCACCGTACATACATTTGAGCACAGATATGTGGACCAGTGGCCAAACAGCTCGTAGCTCCTACTTGTGCATTACAGCACTTTAGGCACAGGTATCTGGGCTCGTATTGGACTCTGGGCATGGGAAATATTGCACAAAGTCAAGCCCTAGTGGTAGCAACAGTCTGGGTATTTGCCAGAATACCACACTGACAATAAAGAGTATGCCTGGATCACACATGGGTGAGAAAATGCTGGAAAAGCTTCTTACCAAGACTGATGAGTAGCTTCACCCCCATTCACTGAAAGCAGGTTTCATTGCAAGAGAGAGATAATGGCTCAAATGTTTTGAAATGCATCAGTGATTGGGGGGGGTTGTCAGGTTGTGATGCCTGGCATACTGGCTTAATCTAATTGTGCAGTAGTTTCTAACCCATCCTGATATCAAGGCCATGTTGACTATAGCCCTTCACATCTGTGTCCACTTTGCCCATTTGGGAAAGGCCCGTGACCAGCTCCATCATCTGCAGATACAAAACAAACTGCCTCAGCATCATGTGAAATTGAAAGCTGTCACTAGATGGAACTCGACACTGTACAAGATGCAACATTTGTATGAGAAGTATAATGCCATAACTGCATATCTTCTGCTACATACAAGCTGGAACAGTGCTGGAGTATCCATGTCTCTGACAACAGAGCAGTGGTGCCAAATGGACAGCTTGCTCATGATTCACAGGCCATTCTAACATATAACACAGGAAGTGAGTGTGGACACTGCCTGTATGAGTCAGGCATTCCACTACTACTTGTACTGAGGCAGACTCTGATGAATGTGCAGCAAGTGTTAGAGGCAGGTGGTGACAGTGGAAGCTGTGCTTTAATAGAACACAAGCTCCATGTCTTAGACTGCAATACATGTAGTTCCTCTATTCTGCAGTGTGACGATTTTGGGATTGCCACCATGCTGGACCAATGCTAGAAATGTGTTCTGGCATGAGTAATTAAAGATGGGCATCAGCAGGTCCAAAAGTTGACCAATCTTCTTATAAGTGTACACAGGGCACATATTCTAAAAATACATTTATCTAGAGCACAACATGAAAATCCAGAGAGATCAGGTTTGGTACCAGCACCTCACATGGGAAACAGGCTGAGAAAATATGCAAGTTAAAAGAGAAAATGCCAAATCCCATTTGCAATGTTTTATGTCAGGTGGGAGTTGAAGACATGGAAGAAAAGGAGGAGGCTGATGAGGCAGCAGGACTACAGGCAGTGCAACACACAGTAGATGCATATTTGGTGGACACAAGGCACCGTACCATTGCCGATGAGCCCTTGTTATACAGGAGCAGCAAGATCACTGAGTGGCCAGCACTGACCTCGGCTGCAATGAAATACCTTGGCTGCCAACTCTTGAGTGTCAGTGTTGAGCATATATTCACTTTGGCTGGGGCCATTGGGCAGAACAGGTGCACCAATTTGTCACTCAAAAATGTTTGCTTGCTAAAATTTATTAAAATGAATGAAGGGCACATTCTGCATAAGACAATCTTGTCCATGTTCCTATCACATGAAGGTGTTGGTGGTGTTGAAGATAAAGAGCAAGGTGTTGTCAGCATTCGCAGATTGTCTTCTACCACTGAGGTGGATGGAGCAGTAATGGAGACAGAATTCCCATCTGGCGACAACTCCAGTCTGGAAGACTATGAGGGCTGCTTCATCAATGAGGTTGAAGCATAAAGCAAGATGTGTGTCATTTTCTTCCTTTCCCCATATCAATATAATCCTTTACTTTATGAATCACAATTCTGTTATTTTCAGTCATTTTACTGTTCTCATCCCCAATTTCTGTGCTTCTGTTTCCTCACATCTAATCAATTACCTGCCTCCACCACCTGAATGTGATATCTATAGACAATGCCAGCTCCAGCCGCCATCAAGAATAATGCCCAGATCATGCACCCTAGAGGAGGCCTTCAATGGTACAGAGCCAAGGCAAAGCCCTGTCTCTGCACCAGAGGTCAACCTATCACACCCTCTGTTCGACTCCACCACCAGTACCTCCGTCTTACTGGGGTTCAGTTACAACCAGCTGGAGGCCATCCAGTCATTGATCTCAGCAAGGCAGCTGTTAAGTACTTCCACAGCACAAGATGTTCCAGGGGCAAAGGAAAGATACAGCTGGGTATCATCCGCATAGCAGTGAAAACCCAGGCTGCACTTCCTAATGAGCTCTCCCAGGGGCAGCATATACACAGCAAACAACATCAGTGACAAGACCGAACCCTGGGGAACTCCACATGACAGATGGCCAGGGGAGAGGAGAAATTCTCCATCACTACTCTCTGCCTCCTGTTAGATAGAAAAGACTCAAACCAGTAGATGACAGTGCCGGCGAGTCTGCAGAATTCCCTTATGCGGTCAAGTAACACTCGATGGTCCACTGTGTCAAATGCTAACAAGAGATCGAGGAGAACAAGAATTGTCCCCTCGATCACTAGCCCTAAGGAGGTCAGTATACACCTGAACTAGCACAGTTTCTGTGCTATGCCTTGCACGAAACCTAGACTGGAGTGGCTCATACAGATCATGGGCCATGAGATGCTCCTCAAGCTGAAGCGCCACTACCTTCTCCACAATCTTACCCAAAAATGGGAGATTGGAGATAGGACGGTAATTTGCCTTGATATCAGGGTCCAATGATGTTTTTTTCAGAAGGAGTCTCATGAATGCCTCCTTCAAGATATCAGGAAAGACACCCTCCAACAAGGAGCACCGGACAATCAAGAAAAACACCGGGCCAATGGAGTCAACACATCTAATTAAGAAACGAGTTGGCACTGAGTCCAGTTCACAAAAGGTGTGCCGGAGTTTGGAAGCAATCTTGCTGATGTCAGCCGCCTCCACCAGTCTAAACTCACCCTAACCAGGCGGAGTGCTGTCCGGCTGCCCATGGTGACCACTGTTGGCCAAACTCTAGTCTACTGGCAGAACCCCCTGCCTGGTGGCAAGCACCCTGTCCAAGAAAAACTGAGCAAACTCCTTGCACAATGCATTCGAAAAGGCTATCTTTGGCTGCAGACAGAAAGGATGAAGAAGCCTGTCCACAGTCTGAAAGAGCACAGTTGGTCGGTTCCTCCCGGCAGCAATCTCCCAGGACAGGAACTCTGCCTTCTTACAGTTGATTGCCCCCTGGTATGCACCGTAATGCACATGTAGGGCCAGTTTGTCTACCTCCAGGCCAGACTTCCGCCAGCAGTGCTCTAATTTCCAACCCAAAGTCTTCATCGCCTTGAGCTCCCCATCATACCAAGGGGACTTCAAATGAGAAGACCTGGGTCGTACATAGGCTGGTGCGAGGGAGTTGAGTGCACCAGACAGTGCCTTGTTATAGGCATCCACTGCCTCGCACCCCCCCCAACGCATGCACTGTCCACACTGGATAGGTCAGCCACCACCAAAAATCCCTCATGGGTCAACCTCCCCAAAGGGTGATAGTTGACCATCTCTGCAGGGGCAGGGCTATCAAGGGGGGCCCTGAACTGGAACTTCACCGTGCAATGATCAGACAAAATGACCCAATCAATGCTGAGACTTTTTATCTCAAGCCCCAATGAGAACACCAGATCCAACATGCGGCCACCCTGATCGATCGAGGAGGAAACTCCTTGCACAACGCCCAGAGATGACATCATCTGGAGTAAGTTGTAACCAAGCCAAGAAGATTCATCCTTGGCCCAGACATTGAAGTCCCCCAGCACTAAACATCTGGGAGCCTCCAATGTTTCCCCAGAAGGGCGGTAAATCAGGAGACTCAAGCAACCTGCACCCGGGCCCCCACGGATGGCCACATATTCAAATCAATGTGGTGCTCTCACTGGGTGCAGGGTGAATCCCAGCTCAGATCTAAAACAGATGGCTACCTCCCCACCCCTGCACTCCACTCTGGGGCAGTGCACTACGGTATAACCAGGTAGGAATCCTGTTGCCTCCACGCCCTGCTAGAGATCACTTGTAGGGTGCATGCACAGTTACGACTGGGTCCATGGGGTGTAACTCCTGTGACCCCATCCCAGCACTCTGCACCACTGTGAAATGCACCACAGTACAGACATGCCCCCTGGCATAGCCACAGCCTGGCCTAGGTCCAGAGCGGGACACAAGGCATGGGGATCTGGCACACAGCTGATTGGCGCACCTTTGGTGCATGCCGCCGGGTCCCCGTATTGCAGGTATGTCCTCTAGGGCTGCCTCCCCACTGCAGAATGCAGCGTGTAGGCACTATACCCATATGATAATAGGCCCCATTGTGCTTGGCATTTGTGTGTACTAAAATGCTTAAGATTTGGACACTTAAGACAATTCATAGGAGAACAGAAATGTGTGTATTGTGATTAATGCACAACTAATGCAAAATGCATAAAGGACAGTGTTGGTGCAGTGACACACAGTGCAGTACCATGTGGCAGTACTACTAACCTGTAGCTGCCTAATATATTTATTCTGGTAGTTGAGAAAAAGTTTAGTAAAGACAGTGAGAAACAGAAAGAAAGGAAAAGTGTCATGTATGGAAATTGGAGACAGCATCGTGAAAGAAAATACACATAGGAAATAACATTTTTTTGTGTGTTGTTTTTTTATGAAAGATAGAACCGAAGCAGACAATACAGAAATACAGACAAGCAGAACAGTAAAGAAATGTACATTCAATTTTTTATATTTTTTTTTAATAAGAAAAAGAGCAAGACAGTGTAGCACAGACTCACAAAAGGAACAGAAGAATTTTTATATAAATAAATGAAAGTATTAGTTTCTTTAAACAACATCACTGGCCCTGGCCCCAGAAGTGCCAGCTCCACCACCCGCACTGCCCCAGGGCAGCTTTGTCATCTCTTCCAACAACTGCTGTTGGTTGGCCAGGATTCTTCCCATCATCTCTTCCATAGTGGTGACCCTATGTAGGAGGCCCCCCCATTCCCTCTCTTAAACTACCCAGCTCCTCTCTGATGCTGGCTGGTGTCCCAGTGGGTGCTGCTACTGGTTCTCTTGATGGTGCTGGAACATGTGGTGCAGCCCCTTCGATGGGGTTTGCAAGCTGCACCTGTCTCGCACACTGCCAGTGCCAGCTGTGCAGCACCTCTGTAGGCATAGAGGAGGGACCAATACCTTCCCCACCACCACTTGCCACCTCTTTCTGTCGGGCCTCCCACTGCTCAGCATGATGAATGTTCAAGTGGGTTCTCTGGCCACCAGTGCCCAAGTGTGTCCCTTTTTCCCCCTGGCTTATCCTGGCCTTACGTAATTTACATGTGATGACACTGTCATCACTTTCCTCACTTTGAAATAACTCCCACACAAGGGAAGATCTGACCAGGCAGTGGCACTGGTGATGACAAGCTGGTTGTGGAGGAACAGAGTATGATGGGTGGGGCTCGTCAGCTGGGAGGGGGGCTGGTGGCAATGGTGGTTCCATAAGGGGGGCATAGGAGGTTCAGGTTGCTGATCCTCATGAGGAACTGGGAGAACATAGAGCTGCTGCTGCTGCTGCTGCTGTTGCTGGTCAGGGGCACATTAACCAGCACTCCCCTGATGACACAGCTGTTGCTCCTCCCTCTGCTGGAGGGAATGCTGAGGAGGTATTGGGGAGGGGGACTGACACAACTATATGGCACTACTGACACAGGTGCGAACCCGCCTCTGTCCGTCACTATCACTGTGATGAACTCACCAAACAAAAACAAAAAAAAAAGAGTTTGAAAGAGAAAGATACGAAAATTATAGAAAAGAGAGCAAAATAAAACTGCTTAAAAAGTACAAACAATATATTCTAAATAAAGCTTAACTAGAACAAAACTATTCACAAGACCTAAATCAATAAATCAAGAAAGAAACAACAGTCAAAAAATGCACTGTGACTCTCTGAATCACTAATAAAGTGCTGTGTTGCTGACAGGCTCCTTCTCTTTAACAATGCAGAAGTGAAAGTAAGGCAGAGTCACTATAAAGATATGTACCACGTGAGTGCAGAAGCTGAAACATGTGACCTTGAGACAAGTTGTTTACCACTCCAGAAGCCTCATTTTCAAAAAGTTTACCTTTGACACCCCAAAAGCGAAGTTAACAAGTAAAGATACCAGGCAAAGTTACAAAAAAATGAACTGCAAGGTAATGTTAAAACTTTGTGGATTGCTCTGCAGAGGCAGAGTTGGCAAACTTGCAGGAACTTCACTGGGGAATTAAAACTTTGCAACATCTCTAGTTGGTAAAGCTACCAACTTTCTGAGGTCTAAAACTGGGACAGTTCATCCTGATCATGATCCCTCCCCAACCGTGTCACTCCCACGGACATCGCCGCAGTCAACTCTGCACACAATCAGTTAAATGTTGCTGCTTGCTCTGGCCATGCCTCCCCACAGTAACACCAGTAGCAATCATTCAGATTAAAACAATACATCATTCTGCTGGAGCAAGTTCCAAACCATGATGTAAAGAAACTTCATTAGAAGCAAACCTGCATTAAATTGTGATCAGACATTCGAGCTGCATGTACTGTATTACTCCTCCTGACAGTCCCATCCAACGCACTTACACTCACCTCATTTGCTGAGCAAACTTCACTTCAGTGACTCCCACCACACACCAGATTGTTTTCAGACACTTCCCTACAGCTGATCAGGTTCGGGTACCTTAGTTCCCTGCTGCAGGTCTCTTCTCTAGCTGAGATCCCTCTACGCTGCTGGCAGGCAGGCGTCCACATGTGCTTGTTGCACTACTACCATTCTAATCTAACAGGAAGGAACATGCTTTACTGTGCTCCCACTGACATGCTTGCAGTGCAACATCGGCACAGGGGTTAAGTTGCAAACTGCTGTCCAGCCCGAGCAGTGCCACAGTAGTGCTGAAATAACTGTCACTCACGGATTAGCAGTCAGCAAAACAAAAAAAAAGGGGGAACAAAACTGGGACAAGTAAGCAAAAACTGGGACAAAAGTGACAATTTGCAAAACTTGTGGGGACACTGGGACATGTTGCCTAAAACAGGGACTGTCCTGGGAAAATAGGGACAGTTGGTAGCTTTACTAGTTGGTGGAAGCATCAGGATGTGTTGGTGGGACCAGATAGGTAAGTGAGAGATGTGGGGGTTGGGTGGAGTGGTGAGAGGTCAGAGAGGGGTTAGGATGGGCGGCATGGGGAAGCACATGGAAGGTGGATGGGATAAATTGCCAAGGATGGGAGTTTATTTTTACAAACAGGGCACAGGGGAAGCAATCAAGAAGTGGGCAGGAAAACTGACAATGGGTGGAAGTTTATTTTTACAGAAAAGGGTATGAGGGAAGCAATCAGGAGATGGATAGGCTAGATTGAAGAGGGTGTGATTGTTTTACAGAGAGCGAACTGGGGAAGCCATCGGGTTTGGGGGGAGGGCAAGTGGTAGGGGGTGCACAAGCAGCAGGCTAAACGTGATGGTGCTCAGCTGGCTGCTGGCTGTGAGTTGTAGATGAAAGCATGCAGCCGCTGTCTGATTGATGACTGCCTCCTTTTAACGACATGACTTTTCTGCCCATCACCAGCAGAATAGCATCATGATCATCCTCGCTGATCATTGGCCTGGCTGTCACTGTTGCGCCTCTTGCAGCCTGAGCTGTACTGCATATGACAGTGACACACCACTGAAAGCTACTACTCTAACAATATGTTTGCTTCATGCATATGCAAGCAAACAGAAGAACAAGAAAATAGTTTGTAGTTGCAAATTAATGTAAACGTCTCACTTAAAAGGAAGATCACTTTTGCTGGCCATACACCTTGATGATATAGTAACCCTGTGAAACTGGTCAGACGTTTTGCTCTGTCCTTGTTACATCTCTAAAATATGCCTTCACATGCTGTAAGTGATTGATTTTGCATTAGATTAAAATGCAACTAGAATCTGCTTTCTTCTCTTGTCTTGTGATGGTGCTGCTCTTATCTCTGACTGACATCTTTCATTGCTATCTTTTAGCAGTGGAGTACCATTGAAACTGGCTCATCAATAGTTCTGTTCCTGTTCTCTGCTTTCATTGCTGCCTGATGACTAGCTGAGTATGGATCCACAACAGGTGTTCAACAAAATTTGTGTCTAATGCCCTGGCAGCAAAACTGGCAGGCTGACCGCTTTTTGCAGTCAGCTGCCGGTTTCCAGTGCCACTAAGTGTTTTCTTCAGGGGGTTTCACCCCCCACATGTGGGGCTGTGGCCCCTGCACCCCCCACTTAGGATTATCATCTCTGAGTCAGAGCTGATCTGAGGGGGTGCAGGACCCCCGACAGACAGTGTCAGGTTCCAGCAGGTTCCCTATAGCGGCATGGCACTGTAGTCGCTGTAGGGGACCTTGCTGTTGAAAAGTCGCTTTCAGTTGGGTATACCACTGAGTACCATTGTTGCTGTCTCACTAGTGGTTCTTTTCCTGCTTTCTGCTTTCATTTCTGCATAATGACCTGCTCATTACCACTGAGAACTGCTGTCTAATGATCTTGGTCCTGCTCTCTGCTTTCATTGCTGCCTAATAACTAGTTGAGTATCTACTGTTGTTGGCTCACTACTTTCTGCTTTCATTGCTGCCTGGTGACCTACTGAGTACCGTTAAGATTGGCTCGCTGATGCTCCTGTTCCTATCCTCTGTCTGTGATGTCATCTGATGGTCTACTGCAGTTCATAACTACTTGAACTCAGTAACAGATCCTCTGTGGTCTCCCCACTGAGGCTCGGTTCTGACCTGCTGCATACTCCACATTCTCTTCTGTATGCTTCCTTGCATGTTAGCAAAGAAAAGTTCAATATAAGTACATTACCAACATATAGTATGAATGGTCTGTCATTTTCTAGAACCCTTTCATTTCTCTCTGTTGTCCATTCAGAACCCAGATAGTAAATGAACAGTTACAGAATATTTTGACTGACATTTCAATAATCCAGTGGAGCAGATACTGGACTGTTGTATCTTCATTCTGCACAACCCTGATTCTTTTGTTCAACTTTTGAAGTCCAACAGTGTAAAATCCCAGTAGGTTCACTTAAGTATACCTTCTGTTTTACTTCTGGAAGTATGAAAGTTGTAAAGTAGTATTCCACAAACAGGGCTGATTCTGTTTTCACAAGCAGGTTAAGGCTCATTGAGACAAAACATGCTAGACTATTCATTCTCTGCCAGCAAATGGCATGAGCTGTCGGTGTAGGATCTTCAGTAACTTCAGCCTCAGTTCTTCTAGCATTCTGCTCTCTTGCTGATTTTTATGAACACATTTCTGCAGAGTGACCCACTTTATTGCATACTTGGCAAAGTTGTTCTTTCACGGTGCATGATGATGAATCTGCAGAGGGCTTTTTGGAGTCCCACCTATTGCAGTTATTTTTCACTGTTGTCTGAAGTAATGCCTTTAACTGCATTAGTGGAATTAAATTGAGGTCAGGGTGCAATGTAAGGCTGTCTGGCATCCAGAGGTTCAGCATTTGTAGTAAATTTGGTTTTATTTAAAGGCTTTTCTATCTGACTTATGATATATATGGACCTACATGCACAGTGCCAAATTTGGCTCAAGCAACACGCTCCCATACATCTGACCTGTCTTTTTTTCTACCAGTCGTTCACAAGTAATTTCATCTGTTAACTTTCCAAACTGACTGATAATAATTATGAATTTTAATGCAGCTACACCAGGGTAAAGTATAGCATCACAATTCCAGATAGTGATATCTAGCAGGATATTGCAAGAACCAATGTAATCCAATGGTAATCACACCAATTACCAGGCAGGAAACCGATATCTAATTACAGAGCAATACATTCTGGTAGGCATCACTGCATGTGCATCTCTTTGGTTCTTTAGGCACCTGCACCCACTAAAATAATCATTTAAGTGATTTGTCAGGATCCTATAAAACAATTACAGTTCACAGCATAAGGTCTTAAATCTCATAAGATTTTACAAAAAAATTAAACCTGAGAACATTTCATTCTTGATTTACTAAAGACGTTTACATTAAAACAGTTTCTTTGCCCCTTGACTTCATTTGTTCTGGCTGCTTCTACTGTCTTGAAATCATAGTCTCCTGCTTGTGACATCAAAATAATTTCCATAGTAATAGATTGTGATGTCATCAACAATAGACTATGACTTTTCAACAGGAATGAACAATATGGACAGATAAAATTTAAGGGTGAAAACTCCCATTTTAATAAAAATATCTTCCCTAAAAAGAAAACAAAAGGTCCTTAAAGTCAACCGTTGAGGAATTTTGTGTAACTGAGATCTGCTGATAGCAGCTGTGAATTTGGTACTGATAACCAGGAAATCCCATTAATGTTACATAGATTACATAGAAATTGCTGGCAGATAAGGACCGCTTGGCCCATCTAGTCTGCCTGATTAACCCTAGTTAATATAGTCTATATTTTCTAATAGTGGAATATACTGTTGAAGTGCAAGAACAGACTTGGTCCACAATATGAAGACAGCAGAAGTAGTGTGTTCTCCTGATAATGTATTCAATGTTCTATAGCTCTCGGCACCAAGTAAATACCAACTGCCTGGTTCTGTCTGCTGAGAATTTCCTTGCATCACAAGACAATATACTACTGTGTATAGATCTCAAACAATCAGCTATTGTTTTCCAAAGTGGCACACTAGCCAAGAATGACACAAAATTCAGGAGGGGGTAAAAGTGATTCAAGCAATTACATGCAGGAAGTCTAGGGCTAGGTTTTCAGAAGCTCTGTGTGTGTGATTTACTGCTGCATGTTTTTTTACTTTATTCTGTTATTTTCGAAAGCACAGTACATAACAAAGCAACAGGTACAACTTGCTTACAGAAAGAATCTCAAAGTAAAAGGCAAGATAAATCATTAAGTCCATCCACTTTTTCTAGTTCTGTCCATTCTTACAGTTTACTGCAAGAGGGTCTGGTATAGTTTGTATGACCTGATCTACTTTAGACCACACCCTGCAGAATTTATCTTTTTTATTTTTTAAAGTTTAAGGTATAGGTTCTTCATAGATCTGATTTCTGCAGTATGTTCAGTAACCCATTCAGGTTTGGTGCATTCTTGTTTAACCATCTAATGGTAATTACTTTTATGGCTATGACCATAATTAACCAATAAATATAGTAATTCCATTTTATGTAGGTGTTTGTGTCAAAAAGACCCAAAAATTACCTTACAGCATCTGTGAGATATGCACTGAAAGGATCTGATCAACGAAGGTATGAATCTCCCTCCAGAATCATTGCAACAGTGGGCATTTCCAGAATATACTTTATGATAGTGATTACCTGTTCCCTTGCACCCTCTCCAGCAATAATTATAGCTGTTTGATATAACATTTTGCAGGATGAAGCAAGTCATTGTGATCCATCTCAGTTCCCCCCAAACCAGTGAGATAGTAGCATTGTTAGTGGCCTGTACTGCCTATTCCTAAATAACATCCAAAAATTCTGGACCCAATTTCATCTGCCAGGCCCACTGGACAGTTTGCATTTGTACGAGATTTGATTTCTGCATTAATATATTCACTGTCAAACTAGCTTTGAAGCTGGTTGTACTATAAAAAAAGAATATGATATGCCACTTTATCTCAGCACTAAACAAATACGGCATTTATTTTTTACTTTTTATTTATAGCATTTAGTACATAAGCATACAAAATACTTACACCCTGAGTAGGTATGCAGACTGAATGTTCAGAAATACATTACCTAGGATAATGACTATTCAGTTGGTGCAGCATTAGGGGTTGTTGCACAAACACAACTGTCCAGAGTCTCCAGAGACATCACAAGAATGATTGCCTTAACTGAAAATCTGAGTGATATCCTTAGAAATCTGGGTAGGCATTTTTGTCTGCCAAAAAAACATTTTAGGATTTTGTGGTTCGACATGGGCAAACTGTTTAGTGTAACAGAGCAGTGGTGAAGGCAAACAGGATGCTATGGTGCATAGGCAGAGGGATCAGCAGTGGAAGGATGGAGTGATTCAGACCATGTACAGCGCTATAGTTTGCCACATTTGAAGTGCTGTGTGCAATTCTGAAGTCCTCACTCAAGAAAGGACTGGGCTAAGGAGGAGTCAGTGCAGATGAGGAAACAAAGAAATGATTCAGGGGCAGCAGTAAAAGTCCTATATGAAGAGACTCAAGGACCTTGATGTGCATACACAGGAGAACAGGATGGTTAGAGGGACGTGGCTGAAACTTTCAAGTTTCTTTACAGGGTAAATGAGGTGGACATCGGGGAGAGGTACACAATGAGTAGAAACATGATCACAAGCAGAAATCAAAGAAGGTAGCAGGAGAGAGATTCAGCAAGGATGTCAGCAAGGAGGTTCACAGCAAAAGTAACATTACAACAGTGATAATTACTAATTCTCCATTTCGTAGGCGTAGAGAGTTTGGGAGGGGCTTCTGAAGCACCCCCCATGTAACAGAGAGCCCCCGCCTGGATAGAGTAGTCTAACAACAGGTTACCTGTTTAGGGCAATAGTTTTGAGCCTGAGGGCGCCCTCTGGCAAAACCTAAACTCTACACCCATGCTCTATTTTATCACAGTTTTGTTGACTTTGCTGTGCAGACTGAGCATGAGGGTTATTAGCGAACCGGCCACTATTATCCCAAAGGAGGAAAGTCAAGTATCTGAAAGTTACTTTTCATTTGGTTAGCAGTTTAACTGTACCTTACGTAACCTATATACTTGCTCCTCAAAAAGTTATTCATACCACTTTAGAGATGAACAACATTACCATTTAGCTAAAATTTGAAATTAGTATATCAAGGTTGACATGCAGGGCCCAGAACTTCCCCTGCTCAGTTTTAGAGAAGAGGCTTCAACTGTTGAGATAGACCATTTGGATTCCATTAAGAACAAGGTTACAAGATTGAGGGAAGCAGAAAAAGAGTCAGTGTTAGAGTCTTTGTCTCCTTCTAGAAATAGGAGAACAAAAGAAAAGTAATTTTGCTTTAAAGAAGGTGAAAGGTTCTCAGAAGGCGAGTTGAACAACTGTGCACTGCCTTCAAAAATTTAGTGGGGTGGTAAGGCCTGACCACTGAGCAGAATGGTGGCACAGAAGGAAAGCTCTCACTACCCCTTTTGAAATACAAATGTATCTGTCTCTGTAAGTAGTTTAATTAAAAAAAAATGAACTACAGAGACCTTTTAAGTAGCCTCCTTATACTAGCATTCTGTGCAGGTCAATTGAGTGCTTTTTAAAATTTCACATCACAGTCCTAGTTACTCAGCTCCCATGTGCACTGACTAATTAGACCACAACGATGACGATGACAAGCTCTGCTCCTTAAGCACCAGACATGGCCAAAATCAAAAACATGTTTCAGCAGATAACCCATCAAATGAAGGCAATTACCCCAACTGTCATCCAGTCACAGAGAGATGTAATAGAGCTCTGCCTGAGGCTGACAGCAGTGGAGAACAAGGCTTCACACACAGAGGATATCCAGGCCTACCTGATGACACAAATTTCAGCCCGATCCAGAACCATTCAACTGGTCTGGTCTGAAATTGAGGACCTTGAAAACCAAAGTAAGCAATATATCATTCAGTTTGTAGGGTTTCCTGAGCAGGTCAAGGAACCCAATGCCGCAGCCTTTCTACAGCAAGTCATCCCCATCTTACTGAAGACATCGGGGGACAAGCTAATCAAGATTGATTGAGTCCACCATTCTCTGGCTGCTGCACCAAAGAAAAAGGAGCGTGCCCATGACACATACTGGCTGGATTCCTGCAGTTCAAAGATAAGGAGGCAATCCTGTACCTGGCAAGGGAGTGGGGTCCACTGCAGTGGCATAGTTATCAAATTTCAATTTTTCTTGATAATTTTATAAAACTATCCAGAAAATGTAAAGCCTTAATGGAAGTGCAGAATAACGCTGGACTCTCCCTGTCTCTGAACTATCCTTCTCAGTTACCAGTGACTGTGAATGGAGACTGCAATGTTTTTGAATCACCTGATGCAGAAGAGTTATTCATTTTGAAAACCTGGCCTAACCACAAAATGGAGGAGTTATGCACAAATCACATCAGAGCAATAACAACCCCATGGGGAACTGATGGAAATGAACACTGTTCCTCCCAGCTCTATGTTTTAGGATGGACTTGTATATTTCTGAGTCATTCTCCCTATTAACTCCCTCTCAGCTTGCACTTGCCCACCTGGCTGAGCTCCCACCTTTTCTGCACAGGTCTTCACTCCATCAGAACTACCACGGAAATGGTCTGTCCTCCCTTCAAAGAACACCAGTATCTGATGTTCTAAACTCACCTTCAAACACCAGGGCATCCTGACTGGTCAGCTGACCAAGGCCTAAATTTCAACACAGCTGGAGATAGTCTTGTCCCATTGACTTTCATCTCTTCAGCCCCGAAGACCCTATCCACAGTATGGGTAGGAGAAACAGGTTTGAATTACAAGTTACGGACTCAGATCTGTCAGGCTCACTACCCCCTGCATCAGGGACAGATTAACCTTTATAGATGTTAAACTGACAGTGTAGTACTGTCTAAGGTCTGTTCCTTTCCTATCTTAGTGTTTTGATGTTTAACATGAAGGGATATATCTATGGAGAACCTACAGGACATGAGCACTTCTCCCCTCAGTTCCCCATGACCCAGATCTGGACTGGGACAATGTCACTCAGATGGGACCCACATAATCTGAGGAACCTTGGCATACCTGTCTCCTAGGATGACAGAGGCAATGGCAGCAGAACCACATCAAGAAAGAAGCTGACCCACCAGCATCTGGAGCTTGGAACTGCACCAGAAGAAGCCCATCATCATCAGGTTCTCCAGATAAATTGGCAATCCACTGCATATATTTTTATTTGTTTATTTATTGACATCTCAGATTAAGGCCTTTGAGCAGAAAACTCATTTACAAAGGTTCAATGTTGAAGGACAGAATACAGAGTAATACATAACAAGGTGCAGGACAGAAGTTAAGTAAAGCTACTAGCAGTAAACATAGAGTTTAGTCAATGCTTATACATAGCATCCATCAAAATTTGTTACAATGTGTTATATGAAGGCTATAACGTTTAGGTAATAAGTAAACATTTAAAAATGTAACTTTCAGTCAATGTTGTTAAAACAGCATCTAGTGAGAAGTAAGGGGAACCGGAGGGATAGAAGGGGGATGGGAAAATAGGATGCAGAGTGGATCAGAGAGGAATAGGGGCTATAGAAAATAGCTGATGATCAGGGAGTGGGAGCTAAAAGACTGGAGCAGCCCAGAGGTCTTTGTTAGTGTATAGGTGGTGAGTGGGGAGGGGTGGGGGGTATCCCAAAGGTAAAAGATAGGGTCTCATACACTAAGGTCAGAAAAAGTCAGAGGAGAGAGGGGGTAGATGGTGAGAAATGACTACTGCCAGGGGGGGGATAAGGGTGGAGGGATGGTATTTAAGTGCTGATAGAGACTGGTAAACCAGGAGGGTGAAAAATTAAGTGTGGGAGGATTAGAATTATGATCACTTTACTCTTTTGGACTTGTGAGCACCAAAATAACCACCTATGACCTCCTGGAATGACCTGCCAGCCACAAACGGAATCATCACTGCCCCCAAGAAGTCCTGGTCTGATATGGCTGAAGGGACAGCTCTCCCATCGGGCAGCTCCTCCAAGCCAAAGGAGCACCAGAATGAGCTGGCCATGACAAACATGGACATCCTACATGGCTAGATATAGGAATGGAACTGTGAGTTAATTGTGAACAAATGGTGCAAATAACAGATTTTCAGTAGTAGCATCTGATAGGCCTGGCTGCAGGCTGAAGCCAAGGTAGTGGGTTAGGTAATTTATGTTACTGGGTTATTTATGTACATTTTTAAGTTTTAGGTTGGACTTGTGTATCTTTCAGTCAACCTCCCCTGCTAATTCCCTCTCAGCTCACACTCAGTAACTCATCTGAGTTCCCGCCTTTTTGGTGTAGCTCTTCACTTTATCAGAACTGCCACAGAAATGGACTGTCCTCCTTTCAAAGAACACCAGTATTAGATATGCTAAACTCACCCTCAAACACCAGGGCATCCTGACTGGTCAGCTGACTAAGGTCTAAATTTCAACATAGTTGGGGATAGGCTTGCCCCATTGACTTTCTTCTCTGCCACAAAGACTCTTTCCACAGTATGGCAGGGGTCAAAATTAAGTTTTGCAGCCACTAGCCAACAGGGCTAGTAACTGGGAAAATCCACTGGCCCCAAATATGCTTCCACTGGCCCAGCTTGGATACATACTGAAGTGTTGCCTTCTGCAGTACAAGCCTGCAGGGCTAGTTAAATGAAAACTTACTAGCCCGATACAAATTCTACCAGCATGGGGCTAGTGGACCGGTGCCAGTTTGAACCCCTGTATGGGTGGGAGAAACAGGTTTGAATTACAGATTACTGACTCAGATCTGTCAGGCTCACTACCCCCTGCATGAGGGACAGATTAACTTTCCTAGATGTTTAACTGATAGAGACATACTGTCCAAGGTATCTTCCTTGCCTAAGTGTTTTTGATGTTTAAAATTAAAGGCTATATCTATACAGAACCACTTAAACTGTAGAGGTGTCAGTATACTGTGATGTAAAATGTCTACCTCACCCCATTTTCTTAAGGAAGGCTCAGCCCTAACTCCAGATATGTAGTCAGAGGTGGACAAGGGGAATAATGAGTCATTCCCTTGCCAATGACCTTGCTGCTCCTCCCTGCCTTCATCCCCTATCCATCCCAGCCTTCTAGCATATAGAAGAATCCCATACTCACTTGACCTAACTCCATCCAACTCTTACATGGGCAAAGAGGTCACTCCTGAGGTCTAGCATGTGATCCCCACCCCCTTCCCCAGTGTCGGGTACACCCCTGATGTCCAAGGAGGGAAGGGTTGGAACTGCCAAGCCACAAAAAGCAGGAGGAGTAATCCACCTACCTCATATCACCATTATGAAGCCACCCCGTTTAGAAGCTGCTCTTGAATAAAAGCCCCACCAGAAATAAAGTTTATGAATAGACGCTACCCCTGATTTGTAGCCACAGCTTCTGAAGTGGGAAGCTTGGAAAATGATGAAATAATCAGCCTTCCCAATGCTCAGATATCCTACCATGCTTCCCTTCAGTACAGTTTGTAATTATTAATATTGCATCTAAAATATTGGATATTTGACATGTGGCAGAGAAGTAGCTGCAATACTGATACCACATGTGATATATTGTAGTGCTTTCTGAAGGAGCTCAGAATTGCCTCCTGTATAAAAAACACTCACTAAATCCCAAACTCCTATGATGTGTCTGTAAATACTGGTACCTTAATTATGCACTGGTAGGAGACAGCAGGAGGCTGTCAGAATATTATTTCCAATAAAACACATAAAGTTAGCGTTCTCCATCTGTGTTTCTCATTCAGCATCAATGTGGACAACAAGAGTACCAGTATTCTTTCCCAGTCTTCTGGCTGTAGTGGGGAAAATTGGAGGGCTGTACTGGGGAGAGGTAGAGAGAGCACAGTATGTATCTGATAAAGGAGCAGACTTGCTCCACAGTCTGCATTCTCAGGTCAGCGTTTCCCGGTAGATATTGACATGAACCATATGGTAAAGGCAATGACAGTATTACTTGATAAACAGAGTACATACATGTACTGGTATTAGGTCCAGAATTTGGTATGCAATGCTTTGCATTGGAGGCTGAACTAGGGAAAATGGGGAGTCTGTCCTAGGGAAAATGTGAAGCGAGCACAGTAAGTAAGATAACATTCAGTTTGGTATGCTCAGTATGTGCATTAGTAATAAAAAAACACCCCCCATTTACAAGCCGTCCCTGTTTAGAAGCCACAAACAAAAACACAAAAATGTAATAGAAACCATGGCTTCTAAATGGTGAAATATGATACATGACATAATGTTGCACACAGGCTGATTGGGTCATGCATGGAGCCTTTTATCATCAAGAGGGAGGGGCAGGGTGGTGTCTGATCCATTCTCCTCAAACCCAGCCTTGGGTCTTGGGTGGCGGTGAGGCACAGGCTGCACTAAGGCTGACAATGGGGCACCTCCTTATGAAGGTTTTACAAGCCCACACAGGATGCTCCATATGCTATATAGCAGCTATGGAGGATGTTGTAAGAATGAGTGAACAAAACAGCCATCTCTCACAAGCCCTCAGATCATGCAACGGTATGACATCCTCTCCCCATCTTCAGCCCTCCCAACCTGTCCTAACCATTTCCTACTCCCTCACTTACCATGTGCCCCCCAAACAATGAGGCTGGAGGCCTATCTGGTAGCAAAGGGGATGAAGGCTGCAACAGGCCCCTTACTCTATTCACCTCAATATCCAAGTGATTCTATGGTTTCTTCAGGGGCTCTGTTACCCTGACCTCCCTTACCATTTGAAGGATAAGCTCCCACCAGTTAAGTCTTCTAAAGTAGGCAGGTGTTCAGTCTACCGGGAGGGCTAAATAATGTGACAGTGCAGTATCTGTAGTGTATGCAGAGGATAAGCACTTCAGAAGGGGTTATGTTTCATGGTAATGGTTATCCACCTCACAACCCAATCAAATCAGCATTGAAGGTGTCTCACTTTGCAGATCCTCCTCGGATGGGTAGGTTAAACCTATCCATATGTTATGTTTAACTATTCCACTTTCACAGCTCATCTTCTAGGTTTATGCCATGAGGCATGGTTCTTTTGTTTTGCAGCCTGGTTCCTCATTGGTAACTGGACTTATATGTACTATACTGTAGCTGTATTGTGTCCTCAGGTCTAGATTTGTTACAAACTCTCAGGTTTTGGTTCACATTAAGGCTGACATGCATGGTCTGGTTGCATAATGATCCATCTGGTATTCACACCCTGACTAACTTGGCTTTAAGACAACACAGTATGGCAAAGATTGTACCAATCTCCTTCCATCCATATCCACTCATTGAGGTAACATAGCAGACATAAAGCTCATCAGGTGAACTGTCAGGGGGCACCAATTCCACTGTGAAATGGAGAAAGGTTTTCACTGTTCTGTAGAAACAGCATACAACTGTGGTCTTTCTGTAGGAAACCAAACTAATTAGGGACGAGACCCACAAACTACAAAAGGAGTGGGTGGGTGGGGATCTAAGTCCCACAGCACATCTCCATCTAAGAAAGCAGCAGTGTCAATTTTAATTCATAAGAGTCTATACTGGAACTAGAACTCTCCATCATGGACACTGACAGCAGATGGGTCTTAGCCCATTTCTCCACACAGATGGCAGAGGTAATTCTCAGTAATGTATATGCCCCCAGTGAAGACTACCCCCACATCTTCCATGCACTCAACCAGGCCATTCTTTATTTTAATCCTAATGGATGCTGACTAGAACATCATCCTTGAACCTGGGCTGGATAGGAGCTCAAGCAAGGTGGAATCCCACCCCCATGCTGCAGAGGCACTGAAGGCCCTGATGAGGGAGTACTCACTTGTGGACCTATGGCACCTCCAGCACCCATTACTCCAAGATTATATGTAGTACTTCACAGTACAAGATTTGTATAGTCACTTAGACTTCTGGCTGGGCCCCCCTCCCTTTCCAATAAAATGGTGGTGGCAGATATCAAGAATATCCACCTCTCTCTGATCATGCCCCAGTCACCCTTGTGTTGGGCCTCAAGGTGACCCAATCTTCATCTTGGCAATTGGACTCAGTTTTACTAGCACACCAAGAATTTCAAACATGGGCAAAAGCCACTGCTGTAGAGTATTTCTGTATAAATGATGCAGGGTAACCCTCCAGTATCAGTCTAGGAGGCCTTTAAGGCCTACATAAGGAGCTTTGCTGCTCACAGATGAAGAGAAAAAGAAAAAGCTGACTCTATTCATCTACAACATTTAGAAGCTCTGGTGAAATCCCCATCCCTGACAGCATGCACCATGGGACACTAAAGAAAAGCTGCTGGGAGTTTGTATCCACTCAACTAGTTGCTCACACGGAAGGACAAATTGGCAGTTATTTGTCTACAGCATAAATACTCGGAGGAAGGCAGGAGGGTGAGCAAAGTGCTGTCCTATTGACTCAGGCAGAAACAAGCATCACCTCCTCTGAGTCCAGATCCAGTCAGGTAGTTTGTAAGGTGGAAGATATTAATCATATCTAGTCACTTCCTCTATTATATTTTGCTTCAGGGCCTCCCATGCAGTAGTAGCACTCTTATAAATGGTGTATTCATTGAACTAGCCACAGCTATATCTTTCTCAACTTATTAAAAGCCACTCGCTAGTTTAGTGACTTGCTGAATGCAGTTTTAGCTTCACAAACAGGTGTAAAAAAATGCAGCTGCATTGACAGAGTAATGTGCTCTGACTCCTGTACAGATGTCAGATGTCAGATGTCAGAAGCTACACTACTGCATTCTGCACCCACTAAAGATGCTGGATTTGGCCAGAAGACAAGTGCTTATAGAGTGCCTTACAGTAGCTTAAATAGGATAAATTGAATGACTATATCAGCATTCTCATGTCAGCAGGATAAAGAGAGGGACACAACCTGGCAATATTTTACAGTAATAAAACTAACCCTTCACTACTGCCAGTGCTTTAGACACAAGCATCAGCCTCTCATCAAAGGCTACTCTGAGACTATAAACAACACTAGCCTCCTTAGTCAGAGCCCCATCAAGGATAGGTAGCTTGAGGATGTACCTCAGTGCAGATAGCTGATACCCCAAGCCTACCAATTGCAGCTCCATTCTGCCATGATTCAGTGACAGCCAGCTGAAAGCCATCTGGTCACATATTCCCAAAAACAGCATTACAATAATTGCACAACAGAGCCTGAATCAGGCAAAGGATAGGTACAGCTGAGTGCCATTTACATAGCAATGAAAGTCACCATGGTTCAGTACCTCCTGATACTCTCTCCTAGTGACAGCATGTATACAGAGAACAGCACCAAGAACAGGAGCTACCCCTAGACTCTACTTCATTCTAGGTTAATAAGGTATGAGAAAATCACCACTGCAACCAACTGTGAGGAATATCTGTAACCATGCAAGCATGGTACCAGACAGTCCCCTAAACCCCTTTATAGTCCCCACCTCCTAGTACTGGACAGCTTCAATTCTGGGCATCCAGAGGCCTGCCCTTACTGTCCCCTGGCTACAGTCCTGCCATGCTTGGATGGCTGCTGTGAAAAGGTGCTCTATTCTGACTCTGGGTAACCACCTCAACAATCAAAACTTTTACCCATGGGGAAACCTGTTGAAGCACTGCTTGTCTCCCTTCCATGAAATCCTAAGTCCTGACTATTAGCTACTGCAAAACCGCCTTCTGGTTCACCAGCTCTCCCATCTGCATGCCAGCCACATCTCTTGCTGAAGGTTGTGTGGGTGCAGTACACTGTTGGACTAACACATCCTACACAAAGCCTTGTATCAGTGCAGATTTGCCAGTGGAAGTAACATCCTGTGAGTGCCTCTTTATCAATACAGATGTATAGGCTGGTAAAACATATTAACATACTAACATTGCCAGCAAAACAAGGCCCAGAGGTCTATCTAGTCTGCTCATATTGCAGAGTCCTTATTGGCAACTAAAGACTCTGGCCCTTCCCGATTTCAACTGCCCCCTTTTTGCCAACCCCTGTATGACCCTGACCTTTCATTTTTACCATGGCCCACCCTCTTTAGAATCCTTCCACCACCGTCAGTGAGACCACATCTTCTAGAAGTTCATTCCACCTTGCAGCCACCCACTCCATGAAGAAATGCCTCTAGAACTCTCTGTCTCCTGAATCTTCCCTCCTCCAGTTTAAGACAATATCCCCTCGTAGTATTGCTACTGCTAAAACTGAAGAGACTCTCTGTTCATCCTGTTGATGCCCTCCATGTATGTAAAGGTCTCAATCATGCCCCCTTTCCCTTCTCTCCACCAAGGAGTGCATGTTAAGGCTTGCCACCCTCTCCCCATATGACCTGCCTGCTGACATTTAACAGTTTTCATCACCCTCCTCTGGACCACCTCTAGCAGCTTGATGTCCTTACACATCTCTGTGGTAGTTGCAGGTTTGCTGGCTGGTGCAGTATCCTGGTACCAGCAAGAAAAAAGATGTGAATCAATCTCAATGTTTGTATTAGGCAATTTTCTGGAAGTATTACAGGCTACCTCTAGTACTACTAAATAAAATTGCCTAACACAAACACTGAGATTGAGTCAAACCTTTTTGCTTCATGTACTTTGTCTGATTGTCATGAGACAATTGACTCTCTCAATAATTTAAAAAATTCTGTTTTTTTCCCCCAGAAATGGAGTAGACCTGGATTATGCTTACATTTGGGCCCCCATATTCAAAGGAGATGCTCGGCACATCTCGGCACAAACCAGATATGTGCCGCGCATCCGACCAAATGCCCCAAAGTGTGATATTGGGAGGGGGAGATGGGAAGCCCAAATGCGAATGAGCCATAGCCCAAACATAATGTATTCAGCACATGCAGAGGGGGCGTGCCCATGAATATGCCACGCATGGGCATATTCATAGGGAATGCGGCCCACATGTGCCATTAATGCGCCGCACACAGATAGGCTCAGAAAAGCTGACCTAAATTGGCCAGCTACCCACAGGCAGGCTGCTATAGTGCAGATAGGTGCATGTCAGCCTGTCAAACTCAGTGGTCCAGTGGAACCCCAACCCCCACACCTGAACATTGCCCACAGTGCAGCAGTCCACCAACCCGGTACCACAGTGTAGCTCCCCCCCCAAACCTGGACCCCAATGCAGGAATAAAGGCATCCCCTTTCATGTCCATAAGGTTCTGTGCCCCCCACCTGGCCCTGATCACAGTTCTAAAGAGGATACCACCCTTTCCATCCCTGATTGACAGAGTCACACTCCTCCCACCACCCGGACCCATTCCCCATCTGTAGTACAGTTATTACCCCAACCCAGCCCCGATCCCCAAAGCCCAAAGGACTGCTCAGACCACAGCAGGTATTGCCAAAGTGTAGTGGCCCCCCCACCCCAGTATCCTGATCCCCATTCCATAGAGAAGTCTGCCCCATATTAAGTAGCACACCACACACACCCCCTCACCAAACCTGACCCAGGAACCCTGTTCATACCATAATCCTGCCACATACAATTTTCCATAGTGTAGTGGGCCCCCCACCCCAGTAGGTGGAAAACCCTCTCTGCACCCCCCCCGCACCACCCATGCTGGCAACTGGCACAGCCCTCCACTCACCACCATGGCCAGTCGCTGACTGAATAGTCCAGGAAAGGTACTGTACAGAATGTGCGCTCGACCAATGAGCGTGTGTTTTGCACATTGCCATTCCTGGCCTACTCAGTTGATGGCTAGCCGTGGTGGTGAGCAGAAGGCTGTACTAGTCACTGGCATGGGGGCGGTGCGAGGGATTCCACCTACCTGGGTGGGGCCGCTGCAATGAAAAATTGCAAGGCAGGATTATGGTACGAATGGGGTTCCGGGTCAGGCTTGAGAGGGGGTGCCTGTGAATGTGGTGTGCTACTTAATATGGGGCAGAGTTCTGTACGGAACTGGATTGGGGTACTGGGGTGGGGGGCCACAACATTATGGAATATATTTGATTTGGGAATTATAGTTTGAACAGGGTTTGGGTGGGTGAGGGGACCACTACACTATGGAAACAGGGGGGACCTTCACTATAGTAGATTGGGGAAGGCCCTCACTTCTATGGGCATGGGGCATCGGTGCTGAGTGGGATGCGTATGTGGTTGCTTGCCTGCTGGGGGTGTTCAAGGCTGGATGGGGCTGGCCTGGTGCATCCCACCTAGTACAGCTATGCAAATTAGCCCATAATGGGCATGCATGAGGGCCATTTGCTCCATGCATGCCTAATGGGCTTATTTGCATTCTGTGGCAGAATATCACATTTGGGGTGCAGCGCATCCCCCATTGGTGGTATTCGGCCCATCCCCGGGTGCTGCAACTGTGCATTGTCGGCCACCCCCATTTGAGCCACCCAGACTGGTCGCAATATTCAAACAGGATGCAAGATCCCTTGGGATCACACATCTTGTTTGAATAATGCATTTCCTTGTGACGGAGCAACTTTTTGGGTGGCACATCTGGCTGTGACATGTATACCACCCAACTTTGAATATGAGGTCCCTAGTGCAGAATCCTGCACACACCCCTGTTTAATGGCAGACTTGAGCAAGGGATGAATATTTTTTGCTTTTTCCTCTGCATCAACCCACCACTGTTACTTACTCCTTTCTACCTTTCTGCCCTCCATGTGCTCCCTCTGTTCTTTTAACTCCTGTTCCTTGTCTGTCCCTTACTGCAAAGACCTTTTCAGGGCAAACTGGCTTCTCCTTCTGGCTCCTCCACTTCTAGAACACCCTCCCTCCTGCTTTTTGTTCCTCCCCATCTCCTTAAAATCCTTTTTCTGCAAATTCTCAGTTGACAACTACACCTACTGTAGCCATTTCACCTCCTTTTCCCACTCGTTCACCCTTGCACTATTACCTGCACCCTTCCTGCTCATCTGCAAACCTACTGCCCCATTTATGTGCTTCAGAAACTATTTTTGCTTTTATTTATCGTACTTTGACTTTAAGATATTGTGCATATATTCCCACCTGCTCATCCCTAATTCACTAATTGTATGCTTGTGGATTTGTTAATTTAGCTCCATTTTGTTTTAGGATTATTGCTTCCTCTTTATTGCACCTTTCCCTTCCCTTTATCTCCATATAACCCCGGTTGTACCTGAAAATTAGCCTCAACTCAAGGTGCAGCTGAATTAGGAAGTCAATCCCTGTTACAATTGAATCCTGTTTAAACTAAATTACAGGGGGCGACTTCCATATCAAAGTCACATTATAGTATTGAAAAGCAAGGCAACTACAAGATCATGGTAGCCAACACGAGAAGCCTAAATATGATAAAAATCATAGAATTAACAGAAATTCTTATCAGAAATCAGATAGATATTGTAGCTTTGTGTGAGACATGGTGGGATGAAACCTCTAATCTATATAACTCTATCCCTGGATATTTACTTTACACTAAAAATAGACTGAACAAAAAAGGTGGGGGAGTCTGTTTCTACATTTCTGATAAGATCATAGCAACTGAATATCCCCTTTACAATAATAATGATATTGAAGGACTATGTATTCAGATTACACAACAAAATGGTAATACATTCCTCTTGGTGAATTTTTATAGACCACCATCTTCAGATTTAAAGTTATGAGGCATCTGTCCAAACAGTAATTAATCAACTAGCATCAGAAGCTGAAGCAATAACAGTTGGGGACTTTAACTACCTAGGGATAAACTGGGCTACATTAACAACCAAAACCTCACTGGAGAGTCTTTTTTTAGACTGTACAATAAATGCAGGATTAGATCAGTTGGTATATGAATCTACTAGGGATAATAACATCTTGGACTGTGTAATGACAAATTTCCCTATGGATACTGATAATATAAGCATAAATAGTCTGATTGGTAACAGTGATCATCAATCAATTATGTTTACAGTAAATAGACAAAAATCGGTATAGGTAGGACTCAGTATAGCTATAACTATAATAAAGCTAACTATGATAAAATCAATAAAGCTTTAAGTGAATATAGTTAGGACAGTTTATTTGAAAATCAAATATTGAACAGAGATGGGAACTATTTAAATCAATTATTAACGAACTTGAGAAACTATATGTACTGATTAAAAAACACAAAATAAAAAAGGTAAAATTCCATCATGGTTGACTAATACCATCCACTCACAAATTCATAAAAAAGAAAAGGCTCATAAAATTATGAAAAAATACCCCAGTCAGATTAACCTCTCAAACTATAAGAATGAACTAAAAAGAGAATAATGAATAGGTGCCGGTGTATTACTGGTGAGTAATATCATTGAGAGGTTCTGGACACATAGAAACCTCGAGAGTGACGCTCAAAAGGTTCTCGTGTCAAGAACCTCAGATAGTTACTCGCCGGTAATGCACCAGCACCTATTTGTTATTTTTTTTAATATGTGGATCTTGGATTTTGGTTTGTTTTTTCTTTCTGGCTGGCAGTTGGCAGTTTCAGACACAGATGCTGTGTCATAGCCAACTACCGCCTTCCTTGTTGCTGCTCTCATTGTAGCCCACTGTGCTACACCTCTCCTGCCTTCGTTCACTTTATAAAAAAAAAGTGGTTGGTAGTCCTACCTTTTTACTTGTTTCGGCTGCAGTTTCTCATTTTTCTGAGGGGGAGAAAAATTTTATGTTGCGAGGGACTACAGTCTCGCTAAGCAAGAAAGCAAGCCGCTATGTTTTTTAAAATGTTATGCCTACCTACAAATGAAACACTGCCAATCAGGAGGCACGCTTGGGGCAACGTGAGGGGCAGAAGGCATCTTTGTTGGCTCTTGCACTGTGTGGTGATTGTGGTAGTACTATCGTTGAGGAGTGCAATGATAGTATTATCACACTTAAACAATACTATTAAAAGTGATTGATAGTAGTATTTTCAGTAAATGTTTGAGGGTATTACCGAATTTTTTTTGTATGCTTTACAGACATATTAAATCCAAGATCCATATATTAAAATATACCAAACAACTGATAAAAAAGGAAAGAAAGGAAATTTAATTCAGGTTTGCTGTTACCAAAACCCCCAAAGCTTTCTACTTCTACATAACTAATAGAAAACACAAGGTATGGGGTACTGAGAAATTAAATGACAATGGTAACATTATTATTGAACACTCAAGTATAGCAAACAAATTTAACTATTTTTTTGGCTCTGTGTTTAATACTAAGGAGAATATAAATCTGAGCAAAACTGATAAACCATTGCCCTCAGTATTCACTGAGATTGAGATGCTAGCAGCCCTCAGGATGGTTAAACCACATTCAGCCCCAAGACCCAATGGTATTAACCTTAACTTTGTACTAAATACTGCAAACTCACTCTGTACACCTTTAAAACATCTGTTTAACATTTCACTACAACACAGTGAGTTACCTACTGAATAGAAACGAGCAGTGGTTTGCTGTATCCACAAAAAAGGAAACACAAGTGTAGTGGAAAACTACAGACCAATCAGCCTAACATCTATTATATGTAAAATAAAGGAGCATATCATAAAACATAGATTAAACAATGAATTAGAAATAAAGGGACTCAGGGATCCTAAACAACATGGCTTTGTTAAGCATACTGTAGATCGTGTACTACTAACCTCACTGTTTTTTTATGAAAAAGTCAGCAATTTATTAGATCAGAATATCCCAGTAGATGTTTTATTCCTTGATTTTAAAAAGGCTTTTGACAAAGTTTCACATAAAATCCTTATTGATAAAATGATAAGTGTGGGTCTAGAGCAACAGATTACTCAATGGGTCACCGCATGGCTAAATTCTAGGAGTCAAAAGGTTAAAATCCAGGATACTTATTCAAAGTCTATTTTTGTTACTAGTGGGGTCCCTCAGGGATCTGTACTGGGGCCCACTTTATTTAATATTTTTATATCTGATTTACATATTGGTCTATAGACTCATATCAGTAAGTCTGTGGATAATACAAAGATTTGTAGTGATGTTAAGTCCACTGAGCAGTCCTCTTCTCTTCAAAATGACATTAGTAAACTTGAAAAATGATCAAAAAAACAACCAAATGTGTCATTGTGCATTTGGGGCCTAAAAATCATTATACTAAATATTATTTAAATGGTTCAGAGATTAGATCAGTAACATTGGAGACAGACCTGGGTATTCTGATAACTAACCAATTAACATCAGGTGAACACTGTAGACACATTACCTTAAGAGCAAATCAAATTATATCCGCTGTTAATAAATCATTTTTCTGTAAGCAGGAAGCCTGTATACTTCCTATCTATAATTCATTTATTTGGCCACATTTTGATTTTGGTGCTGCCCTTTGGGCACCATATCTTATAAAGGATAAAATGTTACTTGAGAGTGTCCAAAGAAAAGTAACTAAATTGATCCCTAAACTTCAGAATATCAGCCACAAGGATCTAAATTTATATGATTTAGATACACGAAGAACTAGAGGTGATCTACTACTATTATTTAATATCTTAAAAGATAATACTTTGAAGGCAGACTGTGGGTTTAAGTTTGCTAATAAAATTAGTGTTCTTAGATGCAATAATAGGCAATTATTTGTGCCAATGGCATACAAAGATAAAAGGAAATACTTCTTCACGATTAGAGCTACTGAACTGTGGAATAAGTTACTGCAGTACATAGTTGATGTGTCAAACTTTGAGCAGTTTAAGAGTTATCTTGATAAATATCTTTTGAGCACCTAGATGCTTTACTTCACATGGTGTGGAGAGGTAGGCTCGATGGGTCCTCGGACTTTCTTCTACCTAATCAAACTGAGTAAACTCTGCCTTTGCTTGAATAAATAAATGAATAAATAAAACTGTGGACAAGGACTTTTAGACGGTTAAGCTTGTCGTCAAACAATGGGATGTTTCAGCATGAAGTTGAAGATGATACTATAATAATCATAGTGGAAGTCATTTTCAGGCATCTGCCATGACAGGCACAGTACTGGCAGGGTAAACCTAATAACTGGAGATGCACAGAATTGTTTGCTGCATACAAGGGTTTCACTGATCTAACATTTTCTTGCATCTATAGAAAGGTAAAATTTGCCAACAAATATGCACAATGTACACTTTTTGTCAAGGGCAGAAAAATTATTTGTTTGAAATTTACTTTACCATGTAGGCAGCACAGATCAGCGAGAACTTAGTTTTAGCTACCACCTGTGATGAGGTACACAAGAGTTAGCAAAATGTCTTTGTAACCCCCCTATAGGAGCTTACCTGAGCTGCCCCATGATTTCCTCTTTTCTCCCATTTGTTTTCTGGTGTCCTCACTCTTTTCCCTGGTTCTTCTGGTGCCCCTGGTCCTCCCTAAGTTCTCCGGACAGACCAGCATGTTGTTTTTGCCCAGTTCGGCATAAATCCTTGGTCACAAGCATGTGTGCTTCATGCCGGCACTCACACATGTGCCTTGTAGCACCTTGATGTACCAATCGCTGAACCTGCGATCTTTCAAGGAGAGCTTTAGTGGTCCTGGTCACCTGTTCTGTTAAATGGGGACCAGAGACCTCAGTGAGGTGGCAGAGAAGCTGTTGGAATGTTTAAATGAAGAGTTTGAGTTCTAGGCACATAGCAATGGCTCATGAATAATTTGTGAGCCTTGCATGAATATTAATGAGCTCTGATTGCAGCTCCTGGGGGCAGTGGAAACCAGAGCTAGTAACAGGCCTTCTGGGGACTATTTAAACATGTTAATGTGGTCGCTTAGCAGGGGGTAGTTGGGGCTACAGTATGGTGGGGCTATTAGGGAAAAATTGCATTTGCCTTGGCTGCACCAGACATTGGTAAGTGAAGAACTGGATTGGATTGCATAGAACTGCATGGGGGCTAACATATTTTTGGTGCTTTGACCCCAGACAGCAGCCAGTCAGCTCTTTGGGCACCCAACGACTATGCCAAAGGAGTCCTGGGAGAAGGAGGGGACTAATTAAGGCACCTAAACCATGCCCCAATAAGCCCTCAGTAAATATTGATCCCTACGGTTATGGATAATTGATAGGCTCAATCAGCCAATCAGAACCTTAGTTTCTTGAGTGAAATCCATAGGACTTTCTGGGTTTCTTCAGGCTGTTCCCGGGCTCTGTACAAGTTAGAGGTCTCCTCTGAGAGAGGATCTGGACTGGAGAGGCCCTTCCCAGGTCTCTAGTGGAGATTGCTGTGTTCAGGAATGGATCAACAGGGGAAGAGAGCAAGAGACTGAACTGAAACCTCTAATCCTCAGGTACTGTGAGCTGTATGATTATATTGGAGAGGCTAAGTGCTGCAGAAACCCTATACTGGTGGACTGAATTGTGGTGAGAGGACTGGTCTGATTATTTAAGTGCCACAGTTGCTGCTGAGAACCTGTTTCAGCTGTTTGGGGACTACAAGTGTGATTTTGGAAGAGGCAAAGCATCTCTGGACTTTGGGTGCTAGTCAGGTGCTGTACTTTTTCTGAATTAACTGGTTAAAGTGGCTGAGAGCTGTGTCCCAGCTGCAGCTGAAGAAAGGATTGTGAACAATGTCTAACTGGAAAGTGTGGGCTGGTGTGCAGGGGTTTGTTGTGTTTGGATCCCCCTGGGGGTTGCACCTGTGCTTCATCTGATCTAGGGCTTGCAACCACTGTTAACTGGTACTGGACTTTGCTTGAGCAACTGCTTGTGATTTCTGCTGGTTTTGAACTCAATGCAGGGACTACAGAGGACCCCCAAGATTGGGAGTTCTCACCCAGAGCTAGTGAGGGAAATAGCTAACCCCTTCCAAGTGGGACTCACTGTCTCAGGAGGTCACCCGTGCTTGCTGGGGTGCTAGGGCACCTGTGATCCATTATGGGGAGCTGGGCTGTGGAGCCACTCCTGGGTCTGGGCATTCTGGGGCCAGTGTGGTCCTGCCACAGAGCTCTGCAATGGGCCTTAAGCGGCTGAAGCTGACAAGCGGCCAGACCTCCAATCAAGGGGACAAGCTACAAGATCCTCAAGCAAGATTCCATCCGCCCATTGCAGCATAGAGATCTGCATTCCTGGACATCTGGAGGCAATCATCCTAAGTGTGGTTGAGTTCTGTAAAACCATGAGTATCCAGGACTTAGTTCCCGGAAATCAAGCAAGGAAGTGTAAAAGGGATTTAATTGTTTCCTCAAATAATTGTTATATTTCATCAAGGCCCCAACAGCCGGCCAACCCATGGAAACAAACAGGCCTGCACCTTGTGGGTACCCCTAAGAACCATCAGGGTAGACACTGGTACTAGTGGGGGTGGGCCTCTGGAGGTGGGCTTGGCCTATGGGCCCTTATGGTTATTGCTACTTGTTCTCTCTAACGATCTTTTTATTTACAGCCATCCTTTGTCTCAGTATCCCTTCCCTAGACCTTTCCCCCTATAAAGCTGTGATTTATTGTTTGAAATTGTGTGTGTAGGAATTCTCTGAGTCTATCAGATCATTACTGTTCACGGTTTATGCTGTTATTGAATGGTTGGGTATTCATAGTGTGGGGTGGTTGGTAGGGGAGGTGGGTAGGTGCAGCATCCCAGGGGGCTGTGCCAGCCAGTCACCTGACCCACTTCTACTTTTCTCTGGGTGGAGGCACCACACTATTTTTATTATCTTTAGGACAGAACCCCCAAACACCACCATAACAGGACCCAGGTTCCTTAACCTGTTAGAGGGCCAATAGGCAGTGATAGTAGCCCACAGGCACATAGTGCCCAGGCTATATCTTATTGTTAAGTTTTATAATGCTCATACAAATGTTTCATTTTGGGCAAAAATATAATGTTCTGTTACTGAGTAATAATTGAAATTACAAGATTTTCTTAGTCTTTTCATAGAGTTATTTGTTGATTTTATAGACCAAATCTTCACCCTTAAATACTTTGAAATAAGTAATTTACTGGGGACATTGTCTACATTAAGTGGATTCTGATGAGGTGGAGAAATTACTATTTCACACAGCTCTGCAAAGGATCAGAAAAGCTAGGATTTACATTAGATCCAATGTACTTAATTGTGGCTAAAATTAAACAAGGGTCAAAAACCCTGTCAGACATCAAACAATGTTGACAACTTGGTTTAGGTTCATGTAATAGCCTGTGCTGTTTTTTGTTTCTGGTAGCATGGACTGTTGCTTTAATGTGCCAGAAGAGTTCTTTCGTCTTCTACAATATTTGTGTTTTGTTGTAAATGCAATTAAAATAGTAGGTTATCATGCTTGTTTTGCCAACTGCTAATAAACAGATAACAGAATTCTATAATTTGGATGTCAGAATATCCCTGTTAATGTGGATCCTAATGTACTTCAGCGGAAAACCAAGGATCTGTATTTTTCTTAAGAAACACAAAACCAGTTCACTAACAAGTTGCAGAATGAGTGTGCAGTCATTGTTTTTCTTGATATGGGAGTTCGTTTTTAGTAAAAAAAAGTAGCCTTTGCAGTGTTCCTCTTCTTGGGTTTACTCAAATAAGAAATGAAGTTAAGTGTTTCTAAACCAGAAATAGTTGATGTGACATTGGGTTCTATCAGAATGTTTACATTTCTTAAAGGGACACTGTCAACCTATTTTTCATCGTATTATTTTTAGTTAAAAACTTACATTTTACCATTGCTTACTTTCTCTAAAATTCATTGATGTTGCTGTTTGTTTTGTCTGTCTCCTTGTTTAGTAGAACTGAAATGCATGCTAATGTATATTTATAAACAACCTTGTTTTGTTTACAATCCTGGATCTGTTCTTGCTGAATACTTACTGAACATTAGAAACACCTCTAAATAGTGCAGTCACTCATGAGGCAATAGCCTCCAAAACTCCCACTACATCATAAGTGGCTAGATTGTGTTGTGGGTGTTCCCAAATCCAGGAAAGATGCAGTTGGAGCTGATCAGGGAATGTAAACAAACATGTTTTGGTGTGGTTACACCAGTATGGTGGGCAGTCTGTTTTCCACTTTTTTAAAGAAAAAAAGAATCAAACTACCAGCTACATCAAATATCTTTACAGAATGTTGGCAATCATAAAATGTGTTTTTTAAACTAGGGACACTTTGAGACCTGAGGGGGATGACAGTGTCCCTTTAAACAGTTGGTCTCAATGCATGTTTTATTTTTTTTTATTTATTTAGCTTTTGTTGACCAGGTAAGTGCACTAGACAAATCCTGCCTATTTTCAGACACGACCCGGGGGAGGGGGAAACAGATGAATGCCAACTGACCTTGAACCTGATTAAGCTGTTGGTGGTATTTTTAGTGAATGAGGGAAATTTGGCCAGGACACCGGGAAAATTCCCCTACTCTTTTCGATAAGTGCCGTGGGATCTTTAACATCCACCTGAACTACCACCAATCCAGGCAGATGGGACCTCGGTTTAACATCTCATCCGAAAGACCGCACCTCAGAAATGCAGCACCCCTCTCATGCTGCATTACAGTGTCAGTACTGGGATATTAACCCAAGTGCCAGATGTGAGAACTGAACCCACAGCCCTCTGATCTGTATTCTCTGTGTTGCAGATATTGTGCTGAAATAGGTTTAGAACAGGCACAATGCAAGCTCTAACCTGGGCTCCAAGCATTTAGGGATTAACAATGATAAAATGTGATACAAAATACACAGAGCCCCATTCACAGTCTCAAATAGTGGATCTGAGTGGTCAATGTGACCACTTAATGCAACATATTGAAATGGCTTTGGAAAAAGGTTATGAGTCACAATGCCTCTATAGCCATTCTGAATGGTATGACAATCCTTGCAAGCCTTGTACAATGCTCAGGCTTTAGAACACATAAACAACAGATGGTAAGGGATGGAATTACAATTTGGCATTACAGTAGCAGAAGAACACACACAGGAGCATCAAGCACAGACAAGGAGATGTGAGGGAATAGGGGCTTAGCTGAAGATACTATTGAACTACAGGGGAGCCAGATCACTGGGGGAGTAGGTTGGGTTCCACTGAACTTCCAGGAAGTTGGATCATCAAGCCATAGGCTGGAGGAACCACTTGCTTACTGTGGCCATTTATGTTAGTAGGGGTTTGGAGAAGAGACACTTACAGGTAGAATCTCAATATCGGCTCCACTCCAACCAGTTCATGTCATGGCATTGTATCATGGGACTGGTGCTAGACCATGCGATAATCTGGCTGCAGTCATAATCTAGCATTTTAGCAGGTGTCTGCACCCTCTGACACCTGGATTTGTGATTTTTATTGCACTTCTCTCCCCCCTGCCCACTACGGACACATTTATTTGTGCTTACCACTAATGGGTGGCAGCACAATGGGAAGACAGGTTTTGGCCAATTGTTTTATGTCATTAAACCTAGTGACAGTTAATGGGGTTCACAATCTTTAGTGGTAAAATAAGGCACATATGTTAGAATATGAATAAGGCACTTCAAGTGTTACTATTCATAAACTGGGCTTCTTCCCAGTAGTAGTGTAGATTAAGAAGTCATGCACATATGGGCATGGCAGAGCACCGTTCAGAGACATGTATACAATTGTGTACCAGGCACACTCCCCCCCCCACCGACCAACCTGCACCTGAGGCCTCTCAGTGGGCAATGAAAACATAGTCATTATTCTATCCCTTGTCATCTTCCCTGGCAATCCAGTGCCCCCCAACTACAGCCTAAAAACAATCTTTGTTACTCCAATGGATCTCTGAACCCTAACCCCTATTCCCAGCAGAAAGCCATCCATCAGCTTGGTCCATCAATGATCACCATCCCATGCTAACACTAAAAGGGCCAGTGCACTTTAGCCATGCCACTATTGCCCACCTGTTAAAGTTCTGCAGACAGAAGCCATTGCTAAATTGCACCTTGCCATGTGAGGCTCACTATGCCATCTGATAATAATATGTGCAATTTGGATGGTGGCCCCATACCTTCCATGCACTAGTGGACTTTGATATACACTTGTGTGGTAACTGCATTAACCTTTGAGCATTGTCCCTTGTGACTATAACTTGGGCCTTGTGACAGAAAGAAGGTTAAGCACAGGAAGGTTAACTGAGAGATGTCCTCAAGGTCAGGTAGTAAATGACAGTGACTGGAGTCAAACCTGGAACTCCAAGTTCACAGCCCTGAGCTATAACCATTTTCCTTTGACGAGATAAGCAGACATCTTGCCAGGAAAGAAAACAATCTGTTGCCTTGTGTACTATGGAGGTGGAACTGTATTGCATCTGTCCTTCAATTTAAGCCTTACTCACCCTGAATGGACATCAGCACTCATTGCAGATCATTAGTGTCTGGACTGGTCAAGCAGCAGCACATGGAAAAACCAGCCCAGCTTAGAACATTAGAATCACTGTCAGAGTTTGACTAATTACTGAAGTGCTTGAGCCCTGTTAGATAGGCAAGGCCAGTTTATCCCTTCATTTGTAAGCCTGCCCATGCTTAAAATCTGTACCTAATTAGATAGCATCAAAGTTGTACAGACACTGAAAGTTTTTCTACAGTAGTTTGTACAGATTAAGTACAGATAGACAAGGAAGACTCAAGTCAGCAAAGGTCATTGCACTGTTCTTCCAAAACTGTCAGTCCTTCTACTAATCCACTAAAAAAACAAACACTATTGAAATGAGAGTGTATTTTTTTCATATGTTGCAATATCCAAAAGTCTCATTCAAAATTGTTATTAGAATTTCTTCTTGCAAATTCAGAACTGTAGCTTGAGAGAAAAGGTTGGGGGTTTGACAGTTTCACTAAAAGGAATATTTTTTTTTAAGTGAATAGATTGAAAACCAATGAGTTTTGTCTTTGAGTCCCTGTAATCTATAGGCTTTGTGGTAAAACAATTCTAAGGCACTTTAATGTAAACAATGTAAGGTATTCAAACATTTGGACAAAACTAATAGTTTGGAGTAAAAAAGATAAGGGAATGCACACAAAAAAATTACATTCAGTAAACTCCAGGTAGAGCTAAAAACATATGACTGTTTCACAAAAATTATAATAACAATTATTTTTTTACAGAACCTCAGTTATTCAGAGAGACATAGTTATGTAATAGTGCTGTTTGTCTCTGTTTTCAAGATACATTTTGCTCACCTGACCTCCAAGCTGGGACCTCTACATAGGAGTGAAAGGCTGAAGAGCAGACAGGGAGGAAAATCAGAAAAATAAATACATGAATTTAGTAATAAAATGACACAGCTACTTATTGTTTCTTCTAACTTAATTGTTTCTTTTTTCTATTAATTACAGATTTAAAAATACACTTGTGCATTATTTTGTCTGCTCTATTTCTATTTCTATTTTGATAATAACTACTGTACAATTTGACAAGAAAGCATTAACTAACATGAATTACCAAACACAACAAATGAATCACTGCCATCTAGACAGTATCAACAGAAATACATCACAAGGTAAGACCTTTCAGAAGATCTCAGTTTTCCTGATTGATAATATAGTGGGATTGTAAAGCATATGCTGTTGTATACAGATACTGTATACTGTAGTAAAGCTATAGTACCCAAACAATAAAATGTTTTATTTTTATTTTTGGGGGGGGTATAATAAGAAGCATTTGGTGCATGCTGGTGCTAGTGACTACGACTTGGTACTTTTAAATAATTTACTTTGTTAAATTATCCTACATCTGCAGCCCTTGCCAGTGACACCGTCTTTACTTTCCAGGTGAAAGGATTGGTCCTGGAAAGAAATACTGGTATGGTTCTCTGTGAGTCTGTCTCTTACTGGATGCCTGCTGCACATTCATCACACAGACAAGAGAATTGAGAGCTACTGTATAGACACAGGGCAAAGCCATAATTACAGGCTGTGGTCTCAGATTATTTGTTTTTTAAAGAATAAGTAAGACAATGAATTGAGACTGAATGGCACAGTTAACCTCTCTTAAGGCCACTCAGAACATATTTGCTTTCCAATAAAGCTTTAGTGGCAGCAGGGCTCCAGCTACCTGGGACTGATGTTTTGAATACTGCACTTTATGGTTGATAGGTAATCTTTTAGTTTTGAATGAAACTGTTTGGCAGTCACTGTTCTCTGTTGACTGCAAAATGAGTTGCTAAATACTGTAAGAATTAAAGAGCCTATGAAGGAAATCTTGTCCTGGGGCAGCTAAGCAAATTGTAAGGTCTCCATTCATTTCACAGGGAATTGTTTGCAGTCCCGGTCCTGCTATGTGTACTTACTGTACCAACCTCTGTACAGTGATTCTATATACAGTACTACAGTGGTAGCCAGGGATATGTTCTGGTGAATCTTTAAATCTATATCATTGGAGAGCAAATACATTTGTAGAATAAAATGTGTTATTTTACCTGTGAACATATAGTAGCTAGTAGTAAAGTCATGGTGCTATAATATTTAACGAATAGTTTCAAGTTATTTTACTAGCAGCTAAAGTGTGTTATTTGAATCCCAAGGAATACACTGGATATTCTGTGAGGTGGCATAAAATATGATTTATATTCTCTGTAGACTGTTGATGTCATTGTCCCCTTGCACTGATGGCTTTGCTTCCCTCAGCCACTTGTTGCAAGGGAACAATGACAGCAACATTCTACAGTACACTGAATAACAATAATATTTTAGGCTACCTCATAAAACATTCCTTATACTGTGTAACCAGATACATCACAAGAAATCCAGTTGTATCATGGGACATCCAATTAAAATGAATGGGGATTTCCTGTGAACTGCACAGTATATCTTAAACACATCTAGTTATACTGAGACAGATCTCTGGCTACTTATGTAGTTGTCCCATTAATATTCAAAAACTCCTTCTAGGAGCCCCTGAGACATATACATTCAGACATGGGGCCCAATTCAGCAATGACTTGCACTGCCACAAGTCCCCGGTGTTCCAAATGGACAGTGCAGGGGGCTTGCAGCAACGTTTTGGCGCCAATGGCGATTCTCGTTCGGGTACACTGGAGGATGCAAGTTAGACCCGCTCCCCCCTGGTCTAACACTGCAGCTACAGGGATCTGGATTACAAGACTTGCGCCACACCTTTGGCGCAAGCTGCCATAAATCATGGAATCCATTGCAATTGCATCAGCCCTTCCTAAATCGAGCTCTGTTGCACCAGAGGGATTTGGCACAGTTGCACTGCACATTGTGTATGACTCAGGGCTTGGTGCAAGCCCTACATCATCTTTCATGAATCAGGCCCATGGTGTTTAGGTTGGAGTCTGAGGTAAATTGGCCCCTAACAAGTTTATCCATGGTGAACCATGGCACAGAGGAATGTAATGTCTTTTTAGTGCCATATCCACAAGCAAAAGCTTGCTTGGAAAGGAATATCTCCTTACATATGCCTTAAATGTTTTTTTAAAGAACAGATAAGCTACAGAGAGGTGGGTATTGAGAGGAAGCAGGGAAGTTAGCAGCAGGATTTGGGGTGCTAATGGGGAAAGGGTTGAATTATTATTATTACAGTGAAGACCAGGAGATGTCCTGGGTGAAATGGGACCAAGAGAGACCAGACATGTTTGGTTCCCATACCCAGGGCTCCCACCAGACCAAGTGGGTAGGTTGCCGTGAGGCTGGCTGTTTTGCTTGATCCCTTGTGGATGGTATTTTACAATGCTAGATTGATGTGGAATAAGTCATCATTATGGCAGATTTAATTTCTGGTGCCTCAGTTGATCTGTTTTGCATCATGGAGACCTGGCTGAGTGATGATGCCAGCCCAATTTTAGAAGTGGTGGTCCCAGCTGGATTCTTCATGGTACACTGGTGATGGAGGGAATGTATGGGGGGGTAGCCATCTGCTTTAGATCTGAGTTGAATTTCACTGTGCACTCATTGGGAGACACTTTGTTGTTTAAATGCATGTCTGTTTGTGGCAGTCCAGGTAGAAGCTACAGGATCCTCCTTCTGTACTGAGGGAGAGTTCCTGCAAGAAATTGTGGACTTCATTGGTGACAGAATGCTGGAGTCATCCAGATGGATTATTCTGGGCAATTTCAATGCTTATGTCAATAATGAATTCTCACACTTTGCAGGGTATTTCTTCTGGTTAATGGATTCACTGGGCCTCGAACAAGGGGTTACTTCTGTGACTCACCAACATGGACATGCTTTGGACTTGGTTTTCTCCCTGGTGCTTGAGGTCAATAACCTTGATATTGATCCTTCCAGTTGGTCAGATCACTGCAGGTTGAAGTTCTGTATTGGGATCCCCCTGTGGTCCATCTCCTGTGGAGATGATTCATCATCTTCCCTTTAAGAAGGCTCAGGCCAGAAGGATGGCAATGTGGTAATGGATATCTTGCAGATGTTATCAGCCTGTGAGATGGGTTTGGAGAATGTGGTGATGGCCTATAAAAGGGTCATCACTAAGTAGCACCCACTCATGTACCACCTTGAGTGTCACATTTGGACTCCCCATGATTTGATGGAGAGCTTTGGGAGTTGAAAACCAGGGGTCAGAGGTTAGAGCATTGTTGGAGGAGGTCCAGGGTCCATGAGGACTAACTGACTTTGAGGATTCATTTAGATGACTATCAAAGGGCAATCTCCTGAAAGAAGTATCATTTCTGTCCAGGGAGATTGTGGCTATGAAAAATCAACTGGCTTAGCTTTTCTGTATTGTATACAGGTTATTAACTCTGACCTGCCTTCAGACATAAGAGTTGGTTCAGCAAAATGTGAGAAGTTTGCTAAATTCTTCTTTGACAAAGTGTTAGATGCATTTGTGATGGAATCTTGCCTAGTGGGTTGTCACAGCATGGCTGGGTAGAGCCTGCACCTCTTAGACCTGCTCAGTTGTCTTGGGGAGAGTTTCGGCTAATTAAGATAGAAAAGGTTTCAGAGGTTTTCTTGGAGTTGCCACCCACATTTGTGAACTAGACCCAGGCCCCCTGTGATTACTAGTCAGTTGCATGCAGCTACTGGGTCCAGTGTTCAGTGGAATAGTTCCATGCTCTGTATTAGAAGGGGTCTTCCCAGCTGCACTGAAAAATGGTCTGGTTCAGCCCCTGCTGAAGAAACCATCTTTGAACTCGAATGTTCTCACAAATTATCATCATGTCTCTAACCTTCCTTTTTTAGGCAAGGTTACGGAGAAGGTTGTGGCACTGCAGCTTGAGGCACACTTTGTAATCTTTGACATCTAACAGCCCCTTCAATCTGGTTTCAGACACAGGCACAACACTGAGACAGCATTGGTCAGGGTGCATAATGACATTCTCAGGGCATGGAATAGTAGTGAATTGTCAATTCTCATTCTCCTCAATCTCTCCTCAGCCTTTCACACTGTGGATCATGGGTTGTTGTTTGGATCGCCTGAGGGAATATGGAGGTCTCACAAGGCACTGTTATGTGCTGGTTTGAGTTGTACCTCAGAAATACGACACAGAGTATGGTGATGGGAACTTTCTCATTGCCCCAATGCCCCAGCTCTGCAGCATGCCCCAAGTGTCGGTCAACTCACCTATGCTCCTTTGCAGTGTACAGGCTGCCCCTGGGAAGAATCATTTATCAAAATAATCTGAAATTTCACTGCTATGGGAAAAATACTCAGTTGAATTTGTCATTTGTACCTGAGACACCTAATGTTGTTGTGGTACTAAATTTGTACCTGGATAAGATTCAGAAGTGGATGACATCTAGCTGGCTGAGACCTAACACAGACAAGGTTGAGATACTGGTAATTGAGCAGGGTTGTATGTGTGTGTGTGGGGGAGGGGTGAGTTAGCTGAAGGAGAAACTGGACTTTGACTCATCTTCTAGGCAGTTGGCTTCTGCAAAGGTGAAAAAATCTGGGAGTCATTCTGGATGAGAGGCTTACATTTGAGGCTCAGGTGTCAGCTGTAGTTCAGAGTGGTTTACCATTTTAGGAACATCAGATGGATTAAGTTCTTTATTCCCCCTGAAGACTTGCTTACACTGATGTGTGCATTTGTGACATCCAAGCTGAATTACTATAATGCAGTCTACCTTGGGGCCAAAGGAGGTACCCTACAATGCTTGCAGCTAGTGAAGAATACAGTGCCCAGTTGCTGACTAGCCTTTCAAAGTCAAATCATGTGACCCCAGTCCAGCATAAACGGCACTGGCTGCCTGTGAAATGACACGCTACCATCAAGATTGGTTTGCTAACCTATAAGGCCTTACATGGGTTGGGCCCGGGTTACCCGTTGGAACTTCTGAATCCTCTTCAGTCCTCATGCCCCCTTTGCTCCTCCAAGGCAGGTCTCCTCTTGGTCCCAAAGGCATGCCTTAAGTCCTTGGGAGATCATGATTTCAAGGTTGCCGGCCAATTCTTTTGGAACACTCTTTCAGGGTACTGAGTGGGGAACCACAGTCCTCAGTGGATGGTTTAAATTTTACTTTGATAAACATTTAAGCTTGCCAAGGGGTGTGGAAGAAGGAACTGGGGAGTCAGAAACTGCCTCCTCCCCACAGGTTAAAGTGAAGTAGTGAGTAAGGATAACGTGAGGGGAGAGGAATCCCCTCAGGGTGCAAATTAATAAAGTGAGCAGGGTGGTAGAGATAAAGGAGGAAAGGAACTGGAACATTAAGAAGAAAGGTGGGAAGGAAGGAGGGAGGGGCAAAAAGGAAAAAGGGAGGCAACAAACAGAGTGGAAACAAAATATGGAAGACCATGTGTATGAATGTTAGAAGTCTAGGAAATAGGATTCTGGACCTACAGGCCATCGTGGCAGAGGCCAACCTGGATATTGTGGCAATTTCTGAGTCATGGTGCACTGAAAACCATGACTGGGACATAGCCATACCGGGTTATACTCTGTTCAGGAAGGATCAGGTGGGAAGGAATGGAGAAGGTGTGGTGCTTTATGTGAGGAACAGCATAAAAGCTATAGGGTTATAGGGAATACAGGAGGAGCCAGATGTACTGTTGGTCATGCTGGAGGCAGGGAATGGAGATACTATTTGTACTGGAGTGATCTACAGACCTTCAGCACAGAGGGAGGAATTAGATAAGGTACTGGTGGAAGCCACTGACAAGATGGCAGAAAGAGGGGAGGTGCTCCTGGTGGGGGACTTCAACCTGCTAGATATGGATTGGAGCCTCCCAGCAGCAGCTTTAGCTAGAAGCAGGGACATCCTGGACTGTCTGCAGGGGGCATTCCTCAGGCAACTAGTCAGTGAACCCACTTGTGATGGGTCAATACTGTACCTGGTACTCACTAACAGGGGCAGTGTTGCAGACATCAAGGTAGGAGGCCACTTGGGGACAAGTGATCACTGCACAGTGTGGTTCAGTATAAGGATGGCTGTGGAATCAAACCACATAAGGGCAAGGGTTCTAAACTTTAGGAGGGCAGATTTTAAAGATTTGAAAGTTTTCAAGGGTGAACTACTGGGTGCTGGTAGGTTGGAGGAACAGTGGGCGTAAGATAAAGGGGAGCATAGTAAAGGCAACAAACCTCTGCAAGTGAGCAAAAGCAAGAGGAAAAGAGACTGCTTTGGTTCTCAGAAGCAGTTGCTAGAAAAGTAAAAGCTAAAAGGGTAGCATTTAGAAGGTATAAAGAGACACAGAGTAGGAGGATAGAGAGGTGTATCGGGGGAAACAGGGAAAGCAGTAAGGAGAACAAAGGCACAAACTGAAGACAGAATAGCCTTGGAGGTAATGAAAGGGGACAATTAATTTTTTAGATATGTAAATGAACAGAGGAAAACCAGGGGAGGGATTGTAAGGTTAAAAACGGGGAGGGGGACCAGGAAAAGGCAGACAACCTGAACAAACATTTTTGTTCAGTGTTCATAAAGGAGGAAGAAGAGGAGGGGTCCCAAAAAAGTAACCAAAGCTTTGGAGGAAGGGAGGTAGACACTAGTCCTTGTTTGGAGATGAGAGTCCTGAAGGGACTTGTTAATCTGAAGGTGGAAAAAGCAATGGGGCCAGATAGGGTGCATCCAAATGTATTCAGGGAGCTCAGGGAAATACTGGCAGGACCTCTGACAGTTCTATTTAACAGCTCACTGGAAACAGGAGTGGTTCTGGAGGACTGGAGGAGGGTGGATGTAGTACAACCACACAAAAGTGGTAGCAGGGTGGAGGCTGGCAATTATAGGTCAGTCAGCCTAACATCAATGGTGGGAAAGTTAATGGAATCACTGCTGAAGGAAATTATTGTGGAATATCTTGAATCCATTGGGTTACAAGACCAAGGTAGCAGGGCTTCACAGTGGGGCAGTCATGTCAAACAAATCTGATAGGTATCTTTGACTGGATAACCAAAGAACTAGATCAGGGTGGAGCATTGGATGTGACCTACCTAGATTTCAGTAAGGTGTTCGACACCATTCCACATAAGTGACTGGTTAGCAAACTAGGTAGCTTAGGAATGGGTCAAAAGGTGGGAAATTGGATAAGAAATTGGTTAGGGGATAGACAACAGAGAGTGGCGGTAAACGGAGTTCACTCCAAGGTAGGGGTGTGACCAGTGGGAAGCCTCAGGTATCGGTGCTGAGACCAATCCTCTTTAATGTCTTTATAAGTGACATTGCAGAGGAGCTGTAAGAGAATGTCTGCTTCATTGCAGATGACACCAGAATCTGCAATAGGGTGGACACTCCAGGGCAGAGTGGAAAGGATGAGCAGAGACCTGAGAAAACTAGAGGAGTGGTCAAGGATATGCAACTGGGTTTCAGTGTGGAAAAGTGCAAAATAATGTACTTAGAGCACAGAAACACAGGGACAGAGTACAAAGTAGGTGGAGTTGTATTGACAGCCATCAAGCAGGAAAGAGACCTGGGGGGTAATCATACGGGATGACCTAAAGGTGGTCAGGCAGTGTGACAAGGCAGTAGGGAGGGTGAGTGGGATGCTGGAGTGCATATGGAGGGGTATCACCAACAGAAAGAGGAAGGCGGTGTTGCCTCTGTATAGATCTCTGGTAAGAACCCACCTAGAGTATTGTGTCCAGTTCTGGAGACCACATCTCCCGAAGGACAGAAACAGAGTAGAGGTGGTCCAGAAGAGGGCAACTAAAATGGTGCAAGGTCTGCATATAAAGTCCTATGAGGAGAAAATTAAGGACCTCAATATGTACACCCTGGAACAGAGGATGGAAAGGGGAGACATGATAGATACCTTTAAATACATCATGGGGGTAAATAAGGTACAGGAGAGGAGTATTTTTCAGAAGAAAAGGTGTTCAAGAACAAGGAGACATGCTACGAAGCTGGAGGGTGAAAGATTCAGGAGAGATGTGAGGATGTAGTTCTTCACAGAAACAGTGATGGATTCCTGGAATAGCCTTCCAGCAAAGGTGGTGGGGGCAAAAATATTGGTGTGGTTCAAGAATGCATAGGATAAGCACAATGTAATCATAGTGGAAAGGAAGGGGGTAGGCAGGGCAAGCTGTAGATCAGTTATGGTCTGATATAATGGTGTACATAGGGAGAAATGAGCAGACTGGATGGGCCAAGTGGTCCTTATCTGTCAACAAATTCTATGTTTCTATGAGAGAGAGAGACTCCCCTCGGTGGCGGTCTTTAAAAGGGGATTGAAGGTATACCTTTTTAGACAAGCTTTCAGTGACCTTTGAAGGTCCCAATCCATATCTTTGCCATCTACTGCATGTTGTTTCTGTTTTTTATTACATTTATTTATTTTATGTTGCTGCTGTTTTAACATTTTAATTTTATTTATGCTGCATTTTTAAAGATCTATTTATTACGGTTTACTTTTTTATATAAGTATGATATTGGTGGAGCTGGATTGGTGGTACAGAGGGCAGAGGTGCTGAACATCTCACCTCGCGGCATGCTAGTGACCCAGGTTCAGGAGCAAGCCTGGGTCGTCAGAGGTCGGCATGGGGGGAGGGCAAAGCTCGATGGAGCTGCTGATAGGCAGCTCTCCTCTCTGGAGAGGTGATATGGCATCCCTCGCTCATGGCTGCCCCCTGGTGGAGGCTGAGGGGCTGCACAAGCAGGGTGCCGATGTTAGCCAATGGGCGGCAGAGGAGGGCTTGGCCACTGGGCCAGGGCACATGCGTTGTCTCCACACACATGCGACCTTCTCCCTGGGGCCCTCGGGTAAATATGGGGAGAAAATGAGGAAAAATCCGATGGCAGGATGGCAACCAACTCTCTGCAGGCACTGCCCCTGGACTGGGCATAAGGTAAGCCCCGGTAATTACAGGGGACGGAGCTGGGGGAGCCGGTCTGATGGGGGCCGTATGGGGGAGGAGTATAAAGCAATATACAACAAAAAATTAAAAAATAAACTGTGTTATTGGTTTCGAAATGTAGCTATTGTTTTTTTTTATCACTGTTATTATACCTTGGATAATGCCCTGACCCTCCAAGGAAGGGTGTCTTAGAAATAAACATATTACTACTATAAATCTTCAAAACAGTCTAAGGGAGACCCAACACTTTTACTAAGGAATCTTTCATGGGGGTGGGAGTTCATTTGCTGGGCTTTATGTACAGCCAACTTGTTTGTCACATGGGAACTCAGTGAATGCAGCAACCATGCAGACTATGGGAAAAGAAGAAGAAGTATAAGAATCAGCATTTACAAAGCATTTTTCATACACAATGCATCCCAAAGTGCTTTACAAGCAATGCTAGCTGGAGTGAAGCGACTGAATGTGTAGTTGCGGCCATATCACACATCAACACCCACACAAAGCCTGGATAATTGCATAATCTGGTTTATGGGAAGGGGAATGTTGGCCAGGACACTGGGAATGTCTCCTACTCTTTGCGAAGAGTGCCCTCGGTTCTTTTACTTCCACCTGGACACCCACCAGGACAGGCAAAAGAGACTTCAGTTTAACATCTCATCCAAAGGATGGCACATACCAGGAGTACAGAACCCCCCTAATACTGCACTCAGATGCCAGTGCTTTTTAGGTATGAGTCCAATCCTGGTTTGGGACAAGACTCACCAACCTTCTGGTCCAAAGGTGGATGTGATACCAACCGAGCCACACTGACACCACAGCCCCACAGCTCTTATACAGCACCTCCATTTGTACCAAATAAAGACATGAGGGGAAGGGTGGCGAAGGGGAAGGTCCTTGAAAGGTTTTTCAGTAGCCACTTGCCAGTAAAACATACTCATAGTTGGCATTAGCAGAACTCAGTTACACATCATTCCCTTAAAATGTGGATTCTGGACCTTTAATCCTTTATTACTATAGACATTCTTATTACAGCAGGATATTTTTTCTATAGACTTCTTCTATTCATATTGCTTATGGTTTCTGTGAAGTCATAATCCTCTGCTTGTGACAGCACAACCTGTTACCACAGACATGATTCTGATGTCATAGGCAAAGCAGAGCATTATGATTGCAAAGCAGGAAAAGCAGCAGAGACCAATGAAGTCTTAAGTCTTTATCCACAAAGGGTCAGAAAGCGTCATCAGTGTGCAGAGAGCCAGTGGAAACTAAAAGGTGGCTACTTCATATTCATTGCGCATCCCATGGCAACAACAGTGTGGATTGTTCAGGCCCTCTGCACCTGATCCCTCCAGAACTGTGTCTATACATGCACAACCAATCTGGGCAGATGTGAGGGGACATGCTTTACCACCACTTACAAAATGTTCTCCACAGTGCGGAAGGCCAGCAGAGTGGGTGTGCACTATGCAACATGGGACCCTACTGTAGTGGTGACAAGCTCCATCTGCAAGACCTCCTGCTTAGTTTGAGAGACCCGATTGCCCCTTCCCCACATCATGCTTCTAACCCTCTGAGCTGACATGGAGGATTAAGGGGCATCATTTTATATGCTTTTTAATTTTGAATTTACAAACAGGATATAGCAGTCCTTGAAGGACTGCCATATCACTCAGTACCCTGCTCCACAGTATTTTTTTTTTTTTTGTATTTAAAATTTTGTTGACCAGGTAAAAAGCACTGGTCCACATGGCCCTTTTACAGATTTGACCCGGTTATAGAAACAGGACATGCAAAGCATTAAGATACATACATCCATACATCTCTTGACAATGGAACAGGTAACAAATAATGGATCCATTCACATATCTGGACTGTGTAGTATGGTACGAGCTGCACGCCCATTGGCTCACGCTGTGGACCAATGGGCGTAACACCGTACACTGTCAGCTCTGTGGGGACAGGCGGCAGGCGGTGAAGTGCTGCCACCCGCCACTGACCCGGGGAGAGCGGGCGGGGCTCAGTGGGCGGGTGGGGAGGGGGTACCATGGAGCTCTCCTTATTATTACATATGCCCATGATCAGGCTGCGAGCGGTCCACTGGACCACCAGGGATATTGGACATATCATTGTACATGAATGCCCGTGATCGGGCTGTGAGTGGTCCACTGGACCACCAGGGATATTGAACTTATATATTTACACAGATGCCAGCAATCGGGCTGCAAGCGGTCCACCGGACCACCAGGGATATTGGACAATTAATTGAAACTACATATGCCTGCGATCGGGCAGAGGGGCGCATTGCCGCGCTGTGCAGGGGGCGTCGATCCCTGACATCTGCTGCTGCCTGGCAGGGTGCAAGGTGCAAGTCCCCAGGGATCAGTGCACCTGCATGCAAATGGGGCCATAACGACATGCAAATGGCCCCATTTGTGCCTTGCATACATTATGGCCCCATTTGAATGTGCACTTTTGAATATTGCGGTTGTTGCACATATCACAATGGAACTTGCGCTAGCACATCCCCCTGCTCCACTCTGGCCACTTGCGCTGGCACAGTGCCACTGTGCCATGCACTACAGGTGGCCAGGCTGTGATATTCAATGATGCTGTGCCATGGCGCAGCTCCATTGAATATCACCTAGTCAATGCCCCAGAGCAGCCAAGTTGCGCTGTGCCTAGGCTTGCACCACAGCCTGGCGCAGTCTGAATATCCGGGCCAAAGTGCGAACTGGGACAGCCACAAACTTTGGTGTGGGTCTATTAGTGGTGACTGTCCCCATTAAATAATCTTTCGACAGATCATTGGCAGTAGGTAACAGAATTGCTGGGAACTTTTAAAGGGCACTAACATATGATGATAGAAACTCAAGTACATGGGAAAGTGCCCAGGTTGTTGTCAACTGTTTTTTTTTCTTTGTACCTTTATGTATTTATTTGCAATTTTTGGTCAGGCAGGCACAGTGTGATTAAACCAACTTGGTTTCCAAGTGTGATCTGGGAGAAGAGGATGGAGTGAAAAGGGAGACCAGCTGGGGTGGTATAATACAAATATTCAACAAAATAAAAATACAGCTATAAACTTAATATATAATAATGACAATAATGAGACAATAAACTGTTGCAAAAACAAAACAAAAAAAACAGTAGCCAAGCAAGCACTAATAAGCATAGACAGAAGTGGAATTATCAGAGTGCCAAAAGATTAGAGTGCAAAACACTGTATAAAACAACACAACAATGTATAACCAGGAAGGTGAGTAGACCAGAATTGAGTTGCAGGAGACCTATGACTATGACTAAACTGGTAAAAATTACAAGAAAATAACTTTTACATGTGTTGTATAACAGTGCAAAGTACAGCTGTGACCAATGTTGTGTTAGCTTCTGCTCCAGGGCAGATTGGTAGATAATTTCACAGACAGCATAGCAAGCCATTTACAGAATAAAAGAAAATGGACACGACTAGAGATGTTACAAAGTACACTCTGCCAGCAAAGTTGCAAAATTCACCTTTGCAAATTACCCACTTTGCAACTTTGACACTTCGCATTGGGTTTTACTTGGGAAATGGCTCTTTTTGAGACAAAGTCAGGTGAAGTTACGGCTCAGTTAGGACAAAGTTGTAACTTCGCCTTGACGTTGTCTTCACCTGCCAAAAACTTTGTGAAACACGTTGCACTTCACAAATTTGGGAAACTTCATAAATTATTTCACAGAGTAATATTTGCCAATGCATATCTTTGGACATGGCAAAACCCTACACACCACTGATCACAACTGTATACAGTATGTTGACTGCATAGGTAATGGTAAGTGAATGTACAAAGGTACTTAGGTGACACTAAAGCCAGAAACTAGTGGTACAGCACATCTGATGCCAACTCATATTCTAATTAAACAACAATACAAAACAGAGTGTGGGCTGTACTGGGATAACCTCACACCTTGGGGTTAGAAACACAACCAAATACATACAACACTCCAGACGTGATATTATCCCAGCACAACACATAGTTTGGAGTACATTGTTACTATATACAATGGCTCTTATTTATTAATATTGCGGGGACACAAATGAGCATTTGTAGATGGCTATTAGGCAGAGAACAAGAGTTGGATTGTCCCTTTTATGTGTAGGGACATCAGTTTTATAGTAAAAGTTGTAGAGTTTTATTTTTATTTTTTTTTTTGAGGAAACACTCACCATGTGAAAGCACTGCATCATGGGTATGCAAATAATCAATTGTCTTTTATCACTGTAGTGTGTTATGCAATACCAGGCATTTGGATATGTGCATACCCATGATGCAGTGCAGTCATGTGTGGTGTGTTTCCTCACAAAAAATAAAACTGTAAAACTGATACTATAAAAGAGATGTTCCCACAGTATAAAGGATATGTTCTGACACTTGTTCTCTTCCTAACTATGAAATGTTTTAGCTATGACAACAATTTTTGCCCCCCACAAAATAACTAAATAAGGTTTTCATATGAAACTAGGTTTTTGCTTCTATACTACAATTGCAAAGCTTCAAACTTTTTTGGTAAGAAAAATTGCGGCTTGTTATTTAGTCTGGTATGCAGTCATCTGTATGTTTGGACTTGATGTTTTGAGGTTGTTCTCAGATAATCTCACTGTAAAAAGCTCACACTGACCAATCAGAGTCCAGGACATTTTCTTGTCATGGTATAATGTAGGTCACTAAGCCTCCTCAGTGCTCCTGGGTTGCCTTTCAAAATGGGCTGTTGTGCCTAGTGGGGGTTACCAAAGAATAAGAAAAGTCAGTAATGTGCTTCAATAATGCACATTCCTGTTGCTCAGCAAAGCATATATACTGTACAGTAATTAACCACCTACTGTTACAAACCAGGTTGTTAGAACCATGTGGATCTGATGACATCATAGCACCACTTCTAGTGTGACCTAGTAGGTCTGTGATATCACCAGAACCCCTTGAGGTCCTGTTTCATCTTGCTTAATTGGAATTCCAGTTGGGGCACTCAGATCATCACCCCTTACCACATCTCCTTGTTGCTAACTACTCTAACCTAAGAGGTGTTGAAAGAAGCTAAAGGTCACCCATAGGGAATAAGAGACCCAGACTGGATAGGGAAAAGCTGAGGTCTCCGGATGAGTGGGAAGAGGTGACGCAAGACTAAAAGACACCCCTAATGAGCTGCAACTGACCAAATATCCTCGGATTGAGTGGAATAAGGTTTGAGATGGGATTAAGTGAGGCATCAAATAAAAAAAATGACATAAATGTATCATCTTCCTTTGTTCTAAAATAGTACACATGATAATACCTTTGCCTGTGATAATTTTGCATTAGAAATTCTAGCAAAGGAATGCAACAGGCTTTGCAACAATATTACCTAAAAAGGCATTCAAGTACTTTTGAAAGCAAGATTTCTTGTTTTTTATAGAGGGGCCTATAAAAATGCCCAGAGGAACAACTCTTCTGATGCTTCCCAGATGGCACATTTTGGATAACATTGCTCATTTTATCTGTTACTGTGGCAGACAGTACATTACATTGTCAATCTGATTAAGATGGTAAAGTAGGGTCTGATAACAAGACTTAGAAAAATCTTCAGTAAGTGAGGTAATAGAAAAATCTTTAGTAAGTGAAGTTTAAGTTTCATTACAAATGTATTAAAGTCACAGAGTTCTATCAAATGAAACAAATGTATTGGTACCTGAAAATAAAATCCCAAATTTTCTTGAGAAAGGCAGACAAATTGTTAGAAAACAATATTTTTTTAACTGTCTATTACTTCCCTTGTCACCACTATGACCCCAGTCCTGTCCTTGGCAACCATCCTGCCCTATCACTCCCACCCATTGCTCTCCTTATCATGGCACCTTTGGCCCAGCTATGCTGAGAAATCCTTTGGATATTCCCCCTGGGGCATCAACGGTGAGGGTAAAACCCTGATGGCAAGGAATGTGTGTCAGGCTTGGGCATATTGAGACAAAATCTTTCCATTGTAGAGTGTTTCCTTCCAGTTTTACCCAGCCCCAAAGGATGTTACTGTCAAGGACATCTTGGGCATATGCATGTAAGACGTGCTGTCACACTGATGTCAGTGGCATCCCACCTACCCAACAGCTGCCCAAAGGCCCTCTGACTACACTACCACCTACAAATGTTATAGTACTTGTCATCACAGACAGAACTTCATTCATGAAGAGCCAGTAAACAGGACGGATGATCTATCAACAAGGCAAGGGACAGTTTTCATTTTTTACAGGTTTAAACATATCTTTTGAGCAAGTGGAGAGGGGAAGGATGGTGGAGTGCAGAGGGTGGTGGGATGGGAGAATACAATGAACTGGAGTAGGACAGGTGTGTGGGTGTGGCCATAATTATTCAGCTAGGGTGGGGGAAAGACTTTTTAAAATTACTTTGACTTGAGTGACACAACAATTGAATAAAATACAAAACTTAACTGGAACTGATGGGAGGAGAGAGAGATGGATGTTGTGAGGGTGCAAGGTACTTATTCTTTTGATGGTGCCGGAGGGGCATGGGGCAAAAGATGTATGTGTAAAGGGGAATTTTCTACTTAAAACTCATTCTTAAAAAAAAAGAAATATGCATAGTGCCACCTTCATGGCAGAAGTTTCAGCCCTGAAGCAACAACAATGCTTAGTTCCTGAAAAACATTACTAAAAGAATGAATTATTTATTTCAAAATGTTTCCCCAGGAAAGACATACTGAGCTCATAACAGCTCATTTCCAGATGTGTCCTTGGGGAAAGGGGATGTGGACAGTCATAAACAAACCAATGAAATAGATGTAAAATCAGCAGTATAAAAGATATGTATATCAGGTTTTAACATAGTCTTGGATTGTGAGAGAATAAATTTCAAGTAAGGAACAGAATAATAGAACATGTTAACTAATGGGGGATGAAAATAAAGTGTGATTTAAAGTAATAGGGTCAAAGAAAGTTAAAAGAGGGAAAACAAAAATAGGAAACAAGAGACTTTAAAGAGAGCACAGAAGAAGCGGAGTGAACAGACAGGTGAAGAAAGGACCAGAGCTTAGGGAAACAATGGCCCCTATGCATGATGCCAATGCACCGTGCACACCATTTGTGCTGGTATTGCTAAGATGAAATGCCATGGAGCAGAGTCCCGCAGACTCCACACAGCATTCAAAGAAGGTACGCATGGCACTTACATGGCCGTTCCCCCTGCTGCACAGACAGCAATGTGCCAGTGGCGGGTGGAGGGCGTGGCAGGCATGTGCCCGCACTCCACACCATTCACAAAGGTGCAGAGTGCTGAACAGGGAGGGCACACCTTATGCTGGGTAACACCCAGCCATAAAGGATATGTGCCCCCCAGGATGCCACCGCCAGTCGCAGCACTGAAGTGGGTGTACTGCAGTTCCCCCCACATGACAACCCAGCCCATGGATCTAAAAGAAGGGCTGAGGGTGGCTGACTGGGCACCCACCTGCCCTGAGCTGACAGGGCACATCATGCCCTTTATGGTCATCCATGCCCCATGGGTGCAAGGGATCCATTAGTGGACCAGATCCAGGCATCCCATTGGATTGGTTGCATGCCCGGTCCGTGGAAATGTCCTCCACATGTCTGTGCCCTGGGGGGAGGTGGGGCCGCAGATAGGTGGTGGCCAGTAGTGAATACCAGCCGGTGCACATCTGTCCACAGTGGTGGAACTCCACAGGTGGGTAACTTGCCTCCAGCGTGTATTACCCACCCATTTGTGCATAGGGCCCAATAAGAGAAAGCAGACTGACCAACAGTAGTTTTTCTACAAGGAATAAGGAGGGAAACTTAGAAAGGTAGAATTTGATGGTAGATAAGGAACAACTGACCCATCCAGTCTGCACATGTTCCCTACCTACTGTAATATCGTAGACCGCACTTGATCTCCGGTTTGGCCTTCCCTTTCTAATGACTAAGGTCCCCTTATGCCTATTCCCTGCATTCTTGAATCCTGTCACAGCTTTTGTTCCCACTACCTCTGCTGGAAGGTTGTTTCAGGTATTCACCACTCTCTCTGTGAAGAAGTACTTCCTTACATTTCCACTTAGTATCCCCTCTCCAGCTTCATAGCATGTCCCCTTGTTCTTGTTCATCTTTTTTTCTGAAAAATGCTTCTCTCTTGCACCTTATTTATACCCATGAGGTATTTGAAAGTATCATATACCCCTTCCCCTTCTTTTCTCCAGGGTGTACATTTTGAGATCCTTTAGTCTCTCCTCGTATGGTCTCTGTTGCAGACCCTCCACCATTTTTGTTGCCCTCCTCTGGACTGCCTCTACTCAATCTATGTTCTTCTGGAGATGTGGTCTGCAGAACTGGATATAGTATTCCCATCTTCAGTGAATGATTGAACAGGACTGTCAGAGGTGCAGCCAGCATTTCTCTGAGCTCCTTCAAAATCCTTGGATGTATCTCATTGGGCCCCATTGCCTTGTTCACTTTCTGATTTGTGAGTTACTTAAGGACTATCTCCTCTGTAGATGAACTAGTGTCTACCTAACTTCCTTAGATGCTCCTGTCACTTAACTGAGGGAATGTGAAGTATTACTATGGAGAGGGTAACTGGAATCAAGGAGAGAGGAAAAGGGGGATGTAATGTAGGAGGAAAGAGCACCAAACCAGAATTTAGAAATAAAGGAAACACAATGGGAAAGGTGCCTGGCATCAAGAGAAGGGAGAGAAAGGGTACAGTAGAGAGAACAATGGTGGGTATGAGGGGAACAGTCCAGAACAAAATGACAGAAAGAGTGAAGGAGGGGATCCAGTCTGGGAAGGAATGATTTGGGTGTACTACTAAAGACCATATCACCATAATCAGAGATAGAGGGAATAATCTTTAAGACAATCTCATGGCAGACAGGAAGCCTGACACTCACTTTGTTCCTCTACAGCGCATCATGTTTGGGGTGAAGCTTTTGATGAATGGCATCAATATGAACTGAAAAATCAAGATGATGGTCAAGCCAAACTCCAAGGTACTTAAAGGAGAATACATCTTCTATTGAAGCACCATCCAGGATGTGAAATAAGGGAGAGGGTAGAGTCTGGAAAGCCTCTGAAGGGTGCCAAAAGTCTTAGAAACTGTTTTTTTTTTTTTGGCATTGAGGATTAATTGGTTTGTCTGGAACCAGTGCTGTATATTGTCAAAATCCATCTGCAACTGTGAGGTAAGATCACAAGAAGAGCAGCTAGATACATAAACTACTGTATCATCAGCATACATATGAATGAATGAATGCAGAAGAACAGATGCAGGGGAGGTTATTTAAGAATATGAAAAAGAGAATAGGACCCAGGACAGACCCTTGAGGGACATACGAGCAGATAGGGAGTGGACAGGAATGTAAGTTACCTATCTGGACAGCTTGAGAACTTCCCTCAAGGTAAGAATGGAACTAGCTGACTGCAGAATCAGAATGACCCACTGTTTTATACTTGTTTAGAAGGAGTGGGTGTGCCACCTTGTCAAAAGCTTTAGCAAGAGCATCAAAAATGGCAGATGTGATCAGACCCTGATCCATACCTGAGAGAATGGAGTCAGTGAGCTGAAGGAGGGACACAGAAGTGGGAGGGAGATTTCCTAAAACCAGACTGAAAGGGGGTGAAGAAAGAGGAGGAGTCAAAGAAGGAACATAGTTGAGATAGAACAAGGTGTTTCTGTAATTTGTCTAGGACATGAAGGAGAGAGAGATATGACAGAAGTTGCCAGAAGAGAGATCACCACCCTTAGGGAGAGGAATGATAGTAGCCTGTTTCCAGGCATCTGGCAAAGTAGTAAAAGGAAAGGTTGAGAAGAAGAGTGACAGGCAGAGTGATAGAAGAGGCTGAGAGAAGAAGTTTGGGATCAAGGCCATCATGGCTAGCACTTTTATGTGGATTAAGGGTAAGCAAGGATTTAAGAGTAGCAGAGGTTGTGATAGAGACATTTAAAGGGGTAGGAGGCTGAGAGAGGGAGAAAAAGAAGAGGGGAGGAAGAGATGAAAGAAAGGGCACAAGTAGTAAGGTAGGAATTAAAGGAAGAGACAACAGTAGAATGAGTAGAGATGGGAGAGTCACCCACTTTAAGAATAGAGGATGGAGACTTGGTTGGAGTGGAGAAAAGAGAGTGGTTACCCTTCCAGAACTTGGAGGGATGATTTAAGTTGTTCAGAAGTGTGACTGCAACATAACAAATGTCAGGCAATGTCTCTAGAACGGAGCCAAATCATTACTTCACCTGCAACCCAAGGAAGATGAAAGCCTCGAACTCTAGATTTGCTGAGGGGAGCATGACAATCCCATATAGCCATAAATTTGGAATGAAAGTATTGTAAGGCAGAATTAATATTATCAGCTTTTGAGATCAGACACCAGCCAGTAGCAGTATGGTCTGCTATGAGAGAGGATAATTCCAGAGACCTAAAGGACCTGATATGGATAAATTGGGGGTATTAGGACAATGAATCTTATGCACTCAGGCTATGGATGTTTAAATGGGCAATTTTCAAACCTTTTGGAAGCTGTAGGGATGAAGTAGTGATGGGGCCAGGATTAAGTTTAATGTCACCTGGCAGCAGAAGTATCAAGGTGAAAAAGAGCTCAGAAGAACTAAGATGATGCTTGGAGGAGGGGGTAGGAAGCAGGAACGGAAGAGAGTACAGGGGAAAAGAAAAGATAAAAAGCACTAGAGAGATTCAAGGTGTAGCCAAGGAGCAGGGAGACATTGACACCAATGATGCTAAAATAAATGGAGGAGAGTAGGAGGAGAGGAAGAAGGAATAGTAGGGGAAGAAGAGGGGGAACAGCTAAAGAAAGAAAAGGAGGAAAGAGCAGAAGACTGTGGAAAAGAGATATGGGGGAGAGGAGGGAGATAAACACTATAGAAGTTAACAGCATAGCGGAGAAAGCAACAGAGCAGGAGAATGACAGCAAAGAAACTGCAATAAGGTAAAGGTCAAAACAGAGACAGAAACCAAAACATGAAAGAGCAATAGTAGAACAATAAATAAAAGGGAATACAGGAGTGTTACAATTAGATAAATCAAAAATGTGGGTACTAATTCAATCCATGTCTACTACCAATAGTAAAACTGCAAGCTAAGACCTGTAGCAGTAAATAACTATCAGAGCTGATACAAAAATGGAGCTAGCTAAGAAATAAATTAAAAGGAAGGTCACTTATATCAAGCTAGCCCTACTAGCACAAATAACGAGCTAACTACTGTTATTAGTTAAGAGCAAGTAAGCTAACAGTTAAGACCATGGTACTATATCAAGATATAACTAACTAACAAAATATAGCAGCAGACATTGGAATTACTTACATGCTGCAATACAAAGAGCATTAAATTTGACTTTAGTTGCAGGAATAGTTACATTTAACGATAACATGCACACATAGCAAACTTAAAGATACATGGCCCACAGACAGCACCTACACAGGATGTCTACAAAGAGAAGAAGCTGCATCCTGCAATACTTTCCATCATTATTTTTTATTCAGTATTTATCTCTCCTTGTCTCATATGACTGTCCCATCAACTTGACCCCTCAGCCCCGTCACCAGCCTTCTATTAGTATTTACCCAACTTCTGATTCCTCCATGCTTTGCCCCCATGGTAGGGTCCCTAGGGGCAACAGTCCTCTGACTAGGTCCAGGATTTGGTTGGAGGATGATGCCCAGATGGTGGTGTATGCCTGTATGGGACTGCTATCATCTTGCCAGTCAGGATTTGTTCTCAGGTGTTTCTGCCCCGGGTTGCTGTGTGTGCAAAGATGCATGTATACACCCAACGGCACACAACACACATCAGCAGTGGCTCTTCCCACTGCCTACCTCTGCTGTACAACCCCTGAGCCTCTGCTTGGTGGCAGGTGAACAGTAGAAAAGGAATCCCTCCCTTCTGAAGGAGAATAGTCCAATGGGATGCTTATCATGCCTTCTCAGTTTGGGCCCATACATACTGTGTTTTCTGTTATCAAACCCAGGTCACTGGAGCAGCAAGCAGAAGCACTAGGGATACTCTACATGGCCAGCAACTTTTTTAGGATTTTTAACCACAGTTTCTTCCAATCCAGATATCCATGAGGTGTGAATACTGTAATCTCTAGTTCACCTACACTAGTGTGCACATGGCATATACTGTACACAGAATATTTCATTCCTTGGAAAGAGTAACCTTTCTTGATTACTGAAGCACCTAAATGATTAGGAAACTACTGTAAAAGAGATTTGCTTGATGTTTTATTCCCATAAAAAATGAGAAATGAAAAAATGAAGTGACAGGAGGCTACAATATACAGTACTTGGTGCTGTTTCACAATGCAACTTTTACGGACCCACTTCCTACAGAGACAGAAGCATGGTATTGATGATTAGAGCCAACTGTTAAACTGAGTACCAAATAAAAATCAAATATTTCATCTTTGCAAAATAAATACTGTAACCTTTTATAAGTGTTTGCTCTGCATAGCCACTCAAGTTCAAAACGTTCGCTAAACATCTTTCAAGATCTTTTAATCAAATACACTTTCCCAATGCCAGGAGCCAGGAGGTGAATCAGTGTACAAACAAGAGTAGAGTTGTGCTTGATCATGTTGGGCTGAGCAGAAGATGTATGTTCCACTAATTCTGCCATTCTAGTGAACATCATTTGTTTTATCAAGCGAAAAAATATATCTTACCAGAAAACATTACACCATTTAGGCTTGCAAGTTAATAAAAGTTGTAACTAACAGTCTTTTGTTTTGTACAGCAAAACATGAAAAAATATGCTTCTATTCAGATATCTCTGCAACTCATCATATAATTGAACTTTAAGGGTGACACTGTGATTAACATATCATAAAAATGCTAATTGAAAGTATCAAACTAGAGCAGCTGTGGAGCTCCCCACCTATAAATGTTTTCTGTAACATTTACCTTTATTATCATCTATTATATCCCCAGAGTCTGGTTGCTAACCTCTGTCCCTACATTCAATGACCTCTCCAACACCAGTGCACCTTTTCTGGGGGAAGGGGCAATTTTGCTACCATACCCTAAAGTGCCCCTACCAAGTAGAGATCCAGTGTGTGTGTGTGGGGTGGGGGGGATTGGCAGGCCATTGGGATTCAGTTTGGGCACAGGTGTCACTGCTGTGCCAGTCCTCTAATTTTCACCACATACAAAGCTCCTCCCATCTCTTAATCTGTGCAGCATTCCAATACCTGTTCTGATGGGGTGGGTGCATATGTCATGTAGTGGACCACAGCAACTTGGCCTCCCTGCAACTCACTGTAGGAGGTGATATATAAGTGGAACATGTTAAACCCTCCCCTGAATGTGTTGCTTTTACAGTGCATCCAATACTTCTCTGCTCTGGGAATGGAAGTCCAGTCCAAAATTTGACCCCATGTCTCCTACTCGGAAGCACAATGCAGTTCGTCAAGTAACACCAGACCAGGTTTAATCTTTATATTTTTACTAGCCTAAAAATGAATAGTAGGGACATTTTAGAGTTCTTGAAGAGGTTAAGATGTTCAAATTGACCTTCCCCAGTTTGAAAAGGAAACATAATCAAATTACACAAATTTTATATCACAATTACCCAAAACCATATACTGTACATCTTTGATCATTGCATCTTAATGGAGTTCTTGTTCCCTATAGTATGTACATCACTTTGCACTTTTTGGCATTCAGTTTCAACAGTCAGACCATGAACCACCTCTCTAAACTTTGCAAGTCCCTCTGCATTCCCTTACTTCATCCTCACTGTCTACCCTGCCACACAGCATTGTGTTTTCCGCAAAGAGACACATCTTTGCCTGTATTCTTTCTCCTATATCACTGATGAACATATTGAAAGGACTGGTCCCAGGACAGACCCCTGCACTACCTTACTCTTGACCTAATTTTCCCCCAATTTGACCCTGTATACCACCACTCTGTGCTGTCTCCCCTCAACCAGCTTGCTACCAGTTTAACTAGGTCCTTGTGCCTATTTGCAGCTCTGATGTAACTGCATATATATATATATATATATATATATAAATATACACACAATACAGTCTCTCTCTCTCTCTCTCTCTCTCTATATATATATATATATATATATACACACACACACACACACACACACATATACATATATATACTTATTTTTCTATTGTTTTAATTTCAATGGATTCAATGAAAAAGAAAGTTTTACTCTCAGTTTGCTTTCCACAAATACATTGAAATTGAAGACTGAGTTAAGATTAAGGTCTAGCAGAAAAAATAACCTCTAGAACCTAGTGGGTTCTAAAATTTAGAGCCTACAGTCAAGGCCAGCAGAATGTTAAATTTTGAATTTTCCACCTAATGCCATATGCTTGAATTTCTCAATTGCCAGTGCCAGTACTTTAACTTTACACCTCATCTGTGCCCCAGTTGCTATTACAGCCTGTGCCAGTAGAGGTCTCCAATAGTTCATTTGCATTTTTGTCTGTCTGTGCCCTCAGTGCACCTCTGCTACAGTAGCACGCACTAACCAGCCCATGAGGTCCTGTAGTAACATTTGTTTGTCTGATCATACTGACTAATCCAGTGTTACTATAGAGTTTTTGAAAACACTGTTAAAACACCAGTTAGTCATTTATTAGTTATATTCTTTGCAAAAAAACTGTGTTAATGCACCAGTTATCATAACTTAATGCCACAGAAGTAGGGAAGTATGGCGTTAGGGTTCCCAGCCCTAACTCCCCACCTCCACCCCCCAAGCAGGAAAAGGAAAAAACATTGGGGTTTTGGGTCTCTGGAGTCTTAGTGAATCAGCAGTGGGGTCTTGCTTGGGGTTGTGTACCATAAGTCAAGTCAAGTCAAGTCAAGTTTATTTATAAAGCGCCTAATAATAAAGGTAAATGTTACAGAAAACATTTATAGGTGGGGAGCTCCACAGCTGCTCTAATTTGATACTTTCTATTAGCATAAAGCACCATAATGCTCATCCCTCCTCCCCAAGACCATAACCTCCAGTCTGAAGCACAAGGTACAGGTCCAAGTCAGTGCCTCACAGCGATACACTCTTCAAAGGTACTGAAATATGTCTCACCGCATGTTGCCAAGAAAAATCTGTTGTAGCTTTCTTCATGCAGGGCCCTGCAGGCCCTGCATGAAGACATGACTCTATGTGTGATATTGTTTGTTCAGGGAAAGGGGTGGACATTAGGGCTGAGAACCCCAAGGAAGACTCCACCACTGATTCACCAAGACTCCAGAGACCCAAAACCCTAATGTTTTTTTCTTTTGCTGCTTGGAGGTTGGGAGTGGGGAGTTAGGATTGGAAACAACACCACATCTCCTTACTTTTGTGGTGTGCAATTTCCCTAACTGGTGTATTAACAACGTTTTTTGCAAAGAATTTTCTTTCTTTTTGAGATAGTGGAATCAGATAGGAGGCAGTATAGTGCAGTGGTTTAAGGCTCTGAGCTGCAAACTTGGAGACATGTGTTTGAATCCCACAGCCCCCACTTGTATACTGTGTGACCCACTGCAAGTCACTTAACTTCCTTGTGCTCCCAGTTCACACCTGCAATCAAGCTTCAGCTTAGTGTGTCTCTCTCGGAAAAAAAAAAAAAGATCCTCATTCACGCAGGTCCCTTAGGTTCCTTCTTGAACAGATGCAGATGCCCTGCACCAAGGGAAGACTCTGTTGCCTAAATAGATAGATAGATAGATAGTTGGTTCACTGGCCTCACTGCAGCCTGCAGCAAAAGTTCCAGCTGTGGTTGCAGAACTCAAGAAAGTCCCACTGTTCTCATACAGAGAACATGGATGAATGGATGAATGGCTCCTCTCACTAAGCTAGGCATTCTGGATTTTGGGGTGCCCAGACAAGGTATTTCTAGAAAAAAAAACCAGCAGAATCTAGCTAAACGGGTCCTATTTAGGTAGGTTCAGGTGTTTGTTTTTTAAATATTATTTTTTTTATGTATTTTCAATGTTGGGAGTCTCAAATGAGAAAAAAACCGCAGCCAACATAATCAGTATTTTTGTCAGCGTGAGAGGTAAATCATGAAAATAAGCAATTGTGATCTTTTTTCTTTTACCATTTACATCAGGACATTAACTGTAAAATCTTTGCAACTCTGGAACTGTATAATATTTTTTCTTGAAGCCTTCCAAAGGCACACCCTTGGCATGGGCCCCTTCAACCCTGAAAATGTCATGAAAAAATTCCACACCATCTACACTGTAGGTGAGAGTAGAAAATACCCAGTGTTAAGTATAGGGAAACCAAACATGTTTTTGTTTTCCATTTTTGGTGCCCCATATCTTGAAAACTGAACAGGATGCCTTCGAGAAACTTTCCATGTCTTGAGACTCTGGCAGCCTGACCACAATTCACCATATTTTGGGCTATTTTGTCAAATGTAGACCAAATTATTAGTGTACAAAAATTGGTGTTTAACATTAATAAGCCTACTAAACCATAACTATAGGGGTGCTACCATGGCCCTATAATACGGCACTAACACAGAGTATATACTGTTGCAGTCCACAATGCATGTTTCTATCTGCCTTAATCTTACAGCAGACCTGCTTGACTTTTGGTGTGTGATGTGACCCTATGCCCACTATTCCACATAACTAATCTTCTGTGCAGAAGTAGCCGAAAGTGGACACTCTCCACCAAGAGCCATCCTGTACACCTTCACTACCCCGGATGCAAGGGTGAAGTGGATAGCCCACCTGTAAACAGTCAGTGCACTCAAACTTCAACATGTTATTACACTATTACAAAATTAATGTACACATTTATTTTCCTGGACATTATGGTTAATGAAACTTGTTGCCTCGACTGTTGTAGCAGATGGAGAATCTTGGGCTAATCATGGTGGTTCACCTACTGCATATGGAGTATAGGAGCTGTATTTCTCAAAGCCCAGTAAGCCTGTACACTATAGCATCCAAATAGACAGACCTCCTCTCCCACCACTTCTGACTCTGGAATCAACTGGGGAGTCCTACAGTTATAGTAAGACCTGGGCTGAACCCCAGGCCCTTTGTTGGATATTTTGTACATACAGTATTATACAATGCAGTACTGCATATTCAATTAAATCAATAGTGTTACTTCTTTGGGATACATGACCGCTTTTTTTTTCTTTAGATGCCTAAGAATGACCTCCCATTAATAAAGTTTGAGTGATGTGATATGTAAATAATAAATTAGCATATAATTTTCATTTATGCAATAGGCATGGACATAAATGGAGTGTGGTAAATCTGTTTCTCTGAGTAACTATGCAGATAAATGTAGAATCATACATTTATGTAGATGGTTACTATGTCACCATCCATTTATGTACACAGTTTCTACATCATCTCCCACCCACCCTCCCCTACTAGCCAGCACTACATTCACACACTTTAACTTTTATCTGTTCCTTACACACATAATCTCATCTCAAGATGCACACACACACAGACACACACACACACACAGACACACACACATATATACCTCATCTCTAACTGCCCCTGATATGTACATTTCATTGTACCTACATACTCTGGGACGTGCTGTTAAAATGCTTATGGATCGCACATCTACGCTGCCACAGTGAAACCATTACAGCGTTGCCCCAACAGTGACATCCAACATCCCAACAGGTATGCCACAGGAACAGGTATCGTGGGGCGATATGCAGAACTGCTGCGGCCTCTGACCTCAACAACACAATGGTCCAAATGGCGAGAAGGTGCCACAGCTTGCGTCAGTGAAGGGTGCATCTACAGATGTGCAGGTGCTGTGTGGCATGGATGGTGGGTCCAGCAGCAGGCAGACTAAGGACTGCAGTGACAGGCTTGTAGACATTGTGGAACAGTATGAGCAGTGATGCCTCTTTGACTACATGCTGAACATCACACTGAACATCAGGCTGCAGGTCAAGTGGCCATCCTTGCATCATGAGCCAGGCATGTCTCACACTGTATGGAAACAGGAATCCCAGTGGATGAGTGGCTAGACTGTTGCCTCCCCGACATGTGTGGTGGTAGTGTTAGATATGTGTGTTCACCGGGCCCTATCTGGCCCCTGCCCATGTGTATGTGGCCGAGTGTTGTGGCCATGCACTAGTAAACATGTCTCAAATATACTGTGTCTGGGGTGGGCATACAGGCTGGGTGTCCACAGTTGGGGGGAATAGCCCATTGTGCTCTGTGGGGGCTGTTGCACATCTCTGCCCTGTGGGTGGGGGCACCATGTGGCCCTTTGTGGCTACAGAGGGGTACCCCTACATCCCACCCACTGTTGTTGCATGGTGCTGAGGCCGTGGTGTTGCTGGGGGAGGTACAGGCTGTATGTGCAGCGGGGGCGGGGGCAGCTCTGCCCTGGGTGGTGCTCCAGCTGAGGATGGCTCTGTGCTGGGGGGTGGACTACCAGGTGTTCTGTCCACAGAGGAGGGGATTGCTCATCCTGGGGTGGACGGAGCTCCAGTTGTGGGCAGCTCTCTGCTGGGGGGGTGGCCTACCAGTTGTTGCTACCATGAGGGGGGGCTGCTCTGCCACAGGTGAGGGCCCTGCTCCTCACATATCAGTCAGTCATGCTCTGTACCACAGGTCATTCACTGTGCAGGTGGTTGGTGTTTTGGTATGTGATCTGTGGTACCCACGGTGAGATTGCAGGTGATGCTGCGGTGTCACTGTGGTGGCTGTCGGTGGTTTCACTGTCATGCCGGCATCGTAGAGCCCTGTTAAAACAAGCTGCTGAGTTGTCCAATTTTTTTCTATAAATCAACCTGTAAGTCTAATTCTCTTCCCTTGTTTCCCCTGTGCATGGCACCAACTCTCATACTGCTGCTTTCGAACTACACTGCATTACCTTTCAAGAAAAAAAACAGTACCTTTTAAAGAAAAATAATGTTTAATGTGAAGCAAAGTCAGCCACCACTTCTTTGCAACTCACTGCTTGCTCTGGCAGCTCCTTTCTTGAACTTGCCAACCAACTGACATTGTATTTTATGGTGCTGCCACCACCACTGCCCTGAGAAGGTTAGGGATTACTCTTAACAAAGCCTGCAAGGTACTTACTGGTGCTAGTAGGAACCCACATACCTGTGACCTATATGCACAGTCCAATTGACTCAACCTCCAGAGCAGAATCTCCTATCACACCTGTCTTACTGCCAAAAAGATCTCTTTTAGGGTTAGCACTCTGTCTGCCCAGCTGCTCCTCAACAGGGCCCACAATAACACGCGCTGCATGAGAAGTGCACACAACCTAACTTTTCAAGTACCTTTGTGCCGGACATCTCAAGGGCAAAGAGCATTTATGTACAGAGCACATAGCTGGTTTAACAATCTCCCTGCACACCTTCAATCTACTCCCAAAATTGATCCTTTCAAAAACTGTCTTCGACAGCACCTAGCCAACCGCAGCAGCCATGACTACCCCACTTAACACTGGTAGCCCTCTGCTTATACCTATCCTGCCATTTTAATGACATCATCATTTTGGGCTGCTACTCTGTGTCACCACTGAATCTATGGTCATCTGCAATGTTTCCCACACTATAACCTGGAAAATCGCCACTATTATCCCCTGTCTAAAGTTAACCTCCACGACTGCTCTTTCTTCTTCTTTTCTTCCTCCACCTATTGGCCTGTTATGCCTCATAATCCATCACTATTCTAGTTTGCTTCTAACTGGCTTTCTCTACCTGTACACCTGCCCTCCACCAACTTCTAGTTACCTTTTTAACCCTAGCACTTAATATCAGTATTATTATGTATTGTATGTACTAGATTTATTTTCAGATGTCTCCTGGGTTTATTTTACCTCACCCAGCCTGCTTATTTGTACTCAATGTACTCATGCCAGTTACTCCCTCCTCTGTATAATTTCTTCCTTATTGACATGGAGCCTTTGTAAAAGAGCCCCTGGCTCAGAGGTCTTAATTCTGAGATTCAATAAAATAAAAAAAAAAACTGTAATCTGCAGCTTTACTGTTTCTTTTTAACAGTACTGTAGGAAGGGTAGCGGGGTGCTCCTACCAAAAAAGCAAGCCTCCGAGGCACATTTTTCCACTGAAGCTCATGTTCTAATTGACTGCTGCCGCTTTAAATCTTTTTTTTTAAATTATGGTTCTGTAACTACAAATGACTGTCAGCAGGGGTGCATGTGGGGACCAAGGACCAGCAAGTGGGAGGGAGGGATCACATGGTTGCACAGTCTACTGCAGAAAATAATAATCATGTTGTGCAGTGCAGTGGTGATGCTGAGAAAGAGTAACTGTGAGCGGGCCAGTGGGACGCCCATTAGTATAAAAGGTACGAGCGGAGCATCTGGCACTGAGTGAGAGGTGGTTTGTGTTGGAGACAGGGAGAGTGTGGGGCAAGTTGCTGAGCGTACTAGCGTAGAGTAGTAGACAGTTACAGAAACTAAAAAAAGCGAGAGTCAGAGAGGAGAGATGAGTCATGAGAGACAGAGAAGACAGAAGAGATCCTTGTCTTATATTTTTTTTCATCACTTGTGTAATGTAAGCATAAGCAGAATGCACACCACACTAAGTACTCTGTCTCTTGTTGTCCATGTAGACAAGACTAGTAGTTGTCACTCATCAGTGACAGAGTGTCAGTAGTAAAAAGTGATGGCACTGCAGACAAGCAGAAGAGTAGACCTGGCGAAGCGATGAATAATTCCAAATTAATTTCCAAATCCAAATTGTGAGATGATGAGATGGGATCTATGTGGTAAGAGCGCGGGGGTGGGGGGTTTGATAGTCTCACTCAGGAAGTCAGAAGACAAAGATCTGTTTTCCTTGCCATTGAATTATTGGGCCTGGCCGGGCCTGTCTCGGAGTTGGCTCTGCTGGTGGGTGGGTGGCGACTGTGTAGTTCACTTTAACTTCATGCACTGGACTTGGGACTGGGATGGGAGTGAAGATTTTGAAGCAGTTGCCTCAGCCTTGGCCTGACTGCCATGGCGAGGGCCACAGCACACCATCCCTTCTGTCCACCACATTGTTATATTTTCTTTTCTTTCCTCTTGACCTGTGTCCCTCCTGCACTCCCATTCCATTCCCTTTTGGGTTTTTTTCATGTCCTTTCCTTCTGATTCTCCCTAGCCGAGTCCTTGTTCCATTCTCACCCCGCCACCCACACCTGTCTTGCTTAGAAAATGAGGCCTTGCCTAGTTGTCTTGGATGCCATGTGAGGGGATCTGTACAGTTTAGATCATAACATATTACACAGATACATAGATACATAGACAGTGTCAGCAGATAAGGGCCTATGGCCCACCCAGTCTGCCCATTTGAGCTTGTAAGTTCAGTTTGTTTTCCTAGAAGTCTGTTGCACCTTACCCCGACCTCTGGAATTCCTTTATGTCTATCCCATGCATTCTTAAATCCCGTGATTGTTTCAGCCCCCACCACTTCCTCTGGCAGGGTGTTCCACTTGTCCACCACCCGTTCTGTGAAGAAATTCTTTCTCATGTTTCCTCTGAATCGTCCTCCTCCAACTTCATCCCATGCCCTCTAGTCCTGGAACATCTTTTTCGCTTAAAAATAGTGTTTTCCTGCACCCTGTTCCTCCCTGTAAGATACTTGTATGTCTCTATCATATCCTCTCTCTCCTCCTCTCTCCAGGGAGTACATGTTCAGTTCCTTCAACCTGTCTTCATAGGACTTGTGATGCAATCCATGCACCATCTTTGTTGCCCTCCTCTGAACCTTTTCTACCCTGTCTATGTCCTTACGTAGGTATGGTCTCCAGAACTGTACACTGTACTCCAGGTGGGGCCTCACTAGTGTCTTGTATAGCGGAATTATGACCTCCCTTTCCTGCTGGTAATGCCCCTGCCTATACATCCCAGCATCCTATTTGCTTTACCTGCTGCCTTGTCACACTGTTTCTACCTTGAGGTCATCAGAGATGATAACCCCAAGATCCCTTTCCTGCTTGGTGCATGCTATATCCTCACCCCCAACTGATATATTGTGCCAGGGTTTTTGTGCCCCATATGCATTATCTTGCACTTTTGCATTGAATTTCAACTGCCAAACCCCTGACCATTCTTCAAGTTTCTGCAGGTCGCTTCATTCTGTCTACACACCTCTGGTGTGTCTACTCTGTTACAGAGCTTTGTGTCACAGTCTAACAGTGAAATTCTGCCTTCTAGGTCCTGCGCCATGTCACTGATGAAGATGTTGAATAGGACCGGTCCCAGCACTGATCCCTGTGGTACCCCACTGGTCACTCTTCCCTCTGTGGAGTGACAGCCATTTACCACCACCCTCTGTGTCCTACCACCCAGCCAGTTACCTACCCACCACACTACTGTCCTGCCCACACCCATATTCCCCAGTTTGTGTAACAGTCTTCTATGTGGCACAGTGTCAAAGGCCTTGCTGAAGTCCAGATAGGTCATGTCCACTGCCCTCCCCTGATCCACCTCCCTAGTCACCCAGTCAAAAAATTCAATGAGGTTGGTCTACATGACCTCCCCCTGGTGAAACCATGCTGCCTTGGGTCCTGTAGTCCATTGACAACCAGATGTTCCACCAATCTCTCCTTCAGTAGTGCTTCCATGATCTTCCCCACTACCGAGGTGAGGCTGACTGGTCTGTAGTTCCCTGCTTCCTCTTTGTTCCCACTTTTGTATAAGGGGACTACATCTGCTGTCCTCCAGTCTTTGGGTACCTCCCCTGTTTCCAGTGATCGGCTAAACAGGATAGCCAGATATTAAAAGTTACATGTATCTGGATTGGCTTGGGCTGTGGAGGGGAACTGACGGGAATCAGGGGAATGAGGGGATTTGGAGTGGGACTCCTTCTGGCTATAGGGATGCTGACTGGAGCAGTTGGGCTGGCTCAGCTGTACTGGGGGGGGGGGATGCTGTGCAGAGGTTATTTACTGGGCAGAGGAGAGGGGCTATACTGCCAAGGCATACTGAAAACTGGTATAGGCTAGGCAGAATGTTTTTTCCCTAATGACACTTCTCATTGCACCATGGGGCCCCTACACTGTCTCTCACCAGGGCTAACTAAATGGGCCCTTGCGGGAGTCCTCAAGCTCAAGCACCCTATCATGCCCTGTCAGGCCTTTTTTTTTTTTTTTTAGTGCCTCGCCTAGACACTGCTTCTTGGGGACACTACTACATAATGTATCCCATCCCCATCCCACAGCAGGACCCCCCACCAGACAAGCTACCCCCTGCAGCTGTCCCCTCCCCACAAGTCAGGCAAGAGCCAGGAAGCAGAAAATCCACAGCAGAGAACTGCTGCTCAGTGCTGTCAGGGTCCCACAGTAAAACTTCTGGCAGAAAAGAAAGCTCCCCTCCCCTCCCTTTATCTGTGTCCCCGACTCACTAGGTCTGCTTGGCTTGCATCCATGAACATGACAGTTTTATTAATAATTTATAACACTGTGTAGACTGAGCGTGTCACCTAAATCATGGATGTCAGTTGGCCGCTTCTGGATCTTGACATCTGACAGTTTCTACAGCGCTAATACATTACATATAAAAATACCTGCCATGTTCGTGGTTGCCAGCAGAGTATATGAGTCTGAGCTGGGGAAAGACAGAGGGAGGGAGTGGACTAGAGGAGCTGCGCTTTTTTTGTATGCCAGAAGTTATACTGCGGGACCTTGGACAGCACCATAGCAGCAGTTCTACGATGTGAATCTTACGCTCCTTGGCCCTCTCCCAACTGGGGGGGGGGTAGAGAAAGATGCAGGGGTGATTTTCTATGGGAGGGTTCCTGCGGTTGGGGGATTGGATACAGTCAGAATATTGTCTGGCGAAGGGATGCCACTACAGAAAGAGTGGTCCTCTGGAGGGATGCTAGACTTGGGGCTGCATACCTCTCAACTTCTTGCCTCATGAATCAGGGACAAGACTTAAAATAATCAGGGACAAAGACCTAAAATCTTGGACACATGTTTTAAATTGGCACTATTCGCTCAGAAAGCTGATAGAAAAAGGGGATTTGTGTTCATCTGCATTTTCTGAAGAAGAATAAGTCTGTAACTTTAATGTTTTACATTATTTCATGATTTTAACCACCCCCTACCCCACTGTTCTCTACCATAAAAACACAACCTTTATGATGGACAAATGCAAATTTTGATGCAAAATCATGGACAGTTTAGAGGTACGTAGGGTTGATCTAGTTGCAGGGATTGTTCAGGTGCATGGGCGCTGGTCTTGGTGTAGGGTGGTGGTTCAGCTATAGGGAATGCAGGTGGCTAAGGTGAGTGTGGTGTTGTGGAGGTGTTCAAGCCACATGTAGGATGGTTGGGGCGGAGTCTGGTTATGGTCTAGAAGGGTGGTCAAGCAGTATTGAGTGCTGGAGATAGTCTAGCTGAAGGGAAGATGGTCGAGGGTGGAGGCTTTTCCTTCTGTTAGGTGGTGGCAATTCCACTACAGGGGTAGTGGAGCCTGCCATTAGAGCTGAGTGAGTAGGCTCAGGGGGATACATCCCCCTATGTGAGGATGGGTGGTTGCAGGTGGGGCATCTCAGAGGTTTGTGTGTCCAGCACTCGAGAACTGCATCTATGCCACTGAGGTGCCTGTATATGTCCCCATGAGCCACTCTTGATGGAACTGTTGGTCAGACAGTTGTCCACAACAATTGCAGCTGCACTGCACACTCTGATGATAGCCAGCCAGCATCTTCTACTCCCATACCTCAGATTCTATGGGAGCAAAGATTTCCCTGAAATAAGGGGTAGGGAACGTATAACAAAAGTATGTTTTTCCTTCAAGAAAAGCCCCAAAACTCACCACAAAGCATGTATACAACCTAGAGCTTCTGGGGGCCGCACCACCAGCTGTTTTCGGGGGGGGGGGGCAAAATTAGTCTCTTGCCCAGGGCACCAAAATGCCTTCCTACGGCTCTGCTTTTTAAAGCCTGAGCTGCCGACAGTTTTCTTTCCCTCAGTGCAGCAACCCACAGTACTCTCTTCAGATTATTCACATCAGATGGCATACTCCTTTGAACAAAAAAAAAAAAGAAAGATAACATATTTTTTTTACATAAAGCCTAAATTGCCACATAACTGAACCCGCACTGCCCACATTCTGTTCATGCCACATTAGGCTTCAGTATAAAACAAAATCAGAACATCTTCTCTTTGCTCCCTAAAACTGATTCACTGCTGATAACCAGGAAAGAGTTTTTCAGCCACTCTCTCTAAGCAGTGCCACCATCGTAGCATTAAAGAAATAGGCTCCTCAACACTAAAGCCATGCAGCTGCTGCCAAAATCAGCATTGCTGTCATGATGGTACCTTCTTAGCAACATCCACAGCAACAGGGTACACAGAACAGGGACAGACACTAGTTTACTGAATAGCCTGCATATTTTATTGATTTTAAAAACAGCTAAAAACAAAATAACAGACAATACAAGGTCACCGTCGATTGCTAAAATGAAATACACAACAGGGTCCTTCTGGAATAAACTATTTATTTCCACTCAGGCTGTTTGACCTTGGGCACATCACTCATGGCTTACATCACCCACGAGTTTACCCAAGGTCAAACCGCTCTTGTGAAAATAAATAATTTATTCCACAGGTCCCTGTTGTATATCCCTTCTATACTGAATGCACATGGAAATTATAATATGTACAGGAGGATCACTGTAGGATCCTTTTTTGAACCATAGAACTAGTTTTGCCCATTATGAATGAGTCAGTTCAAACAGTACAGAACTAGGGTTGCATCCACTGTTTTGAGCATGTTGTATGGCAAGTTTAGAATAGTGACATACAAAGGAAACGAGAAGGCAGAATGAAAACATGCCTTACAGTGAACTTTTTCCTTCAGAATAAAAAAAAAGATTTTTTCAAAGAGAGGGTTGTGGATGCATGGAACGGCCTTCCGGACGAGGTTGTGGAGTCAAAAACAGTGGTGGAATTCAAGCATGCATGGGACAGTCATAAGGCAATTCTAGGGGGTGGGGGTAGGAAGAAGAAGGCTGTTGGTTAACTAGGATCTGCAGCTTATCCATTAGGTAGGCAAAACAGGCAGACTGGGTGGGCCAAGTGGTCCTTATCTACCGACAAATTCTGTTTCTATAAAGAAAAAAAGCTTATCAGAGCTCAAAATGTTAGTTAATATAGTGAAGTGGAATAGGTTTATGGTAGCTCTTAGCCAATAAAATTGTAAGGATTGAGTTAGTAGTGCTCAGTAATGGATTTATGAACCAGTATCTAAACAGCCATTCTGCATTCCAAGTGATTGAGAAGCTGTACTTGTCACGTAATAGGGAATAAACTTTATACAAAAACTGTAAGTATATAGTCCGGTATTTTGCAGCATCTTATCAGCTACAGGGTTAACCAAAGAAAACTCTGAAAGAAGTGGAAAATATTAGTTAGCAAAGTAATCACATGGCATCATTGCCACTACGTTACACAGCTGTTTTCTTCTCAGCCCAGTATCTATTTTTGTACTGAGAAAAGTAACACATTGGACAAGTTACGTAAGCAAAACCCACAAATAAAAGTTTGTTACTGTATGCTAGTCCCTTTTATGCATAACATTTAAGTGATATCAGTTCCACCCATTTAACTGGACTACTTAATATCAAGTTCTTTACAAGATTACTGAATTAAAATAGATAATGATATACATGGATGAATATTATACTCAAATTACAAGACACACATTAAAATAATACTAAAATTGCCATAAGACAAGCTGAAAAGTATATAATATGGTGGGTCCTATTCTGAGTCGCAAAGTGTAGAGACACAAAATGAGGTGCAAATAGCTGCCCATTGTACCTACATAGAAACATAGACTTTGTCAACAGAAAAGGACTGCTTGGCCCATCCAGTCTGCCCAGATGTTCCCTGCCTAATCTGTCTCCACAGATCCTAAGTTGTCCCCAGCGACCCTCCCTCCTGCCTGCCTATTTTCTAATACACTCCTATGTCTATCTTGCTAGTGGTCTGCCCCACTCCTCTGTGAAGACTGAGCAGAACAACTTGTTCAGGATGTCTGCTTTTCCCTGGTAATCTTCTGTGCTGTCCCCCCCGCCTTCAAATCCTCATTTACCCTCCCTTGCTTTCTTCTTCTAACTTATGTATCTGAAGATTTTCTTATCCTCCTTAGTGACCCTTTTGATCATTCTTTCCTCTGTTTGCAACTTTGTTCTCCTTACCACCTTGCCTGCTTCTCTCTGTTTTACTAGGTATACATCCTGGTCCTCCACCCTCTATATTTCCTTATACCTCCTGAATGACACATTTTTGTCTTTCACCACCTTTGCCTCTTCCTTAGAGAAACATTAACAGTGTATTTTTCCTTCTGCTTGTACTCACTTCCTTCACACAGAAGTTAGTTGCTTCAATTATACCCTCACTTATTTCTGCACATTATTTCTCTACTTCTCCCTAGCAATCTCCCCTTTAGGCAGTTTCTGAGGCAGTCCCTCATCATACCAGGAGTCACAGTAGGAATTATAGAAGCTGAAAATGCTGTGAACTTATTTCTTTAAACTCCACCCTCCTAATATCCAATACCCTTGTCCTCATGTGATTAGCCTCTGTTCTTAATGCTAAACCACACTGTACACTGATCACTGGTACCCTGGGGACTGCCCACTGTAATGTTTGCATTGCTTCCCTTGTTTGTAAGCACCAGGTCTGGCCTATCTCTAGTGGGTTCCTAGACTAGCTGCCTAAGAAAAGCTTCTTGTAGGAAGTCAAGGATTGCCCTACACATTGAAAGAGCTGCAGTTGAAAGGCTCCTCTTCACATCCAGCAGACTGAAGTCACCAGTTAGCAGCATCTCCCTCTTGCTCACAATTCTGATGATGCCATCTGGAAGTGCCATATCCAGCTCTTCTCCTAGTGCTGGAGACCAGCATGCTACCCCGGTGCAGTTAACGGCCCCATAGTCTGTCTCCCGGGTGACCCACAGTACCTCCTGCTCTTACTTCTGGTGCTTCTGTATCTCCATGGCCTTGATGCACTCCCTCATATATAAAATAACTCCATCTCCACTCCTTCCTGCCTTGTATCTCCTGAACACAGAGGAGCCCATCATGGCCATGTCCCAATTATGCTGCTTAGTGCACCACAACTCCATAATGGCCACTAAACCCATGTCAGCCTCCACATTTTTGAGCCATTCATAAAGGTTGTTATTATCTGCAAAAGAGAGTGCCACCTCTGCCTCAATGGCAATGAAAATTGGCTGCCATGTATGGTTTGTTCCCACTAACATACTGGCTAGCGACACCCATGAAAGTCTGAACATCACATATCATGAGCACCTCACAGCTCGTGGGCATGGGCATAGGCACTGCCACTAGATGTCTTTTTCCATCCACCCACCTTGTACCATGAGACCCTGTTCTTGGCATTCTGCCCAGTGGCTGAACAATCAGTCTGTCTAGCATCACTAATGAGCAGATCTCTCTAACCTCCTCCCTGTTGGTCATGCACCCTGATGTCTAATATAGCAAGATGACTGTATGAGTGAATGGGGTTTGTTGTGCTGCAGGTTGGTGGGGAGGACTAAGTTAGACTGGATTAGGTGTCAGGAGAACAGTGGCCCACTACATACACTGAAGTATTAGGAACGGATGTGTCCAAGTAGGGTGTGTAATTTAAAATATGCGGTTCACTCCTGCAACAATGCCAGGAACGAATGATTTTTTAACACACGTGTGAGAGAATGAGAAATAGGTGGCAGGTGGGAAAGGTCTGGTGTGGGGAAGGGGTGAATCCCTTTTAAAAATGTAGAGATACTTTACTGCAGAACAATCAGACACCAGAGTCTAACAGCCCTGTTAGACCCTGGTGTCTGGCTTTTCTGCAACAAAGTATTTTTACTTTTTTCAGTGGGAGACAGCACATGACTTTGTGGTGAGCCTGTATCAGCATGGTTTGCTGTTTTTTTCTGATCGGTGGTTACCATGAGTTTCAGCTGCACCGGGTGTGGTCCCTTGTTGTACACAGTGCAAAGTATGAAAACTTCAAAAAAAAAGTACTTGCACACTCATACAGCAGCCCCTCTCCTGAATCTTAAGTTGATTTTTCTCTCTGGTGCCCAGTGGGAACACTCTCCTCCCATGCTGCAGTTCCCTGTGGGATCCCTGGGCTCCCATGGTGCCCCCCCCAATTGCTGTTTCTTGTGTGGTCCATTCTATATGTCATATCCTCTGCTATATTTACATTGTTAATGTTTGGCAAGAAGTGCCATTTTTCGCAGCGACCAGTATACATACATAATAATAAAAGATGCAATGTACAAATTTATATTACTTAAAACACGAACAATCTGGACATATAAATAGCATATTATACAATCAGGTTTTAAATGCAATAACCTTTACTCACCCTAGCACAGATTCAGGTAAATTATTATAGTAGCTAATAGCCTTGTATTTAAAAGATCTTTTGCCAAAGGAAAATAAAAACAGAGGAACCGAAAAGACAACTTGTTTTTGCATGCTGTTAACAAAAAATTTTAACACTTTTAGGAAAGATTTCCATTGCAAATGAGGCATAAATCCCGGTGTAATATTAGGCCAAAAAAACAGAAAAAACAGAAGCTTTATAATTGAAATGATCCTTCAATGAGAGACAGCCAAACACCCTACAGGGAGCACAGCAGTGAACCTGTTCACCCATCCTAGTGGCAAATCTACAGATCAAATTATATAGCGTATTAAGTCTGTTAAAAAATTTTCACAAGCAGAAAAATAGAACAGACTTCCATAATCCAATTTAGACAGCAACAGGCTACTGGCTAACAACTTTCATGATTCTGAAATTAAAAATTGATTGATCCTAAATAACATACCAAGTCTCCTGTGTATTGTTATAATCAAGCAATTCACATGAGTCTCAAAGGTAAACAATTTGTCTAAATGAATCCCCAGGTAACAAAAATAATCAACAATTTCAATCATATTGCCCAACAGATCAAAAATTTGAAAATCCTAAGAAACCAAACTGCTGGGACATAAAAAAACAGATTTTTGTTTTGTTTTGTTTTTAGAATTTAATGGTAATTTATGAGACAGGAATCAATTATGCATATTAAGGAAATCCTATTGCAATGCTTTTTGTAACTTAACTAGATCCTTATCAGAACCAAAAATAACAGTATCATCCATATCCAAAATGAGTTTTGTGGAAGAACAAACAACCAGCATTGTATTTAAAAACAGAGAAAACAAGGGGCCCAAAATGGACCCCTGAGGAATCCCATATTTAATGACATTACTCTTTGATCTGAAACCTTCAGTAACTTTACAATGAGTTCTTCCATTCAGGTACCCTCCACACCAGGACACAGCACCCTCTAAGAAACCATGCCCTGCCAAAAGATGCAGTAACAATTCATGATCAACTAACTCAAAGGCCCTGGTGGGGTCCAAAAAGACTAATGCAACATGGAGCACTTTATTAAGGGTTCCATACACATAGTCTGTGAACCCCACCAAGGCTGTCTCAATACGATGCATGGATCTGAATCCATGCTGCATCCCAGTAAGGCGCATACCAGTGCAGCAGGTATGGCCGCGACCAGCAATACAGGGCTGGTGCTCACTACAATAGGGCAGCCTTCCCCATGCAGTGAAACTGAAATCCACTCTGATAGTAGTGGCACTTGGGACCAATAAATACAATTCGAATGGTCTGGCAAACAAACAAGTTATTGCCGTGTTCAGAAATGATAAAGAAACCAAAACCAAGCTGCACAGAAACAGGGTGCTGCTCCAGCAACTAACCACAAGTTAGTTGCTGGAACAGCAGCCTATTGCCGTGGACCTTGGTTTTGGCTTCTTTATCACTTCTGAACACAGCAATAAGTTGTTTATTTGCCGGACCATTCGAATTGTATTTATTGGTCACAAGTGCCACTACCATCAGTGTGGATTTCAATCCCAATAAGCAGATTGTACTTGCTCAAATGTTCATTAACTTGATCAAAAACTATTGTTAGTAAAGGTAAAGATAGTAATAATAATATAGGCTGATAATTCAAGATTATATTAACTGGACCTGATTTATGGATAGGTTTAATTATAGCAAATTTCCAGCTGTTAGGTACTATGAGGTATGCCATAACAAAGAGAATGATTCATAAGGAGGGTCAACGGGACAGAAATGGATACACTATCTATTTTTATCAGTTGAAAATCAAGTAAATCATAGCCAATAAGGGGGTTTGGATTTATTCTCTCTAAATATATATTCAGCAGTCAAGCATGGGACAAAATTCTAAAATAAAAGGATGGTGTTTTATTGTTAAAGGAGATAGGAAATTATTGTTACATAGTTAATTTCCCCTCCGTCTTCTTTTCCATTCCAGTTATGTATTCTGATATGCTTTGACCAATTTTTGTAAAAAATAAATGATCTAGAGCTGAGGTGTTAACAGAGCTACAATAGAGTTCCACTCTCCTCACCAGCTGCTGCTCTTTCTTTTCATAGTTCTAAGACATTCTATGACAGCAATAACACCATTCCGTTCTATTCATGTAAATGGCCTGGAATCGTGTTATTGATGTCACAGAATGTTCAGGCAGTATGAAAAGAGACAGCAGCACCTGCAGAGGAGAGAGAGACTCAGGGTACTTAAAAAGGCAACCAATTAGATTATTAATTTAACAAAACATAGACCATAGAAACATAGACTTTGATTGCAGATAAGGACCACTTGGCCCACCCAGTCTGTCCATATCCCTACCTATTGGATAAGCTGCAGATCTTAGTTAACCAACAGCCTACTTCTTCCTACCCCCCAACATAATTGTATTATGTCTGTTCCATGCTTTCTTGAATTCTCCCACTGTTTTTGACCCCACGACCTCCTCAGGAAGGACATTCCACGTGTCTACCACCCTCTCCATGAAAAAATACTTCCTCACGGTGCCTGTGAGCCATCCCCCTCTACCTTCAGATTGTACCCCATTGTTCTTGCACATCACTTTTTCAGAAAGATGCTACCCTCCTGGACTTTGTTGATTCCCTTGAGGTACTTTAAAGTTTCAATTATGTCCCAACCCCCTTCCTTGAGGGTATACATATTAAGCTCCTTTAGTCTCTCTTCATATGGCTTCTGATGCAGACCCTTCACCATTTTGGTTGCCCTCCTCTGGGCTGCCTCCATCCTGTCTATGTCCTTGCAGAGATGGGGTCTCCAGAACTGCACACAGTACTCCAGATGGGGGTCTCATCAACTGTCTGTACAGAGGGATAACAACTTCCTGTTTTCTACTGGTGATGCCTCTTCCTATACATCCCAGTGTCCTTCCAGCCCACCTTACTGCCTTCTCACATTGCTTGCTTACCTTTAGATCATCTGATATGACTACCCCAGGTCCCTTTCCATTTTTGTTGTTGTTAGTACCCCCCATTGTGTACTATTCCCCTGGGTTTTTGTTTCTAGCTGCATTACTTTGCACTTCATTGCATTGCATCTCAGCTGCCATAGTTTTGACCATTCCTCCAACCTTATCAAGTCCCTTCCCATCCTTTCCACGTCCCCTTGTGTATCAATCTTGTTGCAGATTTTTGTGTCATCTGCAAAGAGGTATACTTTTCCTTCCAGTCCCTCCACAATAACACTTATAAAGACATTAAAAAGGACCAGACCCAGTAATGAACCTTGCGGTACCCCACTAGTAACTCCTCTTTCTTCAGAGTGGACTCCGTTAACTATCACCCCCTGTGTCCTGTTGTCCAGCCAGTTTTTTACCCAGGCTACCACTCTGGGACCCACTCCCAAGCTGGCTAATATGTTTATTAATCTTTTGTATGGGACTGTGTCAAATGCCTTGCTAAAGTCTAGGTAGGTCATGTCCACAGCCCCTCCCTGGTCTACTACTTTAGTCACCCAGTCAAAGAAATCTACTAGATTAGTCTGACATGACCTTCCCACTGTGAATCCATGCTGCCTTGGGTCCTGTGCCCCGCTGACCTCTAGGAACTCAACAATTCTTTCTTTCAGAAGTGATTTCATCATTTTCCCTACCACTGAGGTCAAACTAACAGGTCTGTAGCTTCCTGCCTCTGCTTTTCTCCCACTTTTGTGAAGGGAAATTGCATCCACCCTCCTCCAGTCCTTAGGTAACACACCATCCTCCCATGATTTCTTAAAAAGGGTAGTCAGTGGTATCAATAACATTTCAGAATATTAGACAGACACTGAAAGCACAGCAGGAGGCTATCTAAAGGTATAAAAACTGTTTCATGTCACCTTTTAGGTGTGTTTGCTCATCATTAAGCACTGTATCCTTAAAGTTATTTCTATGATCTTCCTCATTACAAAAAAAAAAAACCATTAAAGAGCTCAGATATTTCCACAGGAGAGCTGATTAGTTTACCACTGCGCTCAAGAGTAATATGTGAAGAGGTTTTTGGATGTATCAGTCATTTGATTTAAAGTTTGCATACTTTTTTGAATGTCCTAAATTATTCATCTGTTTACCTCTCTAAAAATTAATCTTGGCTAACCTACATGCAGACTAACACTTTTTTCTGAGTTGTTTATATTCACTAAGAGCCTGGCATCACATTTTTTCCTATACTGTTTCCAGGGCTTATTTCTGTTTCTCATCATCTCTAAAGAATTCTTTTGTCATCCACTCATTTTTGGTACCTTTGATTCTAAGTTTTCTTTCTGCAAAGAATGTGCAGCAAATCCCTAAAAATAAAGTACAACTTTTTTGTATAAGCCAACTCAATGTTTTCAATATTGTTAAGAAAAGTCCAACCTATGTTTAAGATATAAACTCCCAAAAAAAAAAGAAATATTCATCTTTGAAAACATCAATCAGTTCCTCCCTAATTTTATGGCCCAAAATAGTTTTATTTTGTTTTTTTTATGGTCCCACACAAAATAAAAACATGACAGTTGTCACTATTAGTCAAGTTTCATCCAGCAATGATCTTTATGCCCGGATACCACTTCTGGGTACACCCAGAGACCTGCCGCAGTGTTGTGACCTGCCTACCCCTTGTCTGTAGTGGTGTTACAGGCTGGGATATCAATAAACTCCATGGCATGCTGTGTGTGGATAGTTTAGCTTTCTGAATGGAGACCACCAGCAACGTCCCCCAGATGTTCAGAGTGTGTTTTACAACCATGCAGGAAAGCACTGCAACAAATAAAAGATCTATCCATCCATTGGTCTGTCTGTTTTTTTTTTATCTATCTATCTATCTATCTATTATCAAACTGGCTAGCTATCGAGCTAGCTACCTATCTAGCTATGATACTTGCAAGTAGGATCACCATGCATTTAACAATGTATTGGTCACGGAAATGAACTGCATTGGAAAATGAATGCACTACTGATTGCATTTACGATTCTTCAGTTGTAAAAAAAACAAAGTTATCATAGGTTTGAGCTCCACTAGGGCCACTGGCAGTACCAAAGAAACAGGTATAAGAAAAACAACTATATATAAACTTGTTTATTCAATGTATGACATGATGACTTACAGCTATATTTATAAAGCACTTTGTTTACTTCACTAACCAAGTAAGGTTAACTTCATCGTCAAAAGGTTTTATATACATGAAACCATAGATATAACCATTTTGTCATGCGGAAGCACCTCATTAGGACAGGCTGGTTAATCTCAACCCACATTCCCTGACAAAGCTCTAATGAGCAAAGCTTCATGGTGGGTGGCCTTGTGGACTCCAGGGCTGTTTTTTTGTATTGCACTTTTGCAACTTTGCACCATATAACTGGAAATAAATTAGCACTTTGCTGAACTGCCTGGAGTGATGTGCAGTCCTTGTGTGCCTGTACATTCTGGACTTCAAGGGCTGCAACAAACAGGGATACAAAGGAGGGACTGTCACTAAATGGCCATTTGGACTACTTAGTGAGAGTCCCATGCAATGAGAGTGCATGGGAACCCTGAATTTTAGGTTTAGGTGCTGGGATATGCTAAACAATATATGTAAACCAAAACATTCTGTACCACTGCTTTTAAAGCAGTAATATATGTTAGATGGAAGTAATGAACAGGATTCATGTTAAAGTCATAAAGAAAACCACTTTCCATTGATCATGTGCCTGTGTGTGTGTGTGTGTGTGTGTGTGTGTGTGTGTGTGTGTGTGTAGGGGGATGCTTAAGATACCATCTTTTTTAAGATTATAGTGCTCCATATTCACAGGCTCAAGCACAGTTTTGTTCCCATATGTGTTGGGGTGAACTCCCAAGTTAAAACAAATAGATGTCCCCCTACTTATGAGTCATGACTTATAGTAGGTGCTACCAAGCTGCAAAGTGGACCAGCTCACAAGTTGCAAGATGGTACTCTTACCATGTCATGCTACCTGTTAGTTTCTACTTACTAAACAGTACTCTTTTGATCTGGTTTGTTTTCACGAGTACATCTAAAACAGTTATAAATGTAACACTATTAGGGAAGAAACCAGTAGCCTACTTGCTGATGTTACATTCAAGGAAGCTGGAGAAAAATCTGTGCATAAAATGAAAATGGAACAGCTGGACCTCAGCTTGTATCAGCAAGACAAATATAACAAACATTTGCAATGCCAAATGTCTGCTTGCTTGTATTAGCATTGCAAATGCAGGAGTTAGACATATGCAGAGAAGGAATGGCTATGAAGTAATGAACTTTACGCCAATCCGACCTCCACCCTACAGAGATGGAAAGGCATTGGGGAATGTGTTTGGGTTGTCACCCACAACTTTCATGCCATTTCACCTCACCCTATCCTGCAGAGACAGACAAGTGTTGAGGTGTGCCTTGGGGTGTACGGCTTTACAGTCACCCCACTCCAAAAGGACATACACTGAAATGGGTGCAATATAGGAGAATGGGGTGAACTCTGGGGCCTAAGAGTTCAAAGCACATCTCGATGCCTGTCAGTGGCTGCAGGGTGAGGAGGTGGGGGTGGAATGGCATGAGTATTACAGTCAGCAATCCAAAGAACACCCCTGATACCTGTCAGTCTGTACAGGGTGGAACATTATGGTTAGAAACCCTAATGCCCCAGGTGTTTGTTGGTATTTGCAGTACAGTTTTCAGCATGGCCTTTTTGTAACCCCCATCTCATGAAAGCATTTGGGATCTCTTCTCATGAACAGTGGCACTGTGATTTCATGAATGTGTCCCGAACTTTGAGTTCCCACAGCGACCGTGCCATTGTGCACCAGATGTAAGAAAACACAGATAGGGCAGGATGTGAAGAATGACAGTTGTACCATTCATAGGGAGGTGTGAAGAGATGGCAATGTTGAAAATCTGTAGTGAAAATATTAAAAATGCTCGAACTTCTGAGCGGAATTGTGTCAGAAGGCTGTCCTGGAATGCATCAAGGAGCACCTGCTCCCTGGTACTGCTAGTGGCTGGGGTGCTCCAGTCAACCTCTGATAGGTTAAAATCCCCCACTATCACCACACTCCCCCTTCTACACACCCTCCTTATCTGCTCTGTGAACTCCCCATCCAGTTCCCTGGATTGGGCTGGTGGTCTGCACACCACTCCCAGCCTCAGCTCTCTGCCCTTGGAGTCCAGGAGCTTCACCCAATGCACCTCTGTCCTCTCCTCTACTCTTCTCCCTCATCCCTTATGGATTTGAGCCATTCCCTCACATAGAGTGCAACCCTCTCTTCCAAACCCCTAGTCCATCCTGTATATCCTGTATCCTGGAATTGCCAAGTCACAATCCTGGTACTCAGCGGCCCAAGTCTCTGTCACTGCAGCAATGTCCACCTTCCCCTCTGAAAGGAGCACCTGAAGCTCTGCAATTTTGTTCCCCATGCTTCTTGCATTGAGAGAGACCACCTTCCACCCATACCCCTCCTTCTCCTCACTCTTCTCCTTGGTCTGTGTCCTTCTCTATGTAGTCTGCACCCTTTCTCCTCCTTGTTCTTACTGGGTGGTGGTGCCTCCTGTATTACACTCAGACCACTCCGCCTGCCCCATCCCGGGGTTACTACACCTCTGCCTTTGCCTATATCTAGGGGGGGTTAGCTCATTAGGCTCCCCTGTCCGGACCTTTCTACCAACCTCAGTCTTTTGAACACCCCCCCACTAGTTTAAATTAATCTTAGTAGAGATATACCCCTGTAATCCCACTTTTAATACTCCCCTTCCCTCCCTGCTCAAATGTAGCCTGTCCCCGGCATACAAGTCACTATTCCCCCAGACCCTACCCCAGTTAGTCACTAACCCATAATTTTTGGTGTGGCACCAATTCTTCAGCCACTCGAACTCCTCGATCCTACCCTTCCTCCCCATGCTTGCACATGGTACCGGGAGTACCTCTGAGAATGCCACCAACTCCCACCCCCTCACAATGCTTGCCCAACTCCTCAAAACTCCCCTTCACTACTTCCACAGTCTCCCCCACCAAGTTGTTTCTGCCCACATGCAACACTAAATGAGGTTTCTTCCTCCCCCTCGCTGCACACTTGAGCAGTGCCTGCCCTGCCCCTCCTGCAGTCAACCTGGGGATAGCTTCAACCCAAATACGGCTGTGCCTTTCCCCCCTTCTGCCCCATCTCACCTCTTTCAGTATAGAATCTCCCAGGAGGAGTACCCCCCGTCCCTTACCCCTTTCCCTTCTAATGCCCCTTCCACCACCCCAGTATTTGTTCTTCCCTGCCCCTTACTCCTGCCAGCTGCACCCTCTGTGACTTCTGTGTCTGCACCCCCTACTCCCACCTCACCTTTTTTCTCTGCCTTATTCCTCCCATCCCCCTTGAACCCCTTCCCAGCCTGACTACTTCCTACTGGACTTCACATGTTGACCTCTCTTCCTCCGCTGCTGACTTCCAACCCCTCTCCTATCCCTGTTTGTTGATTTAGAGCCCCCATTCCCTTTGACCCCAATAGTGATGCCTCTCCCATCCTTCCCCCTTCCCGTAGCCTTCTCTCCTCCGGTCACTTACCCTCCTTCCTTCCTTAGTAGCCCTTCTACCCTTTCGTCCTCACTATCTCTTCTTCTACCTGTTGCAATCCCTCTCATGTCCTCCCCCCTCAGTATGTTCCTGCTCCCCCTCTCTCCCATAGTAGAAGCTCAAATCTATTCCTAGTCTATACCCCTCCTACATCTCTTCCCCCTATCAGTTCCCTCCTCCTACTTGTTCCCCTCCGTGCCACCCTGGTCCCTCTCCTGGTCCCTCCCTAACCGTAGCCATCTGCCCTCTCCCCAGTACTCCTTCTGGTCTCTTCCTCCCCCATCAAGAGGCCCACTCACTTTGGGCACCCCTCCCTTCTCCTCTCTTTTCTGCTAGTGCCTCTGATACTGGGGTCGGTTTCAGTCCCTAGTTGTTCTTCCCCCATCCCCCCCATGCCATCCCCTAGTACCCCCCCCAGCCAGGATGCCTACCATACTCATCTGCCCTGCCACTTAGATGCCTCCCTAGCCTCCACAATTCCTCCCTCAAACTAGCCAGTTGTATACAGACCATACACTCCCCCCTCCCATCCTCCAAGCCCAGTCCAGGATTGTGGCAGACCCAAACCCTGTACATGCTACCATCCTTGCAAAGATGCCCGCCCTATTGACATGTGGCACCTGCCCCATTTTGGCTCCCATCTTATGTTACAGGCTCTTACTCCGAGTTTGTGTACCCTACTACAACTGTTAGGTCCCTATTTACTCAAATTCCTGTTCCCCCACACTAGCCCCCCTACTGCCCCCTTGCCGACCGGGTTAATTCAGTCTCAAATCTCATCTGTTAGGTACTGTATTACTGTAGCAATCCTACAGCCTCCTTGTCTGTTTTTTCACCCCTCAGCTACCATACTTTTTGTTCTCAGCCCTCTTATAGTTTCACTTAGCCCAGTTAGAAATCCTATTGCACTCCAAGTATTACTCAGCTCAGTTAGAGAAATAAGCAGAACAAATAAATGTATTATTACAGCAATCCTAACAGTATAGTCCAGTACTTAGCTCAGCCAGAGAAATAAACAGAACAATGAAATCCGTATTATTGCAGCAATCCTAAAAGTACCCAGTCATTGTTTTGTCTCCACCCAAGAGACCCAGTTGTAATATAGCAACACACAGGACCCTGGACAGGAGGGTGGGCAACTCTAAAGTCCCGACAGAGCTCCATTGAACTCACTCACACCCCCTCTCTCACATGCTCATTTTGTTTCGTCCCGCACTGCAGATTCTCTTTTGTACTAGGCTCCTGCCTGCATTGGCACCTTTTTCTACCCACAAAGAAATCCACAGCAGTCCTGACAGAGCTCCGTTGAGCTTGCTCACTCCCCCCTCTCTCACTCACTCATTCTGTTTCTCCTGGTGCTGCAGACTGCCCTTTTGTACTGGGCTCCTGCCTGCGTTGGCACCTTTTTCTGCCCAAAAAGAAATCTGCAGCAGTCCCGACAGAGATCCGTTGAGCTCGTTCACTCCCCCTCTCTCACTCGCTCGTTCTGTTTCTCCCAGTGCTTCAGGCTGTCCCTTTGCACTGAGCTCCTGCCTGCATTGGTGCCTTTTTCTGCCACAAAGAAATCTGCAGCAGTCCCGACAGAGCTCTGTTGAGCTCGCTCACTCCCCCTCTCCCATTCGCTTGTTCTTAATCTGTCCCATACACTGATTTCCCACAGCAACCATGCTATTCTGTGCCAGAAGTGCACAAACACATTTTGGCCAGGTTATGAAAAATGAGAGCTGTAGTGTTCATAAGGAGGTGTGACAAAATGCCAGTGTTGAAAATCTGGCTGAAAATATTACAAATTTGTGAAGTTACAAGGGTGCATGGAAACTGCGCAACGCACTCTTATAACACAGTCATTTTATTCATCACCAAATATTCAATATAGGCATTTTAGGACCTCTGCTCATGAACAGTGTCATTGTCATTTTCTTAATCTGTCCTGAGCACTGATTTTCCACAGCAACCGTGCTATTCTGTGCCGGAAGTGCGAAAACACATTTTGGCAAGGATGTGTAAAATGACAGCTGTACTGTTCATAAGGAGGTGTGAGAAAATGCCAATGTTGAAAATCTGGAGTGAAAATATTACAAGTTCATGAAGTTTAGAGCGTATGTGTAAACTGCACAATGCATGCTCGTAAAACAGTAATTGTTTGGATTATTTTAAAGAAATTTGCAATATAGGCTTTTTGACAGCCCATCTCATGAAGAGTGGCACTGTCATTTTGTTAATCAGTCCCGAAAGGTGATTCCGTGCAGTGACCGCAAAATCACCTTTTGGGACTGAATAATGCCATGACAGTGACTGAATTCATGAGGAGGGATCCCAATAACCCCATGTTGAAAATTTGGTGCCCAAATTCCCCAAAATGGCAGAGATATGCACCAAATTTGAAAAAAACCCTATTTATGCCTATTATACAGCTTACCAGCATTTCTTCAGTTCATGCTTGGCTTTGAAGAGTACAGACATGTTTCCAGTCCACGAAGATTGTTGTGCCGGGCTCTGGAGGTAAGAATGGGGTGGGGAGGGTAGAGTACACAGAGGGTGCGCGTGGGTTGGGGGAGGGACACTGGAACACTTCGAGGGACTGTTGGATTGGGCCCCCCATCGGCACAGAAACAGGTGGGGGATGACGCATGATGCTGAAGGGGATTGGGCACCCCCTCGGCACAGGCATGCAAGCATTGGGGGGCCATTATGATAACAGGGAGTGGGCTCCACCATCAGCAACTGGAACTGGGAAGGGGGAGACTGAAGATGACAGGGATTGAGCCCCCATCAGCACAGAAACATGTGGGGGGCACATGATGCTGAGAGGGATATGGCACCCCCTCGGCACACAAATGAAATGGGGGGGGCATTATGTTGACTGGGAGTGGGGTCCCCTGTCGGCAAATGAACTGAGTCAAGGGTATGCTGACAGGGGGATTGGGCAACCCCATTAGCTTTCTATGCACCTCTGAGGCGGCGGCATATAGCCACCAACATTCCTCGGTAATGTTGCACTGCTATGCCGATTGCAATGATGGGTCGCTCCTCATTGCAGCCGCAATGGCTGATGCTGCAATGATGAGGGACCCTGATCTCAGCAGTGGAATTGTTACAACTTGGTGGCACTCTGCAGAACCAGTGTCATCAGGACACTGGCCCTGCATTGGCCAAGCACTGCCAAGCCCAACAGCAGTGCCAGCATTGGCCGCCACAGTGCCACACTTATCTCCTAAGCTTTTACATAATGTTTCTTGAGCATGCGCACAAGCAAACAAAAAAATGAATATGGAATAGTGTTAGACCCAACAGAAGAGGGGTCATCATGAAGTAGTGGTTAGGATTTTCAAATTTACCCTTATGTTTATTAACTAAGAACCACTGTATAAAGCATGATCATATGAAAAAAATGAGTTTGATAAAGACAACAACAAAAATAATTGATTAAAGGCATTGTAGGGAAGTATGGGAGGCACACTGAACTTTGTTGTTGATTCATATTAGCAAATCACCAACAGCACCCTAAAATATGATGAAACTGAATCAACTAGCCGGGTTGAACAGACTACATCTTGAATTGGCATTACATGCCAAAAATGTTCTATAGTTATAGGTAACCACTAACTATTTGCTATTGAATTCAAATGTCACAAGAAATTATCATTACAGCCAGGGGACGTACAGGTAGTTCTACATTTTAGAACATAGTTTTAGGGCAGAAAATGCTATCATTCACAAAATGAGTGCTGATCTCAGGTGTATAGTGGGATGGTTGGCTGTGGTCTGGAAAATGTTCCCGTTCTCCATTATCCCCTCTCCCAATAGTTTATGGGCATATGGGGCACCATTTTTCTTTCAACAGGTACAATACCTGTCATACCATATGAGAATTTATTCTCCAAGATATGTCAAAGGCAAACAAAAGCATTACAAATGGTAATGACATATTTTGCAGTGGACTCATATATGGGATTGGCCTTTTACCAATACAAATACTGTACTTCTGTGCTTAGTACTGCAAATACTATCATAAAGCTGAACATATTCCCTTCACTTGCTAGTGGAGTTTAGTATGAGACTCTGTAATTGCCTTGGTGTGTTTCTGGGGAGTACTGAGCAAGGGCACATTTGGCATTCACTCCTGCCTGCAGGCAGGCTTTGCACTGAGCATTTCGTTCAGCTATATGCCTCTACTGAAGCACAATTTACTGGTCAAGTGTACTACATATGTTACAGTAAAATTCATGCATTGCCACTCCTGCCACTCCTTCAGTTATCGCCTTATGGATGGAGACAGGAAACAGTGTGTTTTTGCTGATAACAATACTGGATCAAAAATGTTCATTCCACAGCCTACATATTAAGTGTCTGCAGCAACTTTGAGAAGTTCAGTCCTGATGAATGAATACTGAAATAAATTAATTAATAAATAATGATGAAGTCACCCTTTTTAAACAGAGCAGCTGGCAGTGAATCACCAACCTGCCAGATTCAGATTTACACCTTCTAAATTTCTTGTTGCAGCTGTTTATAATAATTGCGCTGGCCAGCATTTGCACTTATTGTCTGCCTCTGATACTCTCACTAGCATGCATGGATCAGTGTCCCAGAGTGACCTCTTCCTCCTTACACCACCATGTGGCAGCATAGCTCAGAACCAGGCAGTCAGTATCCTTACAGGGCACATCATCTGGAATGCTGTATATGATTTATCGTAGTGTTACTTTCATTTAAGATGTCATTATCCATTGTAATTTGCTGTACTTATTCAGAAACTGCCCTGCCTGAAAGTGTGTTCCCCTCAAGTATTCATTTCTCAACTGCCCATGAATTCCAACAGTTTTATTTTTCTGCATATGCAGAAACAAGATACCTTACACTTGAACCGAACCCATTGCTTCTGAAAGTGCCTTGCTGCAAGTAACTCCTTCTTGAATGGTTTATGTAATAATAATGTTTATGCTACTCCTGCCCCTAGTGCATTTACTTAACAGAGGGCTTTACAGAAGGAGAAAATTATAACTTTTAGGATTTTTTTAGAATAGAAAAGAAATTGCCCATTAGTAAAGAAACATGGAATTTTACAAAGTTCTATTTTTTTGGGGGTCACATCTGCCAAATGAGTGTTGAGTTGTGGAGAGATTATGACAGTGGGTAATGATAACTACATGTGTGCCAGGCATACAGATCATATATATAAAAACTAGAAGGGACATCATGTAAACCCTTCACTCATTTAAATATTACCCGTAGACAAAAATATAGGTCACTTGCATATGGCAGCATGAAACCCCTACTGTTCCACGTGATGTCCCTTCTAGTTCTATCTAGAGGGTCTCTGTAGTGCCAGAGTTAGGAGATGTAGGCAATAACGGAACGCAGAGTATCCACTGACTGGGGGAAATAAGCACTCCTCCAGTATGCTGAGGCATAAGATTGCAAGCTGAGTGCTCTTAAACATGCACTAGAAGAGGACCTGTCTATACCCTACTTAATGCAGCACCCTGGCATGTGTTATTGCAGTCATCAGCTAGACTGGCATTAAAAATGTTTTTTTCCTCAGAGGTAGCTTTATAACTATGAAAAAGGAGTGGAAAAATTAGGTGGTTTCAAGGTATTTTAATTCTAAGATGTATTTTTAAAAAGTTGTCATGTGACTTTTTTCTGATTTGAAATATCACAGAAAGTACACATATGGTGTACATTTTTGCCAGTTCACTTATCCGGTTATCAAATTTAAATAAATAAATAAATAAATCTTGTGCTTAGCTGACTGCAGTGTTCTTTGAACCTCCCAGCTCTCAACCTTACAAATGTCAAACTTCGATGCAAGCAAATTTCGACATAATCCAAGAAAGTTTGTAACTCACAAGGACACACTACATGACAAATTGCACAAAACCCTCCCAAGGTGACTATAACTATTCCCTTGGTCATTCCTTCCTAACAAGAGCTACTGTTTACCCATCAACTCCCCCCCCCATCTTCCCATACAAATAATTATTTAAAACAAGCATTTGCCAATGTTGACTGTTCATCGCTGGCATTGCTGTTGTACTGGGTCTTGCTTGTACACGTTTTACTATATATTTACCCTGCATAGAGCAGATGAGATGCAATATCTAATTTTCAGTTGTGCCCTACTTTGACACATTGTTATATTGTAATTATCCAGGGTAGGGCAGCTGAGAAAGCAGCTTCAAGAAGGTTAGTTGTTGCGGACCACAGTGCAGGGCAGGTGCTGGTGAAGGGCAACCAGCCCTTGGTACGAACACAGTTCCAGGAACCAGCACTCTCAGGCAGAATAACACTGCTAAAGTATCACATCACAAGCTGAATGAAATGCAAATGCAAAATTTATTAGCAGTACACATTAAAGCCTATTTACACTTGCGCAGGACAAAACTAATGAGTTTTGCCCTGCGCCAGTGCAAACAGACATTAATGCGCGCATTTGTTTTGCTACATTTTGATACAGTGGTTGAAGTGTTCTTAATTTTTGAACTTTGGGCTGCAAGACTGATATTTACTATAGAATCTCAAATTGAAATATGTGCAATGAGTTCTGTCCTGCGCCAGTGTAAAGAGACAGGAATGTGCATTTGTTTTGCTATATTTTGATATGGTGGTTGGATTTAACTTAATTAATTTGTTTCACCTGGTTTATGTATGATGTCATTACGCTTGGGGCTATTTATATGTTATCATAGCTGTTCTTGCCATGCTCTCTGACGAAGGCTGTTAAGCCAAAGTGCTGGGGAACTTGGCTACAGCCCAAGCTCTACACTGCTAATAAATCTGGATTTGCATTTCATTCAGCTTGTGATGTGATACTTTAGCAGCGTTATTCTGCCTGAGAGTGCTGGTTCCTGGGCCTGTGTAGGGCAGCTGAGAGGCAATATTCTACTTTTAAGTAGGCCCCTACATTCTGATCCCAATTGTCCAATAGCGTTTTTATTACCTGACGTAATGATCAGCACAGGTGGAATTTTTAAAATCTCATCAAAAAGGTGATTTCACTGTAGGACTGTGGCAACAAGTTTAGGCGGTGATTTGAAAAAATGACACCTGCCATGTTCAGGAGGTGGGGTAACACAAAGGATATGGTGAACATTAGAGGCCAAAATCTGCAAAAAATAGTTATGAGTCAATGTTGGAACAATTCGTCTCCTCATAACTGAATTGGTTTTTCACATTTTTACCTCAAATTTCCAACATAATCCTGTTATGACCACTCCTTCTGAGCATGACAGGTTAAAAACAATAGCTGAAGCACAAGTGTTAAAACAAATTTTGGGTAGGATTTGAGAAATGGTAGTTGTCCCATTCATGAGGTGGTGTGAAAAAATGTCTATGCTGAAATGTTGGGGTCAAAACATTGAAACTTTCCACTATTACAAGCATGCATTGAACAATTGCAGCATAGGCTCATAACTTTGTTGTTTTCTCATATTTTCACCACAGATTTTCAAAACAGCCTTCTTATGAGCATACCTCATGAACAAGGACAGAGAACATTTTCTAATCCTGTCTAAAAGATGATTTCATGACACAAGTGTGAAAACACATTTTGGCCAGGATTTGAAAAATGACAGCTGTCACATTCATGAGGTGCTGTGAAGAAATGGCTATGTTGAACATTTTGGGTCAAAATATTAAGAATTACCAAAGTTATGAGCATGTGTTCATAAATTTCAATGTAGGCCCATAACTGTTTTGTTTTTATTTTTTGACCCCAGATTTTCAACATAGCCTTCTTATGACCCCACCTCATGAACAAGGGTGGAGAAAAAGTGTCTACTCCTTCCCAAAAGGTGATTTTGCACAGCAACCACGAAATTACCTTTCAGGATGGGAAAATACATTTTGGCCAGGATTTGAAAAATGACAGCTGTCACATTCATGAGGTGCTGTAAAGAAATAGCAATGTTGAAAATTTGGGGTCAAAATATTGAAAATTATGAAAGTTTCAAGCCTGCTTTGGCAAATTTCAATGTAGGCTTACTACTTTGTTGTTTTTTAATATTTTTAACCCACATTTACAACATAGCCTTCTTATGACCATACCTCATGAACAAGGGTGGAGAAAATATTCAATGATTTCATGCAGCAACTACAAAATCATCTTTTGGAACAGAATTGTCTGATTTCACTGCATTGTTTATGAGTTGGGGTTCCAAAAAAGGCACGTTAAACATTTGTGGCAAAAATATCCAGAAATGGCCAGGTTATGCCACTATGTTCAAAATCTCATTGAAAAACATTGACCCTCACAACTGATTTCCTCAGTTCATGGTCCAGCGTTGAAGAATGAAGACATGTCTGCGGTCCAGAGAGGATTATAGTATTGGACCCCCAGTGGGTAAGTGAGGGCTTGGGGTGGGTTGTTGTGTGCTGAGTGGGAGGGTTGGGTGGGGGACTAATGGTGCAACAGACATCGATGGATGGTTTCTTTTTTACAGGGTATATAATAAAATACAACTGAGGGATGGCTTTTTTTGTTTCAGGTGGTGACATTGGGGGATTGGGTACCCTAGCATCAGAGTTACATTTCTGTTGGGCTTGGGGGGGGGTGGCAGTTATGGCAGGGGCTGCAACAGACATTGATGGATGGTTTTCTCTTTTGCAGGCTCTATTAAAAAAAACTTTGAGTGATAGTTTCCTTTAATTCATGAGGTGACACTGGGGGATTGGGCAGGTGAGTGCAGTTCACCAAAAGTCTCATGATGGGCATTCCCACTTGAGCACAGGCATGGAGAGAAAGTGTTCTAAAATGCTGTAATAACTGGGTAACCCAGTTATTGCAACATTTGAAACATGGATCAAGTCCATGTATTAAAGGGGATCCCCAGTAATTATATCTATGTATATCTGTGTATTATAGGGGTGCGGTCGTGCCCCTATAGTTAGGGTTGAGTAGGCAGTTTAATGTTGAACCCTCAGTTTTGCACCTTAATAACTTTGCAACCATTCCACAGATTTGCATGAAATTTGGTATGCGCTGTCCTGTGGTGCAGATCTCCTGATGTGCTATGTTTTGATTTGATCAGATGTATGCTTTTCGTGCAGCACATAGTGAAAAAAAGTGTTTTTCAGGGGGGATGCCATTTTTTGATGATTTTTACCCATCCCACTTCGGCCACACCATTTGGAATTTTGGCTTGAAATTGTCAGGGTACAAAAAGGTTTCCCCAAAGAACAAGCTAGCTATGGTTTGGTCAAAAAATATTAATCCATTCTAAAGTTATTCAGTTTTTAAATTTTGGGTTCTGACCATGCTCAGTTCAGTCTTTGGAATATATGTATGTTTTGCAAAAGACGATTTGGCTCATGAACGGGGATTCTGACAGCTCACGAATGGGGATTGTGTTCACTTTGTGCATTAATAACTTCATAGCTGTTCATGCAATTTACATCAAATTTGGCATGTGCCCTCGCAGGGTAGCAGTGTCTTGACACACAAAGTTTCATACTGATTGGGGTGCACATTGGGAGATATTTAGTCCCAAAATGTGTACATCCCCATGTTTTGTCAAATTCTTGCTTTGATTGTTTCACTTTGTGCATTAATAACTTTGCATCTGTTCCTGCAATTTACATGAAGTTTGGCAAGTTCCCTACAAACTAGACAACAATTGAACTGCCAGGTTTCTTTTAGATAGGATGTACACAGCTGGAGATATACAGTCCCAAAATGTGTACATCTGGATGTTTTGTCAAATTCTTGCTTTGATTGTTTCACTTTGTACATTAATAACTTCACAGCTATTCCTGCAGTTTAAACACAATTTGGCAAGTGCCCTCACAAGTGAAAGGTCTATTGATTTGCTAAGCTTTTGTTAGATAGAATGTACACAGTTGGAGATATAAAGTCCTAAATTGTGTACATCTGCACGTTTTGTCAAAGTCTTGCTTCAATTCTTTCACTTTGTGCAATATTAACTTTGCAGCTGTTGGTGTAATTTACATGAAATTTAATATGTTCCCTCACAGCCTAATGTTCTTTTGACTTGCCAGGTTTCAGTTATATAGGGCATGTATATCTGGAGATATGCGTCCCAACATGTGTACATTCAGATGCTTTGTCAAATGCTTGCTTCAACTGTTTCACTTTGTGTATTAATAACTTCAGAACTGTTCTTGCAATTTAAATAAAATTTTCGAAATATGCTGTCACACACAATTGGTATTTTCATTTGCTAAGTTTCAGTTAGATGAAGAATGCATATCTGGAGATATTTCTTCCCAAAATGCGTACACCTGCATGTTTTGTCAAATTCTTGCTTCTATTGTTTCACTTTGTGCATTAATAACTTTGCAGTGGTTCTAGCAGATTAAATTAGGTTTGACATGAACCCTCATGAATAATTGGTATTTTTTACTGCCAAGTTTTAGTTAGATAGAGAGTGCAGATCTGGAGATATGCAGTCCCAAAATGTGTACATCTGTATGTTTTGTCAAAGTCTTGCTTTGATTCTTTTCAATGTGTGCAATAACAACTTTGCAGCTGTTCCTGCAATTTACATGACATTTAACGTACCCTCATAAACTAACAGTCATTTGATCAGCCAAGTTTCACTTAAATAGGGCATGCATATCTGGAAATATGCAGTCCCAAAATGTGTACATCTGGATGTTTTGTCATTCTTGCTTCGATTGTTTCACTTTGTGCATTAATAACTTTGCAGCTGTTCTTCCAATCAACATGACATTTAGCATGTGCCCTCACAAGTAATTGGTCTTTTCATCTGATAAGTTTCAGTTAGATAGGGAGTGCACATCTGGAGATACAGCATGCAGTCCCAAAATGTGTACATCTGCACATTTTGTCAAATTCTTGCTTCTATTGTTTCACTTTGTGCATTAATAGCTTTGCAGCTGTTCTAGCAGTGCACATGAAGTTTGGCAAGTGCCCTCATTTCTCCCTGCCAAGTTTCAATTAGATAGGGAATGCACATCTGGAGATATGCAGTCCCAAAATGTGTACACCTGCATGTTTTGTCACATTCTTGCTTCAATTGTCTCACTTTGTGCATTAACAACTTTGAAGCTGTTCTAGCAGTTTACATGAAGTTTGGCATGTGCCCTCATAGACCGATGGTCTCTTGATCTGCCAAGCTTCAGTTTGAGTGGGAGTGCACATTCTGAGATATACAATCCCAAAATGTGTACATCCCCATGCTTTGTCAAATTCTTTTTTTGATTGTTTCACTTTGTGCATTAATAACATAAAAGTTGACAGCAGATAAGGACCGCAAGGTACATCCAGTCTGCCCATTTTTTCTACCTTATGAATGTTTCATAGCAACTTACTCTATCAATGGTCTATCAATTCATACTCATCTATATTGCTCCCTTACGCCTATCCCATGCCTGTTTGAAGCCCTTCACTGTATTCATATCCACCACTTTCTGAGGTAGGCTATTTCATGCATCCACCACTCTTTCTGTGAAAAAGAACTTCCTCATATTACCCCTTAATCAGCATCCCTCTAATCTCATGCTGTGTCCTCTTGTCCTGACATTTGTCTTATATTGAAGCATGTTAGACTCTTTCACCTTGTTAATGCCCTTAAGATGTTTGAATGTTTCAATCATATCACCTCTGTCCTTCCTTTGCTCTAGGATATACATATTGAGCTCCATTAATCAGTCCTCACATGTTTTCTGATGCAGTCCCTGTACCATTTTGGTTGCCCTTCTCTGGACTGCCTCCATTTTGTTAATGTCCTTGTGCTGGTGCAACCTCCAGTACTACACACAGTACTCCAGATGGGGCCCAACCAGTGTCTTGTAAAGAGGGATTATTACCTCCCTCTTATGACTTGCGATATCCCTGCTAATATACCCCAACATCCTTATAGCCTTATCTACTGCTTTAGTTGTCTGCTTGGATGATTTCAGGTCATCTGTGAAGATGATGCCTAAATCTCTTTCTTCCCTTGTGATTGCCAGCATCTCCCCTCACAACCCATAGGTGGCTTCAGGTTTTCTCTTCCCTATGTGCATGATCTTGCACTTCTTTGTGTTAAACCCCAGTTGCCACTCTTCCAACCATTTTGCCAGTTTATCCAGATCTCTTCTCATTTTTCACATTCTTCACCAAGGTAGAGAAGTCAGTACGGAGCAAGACAGGGGTAAATGCAGAAAAAGGCACTAAGGACAGGGTTGGGGCTAAAAGGGGTAAGGCCATAAAAAAATTGGAAGGTGATGCGCACCAGTGCCTGCAGTCTGTGTAACAAGCTCCCTGAACTAGTGGCCTAGATGGAAGTGGGATGCCACTGGATATTGTGGCAGTCACTGAAACATGTTGCACACAGAACCATGACTGGGATGTCAACATACCAGGATACACAATCTACAGGAGGGACAGGGTGGGTGAAAGAGGAAGAGGAGTAGCTATCTATATAAGGGAAGGGATTAAAGCAACAGAACTAAAGAGTAAACAGGAAGTTGATGAGTCACTGTGGGTCACCATGGAGACAAGAAATGGCACCACAATCTGCATGGGGGTTGTGTACAGACCCCCATCTCAGGGGGAAGAAATGGACAAGGAAATGATAGAAGGCATCCTTAAAATGGCAGAAAAAGGGGAGATATTGTTGATGGGAGACCTGAATATGCCAGATATTAACTGGAGTACCTTTGCTGCAGGCACATCCAAGAGTAAGGTCATTCTTGATGCCCTACAGGGGGCATACCTCAGACAGCTAATGTTGGAACTCACTCAGGAGGGAGCAATCTTAGACTTGGTACTCTTAAATAGGGAAGGAGAAAGGATCTCAGATTTAGAAGTGGGTAGCCATCTGGGAACAAGTGACCACCAAACAGTGTGGTTCACAATACACACAGCCATAGAATCAAGCCATACAAAAACAAGAGTATTGGACTTTAGGAAGGCTGACTGTGGGAAAATGAGAGAGTGCCTCAGAAAAGCACTAGTGAACGGGCAAGAAGGAGGGGTGGAGGAACAATGGGGAATAACCAAAACAGCCATCGCAGAGGTAACAAGCCCTTGTGTGAAGCAAATCAACAAAACAAAATGAAGGAAAAAAACACTATGGTTCTCAAAAGAGGTAGAAGGGAAGGTTAAGGAGAAAAGGATAGCATTCAGGAAATACAAGGAAACACAGAAGGAGCAGGGCAGAGAACTTGATGAGTTAAAGCAGAAGAAGGCAGGGAAGGCAGTCAGAATAGCAAAGGCCCAAACTGAGGAAAAGATAGCCATCTATGTTAAGCAGGGGGATAAAATCTTTTACAGGTACATTAGGGAGTGAAGAAAGACCAAGGAAGGGATCCAGAGACTTCATAAAGGGGAGGAAATGTGGGCAGAGGGTGACGGTGAAAAAGCAGGAATACTGAACGAATATTTCTGCTCAGTATTCACAATGGAAGAGGAGGGGGGTCCCTAAACCAAACAAGAGAAACACTCTGAATAGGGGGGTTGATACCAGTCCATTCACAGAAGAAAGGGTTTTGAAAGAACTGAAGGTGGACAAAGCAATGGGGCCTGATGGGATTCACTCAAGAATTCTAAAAGAAGTAAGGGTAGAACTAGTAACGCCACTGAATACTCTCTTTAATAAATCATGCGAGGATGGTGTGGTACCTGAGGATGGGAGGAGGGCAAATGTGATTCCACGTCACAAAAGTGGGAGCAAAGCAGAGGCAGGAAACTACAGACCAGTTAGTTTGACCTCAGTAGTAGGGAAAATGATGGAATCACTTCTGAAGGAAAGAACTGCTGAGTACCTAGAGGCCAGTGGGGCACAGGACCCAAGGCAGCATGGTTTCACAGCAGGAAGGTCATGTCAGATGAACCTAATAGATTTCTTTGACTGGGTGACCAAAGTAGTAGACCAGTGAGGGGCTGTGGATATGACCTACCTAGATTTTAGTAAGGCATTTGACACAGTCTCACACAAAAGATTAATATACAAGTTAGCAAGCCTTGGAGTGGGTTCCAAGGTGGTAGCCTGGATAAAAACCTGGCTGGACAACAGGACACAAAGGGTAATAGTAAACGGAGTCCACAGTGAAAAAAAGAGGGCAACTAGCGGGGTACCACAGGAGTCAGTACTGGGACTGGTCCTCTTAAATGTCTTTATAAGTGACATTGGAGAGCACCTGGAAGGAAAAGTACGTCTCTTTGCAGATGACATAAAGATCTGCAACAGGGTTGATACACAAGGTGGGGTGGAAAAGATGAAAAGGGACTTGGCACGGTTGGAGGAATGGTCAAATATATGGCAGTTCAGATTCAATGCAAAGAAGTGCAAGGCAATGCATCTGGGAAACAAAAACCTAGGGGAAGAGTATACAGTGGGGGTGAGTTAATCAACAACAACAAAATCGAAAGAGGCCTAGGAGTAATTATATCAGATGACCTAAAGGTGGGCAAGCAATGTGAGAAGGCTGGGGGGATACTGGGATGCACAGGGAGAGGCATCAACAGTAGAAAACAGGAAGTTGTTATCCCTCTGTACAGACAGTTGATAAGACCCCATCTGGAGTACTGTGTGCAATTCTGGAGACCCCATCTCCACAAAGACATAGACAGAGTGGAGGCTGTTCAGAGGAGGGCTACTAAAATGGTGCAGGGTCTGCACCAGAAGACATACGAGGAGAGACTAAAGCAGCTTAATATGTATACTCTTGAGGAAAGGAGGGAGAGGGGGGACATGATAGAAACTTTCAAGTATCTCAAGGGAATTAACAAAGTACAAGAGGATAGCATCTTTCAGAAGAAGAGATGTGCAGGAACAAGAGGGCACAATTTAAAGATAGAGGGGCGACGGCTCAGAGGTAATGTTATAAAGTAGTTTTTCACAAAGAGGGTTGTGGATGCATGGAACAACCTTCCTGAGGAAGTTGTGGAGTCAGAAACGGTGGGAGAATTCAAGAATGCATGGGACAGACATAAGGCAATTCTAGTGGGGGGTAGGAGGAAGTAAGCTGTTGATTAACTGGAATCTGCAGCTTATCCATCAGGTAGGGAAATGGGCAGACTAGGTGGGCCAAGCAGTCATTATCTGCCGTCAAATTCTATGTTTCTATGTTTCTATTTTGACCATCCCATCTGGATTATCTGCTCTGTTGCAGAACTTGGTGTCATTTGCAAACAGACTAACCTTACCCTCCAATCCATCTGCAATGTCTCTGATGAAGATATTGAAGAGGACTGGCCCCAGGAGTGATCCCTGAGGTACCCCACTTGTGACTTGCATCTCTTCTGACTGTATACCATTTACCACCACTCTCTGTTTTCTGCCTGCCAAACAGTTTGCCACCCAGTTGACCAACTCCTGACCCACCCTAAACCTATCCAGATTATCAATCAATCTTCTATGTGGAACAGTATCAAAAGCTTTGCTGAAGTCAAAGTAGGTGACATCAACTGCACCCCCTTGGTCCACCACTGTGGTTACCCAGCCAAAGAAATCTAAGAAATTAGTTTGATAGGACCTTCCTGTTGTAAACCCATGCTGTCTTGGATCCTATGCTCCTATGGATTCCAGGTGTTGCACTATCCTTTCCTTAAGGAGTGCCTCCATAATCTTGCCCACTACTGAGGTAAGACTGACTGGTCTGTAGTTCCCTGCCTCCTCCCTGCTACCACTCTTGTGGAGGTGGATCACATGAGCCATTCTCCAGTCTTCTGGGACCTCTCCTGTGCTCAGAGACTCACTAAACATTCCTGATAATGGCTCTGCTAGTTCCACCCTTAGCTCCCTTAGTACCCTGGGATGTATGCCATCAGGTCCCATTGCCTTGTCTACCCTGAGCTTAGCGAGGTCTTGTAGGACCCTTTCTTTTGTGAAGGGACTTGTGCACACCTCCATCCCCATGTGTCCATGGTGCTGAGCTGTGGGTCCTACCTTCTTCTCAGTAAATACTGAACAGAAGTATCTATTTAGAATAGATGCTTTCCTTGGTCCTCCTCCACACACTCTCCCTTATCCCCTTGGATCTTAGCAGTACCCCCCTCTGGACTTTCTCCTTTCACTAATGTATCTATAGAAAGTCTTGTCCCCTTCTTTTACTATTCATGTTAGTGTTTCCTTGGTTTGGGCCTTTGCCTGCCTTACTGCCTTCCCTGCTTCCCTTAGGAAAGTTTGGTATGCCTCCCTATCTTTGTCCCGCTGTGTTCCCTTATATTTCCTGAAGGCCAGCCTTTTGACTCTGACCATTTCTGCTACTGTTTTTGAGAACCAACATGGTTTACTCCATCTTTTGCTCTTGCTTTTCTCCTAACACAATGGGATGCTGCTTCAAGCATTGCATCCTTAATGCTTGCCCACTTTGTCTGTACCCCCTCACCTGTATTTCTTCTTGCCAGGGCTAGCTTAATTCTGTTGGCCATCTTATTAAAGTCAGCTCCACAGAAGTCCCATATTTCTGCCTTGGAATGGGATGATTTAGTTCTAGTGGCCAAATTGAACCATACCATGTGATGGTCATTGGCGCCCAGGTGACCTTCTACCTGGAGAACTGTGATCCTTTCCCTATTAGTCAGTACTAGATCTAGGATAGCCCTACCTCTTGTGGGTTGTTGTATCAGTTGTCTGAGGCTGTCACCCCTGCAAGGAATCCACTACATGTCTAGTTCTAGTGGATGTTCCTGCTGGTATTGACCAATCTGTATCTGGCATGTTGAAGTCTCCCATTATCACAACCTCCCCATTAGCTGTCATGTTTTGTATATCTTCTAACAGTAATGTGTCTATGTCTTCCCCTTGGTCTGGAGGCCTGTAGACAACCCCATTTTGTTGGCTGTCCCATTAACTGTTTCCAGGGCGACCCACAGTTCTTCTGGCTCCTTATGTGTATTCTGAATTTCTGTACCTTTGATATTTTCATTGACATAAAGGGCCCCCCCCCTTTTTTTGTGCACCTCGGTCTCTTCTGAACAGTACAGAGCCAGGTACTGAAGTCTCACAAGTGTGGTTACAGGTGAACCATGTCTCCTAATGGCTACTATGTCCAATTTTGCCTCTGTCTTTGTTGCCTGCAGGTCTGGGATCTTGTTTCCCAGACTACAGGCATTTGTGTACCTGATTTTCCATTGGCCAGATTTTAGTGTGTTAGTTGTTGGGCAAGTTCTGGCATTTCCCCCATCACATAGTATGGGGAGACAGACCTTTTTCCTTATCTGGTGATGCAAATGAACTACAAACATGCTGAACTCCTGTTTGATCACTAGCTGAGGGGGGAGGAGTGTTCTTCCTGTGCGATGTATCGGGTGCTGCACCCCTCTCCCCATTTGCTAGTTTAAATATTCTGCAAAGACATCAAACTTCTGCCCCAATGCACTGACTCCCTCCTTAGTCAGATGCAGTCCATCGAATTTAAAGAACTTTCGCTCCCCAAACTGTTGCCAGTTACCTACAAATCTGTGTCCTTTTTCCTGGCACCAGCCCTTGAGCCACATGTTTAGCTCCCCTATCTCCACTTCTCTCACCTTCTGTCCATCTACCCCTCTCTCCCAGATCAGCAGGATCTCAGAGAAGGAGATGCTGGATGAAATGTATGACAGTTTGTCTCCCAGCCTGGTCAGGTGTTCCTTGGTCTCCACAACTGACCGGCTGGCAAGATCATTAGTCCCTATGTGTACCAGGATGTCAATGTTTTCTCCCACTTTTTTGCAGTGCGGTCAGTGTTTCTCCATACTGATGTACCTGGGAGATATCTGACCATTTCCCCCAGATGAAGATAGGTATCAACTCCCTGAGTCATGGAGTCTCCTATGATCAGAAGTGTTTTGTATTTCCTTTTTGCTTTTTTCTTTTGGTCCCTGTTTTGGGTAAGTTTTGTTGTGCTAGCTCCTGTGCTGCAGTGTCCTGCTCTGCAGTGTCCTCTGCCCCTTTGTTTGATTTCAGAGATAGAGGCAGATACCTGTTTGTATTTTTTATATGGTTTGTGGAGGTGATACGTTGGCGAGCACTAAGTGATGGGGCACCCGATTTGTCCCTCCTAACCAACCTAGGTCCAACTACCCTCTGCAGTCGAGGTGCTTCACTTGGATGTTGGGGAAATGGTGGGCAGTTCTTTTAATATATTTCCTCCTGAATATGTGATTTGAGGTGCCCAATCTCTGCCAATGCTGCCTGGAGCTGAGCTCTTAGATCTCCAATGATCTAGCATGTAGGACAGCATCCTAAATCCAGTATAACTGCCCTTCAGATAAGTGTTCCGCAGTACCTGCAGTTAATAATATCCATTCCAGATGAGTTGCCGGGTTTACAACCTGGTCCGAGTAATTAGAAGGAGGAAAATGAAAGCAAAAGTTTGATTTTTCATTTTGTTTGTTTTTGTATAACTTGTTATAACAACCTAAATTACTTGTGCCCCTGTAGGTGAGGTCACTGTGTGGATACCGCCTGACCCTCCCCTTCCTGCTTTGCTACAGGAAATGTCACGACTGTGCTACTCTATAAAAGGAATGTAGCATGGGGTGGTTGGCTGGGCCCTTCCTCTGCCGAAAAAGAAGAACCATGGATGAAAGAAACAAGGAGGTAAGAGCTGAAACAATCAACCAACAACAAATAGAGTAGCGCTGAAAGCTTAGCCTAATGCTAGATAAAACTGTAAAACCTGTAAAGCACCACCTGTAATAATTTCACCGAAGATATACCCCGCAAAAAACACCTTGCTGCAGAGAAAAATAAATCAGTAACAGAAGATATACTTTGCAAAAAACAATTTGAATCAGAGAAAATTACAGCAGTAATCTGTAAGCACAAAACAGTAACAAACCTGTAGGCACACCCTGTAATAATGCAGCAGAAAGTATACCCTGCAACAGCAATTTGAATCAGAGAACAATAAAGCAGTAAAATGTTAGCAAAAAACAGTAACAAACCCTGTGATTACAAAAGAAAATAGTAACACAAAGTAAATCTGCCTAGCCAAATGAAGCCTTAATCTTTTCCTTGCTCTGATAATGTTCCTTGTTCTGTCCTTACAAGTAAACCTAGAATAAAAGAGCTCAGGTGATGCTAGGTGCCTTTGCTAGCAAACCTAGTCTTCCACAGCTGTTCCTGCAATTTACATAAAATTTGGTTCTGGTGATATATATGGAATTTGTCATGTGTCATCATAAAGCAGACATCTCATGAAGTTATAAGTTTTGTTTCACTTGCATGTGAGGGCATGGAGATATAGTGTCCCAAAGCTCACTTTCTCACCTGCAGTTTATACTGTTTGACCACCAGTGGTCACCAATACATTAAATCTCTCACTTGCTGCTCCCTTCCCTCCATACTATTTGGAACTTTACTCTAAAATGTTCAGGTTAGAGCTTGCCCCACAGAACAAGCCAACACTGGTTTGGTAAAAAAATATTAATATGTTACGAAGTTATTGAGTTTAGAAATTTCGGTTTCTGAACATGCTCAGTTCAGTTTTTGGGAAAACTTCACAGTGGTGAAGAGGGATTTGTGCACACAAAAAGGGATGTGAAAAGGGATTTTTAAATCCAGCTTCATGAGAAAAAAAATCCCTTTTTGTGAGCTGCCATCTTGTTTTCCATTTTTCCCCACAAACAAAATGTTGTAACTTGCCCCACAGATGTGTTGTGTGGTAATTGAAGCATGAGTTTTGTTCAGGGTGATACTCTCTACAAACCTATGGCTTTGGATTGCTTTGTTTCTCTTAAAAAATGGCTATTTTTTATTTAAAATATCCTTGTTCGTCACTTGCTTCTATTCCTTGTTCACAAGCTGTCAAAATCCTTGACAGTGATTTCCAGACCAGATGGCCCTATCTCACGAACAAGGACTGGCTCATAAACAAGAAGTTTGTTAGCTCATGGAAGGGGATCTGCTCATGATAGGGGATTTTGACAGCTCGCGAATCCCCTTTCATGAGCTGTTGAAATCCCCTTTCGTGAGCTGATCCCTTTTCACGAGCTGGTAAAATCCTTGATCATGATTTCCAGAACAGATGGCCCATCACATGAACAAGGATTGGCTTGCAAACAGGGATTCTGTCACCCCACGGAAAAGGATCAAGTAATAAAAGGGGATTTTGACAGCTGACAAAAGGGGATTTTTTTTTTAAATCCTCTTGCACCAGCTGTCAAAATCCCCTTTCTGCGAGCCAATTCACGTTCGTGAACTGACAAAATAGTTGTTCATGAGATCAGGACCAGATGACCAAAATCTGATGAACAAAGAATTCTCACAAACAGAGATTTTGACAGCTTGTGAATGGGGATTGACCTCTCAAAAGAGGATTTTGACTTCTCACAAACAAGGAATTTAAAAACGTTCCCAGTGTATTGCCAATAAATGGTCTGGTCTTTTGGCTTGAAATTTGCATGGTAAAAAGGGTGTGTCCCATATATGTGAATTATGCTGCTTAGGTGCAAAATTTTTTATCGGTTCCATAACTATGCTTTTACGAAGTTGAGATATTCCCCATAAGATAACTTTGTGGCGCCCGCAGCACTTTTCTGTGCCTGTATCCTGGAAATGATTTGAGATACAAATTTTTCACTCCAGGCAGCTCAGTTCACCTTTAGGTGAGCATGTGTGGAGGTTTCAAAGTCATGAATACAACTGTAGTGGAATGTTTTTCATAGCTGCTACAGTTACTGAGATATTGGAAAATTAGTGTTATAAGGGTTCCTTTTTAGCCCTATAGGACTGCTGTATGGCTTCATAGTTATGTGTAAATAAGAGAGCAGGGCTCAGAGGGCCCACACTCCCACTTACGCATATCATTATGCAAAAATGGTCAACTTGAAGGGAACATGGGGCCCCGAGGTCCTGCGCTTCCACCAACACATACCAGTTACTAGTTGTATTACACTTTCTCATAAAGTAAGGAAATTCATTACAAAAAACTTAGTTAATGCATCAATTATGGCTGAAGTGAAAAAAGTGGGGAAATGAAGTGCTAGGATTGACACCCTAACCCCCCAAACCCTACCACTCCAACCCACCCCCACCCACCACAGACCAGCAGGTGATGGGGTATGCCTTGAGGTCATCAGACCTAGCATACAGGAGCTTGTGGGCAGTGGGATGCAGAGCATGGGACGCAGGCAGCATCCAACTGGATGCCTGTCCTGGGTCTCAGAGTGGATCCCTTATGTGGGCATGTAGGGGATCCTGGGATGGCTCAGGACCCCATGGAAGTACAGGGACACCATCTGCTTCTGTCATGGGTACCATAGACATATGATCATAGGAAAGGAAGTGCTGTGTACAGTATAGCCTTTACTGTATGGGTGAGAGACGTCAACCCGCAGCTCAGGTTCACAGTGTGTGCATGGTTCAGCACATGCTATGCCATGCCAGTGGTACCACACAGACATGGGGAAAATGTTCAGATAGTGGCTGCTAGGCACTCACAGACCACCAGCTCAATAGATATTGTGTGCCTACCCTCCATGCAATGCCATATACTGTTTGATTCTAGTGATAGTCAGTCTCCCATCCTGAATGTGTCCATGACACTGAGATGCCTGTATACATGCACCCATACAGGACTGCACCCAATGGCACTGCCATCTGCAGTGCTATGTGTGCACATGGTGGGGATGCGTATCACTTATGGCAAGATCCCCCATGCCGTACCTCAGCCCCCCAGAAGGCAGCACTCTATGCCTTTGTGAATCACACAAAATGCAGGCCCAACCCCAACATTCCCCCCTGGACTGCTGTGGTGTATAGCTGCCCAGATGGCCAGGGGATCCTGTGCGCAACTGGCTGGTGCACAGTTAATGAATGCCACTGGTTGTCTGCCCAAACTTTGCCGTATGGTGTTCTCACTTAGGGTTGCCTACATTCCTCACATATCTGGCACATGGCCTTCATGCATAGAGCCCAATAATTGCCTCTATTGCACCTCCTAATTTCATCAGGATTTTAAAATAAATGAAGGTACTTAAGTCTGGTATGAAAAGCTGCTCGACTCCATTGCAAAGGTTGTGGCCTGACTCATGTAAGGCATCCTGGAATTTTAAGATATTTTGGTGCTAAAGCCTGCAGTAGTTACACTTTTATTAGTCAGTGCTGTTGCTGTCCTCTGTAGTCCCTATGTTCTTGTCTTATGCTGGTCATGAAACTTTTCAAGACATAGTAAGTGCCCTGTTGTTTTCTCTAATTCAAAGTTTATCTGCATTAGAAAAAAAATATTTTAGAGTAGATAGGGACTTCATGAGATGTGCAACAGAACTGAATAAGAGTATAATTTCTGCTAGCTTGTGCATGTACACATCATCAACTCCTATGATGCCTTGCATGAGTGGGGTTATGACCTTTGGAATGGAGACAAACAGGTTTTCACACCATGGCAAAAAAGAGTTAAGCAACCTCATTTATATTTAAATTAAGATGACATTGGCGGATGCAAGGGAGGAATCTTTGTTCATGCTTACAAACTACACAGGTATACACAAAATAGTCTGAGGTGAATTTCCCTTTAATGTAGATTCACACATGGAAGCAAGGGGCAGAGTGTTTGCAGAGTAACCATATACTAGACTAGGAGCATTCAATCAGATGCTTGTTCCAGGCTGATAGTGGGTCACTGCAACCACAGGGAATAGGGTGTGACAGGATACACAGTCCTCCAAGGACTTCTGCACCCTGCCAAAATGTACATTAGAAATGTTAACAGCCTGTGCTAGTACTGCCGCCAGCCCACCACAGAGACTTCAAGGGCTGGAGGTTAGAGGAAGGGGACCAATAGGATCCAGATAGTAAAGTTGTGGCCAGGCAGAGGAGGCACATACTGTAGCAGCTACTGCAGTTCTTATTCTTAGGGCAGTGAAGTCACCTTCCCTTCCTCCAGTCCTCTGCACTGAGGATATGTGTACATAAACGGGCACATGTCGACTCCCACCCTCTGGCCTACCCTTATCCTGGCTGCCCATGTAGTCAGACATCAGGCTCAGGATGAAGTCCTGAGTAGGCACATGTCCTTCTATGTAAATTCCCCATAAGGGGGCATGGCCAAACTAATAATGGAGGAAAGCTGGGTAGAAGATAGAAATGGAAAGCAGAAATCTTAAAGGAGGGCTTTTACCATGGTGGGGCAGGCAGGGGGAGGAGGTAGGGGCACAAAAATGTGATGAAAGTATCACAGCTCAGAGGGTTCTCATGAGGCTACTAGCCCTCAAAGTGGACAAGTCTGTGGAATCAGATGGAGCTCACCCAAAGGTACTTAGGGAGAAGGCATAGATCCTGGCAGTACCTCTAGATGACCTGTTCAGTAACTCCCTGGAAACAGGTGAGGTGCCAGAGGATTAGAGAATAGCAGATGTGGTCCCTGTCCACAAAAGTGGGGCCTAGGATTAGCCCAGAAACTACAAGACAGTCAACTTGACCTCCATAGTAGGCAAGCTCATGGAAACTATTTTAAAGGAATGACTGGTAGAGTTCCTTGTGGTGAATGGGCTTCTGGACAGCAGGCAGTAGGGGTTCATGTCAGGGATGTCATGTCAAACCTACAGTATTTAATAAACTTCTTTCACTGGGTCATAAAGGCCATTGATAGGGAGCAAACAGTAGACATACTGTACTTGGACTTTAGCAAGCCTTCAACTCAGTATGACATAGGAGACTAATAAGGAAACTGGAGACCTAAAGTAGATGTGAGGAATATAATGATAAAATAGGAAAACTGGCTGGGGGGAACAACCTAGAGAGTAGTGGTTAATGGGGAGTACTTGGGAATGGGGGATGTCAAGAGCTGTGTTATGCAGGTCTCAGCGCTTGGACCAGTGCTCTTCAATGCATTCAGTGGGGATAACGGAGAGGGCATCAAGGGCAAAATATGCCTTTTTTGTAAATGTCATCAATCTCTGCAGCACTGTTGATTGTGAGGAGGGGATTACAGATTTGAGAAAAGACTTAGATTTCAGATCACCTCTCAACCTTTTCTGTTAGCTGGCTTTCAGTGTGGAGAAGTGCATGGTTATGCACATTGTGAGAAAGAACCTGAGAGTGGAATGTCAGCTGGGAGGATAACTGTCACAGTGATGGAGGAAGAGAAGGACTTGGAGGTAGCAATCACAAGCTATTTCAAGATGGCGGCACAGTGCAATAAGGCAATGAAGAAAGCATCAGGATGCTGGGATGCACATGTATGGTGGTCAGCAGCAGGCACAGTCAGAACATACTGCTGCTGTGTAGATCTCTGGCATGTCTGCACCCAGAGTATTGCATCCCGTTCTGGAACCCCTATCTGAAAAAGGCCATATGAAGGTTTGAGGCTGTCCAGACTAGGGCAACATGACAAGAATGATACAGGGTGAGGAAGGGACACATATGAACAGAGGCTGGAAAGCCTGAACCTTCAGATACAGAAAGGGTATCAAAAAGGTGGACCCCAGCAAATTGTTCTAACCCAGCAAGATTTTGTGTACCCAGGTCTAAGGTAAACAACTGGTGGGGATAGGGTTAGGTTCAGGTGGGATGCCAGGGTTAGGTTCAGGTGGGACGCCAGGAAGTGTTACTTCAAAGAGAGAGTGATGGAGTGATGGAACAGGCTGCCAGAGGGGATGGTGAATGCAAAAACCATAGGGGACTTCAAGATGGGGAGGGACACATATAAGGGGTTGACCAAGGTCATGGGGGTGGACTTGGACCTGCAAATAACAAGCACCCCTACATTGAGAAGACTCAATAGACCGCAAGACCTTCTGCTGGCCTGTTTTTGTGCATTAATGTTTGTTTCTAAGACAGTGATGAAATCAGGGTATCACCACACTTCACCACGTGATCATTCAAACCCCCTAGGAACGCATTATCACAGATTCACAAAGGTTCCTGTAACTTTTTAACCTGTTTTTCATTTCCCTTTTTAACCTGTTTTTCCATTTCACTTTTATGACTTACTTCAACCCCTACACAATTATTAATGTAGTTTTTGCAATTCATTTCTTTACTTTTTTAAAAAGCTGCATAACAACACTCACGCCTTTAGCTTTCTTCTCGTAGGTCCCACAGCAGAGCCATTGGGCATGGTGCCAGAACTGCAGCTTGCTTATTGCAGGGTCCTACTGACCTGATATGAAGAAGCAGATCAACTGGGCAAGGCCCTAGATCTGTAGATTGCTTTTTGCAGGGCACTGCTGCTTCATTACATACAGTTCCCCAGGCCTTTAGCAGACTTTATGAGTAAAGCCGCTATCTCATAACACACATCGACTCAGACCTGCAGGGGACTTTACAAGTGGCCTAGCTGGCCACTCATAAAGGAGCAACAATATCACACACCCAGCCCCAGGTCTGTGGGTCCCTTGCAGAGCAGCAGTGTCAAACACATTGCACCAGACCTGCAAAAGACTTCAAGAGTGACCTTGTGGACCACTCAAAAAGCAGCACTAACATCACACTCACTGCTCCAGGGCTGTATCCTGCTTCCTTCTGATTCACAACATACAGTGCAAGTGCAGTTTTTGTTATGGGGAATAACTGTATTTCAACACCCATTTTGTGGGGATGTACAGTTTACAGGTGTCAGTGTGGTTCACGTGGTAGCACATCCACCTTAGGAACAGAAGGTTGTGTGTACCAGTCTTACTTTGGGATTAGGCTCATACTGTACGATAAGTGCTGGAACCTGAGTGCAGTACTAGAGGAGTGCTGTACTGTTGGAGTTTGCCATTCATCAGATAAGATATTAAACCAAGGTCTCTTCTACACATCTCTGGTGCTGCTCTGGTGGGTGTCATGGTGGAAATAAAATAACTCAAGGCACTTTTTGCAACAGTATGGGAATTTTCTCATTGAACAGAACACCAGACAGAAGTACATTACAAATTAATGATTACATATTTTATGCAACATACAGTCATTATTTTGAAAAAAACAAATGTAATTTTCAAAGAAGAATAACCCCCACCACTCTGAACAAAACCCAGGGAGATATCAATGGGGAAATTTGATTTTTTAAAAGAACCCAAAGTACACTATGCTTTTAAATTCAAATAACAAAAATGAATATAAAAGAAAAGAATGCACAACACAAATAGTCCGAAGTAAATATTAACCTTCCTCAGAGTGAATGTTGTAAACTCAGGAATGTGTAATGTAGCTAGAATATTGGGGAATCTAAAGTTCCCCTGTTCCATTTTTTACAGGTGAAAACCACTCTTCAAAAATCAGATCCATAATTTGATTCTTCCAGAAATTATCAGTTATATTAGTGTATAAAAGAACTGTGCAGAACACCAAAAGGAGTATTATTCTGACAGTACCTTTATTGTAGTCCTAATAAGTAATCTCAAATTTTAGGGAATTTAAATGGCTTCCCCACAAATCTTGGAAAAAAATATTATATAGCTGCATGTCTCTACTCAACAGAGGTGGGAGTATGAAGTTTTTGATTGAAAAAAGTTGTTTTTTTTTTGACAGGGTCATATTCTTCCAAATTGTCAATTTCTGATTGGTTGTGGCTAGCACTTGCTTCCGACTGTGCAGTGTTACATTTGGTGCCCTGAAAATAACCTGAAAACTCAGATAGTTTGAAATTGCAAACAAGGCTATTACGCACCGAGGGACTGAGTTGCAAAATACATTTGCCATAATGTTTTTGAAGTATGACATATGTGGGGTCACAAGACTGCTATTGTTAGATGCATTTTGGAAACTTAGAAGGGTTAAAATTAATCCATCAGCAGTATTTAATTTTTTTTATTTAAAATTGTAAAAAATGAAATAGATAAGAAAAAGGTTGTCATATGTAGATGTTGTCATGATGACAGTTTTTTTTCAGTAGGTGACACCAATGCTACATTAACAGTTTTTTTTTCAGTAGGTGACACCGATGCTACATTAACAGTTTTTTTTCCTTTAGCACAAAACTGGGCAGAGTAAGGACAGTGTTGTGAGCAGTAGTTTCAATGAAAAGTGTGAGAGTTGGTGGCAGTTCCAATGGAAAGCACGGTGTGCGGTAGCTGCTTTAGTCAGTTTGGGAATTAGGAAGGCAACTTTATGAGAGAGTGTGGGAGTTTGTGGCTTGTGTGTCAATAAAAGCATGGGATTTCATAGTCTAAGGCTCTGAGCTGCAAATCTGGTGACATCCAGCAGACCAGACCTGGGTTTGAATCCCACAGCTTCTACTTGCACACTGTGTGACCCTGAGCAAGTCACTTAACCTCCTTGTGCTCCCAGGTTGCTCCTGTAAAAAAAGCTTTCAGCTTAGTGTGCTATACCTGGTTAAACAACTAAAAATAAATAAATAAATAAAAGCATGGGAGTTGAAGCCTTTTGTTTAGCAAAGAGTGTGAGTATCAATGGCAGTTAGGTCTGGAAGCATGTTTAGAAGGTGGATTCATTGTTAAGGAGAGGGTGGGGGATGGAGCACAGTGGAAGTCTATCTGACACCACAGCAAGCATGGCAGAGTTGAAAGGGAGGGAGAGAGCATAAAGGATGATGTCATTTTTTTAAAACAGATTGATGGCCAGGCGGTACTTGTGTTCAGCCTGTCTGACAGAGATGATTAATTTACATATGCCTTGTGCACAGCTTTGTTGGCATGTGGGTGTGCTGCATGGTGGTAAAAGGAGGAAGTCTCCATTTAAAAAAAATTCAGTTTGCAGGGTTTTGTATTGTGGGGGCAAGGAAGACATTTTGTAATGTAATATTCATTATCTGTTTACTTTTGAAAACAAGAGTGTGGCCACTGTATTGACTATCAGAGCATTGTGAATGTTAATGACTCGATGCCAGGATAGCCATGACTACTGTAGGCTTCAGGTCATTAGAAAGGTGGATGGATTGAGAGGAAGGTGTTCGGTACCAGCTGACTACAGATACGTTTAACAATACTGTTGTGCTGGGATAATGGCATGGCTGAAAGTATTGTAAATGTACGCCAATCAGGATTCATCATTGGATATCATCTTTGTGATTTTATGTCTGGAACTGCAACCTACTATCATTGTAAACTACAACCAAATAAATAAAAAAAAAAACAATTAAAATAAAGTCACTACAGTCAATTGCTGTTTACAGGAAGTGACAGCAGCCATTCTGCGTCCATTCATTCACCCTTAAGCATCTTCTAAGCCCGTAAAATAGATTGAGTTTCAGTCCACCATTGACAAGGAAGTGGTTGATATGTTTATGGAATGTAAGGGAGGATGCAAGCCACACACCCACGTTCTTGAAAACACCAATTTACTCTAGAACATTACAATACAGAAAGTGAATAATGAGCGGAGAACCAACTTTCTTTAAAGGGACACTGCCAACTCCCTTATACATCAGATGATCTCTACTTAAAAAAATACACTTTATGATTGATCACATTCTGTAGAATTTGTTGATGTTGCTAGTCAGTTTGATTCTGATACTTTTTTCTTTTCAAAGTGAAAAAACAGACTGCCCACCATACCAGTTGTACCATGCAAAAACTTATTTGTTTACAGTAATTGATCAATTCCCACTGCATCTCTTCTGGACTTGAGAACACCACAATGCAGTCTAGCCACTCACAAGGTCGGGGGAGGATGCTATTGCATCATGAGTGATTGCACTCTTTGAGAGTGTTTCTAATGTTTGGGAAGTATGCAGTAAGCAGTAGTTCAAGGATTTGAAGCAACACAAGGTTAGGTATAACTACACTAATAACGTGCATTTAAGTTTTACAAAGAAAAGAAGCAGATAAGTGCAACCAGCACATCAAAGAATTTTTGAGAAGATAAGCAATCATAAAATGTGGATTTTCAATTAGAAATAATATGATGCAAAAAAAGACTGACAATGTCCCTTTAATAGGTTCTACAAGCCAAACACCATAGCTTTTGTCTTAAGGCACTTTTACATGGCGCTTACTTGTATTGCTGGTTTCATGATGCACTTTGCTCTGCTCCATGCACTGCTCTTTCTGTCATCTTGTACATACGCATCTTCGATCTTGCTTTCTTGTCCCTTCTTACATTTTAGCAGTGTTTCCTGCCAGCTAGAACATTAGGGATCAGGCTATTATGTAACTGAAATGAGCAGAATGGTGCAAGTATATGGCAGGGCAGAACAGTACAAGAGTCAGCAAACCCAGGTAATCAAGGAATGCGAAATCAGTGAAAGCTCACTTCTGTTGTGGAGCAGATCACCTGTACACACCACCAAAGGTAACACTGAAGTTGATCTGCTACTCTTGTTCCAATGTAAATCACTGCATGTAAAAGCACCTTTTGTTCTTGTTGAAGATTGAATGGTTTGCGGCAAATCAACATATAATATTATCAAACTCTGTCTGTAAGACTGTTAGCTTTATCAATTGATGTGGCATTGAAATAATTTATTGTGTCATCCATGTTCATGTGTAGAGAACATCATCCAATATGTTTTGACAGTTCATCAACAAACATAGAAAAATGCATCAAGCCTAAAATGGATCCCTGGAGTACTCACTAGTTAATGTCTTCCAGACCATATGTGGTGCAGCAGGGTATCGTAACTGAAACCTGAGTCATGGAGCTTTCACAACAGGTGTTTATAATCAACCAGATTAAAGGCCTTAGACAGGTCAACGAAAATTGCACCCCAGTGAGGTGATCCTTGTCCAATGGAAGGAGGGCAGATTAGTGGCTTCTCTGCTGACTTTTAGATAAGGACAAACAACTTCAAAATACAACTACATATTCAATATTATAAATATTTGGCGGTCCTGCCTCAATCATTCAATCCCATTGCATTCTGTGTGTATATTAAAGGTATTTTAGTTAAGGATATCAGACATCTTGCAATGGAGGTGACTCAATTGCACTATTTTCATGTTCCTTCTTCTAAGAACCATAACTGTCATGTTTGATAGAAATCTAGCTGTGCAAGCATTTTGCACACTATAGTGAAGAGCAAATTCACTATGCATTTCTAAAAATAACAACTGATTTTACTTTGTGCTTGGTATCATACACGTGTGCAAATTACATCATATTTCTCAACAAATGTAACACAACTCCTCCCTTTTCTGTACACTTGTATCTTCTAAGTCAATCAAAAAAAATAAATAACAAAAGGATGACGTTGTACTGAAGTTAGCATCAAAGTAGACATATGTCATTTTTTATGTTGGCTCACGCGTGCGTGCCAGCCAACCTATTGCATTAGTAGCAGATTTGGAGGTGCAGTCACTGTGGACGAATGCAGGGCCCACATCAGAATGAGCGTCCCTAGTTTTCTCAATAAGGCAGCTGCATGTGCTGACACCAGGCATATATCAGGTGGCCACCAGATCTAACAAAAGGTCTGCTGCAATCATGCAGTGGCACAATAACACGCTCTCCCGATGTGCCTGTCCAGCACCTGCAGACTGCCCTGACCCACTTCACTTGCCAATGGGGGAGCCTACTCCCTGTCGGCATGATGCCCCCTCCCATTTAAAATGTATGCAAAGGGAGTGCTCAATCTCCTTCGGCATCATGCACCCCCCCCTACAGTCTTTCTTTGCCGATGGGGGGCCCAAACCCTGTTGGCTTCATTCCCTCTTCCCTGTTTATTTTGCCGATGGGGGGGAGAGACCACTGTCCATTGGCATAATGACCCCCTCTTGGCTGCCCAAAATGTGTTTTCATCCCTGTGTCACCAAATGGCATAGTCGCTGTGCAAACCAACCTTTCAACTAACAAACAGATAGTGCCGCTTTTCATGAGGTGGGGTCACAAAAAGCCTATGTTTAACATTTGGAGTGAAAATACCAACAAACACCTACAGCGTTAAGGATTCCAACTGTAACTCCCCCCCCCGCAAAGACTGACAGGCATCTGGGGTGTGACTTGGGATCATTGGCTGCAATGCTCATGCCATTTCACCCCCAACCCCACCCTGCTGCTAGTGACAGGCATCGAGGTCTGCCTTGGAGTGTTTGCCCCTAAAGTTCACCCCATTCTCCTATACTGCACCCACCTCAGAGCATTTCCTTATGGAATGGTGTGAGTATAATGCCCAAAGACCCCAAAGCACTCCATGACACTTGTCAGTGTCTACAGGGAAGGGTGAGTTAGAATGGCATGAGCATTATAGCTGATGACCCAAAGGCACACCCCAGTGACTGTCATTCTCTGCAGGGTGGGGTTGGCATTGGCTTCAGTTCAATACTTCACTGCCATTCCTATTATGCATCGCTAACTCCTGCATTATCAATGTCAATGTCAGCGAGATAACATTCAGCATTGAAAAATGCTTGTTTTATCTAATCCAGGCTCCATATTTTCCGCTGAGATCAGAAGTCTAAGGAAGCCTAGAAAGTCTTCTAACCAAGAGCTAAGTGTTTATATGGACTAGCCATTTGTCATACATTTTGTTTATTGATTCACTTTATTTGTAATTTTTAACCAGAGAATGCACTCTGGGCAGTGATAGTTCATTTCTAGTTTTCTGTGGGTGGGTTGCACAGACCTGTTTTACTGACAAGAGAATGTTGAGCAGGGCACCGTGGAAAATCTCCCACTCTTACAAAAAAGTGCAATAAGATCTTTAACGTCCACTTGGAATGCCTCAAAAGAAGTTTAGAATGCACCTTGGTTTAATGTCTTATCTGAGGGACAGCACCCCAGTGCAGCATCCCACCTAGTGCTTCAATATTGTGTCAGTATTGGACATAATCTCAAGTTCCTTATGTGGTTCTGGAACCCACAGCCTTCTGATCTTCTAGCACCGGAGAATAGTGTATTACCTACTGAAGTCATTGACACTGATTTGTTAACCTAAAATATGTGCCGGGTACAGATGTCTCAATTCATCCTGTATTTACAAATAAATGGATATAGATACGGTCATCTAATTGAAGAAAGCTAGGGATGATGGTAGGATAGTTAGGCAGGCCGATGGCAGGGTAGTTAGGCAGGCCAATGCAAGGAAGGAACTGCAAATTGCAAAGTGGATTAAGGAGGGGGTTAAAACCTTCTTTAGGTATATCATTGAGAAGAAAGACACAAGACAGGTATAGTTAAGCTAAAAAGGAGAGAGAAGGGTGGAAGACAATAAAAATAAAGCAAAGGTGTTGAATGAATACTTCTGCTCAGTCTTTGCTAAGGAAAATATGGACCAGTGACATCAGGGAAAATAGCAGGAGGAGGAGGGGGGAACATGGTTGAGGATAGGGTTATGAAAGGGCTCAGGTCCTTAAAGGTAAAGAAATCCCCATGCCCAGATGGCATGCACCCAAGAGTGTCAGTGAACCTGTTCTACAGCTCTTTGGATATGGGGGTGGTACGACAGGAATGGAGAATCATGCATCTGGTACCGCTTGACAAAAGTGTGCCCAGAGTCCACAAAGGTGAGCAACAGGCCAGTCAATCTGACCTCTATGGTGTGTAAGCTCAGGGAGATCATTCTGAAGGAAAGACTAGTGGAGTTCCTTGAAGCCAATGGGCCACAGGAGAAGACACAGCATGTGTTCATGTCAGGGAGGTTCTGTGTAACCAACATGATTAACTTCTTTGGCTGAGTAACAAGAGTGGTGGACAATGCTCAGGCAGTTGACGTTCTATATTTGGATTTCAGCAAGCCTTTAAACACTGTGCCACACAACAGGTTCATCAGAAAGTTGGATGACATAGGAGCAGACAGCAAATGAACTAAGTGGGTGGCAAACTGATTTAGCAGTAGGACTCAGATGATAGTGATGGTGGAGGTGGGAACTCTCATGTACAAGGAAGGTTACAAGTGGTGTCCCACAGGCTGAGATCAGTGTTGTTTAATGTGTTCATAAACAACATTCAGGACAGAGTTAAAGGTAAGATCTGCCTCTTTGTGGATGACACCAAGCTCTCTGAGAGGGTGGACTCAGACAAAGGGGTGCAGGACCTAAAGAAGGACCTGGCTGAGCTGGAGAGGTGGTCAAGTATCTGGCAGATGGAGTTCAATGTGAAGAAGTTCAAGGTCATGCACATAGGAAGGAATAATCCAAGGGATGAGTGCTGTCTGGGTGTTAGGGTCACTGAAACAGAAATGGAGAAGGATTTGAGGATAGCCATCACCAGCAACCTTAAACAGGCCACACAGTGCTAGGCTACATTGTATACGGTTTCCAAGCAGAAGGGAGGAGGTTATAATGCCACTCTACAGATCCTTAGTGCGACCAAACCTGAAGTACAGCATGTAGGACTCAAACCCTTATCTGAAAAAAAATATCAAGCAGCTTTAAGAACGCCAGAGGAGAACAATAAATATGGTTCAGGGACAGCAGGGCAGGGCATATGAGGGCAGGCTAAGAGAGCCCAACATGTACTCACTAGAGGAAAACAGGGAGAGGGGGTACATGACTGAAACCTTCAAGTACCTGAAAGGTATAATCTAGGTGGATAGCAAGGCAGTTTTTTGTCCCAGTGATAACAGGACCACTAGAGAGCATTCTCCTGAGCAGGCTGAGGCAATATTCAAGGAGGAGGTCAGGAGACAATTCTTTACAGAGAGGGTAGGGTCAGGATGGAATGAACTCCCATCTGAGGTCATCAGCCAAAAGGGGGGGGATTCTGGTGCGGTTGGGATAGGGTGAAGGAGAAGGTCAGGGTCGGGAGATGGGCTGGGGCCCCCCTGTAATTGCTGGATAAGGGGCACTGTAGTTGAGCAGACTTGATAGACTGTAAGGCCTTCTTCTGCTAGTTAATTTGTAGGTCTGTTTGCTCATAAATGCAGTTGCTTAAATAATTTGAACTAACATTATTTGTTGCATTCAGTTACTATAATATTAAACTAAAACATTAATAAAGCACAGATAATTGTTTTATCCTATTTACAATACATCATTACTACAAAGATGCCTATTTATTAGTTATTTAGTATGATGAACCATTGTTTTTGTTTTTTTTAGTTATGCTCTGGCTCATGTGATGGTACAGCAGCAAATGTAAAAGCATTGGGCAGGATTTTCAAAAACGTGACACAGGGCATGTGCTAAATCCTACACCACGACACTTAGGTTCTGGCAGTGTGCCGACACATTTTACAATCTCAGGCACAGTTGCAACAGTTTTTCTGATTTACAGCAGCTTGCGCCAAGTATCTGGCACAAGCTCCATAATAACGGCTCAGAACTGCCACAAGTTAGACCTGAAAAAGTGGCCTAATTTGCGGCAATTGCTGCACGGGATAGAAACTCCTGTTAGATCGCCACAGGCCCCATGCACTGTATTGTTGGTGCACCCAGTACTTGCAGCAATCCAAGCCTTTGAAAATCCTGCCCCTAGTCATTAGGGGAGTACAAGTAATGAATGTGAATTCCTGAATACTATGAATATTAAGTACTTTTCATTATTCATGGCTATTCAGGCAAAATATTTGGGAGATGAAAGGTAAAAAAATAAATAAACTAATAAAAATCTGACCCTCCCCAGGTAACCAGAGGTAGACTTGTGCCGTCCCCCAATCTCAAAGCTCTTGCTAGTTCAGTAATGGATGTCATTTTAATAAAACAAACTTTGAAATACATAAACATCCTGTTGTTATATTTGCATGTAATAGTAATCAATTATTTTGCAATCTGTTTACTTAAATTGTAATCCTTTTTGGTTTACATGCTGTTGAATTGATAAGAATGAACTGAATTTTTACAAGGTTATTGATTCTCACTACATGTAAACACACAAAGAATTCTGAATCAGGTTGCATTAATTTTTCAGCTGTTAAGACAGGAAAAACAGCTGAGTCAATTCCCAATTGGGTTTACAGGCACAAAGTAATTAGGTTCAAAATAATTGCTGCACTTGAACTACTGCACTTGAATCTGGTTCAAATCATAGCTGGAACCTGACCCTGAAAGAGTTTGCATAATCTTCAAATTGAGTATTACAGTATTGATTCCATTTAAACCGGAGTTTAAATCTTTTTTTTTTAAGTTTTGTTTATTTGTTTAAAATGTGTTAACTAGGTTAGCACATGCATCTGGTTCAAATTATAACTGGAATCCAACCCTGAATGTGTTTATATAATCTTCAAATTGAGTCTTACAGCACTGATTCCATTTAAATTGTAGTTTAAATGTTTCTGATGTGTTTTTTTGTTTGTTTAAACTGTGTTAACTAGGTTAGCTCCATGTGCATTAAATATCCATTTTCATGGGTCACCCAGACAAAAAAGTCACACATTACAATTACATAATTGTGCAAACAATATCAGAATACAATATGCTGCATTAGAAACAAGTACACGATGAATTTTGAAGACAATAATGCTTCACTAGGCTTTTAAAAGACAAATACGAATTTGCAAATTGCAGAGATGATGGTATGCATTGCGCTCATGCACCACTTTATAAACACGCATTTGTCAGTGCCGAACGTTCATCGTATACGCTGGTGTCACGGGGGGATGTTTGAAAATTGCTTTAAAAAATTTTTAATTTATTTATTTATTTTTTTTTTTACCAGGAGAGACACACTAAGCTGAAAGCTTGTTTAGAGATGCAACCTGGGAGGACAAGGAAGTTAAGTGGCTTGCTCAGGGTCACACCTTTAGTGAAGCTGTTTGTGAGGTGGGGTCCCAGAAACATATGTTGAAAATTTGGGACTAAAATATTTAAAAATGGGCAAGTTATGCCACTAAGCTGAAACCCCTTTTGAAATACATTAAAGTGCTACCTCAGTGTGCAGTTGTACTTTGAAAAAGCAAAGACATGCCTGCAGTCCAAGGTAGATTATGGCGACAGACCTCCAGTGGGTAAGTATGGGGTATGTGAGGTGTGGGGTGGTGGGTCCTGAGTGGGACAGTAGGGGGTTGGGTAACAGCAGAATGGACAAAGATGGATGGTTTTTCCTTTTTACAGGGGAAAACAATGATGAGGTACAGTTTTCGTTTTTTCAGGGAGTTTGTTGAACAGATGAGGACACTGGGGGATTGGGCACCCTCAGTGTCTGTATACTGTTGGGGGGTTGCACAGCGGACAACAATGGACAGACAGATGACACTGGGGAATTGGGCACCCCCCATGTCTGCATACTGTTTGGGGACCTTTACACAGCGCACAACAATGGACAGAGAGATGAGGATACTGGGGGATTGAGCACTCCCAGTGTCTGTATACTGTTTAGGGAAGGGGGGTTACACAGTGGACAATGATGGATGGTTTTCCTTTTTGGGGGGATAAAAAAACAAGCATTTGTCAATGTTGAACATTTAATGTATTGAAAGATGTCCAACTCTGCACCTTGTTTATGCCCTTGAGGTACTTGAATGTATCTGTCATGTTCCCCCACTCCCTCCTTTCCTCCACTAAGTACTTGTTGAGGTCCTTTTAATCTCTCCTGATATGTTCTGTGTTACAAGCCATGTACCATCTTGGTTGCCTTTCTGTGGGCTGCCTCCACCTTGTCAATGGCCTTGCGCATTTGTGCCCTCCACATTTGCACATAGTACTGTAGGTGAGGCCTCACCAGTGCATTATACAATGGCATCACCACCTTATGCCTTTTGCTAATGATACCTCTGACTATGCATCCCAGCATGCCACTGGCCATGCTTGCAGCATGTGTGCTCTGCTTTGATACCTTTTGGTCATCAGAACTGATAACTCCTAGGTCCCTTTCTTCCTTGGTGATCATCAGCACCTCCACCCCATCCTGTAACTCTACACAGGTTTCCTTCTTCTCAGGTGCATTATTTAGGCTTCTTTGCATTGAAACTCAGTTGCCACTCCTCAGACCATTTTTTTAAGCCTCTTCATGTCCCTGCTCATTTTCTCCACCCCTTCTGGAGTATTCACTCTGTTACAGATGTTGATGTTATCTGCAAACAAGTAAACAGACCTTTGCTTCTAGCCCTTCTGCAATGTCTGTAATGAATACATTGAACAGGACTGGCCCAGTACGTATCCCTGAGGTACCCCACTGGCCACTACCTCTCCCCAGACTGGATCCCTTTACCACCATCCTCTGCCTCCTGTCCATCAGCCAGTTTCTAACCCAGTTTATCAGCTTGTGCACCATTGCCAGACTACTCATCTTGTTAATCAGCCTTCTATGTTGGATGTTGTCAAAGGCTTTGCTGAAATCAAGGTAATGCAGGTGACATCGAATGTCCATCACTGATTTACTTTCTTAATGAGGCATTAAGGTTTCCAACCCTAATGCCCCACCCCCACCCTGCAGAGACTGACAGGCATTGTGGGTGTCCCTTTGGGTCAACTGTAATGCTCATGCGAGTCCACCCCCAACCTGCAGACACTGACAGGCACTGCAATGTGCCTTGAGGTCTTCGGCTCTCACACTCACTGCATTCTATAATGAAATAAGCTGAGATGGGTGCAGTATAGGAGAATGGGGTGAATGTTTGGGCCAAAGACTCTACGGCACTCCCTGATGCCTGTCACTGGCTGCAGGGTGGGGGTGGAATGGTGTGACATTATGGCCGACAAACCCAAAGCACACACCCACCTTTCAGTCTCTACAGGGTGGGGGGGGAGGGACGTTACAGTTGGAAACCTTAATTCCCCAGGTGTTTGTTGGAATTTTCACTCCAAATTTTCAACATGACCATTTTGGGTCATCGCCTCATGAACAGTGGCAATATCATTTCGTTACTCAATCCCAAAAGGTGATTTTGCACAATGACTGAGTTATTCAGTGCCACAGATGCTACAATGTTGTGCCCTGGAGTTGTGGGTAAACTCACTGAATTCATTCTGACACATAACAACTTCAGCTTTAATGGTAAACATTATGTTCAAACTATTGGAACTGCAATGGGAACCAGGATGGCTCCACAGTATGCTAATCTTTTTATGGCGAATTTGGAGGAGGATTTTCTAAGGCACTGTACACATAAAACCACTCCTTATTTCCGTTACATTGATGATTTGTTTATAATTTGGACAGAGGGCACTGACACATTAAAGATTTTCACCAAGAACTTAATAACCTCCACCCAACTATAAAGCTTTCCTAGAATATTCTGCCACAAGTGTACATTTTCTGGATACCACTGTCACTATTAAGGATGGTACCTACATACCTGTCTTTACAGGAAACCAACAGACAGACAGAGATACTTGCACAAGAAAAGTAATCACCGAGCCACACAAAGAAATCTGTTATATATAGTCAACACTGGTATCACGCCTCTGTTCAAATGAGGAAGACAGAGACACACATCTGGCGATGTTGAAAACACCTTTATTGAGCAGGGACACTCATCCGGGAAATTGACAGAGCAGTGGAGCGTGCACCACAGGTCCCAAGAGAACAGCTACTGCAATATAAGGAACGGATGACTACCAGCAGAATACCCTTAGTAGTCACATACCATCCTGACCTTGAACTCCTACGTAAGATTACTAAGGATCTCCATCCAATAATTAGTGCGGATGAAACCCTTAACTGTATTTTCAAGAACTACCACTACTATCTTTTAAACAACCACCTAATTTAGCCAACCTGATTATTAGAGTCAACTTGAACGGAACAGAATACTATGACATCATATATGTACACGACCCTGTCATCAACGCAACATGTAAGACATGTAACCTCATTTCCACTTCAGACTGTGTGGTTACATCACAAAACAGACTATTCAGGATACAGGGGAATTATACATGTACATCAAGTAATGTGGTCTACTTTATCCAATGCAAGAAATGTCCTCGCACAGGTTATGTGGGGGAGACAAGCCAACAACTCCGCACTAGAATGAATTCACACAGACATTCTATTAATCACAAGATGATTGAGAAACCAGTAACCCAGCACTTCTCCCAGGATGACCACTCAATCTCAGATATGTCTGTGATGGTCCTAAAGGACATTTCAACAGTACACAACAGAGGCAGGCTTCTGAAATTAGACTTATTTTACTTCTCAATATGGTGGCAGATGGATTGAACATTGATGTTGGGTACATGACACATTATTCCATAAACTTACACAGACCTTTACTTTAAAAGATGGACATGAACAGTTTAGTTAATCAACGGGCCTTTGATTTTGTAAGTTTATGGTTATCTACATTGTTGACTTTTCACCTTAACACTGTGGTGAGTGCGTTTGAGTGTGTGTGTGTGTATACTGATGTATGTATGTATGTATGTATGTGTGTTTTGTGCGTGTTTGGTGTGGTTTTTTGTGTGTTGTGGGTATGGTGTGTATGTGTGTTTGTTGTGCATGGTGTGGTGTGGTGTGTGTGGAATGTGTTTGCTATATTTGTTGTGTGGGGTGTGCAGGGTGTGTGTGTGTGGGGTGTGTGGTGTGGTGTATGTACACACATATGTGTGGGTGGAGCGTGGCATGGGGCAGTTGTTATGTGGCTAGAATACTTAATTTTCACATAGTGTGCATTTATTTCCTTCTATTAGTTGTCAGTGGGTGGATTTCACACTGTCACATCTTTAACTGCTCATATTAAGATGCATATCTCATTTACTTGGGGGTTCATTAAAGGTGTAATTCCTTTGGGTTTTCATTTAGATTGCTTAGACTGATTCTGTGCATTTTTGTTATACACAGACTCTGTGTTGAAATCTGCATTTATCAGGCTTATGGTCTCGTTTTCTTGGGGTCATTGACAAGTTTTTTTTGCACCTACACTTACAAGTGATACTTTCATGCATCATGTTTATATGTGAGGTTAATTTGAGGTGATTTCAACTTGCAGTTATACCTAATTTCAGGATTTTGTCTCTCATTATCTGTCCTTTAATATACCAGGACAATTGGAATATAAGTTGTAAGCTCATCTTACATGTATTAGAGAATGCCACTCCAAGGTTTTTATCACTAGAATGCTTTCTTGGCATACTGAGACATTTTAAAATATATGACAAGAACTCTTTGGCTGTAGAAGATTCTTGATAACCTTTGCCCTTCTGAGGCTCCTCGGATAAAGGCATACTGGTGTTAATTAGCTTCTCTGACGTAATCTTCTATTATGTTTTAAATGTATATGTTAAACCAATGAGAATTATTTCTGCTTTTTCTATATAACCTGGTGTTAATAGTATGGGATATTTGAAAAAACTGCCACAAAGCTTCTGAAGAAGGACCTGGTTGGTTCGAAAGCTAAAGCACTTTGTTCTTTTCTGTAACATCCATGTTGGTCCAATAAAAGGTATCAAATCATTTGTTTCTGGCTCTGTTTTTAAAAGGACCAATACGGCACCTACAACATTTTTTTGCATCATGGAAGATACCGAAATTCGCCGCAGGACATGGCAGTTGCATAACATCAAGAAGAAACTAGCACAGCTAGACAGTGACATCTACTTTTTATCCCAGTGCAAAAGGAATAACATTATCCCTAAAGGTCTAATTATTTGGAATCCACTGAGAAACACAGATAATTCTTCATATGCTGAACAACTTTGTCGTAGGACCTCTGAGAAATTGAGAAATCACAGAATCCACAGCTCGTATGCCAAAAAAGCATTTTTGAAGAAACAGTTTAATGAAATAGCTACCACACTGGAGAGGATGTCTGGTGAGCCTATTCCGGACATCTTGCATGAGATAGACATGAACTACCAAAGAACCTTAAGAAAAGACATGCTCATTAAAACAGGAAGTTAGATGCCTCAACTTACCATACTTCCTAACAACCATGAAGAACAGAACAGAGTGACTGAACAACTAAGCCACACAGATGGGCACCTTTCAGTTGTTAATTTGTCCACCCACACACTGACTACTGGGGAATTAAATGTACTTTCTTAGGGCTCAATTTCTGCCCAACTAAACCACTGGACAGAATACAGTTTTGTGGTGAAATGGAGGAATACTTCCCAGATTGAGACTCAGAGAATTTTTCATGGCAGAAAGACATCACAGACAGGAAGAAATCACAAACAGTAAAACTACTATGGATAAGAAAAAGAAACCATATGAGTTTACCCCATCAAGTGGCCGTAACAAGAAACTGGACAAATACATTAATTGCTTTACAGAGAGTTACTGGTGAGATTCTTAATAGGCAGAAACAGGCCACAACCTCTCTCCATTGGAACAGATGTATACAAACACTAAAATCAAACCATAACATTGTCATAAAAAGATGATAAAGGCTCGGCAGTGGTGATATTGAATCGGAAGATTACATTACGAAGCCAACCGGCAGCTAAGTGACCTTACTTACTACAAAGTACTGGGAAGTGACCCAACTACAGAATATAAAGAGAACTACAGAAGTTAATTAAAACATTTCCAGAGCATGTCCAAGACAAACTAAAGGACCTCGTCCCCAGTGAACCTAAGCCAGGGACATTCTACATGCTTCCTAAAATACATAAACCTGGTAATCCTGGTAGACCCATAGTCTCTGTAATGGCACCCTGACAGAGGGATATCAGGGTTTGTAAAACTATTTTCAAACCGCTGGTTATACAAAGGGATAGTTACATCAAGGACACTACTCACTTCCTACATAAACTTTCTGGTTTTAAAGACTTACCACCTGATACCCTTTTAGCCACGATGGATGTAACCTCCCTCTACACTAATATTCCACACACAGATGGCATTTCAGCCTCCTCAAATATCTGCATGACAAAGAATTGGACCCCAACATTGACCCTGGAGTTGTGGGTAAACTCACTGAATTCATTCTGACACATAACAACTTCAGCTTTAATGGTAAACATTATGTTCAAACTATGGGAACTGCAATGGGAACCAGGATGGCTCCACAGTATGCTAATCTTTTTATGGCGAATTTGGAGGAGGATTTTCTAAGGCACTGTACACATAAACCACTCGCTTATTTCCGTTACATTGATGATTTGTTTATAATTTGGACAGAGGGCACTGACACACTTAAAGATTTTCACCAAGAACTTAATAACCTCCACCCAACTATAAAGCTTTCCCTAGAATATTCTGCCACAAGTGTACATTTTCTGGATACCACTGTCACTATTAAGGATGGTACCCTACATACCTGTCTTTACAGAAACCAACAGACAGACAGAGATACTTACACAAGAAAAGTAATCACCCGAGCCACACAAAGAAATCTGTATATATAGTCAAGCACTTGGTATCACCGCCTCTGTTCAAATGAGGAAGACAGAGACACACATCTGGCGATGTTGAAAAACACCTTTATTGAGCAGGGACACTCATCCAGGAAATTGACAGAGCAGTGGAGCGTGCAACACAGGTCCCAAGAGAACAGCTACTGCAATATAAGAACGGATGACTACCAGCAGAATACCATAGTAGTCACATACCATCCTGACCTTGAACTCCCACGTAAGATTACTAAGGATCTCCATCCAATAATTAGTGAGGATGAAACCCTTAACTGTATTTTTCAAGAACTACCACTACTATCTTTAAACAACCACCTAATTTAGCCAACCTGATTATTAGGAGTCAACTTGAACTGGAACAGAATACCATGACATCATATGGTACAAGACCCTGTCATGAACACATATAAGACATGTAACCTCATTTCCACTTCAGACTGTGGGTTACATCACAAAACAGACTATTCAGGATACAGGGAATTATACATGTACATCAAGTAATGTGGTCTACTTTATCCAATGCAAGAAATGTCCTCGCACAGGTTATGTGGGGAGACAAGCCAACAACTCGCACTAGAATGAATTCACAAGACATTCTATTAATCACAAGATGATTGAGAAACCAGTAGCCCAGCACTTCTCCCAGGATGACCACTCAATCTCAGATATGTCTGTGATGGTCTTAAAGGACATTTCAACAGTACACAACAGAGACAGGATTCTGAAATTAGACTTATTTTACTTCTCAATATGGTGGCAGATGGATTGAACATTGATGTTGGGTACATGACACATTATTCACTTAAACTTACACAGACCTTTACTTTAAAAGATGGACATGAACAGTTTAGTTAGTCAGCGGCCTTTGATTTTGTAAGTTTATGGTTATCTACATTGTTGACTTTTCACCTTAACACTGTGGTGAGTGCGTTTGAGTGTGTGTGTGTGTGTGTGTGTATACTGATGTATGTATGTATGTATGTATGTGTGTGTTTTGTGTGTGTTTGGTGTGGGGTTTTTTTTGTGTGTGTGTTGTGGGTATGGTGTGTATGTGTGTTGTGCGTGGTGTGGTGTGGTGTGTGTGGAATGTGTTTGCTATATTTGTTGTGTGGGGTGTGCAGGTGTGTGTGTGAGGGGGGTGTGTGGTGTGGTGTATGTACACACATATGTGTGGGTGGAGCGTGGCATGGGGCAGTTGTTATGTGGCTAGAACACTTAATTTTCACATAGTGTGCATTTATTTCCTTCTATTAGTTGTCAGTGGGTGGATTTCACACTGTCACATCTTTAACTGCTCATATTAAGATGCATATCTCATTTACTTGGGGGTTCATTAAAGGTGTAATTCCTTTGGGTTTTCATTTAGATTGCTTAGACTGATTCTGTGCATTTTTGTTATACACAGACTCTGTGTTGAAATCTGCATTTATCAGGCTTATGGTCTCGTTTTCTTGGGGTCATTGACAAGTTTTTTTTGCACTTACACTTACAAGTGATACTTTCATGCATCATGTTTATATGTGTAGGTTAATTTGAGGCTTGATTTCAACTTGCAGTTATACCTAATTTCAGGATTTTGTCTCTCATTATCTGTCCTTTAATATACCAGGACAATTGGAATATAAGATGTAAGCTCATCTTACATGTATTAGAGAGAATGCCACTCCAAGGTTTTTTTATCACTAGAATGCTTTCTTGGCATACTGAGACATTTTAAATTTATGTGACAAGAACTCTTTGGCTGTAGAATTCTTGATAACCTTTGCCCTTCTGAGGCTCCTCGGATAAAGGCATACTGGTGTTAATTAGCTTCTCTGACGTAATCTTCTATTATGTTTTAAATGTATATGTTAAACCAATGAGAATTATTTCTGCTTTTCTATATAACCTGGTGTTAATAGTATGGGATATTTGAAAAACTGCCACAAAGCTTCTGAAGAAGGACCTGGTTGGTTCGAAAGCTAAAGCACTTTGTTCTTTTCTGTAACATCCATGTTGGTCCAATAAAAGGTATCAAATCATTTGTTTCTGGCTCTGTTTTTAAAAGGACCAATACGGCACCTATAACATTTTTTTGCACAGATGCTACAACACATTTTGGGCTGGATGTGAAAAATTATAGTTATACTGTTCATGAGGAGGTGTGAAAAAATGGCAATGTTGAAAATCTCGAGTGAAAATATAAGAAATTGGCAAAGTTACAAGCATGCATAGAAACTGTGCAACTCACACCTGTAACACACTCATTTTTTATAATTTTTTCACCAAATTTTCAACATGGTCTTTTGAGACCTACCCTCATGAACAGTGGCCCTGGGATTTTGTCACTCCATCCTGAAAGTGGATTTTGCACAGCAACTGTGCCATTCTGCGCAACTGGTGTGAAAACACATTTCAGGTAGAATATGAAAAATGACACTACAGTATACTGTTCATAAGGAGGTGTGAAATAATGGCAATGTCGAAAATCTGGAAATCTGGGTAAAATATTAAAAACTGGCGAAGTTAGGGCGTGCATAGAAAATGCAAATGCTGCGCTTACTGCGCTGATCCAGTTTTAAATTTTCACCAGATTTTGCAACATAAACTTTGGGACCCCACCTCATGAAGCGGTGGCACTGTCATTTCATTAATCAGTCCTGAAAGGTGATTCCGCTCAGCGACCTCGAAAATCACTTTTCTGACTGAGTAATGAAATGATAGTGACGGTGTTCAGGAGGTAGGGTCCTAAGAACCTCATGTTGAAAATTTGGGACCAAAATACCTAAAAATGGCTAAGATATCGACCTAAGTCCCCCCCCCATTGATTCCCATTATACAGCTTACCTTGAAATCTTCACTTTGCGATTAGACTTTGGGCGTGCCGACATGTCCGATCCACAGAAGATTATTGCTCCTGACCTCAGAGGAGCAGGAGTGGGGGAGGTGGGTGCACAGTGAGGGGACGGGGAGACAATGATGGACCGTTTTTTTTTTTTTTCAGGTTTGAAGAAATAAGACACTGGGGACAGTTATCTTTTTTATATAGGAAAGGATGTGAGCATTTCTGGACACCGGGAGTGTGCTCCCCAGTGTCCAGTGAGGATGAGAAATGGAGGGTGCAAGGAGGACAGCAGCAGTGGGAGGGAGAGGGAGGGATTTGCTGTATTTTTGTGTGTGTGTGTGTGTGTGTGCGTGTGTGCGTGTGTGGGCTCTAGCAGAACATGGGTGTGGGGAGGACAACAGCAGTGGAAGGAAGTGGGAGGGAGTGATTTGCTGGAGGGGAGGCCTCCAACAGAACACGGGTGTGAGGAGGATAACAGCATTGGAAGGGAGAGTGAGGGATTTGCTGTGTTTGTGTAAGGGGACTTGAACAGAATGTGGGTGTGGGGAGGATAGCAGCAGTGGGAGGAAGCGGGCAGGACTGATTTGCTGGTGAGGGGGGCCTCCAACGGAACGCAGGTATGGGGAGGATAGCAGCAGTGGGAGGAAGTGGAAGGAAGTGATTTGCTGGCAGAGGGGCTTGAACAGGAAAGTAAGGAAGACAAGAGCAGTGGGTAGGCTCAGCGCCTTCACACTGTAAGCTCTATGGCAGTGTGAATGCGCAACCAGGAAGTCAATGTAATGCATGGATTTACACATCAAAGAACAGAGCCGCACCGATATTGGTGCGGCTCTGTCCTTTGAAAAGTTGGCCAACTGAGCCCCAACAATAGAAACTGAATCATCCCCAGCCTGCTGACCCATTGGCCTGCCACTTGCTATGAAGCTCTCCATTGGGAGCACCCCCTCACACCCCTGTATAGCACCTCTCATGTCAATGAGTTCCTCTGCACCTGCGAGCTACAACGAACTTAATAAAGGACCTTTGAGCTGCTGAAGTCTTGAATAAAGGAAGGTAACAAAAGGAAACAGTATGGGATCTTGTAAAGTGAGTGGAATCTTAAAGTACAATATGCTATATTTAAAAATAAACAAATTTGAAACTTTTGAAAATGACAATGATAAATGTATCTAAAATAAGTACTGTGTCATTCAAATGAAAACCAATCCAGGGATGTATAAAGCTGACAATGATGAGTCAGTCTTGAACTGGACAGAATAAAGTGACATGCATTATTATATGACATCCTTACTCTGGTAAGTAATGTAAATAAGGCTACAGAAACAGCAAAGAAACCATAATAAATCACAGACATAACCAAAGACTACACTAGGACTTTCTTTGAACTGAAAGAAAGACAATTGTGGAACTGATACAATAAAAGAAAATGCACATTAACTGTCTTAACTGTAAAATCAATATGAACATTTTACAACAGATGACTGTCCAAATTAAAAACATGTTTACTAAAACAATAAACCTTTTCAATAACACTTTCATGTTCATCTTTAACATCTGGAGTAGGGGAAAGTTGCTTTAGTTTCTGTCAACATCAAAAATGCATTGTTTTTGTCTTTGTTGAATTAAATAATAAACCATGTTTCTTCAACCATCTATTCACCAAAAGAAAATCCCATTGTAAATCAAAACATAATTTATCAATATTAGAACATCAAGTATGTAGAACAATATCATCTGAGTAAAGCAAAATGTGAGAAGATAGAATAGTCAGGGACAAATCATTTAAAAAATACTAAAGAAAGGAGGACCTAAAATAGAACCCCAAGGTACACCGAAATTAAAACTTGAAAATGGGTACATAACATCTTGCAAGTCAATTCTCTGATGATGGTTACACAAATATCTTTCAAGCCATGACAAAACACAATTTGAAGGACATATCTCCCTGATATTAGAAAGCAGATGACCATTGTGGACCAGGTCAAAAGCTTTTGATAAATCTAAGAAAATAGCCAGTGCTGTCTCACCCCTGCCCGAGCAATTCCACTGTGCATGTAAACAAGACTTAGCATATGTTAAAAGATGCTCTCATTCACTGCTTTGCAGAGTACTGCAGTGCTCTCCCAATACAGATGTCACACAACATCTTTGAGTACGGACTGGGCTGTCAGATTTGGAAGTGGAAGTGGAAGTGGCTGACTCCATAGAGTCAAAATACAATCCTTACCCTTCCTTTAATAAGGCTGCCAACATTTTGAGGATCTCTGGGGATGTCTTGTGTGTGGGTAAAAGTTTGTTGGAGAACTTTTTAGGTTGTACAAAACTGCTTCTCTTTAATGTTATGTAAAGAAATTATCAACTGTCTTTTTTCTTGATGACAGAAGCTATTTTCTTCCATAAGCCATACAAAGGCAAAGGTACTGGACTTTAGGAGGGCTGACTTTGCCAAAATGGGTGAGTGCCTAAGGAACGCACTAGCAAATGGGCAGGAAGGAGGGGTGGAAGAACAATGGGGAATAATAAAAACTGCCATCACAGAGGTAACAAGCCTTTGTGTGAAACAAATAAACAAAACTAAACGATGTAAGAAACCACTATGGTTCTCAAAGGAAGTGGCAGTGAAGGTTCAAGAGAAAAAGAAAGCTTTCAGGAAGTACAAGGAATCACAGAAGGAGCAGGACAGAGAACTGTATCAGTTAAAGCAAAAGGAAGCTGGGAAGGCAGTCAGAACAGCAAAGGCCCAAACCGAGGAAAAGATAGCCAACTCAGTTAAGAAGGGGGATAAAACCTTTTATAGGTACATCAGGGAGCGAAGGAAGACCAAGGCAGGGATAGTGAGGCTTAATAAAGGGGGAGGGGGGCAGAGGGTGACTGTGAAAACAAATATTTTTCTCAGTATTTACAAAGGAAGAGGAGGTACCTAAAACAAACAGTAGAAACACTCTAGATACAGAAGTTGATACCAGCCCATTTACAGAAGAAAGGGTTCTGAAAGAACTCTTAAAACTGAAGGTGGACAAAGCAATGGGGCCTGATGGGATTCATCCCAGAATTCTAAAAGAACTAAGGGTAGAATTAGTGACACCACTGACTACCCTGTTTAACAAATCATGGGAGGATGGCGTGGTACCCGAGGACTGGAGGAGGGCAGATGTGATTCCCCTTCACAAAAGTGGGAGCAAGGCAGAAGCAGGAAACTACAGACCTGTTAGTTTAACCTCAGTAGTAGGGAAAATGATGAAATCACTTCTGAAGGAAAGAACTGTCGAGTATCTAGGCCAGAGGGCACAGGACCCAAGGCAGCATGGATTCACAGCAGGAAGGTCATGCCAGACAAATCTGATAGATTTCTTTGACTGGGTGACCAAAGTAGTAGATCAGGGAGGGGCTGTGGACATGGCCTACCTAGACTTGCTAAGGCATTTGACACAGTCCCACACAAAGATTAATATACAAGTTAGCTGGCCTGGGAGTGGGTCCCAAGATGACAGCCTGGGTTAAAATTGGCTGGAGAGTAGGACACAGAGGTAATAGTAAATGGAGTCCACTCTGAAGAAAGGGGGTTATAGTGGGGTACCGCAGGGCTCAGTATTAGGACCGGTCCTCTTCAATGTCTTTATAAGCGACATTGCAGAGGGACTGGAAAGAAAAGTATGTCTCTTTGTAGATGACACAAAGATTTGCAACAGAGTTGATGCACAAGGTTGGGTGGAAAGGATGAAAAGGATCTTGGCAAGGTTAGAGGAATGGTCAAATGTATGGCAGCTTAGATTCAATGCTAAGAAGTGCAAGGTAATGCACCCGGGAAACAAAAACCCAAGGGAAGAGTACACAATGGGGGGTGAGATACTAACAACAACAAAAATGGAAAGGGACCTGGGGTTAGTCATATCAGATGACCTAAAGGTGGGCAAGCAATGTGAGAGGGCAGCAAGGAGGGTGGGGGGATACTGGGATGCATAGGGAGAGGCATCACCAGTAGAAAACAGGAAGTTATTATCCTCTGTACAGACAGCTGGTCAGACCCATCTGGAGTACTGCGTGCAGTTCTGGAGACCAGTCTTCAAAGAACATAGACAGGATGGAAGCTGTCCAGGAGGGCAACTAAAATGGTGCAGGGTCTGCACGGAAGAACATGAAGAGACTTAAGGAGCTTAATATGTATAGCCTTGAGGAAAGGAGGGAGGGGGACATGATTGAAACTTTCAAGTACCTCAGTGGAATCAACAAAGTCCAAGAGGGTAGCATCTTTCAAAAGAGGTGTGCAAGAACAAGGGGGCATAATTTGAAGATAGAGGCGGGAGCGGCTCAGAGGTAATTTAAGGAAGTATTTTTTCACAGAGAGGTTGTGGATGAATGGAACGGCCTTCCGGAGGAGGTCATGGAGTCAAAAACAGTGGTGGAATTCAAGCATGCATGGGACAGTCATCATAAGGCAGTTCTAGGGGGTGGGGGTAGGAAGAAGTAGGCTGCTGGTTAACTAGGATCTGCAGCTTATCCAGTAGGCAGGGAAATAGGCAGACTGGGTGGGCCAAGCGGTCCTTATCTGCCGTCAAATTCTGTTTCTATGTTTCTATAACCCTGGGGTCTACATGTGAAAATGCATTTCCCCGTATAGTATGTTGTTTTTATCCTTGCCACATTCAATGTTTCAAATGGCAATGAACATTGTGATGTTACAGCAATAGTACTTATGGGAAAGGGTACAGCTGATGTTTGCTTGTGTAAAATGTTAAAATCAAGATATACAGTACTGGCAGGTTAACTTCACAGATATAAAATAGCCACAGTTGGGTTCAACTAACAGTTGTGACCCTGTAGTGGCATTAAGAACAAAATATAAACTGATATGTATTGTTAAAAAACAATTGCCCAAAGTGTGCATTACAATGGTCACTTGTATCACCTTGCACAGGCACTTTTTGGGGCCTATTTAGTCATATTTAGTCATTTGTTCCTCTTAGAAACATAGAATTAGGTGGCAGACAAGGACTGCTTGGTCCACTAAGTCTGTCCATTTTTCAATGCTTACACTGTCACTGCATACCATACTTGATCTCCAGATCCCCTCACTTGCTTTCCCCAAGACTCCCTTGTGCCTATCCCATGCATTCTTGAATCCCACCACTGTTTTTGCCCCACCACCTTTCCAGGAAAACTGTTCCATGCATCCACCACTCTTTCAGTGAAAACGTACTTCCTCACATCTCTCTTGAATTTAACTTTTTCCAGCTTCATTGCATTTCCCCTTGTTCTTGTGTATTATTTCCTCTGAAAAATACTCCCCTCCTGCACCTTATTTACCCTCATGAGGTATTTATAGGTCTCTATCATATCCCCTCTCTCCCTACTCTCTTTTTAGGTGTACATATTGAGGTCCTTCAGCCTCTCCTTGTAGGGCTTCAGATGTACACCTTGCACCATTTTAGTTGCCCTCCTTTGACCAGTCTCCACTATTTCTATGTCTTTCCTGAGATGTGGTTTCCAGAACTGAACAAAGTATTTTAGGTGGAATCTCACCAGTGATCTATACAGAGGCAACACCACCTCCTTCATAGGCCCCCCAAAATATCACTGGCCCTTCAAACTGCCTTGGTGCACTGCCTCAACACCTTGAGGTCACCATATATGATTACTCCCTGGTCCCTTTATTGTTAGGAAACAATCAATACCTTTTCTCACATTTTGTACTCTGCCTCTAGGTTTCTGTGCTCTAAGTGCAGGATTTTGCACTTTTTTGCACTGAAACCCAATTGCCACATCCTTGATGCCCTTGAGTTTTCTCAGATGTCTGCACTTTCCTTCCACATTGTCTGGAATGTCCACCCTATTGCAGATGTTGGTGTCATCCACAAAGAGGCAGACCTTCCCTTCCAGCTCACCTGCAATGTCACTAATAAAGACATTAAAGAGGACTGGTCCCAGTACTAAGCCATGAGGCACCCCACTGGCCACCCTCCTTTCCCTGAAGTGTTTTCCATTTACCACTACCCTCTGCCACCTACCATCAACCAATTTCTTATTTACTTTTCCACCTTGGGACTCATCTCTAAGCTGCCCAATTTCCTTATGAGTCTCCTATGTGGAACAGTGTCAGACTCTTTACTGACATCTAAGTAGGCCATGTCCACTACCCCACCCTGATCTATTTACCCAGTCACCCAGTCAAAGAAATCTATCAGAGTTGTCTCACATGACCTTGTTTATATCAGATATTATGGCTAGTTGTTTTTCTTTTTTTTTGAAATTAGCCTTTTATTGATTTTTAATAATTACAACAGGACATGACACAGGCACCACATGAAAGGTTTACAAAACTGCATGACATATAGTTCAAGGACAACAGTGACATGTCCCCCCTCCCTCCACCCACCTCCCTTTACCTAACCCTCCCACTTGCTATCCTAAAAAAAAGAAAAGAATCTATCATTCTCCCCTCCCCCCCTTACCACCCCACCATGGCTTAGATGTCCAAACAAGAGCCTTCTACTACTTTGTACCAAAAAGGGTATGCATAGATATACAATAAGGAGGGGAACTATCTTTGGGATTCCTTAACGTAAGTGCTAGTTGTTTTTCTAATACCATTAAATATGCAGATGATATCAAAATTGGAGGGTTATGTTCAACACTCAGAGCAGATTGCAGCCATTCAAACTGACCTGAATACCATCTCTAAATGGATTAATCTTTGGGGAATGAAACTTAATCATAACAAATGTAAGGTTGTGCATTTTGGAGTTGCTAATACATTCCATCCATATATTCTGGATAACAAGGCGATGAATAATACTAGCAAAGAGAAAGATTTTAAGGGTGCTAGTAACAGAAGATTTTCGGTCTGACTCCAAGATCAATGCCATGATACTGAAAGCAAATAGGGTCATCTGGTCCATCTTAAGGAATAGCAATTCAAGGGATAAGAATGTATTACTGCCATTATATAGAGCCTATGTTCATCCGCATTTGGACTTCTCCTCCCCGTTATGGTGCCCTTTCAGGAAGTATGACATTTTACGTCTGGAGAAAGTTCAAAGACATTTCACTAAATGTGTAAAAGGGTTACAACACGTATCATAAGACTCTAGATTAACTATATTGAATTTAATGCCTCTTACAACAAGAAGGTTAAGAGGGGATCTTCTTCTTATGTTTGACATTATGCAGGACCCATATTTATTGACTAATCTTGGTTTTCTATTCAAAGAGGGTATCTTTAATCTCAGAGGTCAACCACTTCAATTAAAATTTAGGAAATTTAATTTAATGCCTAGTAAATTCTTTTTCATTTCACGTATTATAAAACCTTGAAACAGTCTACCTATGGAACTTATTTCAAGTAGCTCTAAGCTCATGTTTAAATGTCACTTGGACAAGTTAATACTATCAGATTTCAACCTTTGTTATTATTAAATGCAGGAAAGCACCTATGGGCTTCATGGCTCTCTAGCTTCTTTTTCTACCTTAGTATGAGCCTTCCCCCATGAATTTGTGCTACTGCAGGTCTTATAATCTGCTAGATGTGAGATACTTTGCAATCCAGTCCATAAACAGTGACTCCATTAACTTCCCCACCACTGATGTCAGGCTGACTGGCCTATAGCTGCTAGCCACCTCCCTGCAACTGCTTTTGTGAAGCAGAACAAAATCTGCCCACCTCTAGTCATCTGGAAGCACTGCCGTTTCCAGTGAGTTATTAAAAAGAACTGTCAGAAGTGCAGCCAGTACCTCCCTGAGTCACCTCAATACCCTTGAGTGTATCCCATCTGGCCCACAGTTTTGTCCACTTACAGATTTCTGAGTCCCTTTAGGACTCTCACCACCATAAAAGGACTTGTGCCTCCCTCCCTGAAGAGTATCTTGTCCCCTTTTGTTTCCTCCTGGGCTATTCAACTTACAAAGGAACAACTTTGGTGATCCCCATTGTTTCTGCACCTCTATCAGGTCATTGCTCAGTGCCAAGACCCATATCCAAGTCACTCAGCTCGCCTCTCCATCGGGCCCCCGACTGATCAATTGGAGGTTGTGCAGATTTTTAACAAAAGATTCTCTGATCTCTCTGTCTGTCTCAGTAAATGTCCCTCCCAGCCACCCCCTAGCCCTGGTAGTCAGGCAAGCTGCCAATTCTCCAACTCCAACACCAACAACCCCCTTCTACTTTAGAGCCACTGACCCAAGTGTTACTGCCAAGCTCCTGAAGTCCCTCCCCACCAGAGGTAGCCCTGGCAGTCATGGGCTTTTCTCCCACATTCCCGAGGTTCATTTCTCCTGCAGTCATTAAACCTCTCACCTTCGTGTTTAACCTTGCCATCTCCACAGCCACCATGCCAGACTCCTGGAAACATGCTAATGTTGTGTCTATTTTCAAAGCTGGTGATTCTCTCTCTCTCCAGATAACTATAGGCCCATCTCCCTCCTCCCCATCTGGGCAAGCTGCTGGAGAAAATTGTGCATTTCCAGTTCTCCAAGCATCTTGGAAAGTACAATCTACTGTGCCCCCGACAGCATGGTTTCCATAAGCACCGCAGCACCAAATCAGCCTTAGCCCACTTCACTAACTATGCCCTCTGAAACATAGACTTGGGCAAGGCCACAGTTCCCTGTCAGAACGGTGACTGCCAAAAGGCGATCAGCGTTATGGTGAAGTCAGAGCACCAAAAATCAGTTTCGGTGCCCCCCCCCCACTTAAGGATTCTCAACTCTGGGGGGTGCATGTCGGGAGGGGACAAAACATTTAAAAATAAAATTCAGGCAGGGCGCAACAAAAATGCACCAGCGCCCAGACCCAAACCTAGCACCCTGCCTACCCAAGCCACAAACCCACCCACCATGCGACTGCAGGGATTTATTTAATTCTAAAAATTGATTAGCGTTTTGCTCATAAAAGTGCTAAATCTTTGTGAAAATGCATAGCTCTTGCCTTACTGTGTTTAACAAACACAGTACTTCTAGAAAATCTATATAAATATTTTCTGTACAGCTAGTATAGTCCCAAGAAAAAAACTGCTAATCAATTATTTAAAACCCTGCACTGGGCCAGCTCATCAGCCCACCATGGCACCACTCCTCAAAACCCCTCCATCCGCTCATTTTGTAGTGACATCCCATTGCTATATGCACTGACCAACCCCATCCAGTCACCCTATCTCATCAGTAGCCTGCATGACATGCGCTGGGATTGAGTCACCATTATTGCAAGTGCTCAATCACTGACGCCCATGTCACGGGCTACCCAAGCCCACAGGTGCTGTATTCTTGGATCTGACCAAGGCCTTTGACCTCATTTGACCACCCCCTCCTCCACTCCACTCACAAGCACCTTGGTTGCTCCTCTGAGACAACTGCATGGCTTAGAAGCTATCTTGAGGGCAGGTCCCAGTGAGTTTTAATTGGTGCTGCCTCCTCTCCTGCCCTGCCTGACTCCACGGGGGTCCCCCAAGGCTCCATCCTTCGCCCCCTACTATTTTCCATTTTTATAAATGCTCTCCTGGCTGTGAGTCTATCCTGTGAGGCACCTCCTCTATGCAGACGACCTTGTTCTTTACCACAACGACAAGTCACTTGGGAACATCTCCTCTACTCTTACACTTAACTATGGTGCTAGCTACAATTGGTTTCTCTCTAACAGGCTCCTGTTAAATGAAAAGAAAACTAAATCCATGCTACTTGGTTCCAAACCGTTCCTTACCAAGGTCACCAAGGCTAACTCCTCTCTCCTTGAACTCACACCTGTAGCCCCCCCCCCACCTTGAAAATGTTCCCAGTTTCAAATACTTAGGTGTTACCCTGGACACCTTCCTTACTTTTGCTGAACATGTCACCAACTCCGTATGCAGAATTAATCAGAGGCTAGGGGTTACCTACCGTTAAAGATAATTCCTCTCTACTGAGGTATGCCTAGCAATTGTGCAAGGCAACCTTCTCCCCCTTATTGATTACTGCTCTCCAGTCTATTCCCCCATATTGTCAGCCCTGCACTCAAGACTGAACTCAGTTTACAATAGTATCTGTTGCATCATCCTCAATGCTCCCTATTCAACCCATCATTGTGTGTTGTACCAGTCTCTTGGTTGGCTCCCATTGCAAGGCCGGTTTGATTATGCCCACAGCTGCTTAGTTGACAATACCCTGAGAAGAAACCACCTGTCCCTGTACTCATCCCTCCTCATGGGCAGCGTGGCATCTAGGAACCTCTGCAAGTCACTCGTCCCCCCCCCACCAGTTGTCCCTAGAATCTCCTCTACCATAGGCAGCAAAGCTTTTCCTGTCTCTGCCCCCTCCCTCAGGAACAGACTCCCAACATCGCTCTACTCATCCACCTCCCATTTCTTTTTCAAAAACAATTTCAAAGCCTGGCTACAATCTGAAGCTGAATGCCACTGTGCACCCAGGTAATCCTGTGCATCCTCATCTCTCCCCCCCACCTATGGTTGGGTCACACCCTCTCCAGAGACTCCCCTCCATTTCGTGCCCTCCACCCAACCCCAGCATGGCTAAGGATACTGCCTCCCTAATGTTCTTCATCACTGCACTTATTTTACGGCGGACTGTTGCACTGTATTATGAATACCTATCTGCCTGATGACCTGTTTACTACTGTTTACCTGAATGCTGACTGATTATCTAAATTCAATTGCACTTTATTTTTATTGTATCCAATAATTTGACACCATATGTATGATCTCTGTGTTTTGTGACTATGTATTTTACCTGTCTGCTGGCCTTAAATGGCACCATGTATCTTATGTAACTTCTCTATGTAATGATCCCTTGTACTGGAATTACTACACTTATGTTTGAAGCCTGTACTATTGTGCATTTACCTGTATTTGCATTGCTTAATGTGCCAAGTTTGTGGCTCGGGTCATGACTGAAAATGGTCCTCTGGATCAGTGCACCTACCCAGTTACCAAAGACATAAATAAATAAATAGATTAATTAATTAATAACTATTCTTTCCTCAGTTTGCATGCATCTTTGCGCTCCTCACTGCTTTTCCTGCTTCCCTCTGCTTCTCCTGACACACCTCAAATGACATCAATGAATGAAACAAAATGGCCATTGATAGATAGATAGATAGATAGACAGACAGACAGATAGACCAACCAACAGACAGACAGATAAAAAATGTGTAAAACTAAAAGCTCTCCTTACAGTAAAAATTAGGACTACTACAAATTAAGCGATAGGCAGAAAATCATTAAACTAAATCAGGAGAAGAAAAAGTATAAATGTTTCCTTCAACAGAAAAAAATACAGTATCATCATGCTAAATGGCTTGGTTTGTTAAAGGTCATTCAGAATAGAGACAACAAAGCTTTCTGGAGTTTTGTTGTTAAAGGGATGAATAAATATCAATCTCAATTGGATACATATATCCCAGAAGCAGAATGAGTAAGCTTTTTTATAAATACTGTATATTTCATGAAACACCACTTCACAAGAGTTCGCTTAGAGTCCATATATGTAATCATAATCAAACTATTACAATAACGAGACAAGAAGTCTATTTGGCAATTAAATCTCTTAAGTCTAATAAAGTACCTGGCCATGACCATATGCCCCAGGAAGTATATTTATCAAATTCTACAGTATGGGCAGATATTTTTACTATTTTTTTTTCAACAAATGCATAATAGAGAACTAAATATCCATATCATGGAAGGGTACCATACATGTACCCATTCAAAAGAAGGGAGATTTAACCAATCCATTAATGTCCATCAGCCTGTTAGATGTGAGTTCAAAGATATTTGTTAAAATTATTCTTGAAATATTAAGAACTGAAATAATTCACACAGGAGGCCTCAGCAAATATCAGGCTGACATCAGGAAAGATTATAATACAATTGATAACTGCTTCATACTAAATCAACTAATAGAGAAATGCATTGTTTTGATGAAACAAAGACTATGCAATATTTGAAGATTTCAGTGCAGCATTTGCCACGGTTTCCAGAAATACCTTATGGAACCTAATGGCACAAAGAGGCATAGATATGCATCAGGTGAACATTATACACAACCTACAAGATGATACATGGGCCAAAATATGAATAGGCAAAACTGGACAACTATCCAAAGCAATAATTACTAATAGAGGTGTTAAACATGAGTGCATTCTCGCACCCACCCTCTACTGTTTATATATCTATACATTATTGAGGGATATGGCTAGTCTGGAATCAAACTCCCCCAAAGTTTCTAATCAGATCTGTGCAGCTTTAGCATTTGCAGATAACATAATTCTAATATGATTAACCAAGAAGAGACAAACTGATGGTACCTATCTAAAAGCTTCTCAGAAAGACATTAGCAGTTCACCATTCCTGCCCATCTCTGTATCTTAGGGCAGAGCTTGACTTAGAGCATATCAACTCAATTATAAATAGTAAAAACAGAACTATTGGTTATGTCTAACAAGACTAACTGCAGAAAGACTTCCCAAAAGCTGTCTATAAGAAAAGGAAAAATGGCTGCAATTGGGATGCCAAAAATCTGTGTGGTACAGTAAAATTTTAGAACTGTTAGGCAAATATAAACTCACATTTCTTGTACGTTATCTTGATAGAAATATTATACTCAGCCAACACTATAAAAGGTATATAAAGAAGAATGTCAGAAATTACTGGGTAAAGGATGACCTTCAGAAGATTGGTAATTCAAAACATTCTCCATGGTATACCAACACCAACTATACATATGAATTTCACTATTACCTAGAAGTGTTAAAAGATCAGACACTTATGAAAAGTTTCACCAGATATAAATTTGAACTTTCTGAGAGCAGTATATGTCATATGGAAGATACAGCAAACGCTCTCAGAATAATTCAAATTGTGACTATTAGCATGGTGGTAAAGAAGACCTAATTCATGTCCTCTGGCATCGTAAATGGTATAAAAACAACCGAAGGCATTTATTCAGTTCATTATTTGGTAATCATAATATTACTGATCTCTCAAACTTTGATGAATCAACCTTGACTGGAATATTGATTAATGCTGAGGATGTACACACAATTAAATGTCTGGCCAATTATTTTCTAGCTATATCCAAAATTTGGAAGAGGATGACTGACCATTGATATTTATATTTGTACCATTCATTATCTAGTTACTTTTCTCAGACTTTGATTATAGGAAGTATATTATAACCTTTTTATCTGACTCTTCCACAGACAGGCTATCGATCTTGGGCTGATCTACATAATTGTTATCTTTGTCTGGCAAACTTCTGTGCATCCCTAACAAATGCTAGAAAAAGACAGAGAATAAGGAAAATTTTGCAATAGTAACCACATAATTAAATTTGACATGTGTTATATAACGCAAGGACATTTTAAATACTTGTATACTTTACAGGCAATTTTATAATGTTTACACTAAATGTTGTTTATATCAAAGTCTGTCTTATATTAGAGTTTAAACTGTTGTTTTATATTTGTAATGAACCTGAAGTTGAACAATAAACTTGATTGCTATATAGATATATGCAATATCATTGCAAATATCATCCGTTTAATGTTATTCTTAGGTGCTTTCCAGCAGCTCTCAATATCTACTTACAACTGAATATTATTTCCTGTTCTTTTTTTTTTTTTTTTTCATTTATTATACTGAAGTGATTTGTTTTGTAGCATGCGTTCCTGGCACTTAGAGAATCTCCAGTGAAATTTTAACTGAACTTCCAACAATATGGCTCCATTCCATAGCTGATTGTATCATATGCAGACATCTTCATACTGTAGTTACAAGACTGCCTACATACAGTAAATTATTACTAAATCATGAGAGGCACAGAGGACATATATCTGAGCCTAGAGGCCCTGCATCAGTGACTATAGAAGATGTTGAGATGCAATCACCTACCTTCACTACTTATGTTCTTGTACATACAGCCCAATCCTCAAAGGGGAAGAGAACATACAGGGAGCACCCTGTGGCACTCAAAACAGCTCTTGAGCTTGTCCTCTACATATGATTCCAGTCCACTAATGCACAGACATTGGTTAGGGGGTAGAAGGAAGTAGGCCGTTGACTAACTAGGATCTGCAGCTTATCCATTAGGTAGGGAAATGGGCGGACTACGTGGGCCAAGCGGTCCTTATCTGCCATCATATTCTATGTTTTCTATGTTTCTATGACTAGGACAGGCATCAGCATCAGCATGGAAGTGGTTTTCCTAAGCTGCACAAAACCCCAAAATGACTATCACCCTGCAGAATGAGTATGCAAAGTACAGATATTATGTCAGGGTGGATCCTGTAGTAATTCCTGTATTTCCTCCCTACACAACCCACCCTCTGAATGGCCTCCCCAAGCTATTGCCCTCTGCCCTCCAAGATGTCAAGGAGGGCTGGGAGTCTTTAAAAAAATGTTCTTTACAGGGATATGGCAGTCCATGGAAGACTTTCACATCGCACAGTTACCTGCTACAAACAGAGTAGCAGATCCACTGAAACACTGAACCATGCCTGATGTCCAGCCTGTCTCCAACCACGGGAAAGCTCCAGGCCCCTGCATCTTTGCATGCTCTGCTCTGCATGTGAGTTTGGGTGGTTGAACTAGAGAATTTGGAATTGTGTAACCAATTCCCAGGACCCATTGGTTACATGCCAGAGATACATACAATTCTTATGGCATAGAGACGCCCTTTGGAAATGGGCTAGGAAGTCACAGTCTGACTCAGACTGGCTCTCCTTCCAGGTAGCCAGAAATGCCTGCACCAAACTGGTAAGGCTGGAAAAACAACAGTTCTTCCAGTCAGCACTGAAGGCAAACAAAAACTGTTCCACCAATTTTGGACAGATACTGAGAGAGAGGTTGAGGGACATTCCCCTGCCCCCACTACCAGCTAAAATTGTGGCAAATAACACCTACACAGACAGGTCCGAGATCTTCGATCAGCTCAATAACCACTATGCCACTGCAGGCCTCACATTAGACATGTCACCTGTTAGTAAACTGAGCACCACAAGCACAGCCAGCACAGCTACTAGACCAACCATAGCCCCCTCACCGACTGCCCCCTCTTCAAGTTCCAGCCAGTCTCCTACAAACAGGTGGAGCACCTACTCCTCTCGCTGGACACTAAAAATAGCGCTGGTGCCAATTTGCTTGAAACCTTCTTTTTAAAAGCAGGTTCTTATTATCTGGCAGTTCCAATTGCCCATCCCTTTAACAGCTCAGTATCCCAAGGGCAATTGCCACCTAGTTGGAAAACTGTGCACATTATCCCCCTGTTCAAGTCAAGAGACCCCACTGACTTGAACAACTATAGGCCTATTTCATTGCTTCCTGTTTTATCCAAGCTACTTGAAAAAATTGTAAACTTTCAATTAACAAAGTTCTTGGATTGTGAGAAAATCCTCAATCCAGTCCAATCGGTTTCAGATCCAAGCACAGTACTGTGTCTGCTCTTGCCAAAGTGTCAAATGACTGGCTAAAAACCCTGGATAGTAAACAGCTCATCCATACACTCTTCCTTGATCTCAGCACGGCATTTGATACGGTTGATCATTCCATACTTCTTGATTCCCTGAGTAGCATCGGTCTAACCTCTGCTGCAGTAAAGTGGTTCCACTGCTACCTCACAAATCATAAACAGCAAATTAAAGCCCAAGGGGAATTCTCCCCACTAAAACTACTGCCCTGAGGTGTTCCACAAGGTTCCATTTTGGGACCTATCCTCTTCACCCTTTACATCAACCGCATCGACTCTGGCCTGGTTGCTGGAAACGTTCATCTCTTTGCAGATGACACAGTCCTCTACACGACCAACCCCTCCTTGGACATTGTGTACAAGGAGCTACAGCAGGATTTTATCATCCTCCAGCACAACCTGCTGAATCTAAAGCTCTTGTTAAATGCAAAAAAAAGCTATGATTATCAGTACCATCCCACAATACAGGGATGCCTGGGACCCCACAGATTATTACCCTCCTTAATGAACCACTAGAGATAGTGGATACATTTAAATATCTGGGAGTCTGGCTGGATAACAAGCTCACCTTCAGTGTCCATCTAAGCGAGTTAACAAAAAAGCTAAGGCGGCTCCTTGGTACTTTCTACCGCATAAGACACCTAATCACCGTGGAAGCTAGAAAGAAACTGGTTCAAATAACCTTTCTTCCCCTGACTGACTACCCTGACTTCCTATACAGCTATTGCCCCCAGTATGCACTCCAAAAGCTGGATACACTCTATCATCGCGCACTGAGATTTGTTCTTGACTTGCCCTTGCAGACTCATCACTGCTCATTGTACCAAGCATTAGATTGGCAGTCCCTCTTCATGAGGAGGCAAATAAATGCCCTCATGTGGCTATTCCAGGCTTTGTCCAACAAACTACCACCCTATATCTGTGTCCTGTTTGAACATTCAAAGGGTGCCTATGGACTAAGGAACTCCTCCTTTGTCCTCCTTAAGCTTCCATGAACAAGGACATGTCGGCTCAACTACCATTGGCTCCTTTTTACCAGCATTTTGGAATAACATGCAAAAATTACTTAAAATCTCCCTGCTGCCCAGCCATTTTATATTTAGGGGGCTGCTCTATAGAGGCCCAAAAACAGCGTATGACTGTTTCAGGTAAAGCCTTACCCCACTCAACTGAATCCCTTAACCTCTGTAATCCTGGGCCGCCTGTTTCCTGTGTCAGCCAGCATCCCTTTAGAGCAACCATCTCCCCCTCCTACCTCCCCCCTCTCATCAGTTAGCTTTGCAGGGGTCTCATTCTATTAGGCTGCCCTATTTTCCCTCTCTACTATGTGTCTGATACCCTTTCTTCCCACTGCCTTTCTCTATGTCCCTCCTCCTTCTCCTCACTTGTACTCTATAAGATACAACCTGTATACACTGCACTTTAAATGCTTGTATTTGCACTTGCTTTACATGTCTGATTCGTCCAAGTACTGAGTTTGTATATTATAACTGCCTGTACCGATGTCTACTTTTGTATGAAGTGTTGTCTACTGTAAGCAAAAGTGTCCATTGTGTCCAGGACTATCTTGAAAATGAGCTTGCTCAAAGATGTAACTGCCTGGTTAAATAAAGTTTGATTGATTGATTGATTGCTTGATTATGTATCTGGGCCCCATAATTGTGGTTTGGGCCCATAGTCCTTTACCCATTTAAGAACTGTATAACCTAAACAAAGTTAAAAGGTTAATTTACACGGAAAGCTGGGGATCAACTACATTAAATGCTTTAATCAGATCCCCAAACATGGTTTCCATTACTATTTTACTATACACTGCAGCTGATACGCTAGCTCTGGTAGAAACATTATACAGTATTGCCATTCACATACTAAGAATGAATCCAGTGAAACTTTTAATCCTGCCTACATGCAGTCAAGATTATTATAGTTCAGTGATCAAAGTCTATCATTTTCTTTCACTTGGATGTCAATTAGCCTTTATATACATATATGCTGTGCTTGAATTTGAGCCCATTTTAACAGAATCCATATGACCCACAGCACGTACTATGTACTATTTGATTAAACTCAACTGGATTTCTTGTGTTAATCTTTGGATATTGCTATAGTAATTTGGCATACTGTTCTGATTTTGTAACTGGGCTGTCATCCCCTGCCTACTTGAGCCCATTTACGAGCAAGCAATATATCCAGAGGCCCTAAGTACTGGAACAGTCCAGGCTCCCTTCCCTCCAGCAGTTCTGGGCTGCTGAGTCATGGTGCATGTCTTATTCATGTGCTCAGAGGCTGGGCTACTGTTGGATACTGCCGGATTCTCCCATTCTGAAGGTGCATACTGTGTGATTCTGAACAAGTCACTTAACTTCCTTGTGCTTCCAGGTCGCATCTTAAAACAAGCTTTGGCTTAGTGTACTACTCTTGGTTAAACAATGTTCCCGTTCCCTTTCCCAAAAGGAAAGGAAGTATGTACTTAGCCTTGTCTGAGCTCAGATTGTACACATATCTCAGAGGACTGTAGTGGCCAACTAGAGGGAAGTGAACAGACACTGGAGAGTAGCTGCTCTTCCCCCACTGACAAGGGGGGGGAGGAGTGTGTTTTGACCAGAGGCAGAGGGAAGAAGAGAGTGAGCTCCAGAGAGACAGAGGAAAGCTGAAGAGAACAGAGATGAGAGTCAAGGAAGAGTGAGCCCCCAAGGTATCACATGCTGGAGAGAAATATAGAGTAGTGGGGGTATTTCCTCAAAGGATTCACCAAGGGTTTGCAATAGCCCACTTTGGTCTCTCAGGTAGTGGCAAAGAGTAGCCTAGAGCCATGGTATAGTCACAAGGAGAATCCCTCCACCAATCCTCTTGATGCTGTGTACTGCTAGGATGGAGCTGGCCATGATGTGGGTTGAGGATGACCTGCCAAGATATGTGTCTGTGCCCCATGAAGTCTCAATAAAACATACTTTCAGGTTGAGGGCAGCCTGGGAAGAATTACTCAGTACATTCAGGCATCCCAGTAAACAATGAAGAACATCAGACCCAGCAGCACCAGACGGTTGGTTTCTGCAGCTGTAGGGTACTATGCCAGTCTCTGGATGAAGCAGTCAAAACAGCCAGAACTGCTTGTAAATAGAAAGGGCTATGGGTACAGCACAGTGTCTCCATGCTGCAGCCTATGTATGTACATATATATAACAGTGTGATGGGCTTTAATCCCTGTGTATACGACTCTGTGTAACCCAGGGACCCTATGTAAAGCCCTATGTGTTAGTGTCTTGTAATTATGTGTGCCCCCTCGGGGAACTGAGTCTATGTGATAAATGTGCCAATATATGTTTTCTGTGCAAACTCTACTTCAGTTGTGTGGGCAGCAGTCTTTGTAATGTATTGTAGATAAATGCTGTAGTGAGGGGCCTCTAGAGTAGCCCCCAGTGTCCAGACAGGCATAGAACCCTGTCAGGCTTACTGTTTTGTGTGTGTGTGTGTGGGGGGACTGCAGTTACCATAGTCTGGGGACTAGCTACAGTTTCTAAATAAAAAGAAAAATGTGAAATGTATTAAAATGTTGTATTTAGAGGCATTAACTATTAATAGACCTTTTTAGAGCCCTTTACAATGCTTGCATTCTGGGAAAGGCACCAGAAACTTTGGAAAGCAGTTCAAATAACATAGTGAAAGAGCAAATCATACCTCTCAACTGTCCCTGATTTTCAGGGAAGTCCCTGATTTTGCTTCAAAATTTTCCCCTGTCCCTCATGAAATTTGGGTTTTTGTGACTGAACAGTAGGGATTGTAAGTGCAAAATAATGTCAAAGATTAGTAGTTACAGACTTGTCCGTCTTCAGAAAATGCATCTTACACTAATCTTCTTATTCTATCAGTTTCCTGAGTGAATATTACTAATTTATAAGATGTGCCCCTGATTTTCAGTCTTTGTTTTTTAAGCCTTGTCTCTGATTTGTGAGGCAAGATGTATGGAGCAAATAAGTTCAGCAAGATGAGACAGGTGTGTGTGTGTGTTTCCATGATAGCTAAAGTCTGACATCTCTGGGGTACTTTTTTTTTATAATTTATAATTTTATAATTTATTCACCAAGATGACCCAACTAAGATATAATATCTTATTTACAGTGGGATACTAATTCCTAGAAGGTTTCAGAATTTTAAGAAACATGCTTAAAGTCACACAGTGAGTAAGTGACACTAGCCATTTCAATACCAGGGTCTCATGGTCCATAAACTTGTGCATTAACTGTGCAAGCAAGGGCATAAACCTCATCTAGACATTAGGTCCTGGGACAGCATAGGGTATAACAAGACAAACTGGGTGGGCTTTTTCTACATGCATTGGCTATGTTTCTATGAGTTTAGGCTGCACTGTTTATGTGTACTGTTGTTCTACTGATAATTTTTAAAGGCCATGCTAAAACTATATCCTGAAATCCAGCCTTCTAATTGTCTGAGACTCATGAGAATATCACACCATATCCACCGGAGACGCGTGGAGGGCGCGATCATCCTGAGGTCTGAGGGAGTGGGAACAGGTGACGAGACAGGGGGCCTGTCGGGTAGTGGGGGGAAGAGAAAGGAAACGAAGGCAGGGGTGAGTGGGGGACTGGGGTTGGTCATCTGGAAGGGGCCTGTGGTACGATTGCAATGTAGGATGGCCCAACAAAAAAAAAAACAAACATACATAGGATCAAGAAGAGGGGGCTGCCACACAAGGGCATGCTGTAAACATAAGTTAACAACAGAACTTCTTGTTTTCTTCTCTTCAGTTGTCTTCACAGTGTGAGAGGAATGAAGGACATGGCACCAAAGAAGAGCAGGCCTTCAAAGGAAGACGCTTACAGGGCTATAGTCGGATTGGCGGAAAAAGCCAACAGAATGTGGGAGCTGGTGGAAGGGGAGGAGCCTGGGAGACCCAGGGAGAAAAGGAAAGTGGGAAGGGAAAAAGGGGGCAGAGGGAAGTGGCCGGCTGAAGGGCCACGCAGTCCCACCTGGGTACAACCAATGGTAGTGGGACCCACCAAGGTGGCTGATCCAGTACCTCTGCACCCTATCGACCCAGTACCGCCAGTACCTCTCCAAGACCAAGTCAGGATCCCCCCAAGGGAACCCAGACCGGATCTCCTGTACAATGTGGCCTGGCGAGTGTTTCAAACATTCAGGGCAACACACCATATGGAGGTAAGTAAGCCACTCACAGAGGAACAATCGGGAAAGTTCACCATGGAGCAATGGCAAAAAAGAACAGCCCACACCACAATGGGGGTCTATTTAGCAGAGATTAGTGTTATCTGCAGTCTAAAGGGATGGAAGGACCTGACAAAATCATTGTTTATTAGAAGAATGATTCAGGGATGGGGTAGGTCGAAACAAGGGCCAGTAGACAATGAAGATCAATAGGGGAACATTGTGATGTTTGCAGATGCCATGAAAGTGAGTGAGGTGGTAGGCCATGGCAAAAAAAAAAAAAAAAGACAGGGAGGGGGGATTAGAATGGGAAGATATAAATTGGGGGATGAAAGAGATACAGATTAAGATTAAGAGGTCAAAGATGGATCAAAGGGGACAGGGTTGCTTAGTGACACTAAAGAGAAAGGTAGAGGGCTCAGTATGCCCAGTACAGGCTTTGTGGGCTTTCGCCGCAGAGCAGGGGACCAGGACCAGGACAGGGAGATTATTTGTTCATGGTGATGGAAAAAGGGTCATCGGTTACCAAGTCACAGCATTGATCAAAAAAGGCATGCAGTTCCTGGGGCAGGACCTGGGTAATTATTCATCCCACTCCTTAAGGATTGGGGCTCCCTCACAGTGGGCAGTGGCAGGTGAAACAGTGAATAGTATTTTGAAAAAAGGACGCTGGCGGTCTGCCAGTTATAAGAGATACATACGTGCACTGAAGTAAAAAATTTACGTATTACCTATGTTTTGTTACTTATTGGAAGACAAATGGGGGGGGGACAGGGAGAGGGATACTATGGTGAGGAAGATAAGACCATATATAAGATAATTATCCCATAGGAAAAGGGAGGATCACAGAAGTCTGGATCTGCGGCCACTCCTATATTTATTGGGCAGAAAGGAGAACAGAGAAAAAGGCTGGGGGAAAGCATCTGTACCAAGATGTGAAACAATGTAGGTTGGTTTGGCATGGCATTCAGGGGATGAGATGGGCACAACTGCTTCCCACCTTGAAGAAATGCAGATGCAGACCATCGTGCCAGTATAGGCCTGTATCCCTCCAGGTGGACCCCCCCCAGTCCCCAATGAAGCTAAACCCCTGTGCCCTACACCAGTTTTTAACCATTCATTGAATCCTATGGTGCAGAGTTCCCTAGCCTCACTCATGCCATAGACAAGCAGCACCTCCAAGAAGATTACCGTGCATGCTGTTTGCCTAAGGCCCCTCCCCAACTCCACAAACTCCTCCTGCACTATTCAGATCCCATTCCCAGCTAGGTAATTTGTCCCTAGGTGGACAATGATGTCCAGCTCCCTCTCCCGTGCAGCTCATTCCACGATCCTGAAGATCTGCTTCCTGTCCCTTCAAGCCATGGTACAGGGCAGGTGCCTTACCTCCCTCTCCTCTCCCTCCCCCAGTTCTACCCCCCAACAACTGAGCCCCCCACCAGAAGCTGTTTCCTTCCCATGTGGGGTCCCATGCCACCCTCCTTTGGGACTTTCTTGTGGAGGTTCCCAGCATCCTCCATGGTCTCCACTGCGGATGTCTCCATAGAGGAACCATGCTCCACCAGAACAGCGTATGAATTGTTGAGAGGTACAGCTGGAGGGATGTGACTCTGTTCTACCACCATCACCATTCCTGAGCCCACTGTGGTCCAGCTGCTCCTCTTTATTGGCAACCTCTGAGGCAGTGGCAGCAGGATTAGTGGTTCATTGGTGGGGGAGGAGGTTTCCCTACTCCTTGCCAGTTCAGACTGGAGATGGGCAACTCCTCCCTCAGAGCAGAGAAGGCCATCAGAGAGAGAGAGAGAGAGAGAGAGATGTCAGAGAGGGAGGTATCAGTAACAATCATGGAATTGAGCAGAACATGTGATTTTTTTTTACCAGAGCAGTGCCTTTGCATTAGTTTAATTTTATTTCCTTTATTTACAGAAAAAACATTCACCCATGATGCATTTACAATGATGTCCAAAAGAGCATAGCACATTTAGTTACAAATCACATTTTTTTAAATACAGTCATATGACATTCAGTATAAAATAATCCAAAATATGATCAAGGTAATACAGTAATTTAAAAGCACATTCAAATAGTGCCCTGGCAACGGACTCTAATAAGAGATACAGATCTTAAAAACAACTATGTAACATTAGAGAAGTTAAGCTAAGATGATAACCATGTAAGCAAACTGCAAAACTATGCCTGTATAGTACTGTAACCATGACTTATCGCTGTATTAGGAATGTATTGTTATCCCAGGTCGCCCCTGAAAAAGGGACCTTTGGGGCTCAGTGGGCCTACCCGGTCACCAAAATTAAATAAATAAAGTAAAAATAAATAAACAAATGAGTTAGCTTGTAGGAGAACTGGTAAGGCATTCCATGTAACAGGGAAAAAATAGCTAAAGATGGGTTCGTACTTCCTTAGTTTTAAGCTCCACTCTATCAGCATTATGCAACCCTGAAAGGTGTTTTCTGAAAAAAAAAAAATCAGTGAGTCATATCCAGGATGTTTACCCTGCACAGCGTACAGGACAAATGTCTGTTTATGAAGTGTGCACTGATCAGGCATCCAAACATTTGAGAAGAACGCAGTGGTGGATATAATAAGCAGCACCATAAACAATTGGACAAGACAATGGCAGAGAACATCAATTTTGTTAGGTGAAGATTTAGATACATAGTCATAACAAATATCCATATTGTCCAATAAAGGAAATAACAGGGATTGAGAACATCTAGGGTGTAGCTTGGAGGAAAAACTTACTTATTCCAGTAAAGGAAGGCAACTGATTTGAATGAATGGTGTATGTGAACATCACCAGAGGTCAGAGAAGCTAGACAATAACCAAGATACTTACATAACTTGACTGTTTCTAAATTTACACCCTCAGCAGTTAGTAAGTACAGCCATAACTCACCAGCTAGGTAAGATAATTTACCAGATTTTAGCAGTTTGCTTTCTCTATCTGATCCCCTGAAGTTTGGAACAGCTCCCTCTCTCCATTGAATGCATTCTGTAATTCAGAATTTTGCACCTCAATGGTTCTGTAAAAATGTATTGCCTACATTGGTTATAGGGTAAACAGATTGAGAGCTAAGGTAGTGTGCCACCAATGTAAATGCAAACATTTTACATTTTTTTCTTTTATTTTTTATTTTAGTCTTTGGTAACTGGATAAGACCTACTAGTCACAAGTGCCTGTTTTTAGGGGTGACCTGGGAGCACTGGGGAGGTAAAGCGACTTGCTCAGAGTCACACAGTGTGCAAGTGGAGGATGTTTTTGTCTTTTTCTGAAATTCATCACTTGTACTGTGATTTTATTGTACATGTTCATGCACTTATTTTTGTCACTTTGCTAATACTGTCTCACTCCCTGTTGTATCCCCTTCCCCAGGCTGCACCTAGAAATGAGCCTTGGCTCAGTGTGCCCATCTGCATTTTCAATAAATAAAATAAATGATCCAAACACCATTGGCTTATTTTTTTGGCATTAAAACATTATTAGAATAAAACTGTCCAGAAGAACTGTATTAATTGAATCAAATGAAGAAGAAGAAAGATAAAGAATGAGGTCATCAGCACAGAAATGGTATTTTGAAGCACCTATATAGGCACTTAAGAACAGGGCCAAGGACCTAGCCTTGTACAATACACTTGCATACAGAGATAGGGCTGGAGACCTGACCAGATCAGGAAGCCATCTGGCAGTGATCATCCAAATAACCACAAAACCAGTCCAGAGTCAACACCCAAGGCACCGAGTCTTTCCAATGACAAGGCATGATTTGCAGTGTCAAAGGCCTTGAACAAATCCACAAAGATAGCTACCCACCCCTGGAGTTTACCACCATCTGTTGCTAAACTAACGTTGTACAAGACCTTTGTCACTGCAGTGATAGGTGAATGAGACCTTGTGAAGCTGGACAGCCACCCAACTAACAGAACGCAACACTCAACAAAAGTAAACAAGTGTCTGTTCGCCAAATTCTCAGAGAGCTTATCTGGTTTAGAAATGAGAGACATGGGGCAAACATGAGTAACACTGTCAACTGGACCACCTTTGTGTACTGGTATTACTTTAGCAAATTTTCAGCCTGCAGGACAAACACCAGACAAGATAAAAATATTAAATAGATACACTGTGTACAGTAAACTGAAGAAAAATGTGAATAGCCACATACTTCAATACATTGGGTTCCAAACCATCTGACCCACCCTCTGATTTGCTTTTAATTTTAGTATTAACTCAGGAACATCAGCTTCCTTAATTGCCCAAAGTTAAGCTTACAACTACTGTTTTGGCCATAACAATTAACAGAGGGAAAAGAAAGAGTCCCCAGCAAGGTCAAGGTGGTTGGACATGTGACTTGGAGACAGTGGGGCTTCATTTTTAAATATATTGTCCAAATATGTGAAATGCTGGTTGAGTAAATGAGCCCTTTTCCTTAACCTATTAGGAAAATCCTTATCCCAGAATGGGGCCTTACACAAGTTAGAGCCCCATAACTTTCTAACATTGGTCCACAGTTTTTAGGCTTTTGACCTCAGTTAGCAAAAAGGTCACATAGGAAGACTTCTTAGCTTCTCTTATTAAATGAACATATACATTCCTCTTAGTACTATAAAGCTGTTGCCAAGCTATCACCAATTTTGAAACTAAGGGTGAAGGGGAAATGTCAGAGACAACTATTGTTAGGCTTTGAGTTGGGGTCTGTAGATTTGGATTGGCTGCCTTTGACAATTTGGCGAACCACTTTGAATCCCAGTGCAGTAACTGGCAATGTCAAAGCACATTTTAAAAGTGTGTGTGTGTGTGTGTGGGGATGGTGCTTCGAGAGCAACAATAAATATTTATTACTGTACCTTGCTTGTGACAGGTAGTGTTGCAAGATCAACACCACCATTGTCATTTCTATGTTTATGGTGTTAGGACAGAGTCTGCAACCCACTAAGACTGCAGCAGTCGACTGTTGAGCATAAGTAACAGTTAATATTAATTGCTGGGCTCCAGCCTTCTCTTGCCGGTAGACTCTACTTTACTTCCATGCCAATTATTGTATTCTCTCTGGCCCCGATACATTTCTAAATCCCTTCCCCCCTAAATAAAAGATGCATTAAAAACATAAAGATACATTAGAAGACAAAGGCTGGGCTTTTCAAAGCTCCACAAGCAGCACTTGCATCTATATTTTCAAGGCATGCTGCATCCAGAAAATGGGTCAGGATGTTTTGCCATGTCTTTAAACATCCTGATGCAATCGCAACACTTTACGTGCTTTACAGCAAACAAAAGATGCATCAAAATTCTAAGGCATGCATCATTTTCAGAGCACAGCTCATGGCTGTCACACTCAGAAGTTAGACTACATTTTAGGTAGTCTAACTGTTGATGCAGATTTCAGGCAACTACATCTGAAAAACATATGCAGTTGTTGGAAAATAAATAAATTTAGGGCATTTAATTTCTCTTCACAATTTTACCTTCCAAGGATGGAATTTTTTTTCCTTTTGTTGTTGTTCTTTTTTTCTTGCTTATGTTTTTTACATTGTTGAAATTTTTGAAAGTAGCTGCTGCTGCAAACTTTGTCATAGTCAACTGATGAGGTTAGATGGCAGCACTGCATGCATCTGTACAATTCCATGGCCATCATCAGAGCCGTAAGAAGGCATTTTGGTGCCCTGGGCAAGAGACTAATTTTGTGCCCCCAAGAAAACAGCCGGTGGTCTGGGGACCGCTCTAGGTTGTTTACATGCTCTGTAGTGAATTTTGGGGCTTTTCTTGAAGGAAAAACATACTTTTGTTATACGTTCCCTACCCCTGATTTCAGGGAAAACTTTGCTCCCATAGAATCTGAGGTGTGGAAGTCGAAGATGCTGGCTGACCATCATCAGAGTATGCAGTGCAGCTGCAATTATTGTGGACAACTGTCTGACCAACAGTTCCATCGAGAGTGGCTCATGGGGGCATATACAGGCACCTCAGTGGCATAGATGCAGCCCTCGAGTGCTGGACACATGTACCTCTGAGATGTCCCACCTGCAACCACCCATCCTCACATGGGGGATGTATCCCCATGAGCCCACTCACTCAGCCCTGATGGCAGGCTCCACTACCCCTGTAGTGGAATCACCACCACCTAACAGAAGGAAAAGCCTCCACCCCTGACCATCCTTCCTTCAGCTAGACTATCTCCAGCACTCAATGCTGCTTGACCACCCTTCTAGACCATAACCAGACTCCGCCCCCAACCATCCAAAAGTGGCTTGAACACCTCCACAACACCACACTCACCTTAGCTGCCTACCATCCCTATAGCTGAACCATCACGCTTCACCAAGACAAGCGCCCATGCTCTCGAACAATCCCTGCAATTAGACCAACCGCACATACCTCAAAACTGTCCTTGATTTTGCAACAAAATTTGCATTTGTCTATCATAAAGTTTGTTTTCATGGTAGAGAACAGTGGGGTGGGGTGGGGAGGTTAAAATCACGAAATAATGTAAAATATTAAAGTTACAGACTTATTCTTCTTCAGAAAATGCAGATGAACACAAATCCCCTTTTTCTATCAGCTTTCTGAATGAATAGTGTCAATTTATAACATGCATCCAAGATTTTGGGTCTTTGACCCTGATTATTTTAAGTCTTGCCCCTGATTCATGAGGCAAGAGGTTGAGAGGTATGCAGCCCCAAGTCTAGCATCCCCCCAGAGGACCACTCTCTCTGCAGTGGCATCCCCCCACCAAACAATATTCTGACTGTATCCAATCCTCCCACCGCAGGAACCCCCCATAGAAAAGCACCCCCTGCATCTGCCTCTACCTTCCTCCCCAAGTTGGGAGAGGGCCAAGGAGCATAAGATTCACATCATAGAACTGCTGCTATGGTGCTGTCCAGGGTCCCACAGTATAACTTCTGGCATAAAAAAAAATGCACTGCTCCTCTGGTCCACTCCCTCCCTCCCTCTCTCTTTCCCCAGCTCAGACTCATATACTCTGTTGGCAACCACGAACATGGCAGGTATTTTTATATGTAATTTATAAGCGCTGCAGAAACTGTCAGATGTCAAGATCCAGAAGTGGTCAACTGACATCCATGATTTAGGTGACACGCTCAGTCTATGCAGTGTTATAAATTATTAATAAAACTGTCATGTTCATGGATGCAAGCCAAGCAGACCTAGTGAGTTGGGGAGCTTTCCTTTTCTGCCAGAAGTTTTACTGTGGGACCCTGGACAGCACTGTAGCAGCAGTTCTCTGCTGTGGATCTTCTACTTCCTGGCCCTCTCCTGACCTGGGGGGGCAGTTGCAGGGGGTAGCTTGTCTGGCGGTGGGGTCCTGCTGTGGGATGGGGATGGGATACATTATGTAGTAGTGTCCCCAAGTTGTAGTGTCTAGGCGGGGCCCTGTTAAAAAAAAAAAAAGGCCTGACAGGGCATGATAGGGTGCTTGAGCTTGAGGACCCCCCCCCAAGGGCCCATTTAGTCAGCCCTGGTGAGAGACAGTGTAGGAGCCCCATGGTGCAATAAGAAGTGTCATTAGGAAAAAAACATTCTGCCTAGCCTATATCAGTTTTCAGTATGCCTTAGCAGTGCAGCCCCTCTCCTCTGCCCAGTAAATAATCCCTGCACAGCATCCCCCCAGTACAGCTGAGCCAGCCCAACTGCTCCAGTCAGCATCCCTGCAGCCAGAAGAAGCCCCACTCCAAATCCCCTCATTCCCCTGATTCCCATCCTTTCCCCTCCACTGCCCAAGCCAATCCAGATACATGTAACTGTTAATATGTTATGATCTAAACTGTACAGATCCACTCACATGGCATCCAAGACAACTAGGCAAAGCACTAGCAGGCAAGGTCTCATTTTCTAAGCAAGACAGGTGTGGGTGGCGGCGTGAGACTGGAACAAGGACTCTGCAAGGGAGAATCAGAAGGAGAGGACACACAAAAAAAAAAGGCAATGGAATGGCAGTGCAGGAGGGACGCAGTTCAAGAGGAAAGAAAAGAAAAGAAAATGTAACAACGTGGTGGACAGAAGGGATGGTGTGCCATGGCCCATGCCATGGGAGTCAGGCCAAGGCTAAAGGCAACTGCTTCAAAATCTTCACTCCCATCCCAGTTCCCAGTCCAGTGCATGAAGTTCAAGTGAACTACACAGTCTCTGCCCACCTGCCCACCCACCAGCAGAGCCGACTCCAAGACAGACCCGCCCAGGCCCAATAATTCAACAGCAAGGAAAGCAGATCTTTGTCTCCCAACTTCCTGAGTGAGACTATCAATCCTCCCACCCCCACCCCCTCTGCGCTCTCACCACATAGATCCCATCTCATCATCTCACAATTTGGATTCAGAAATTAATTTGGAATTATTCATCGCTTCGCAGGGTCTGCTCTTCTGCTTGTCTGCAGTGCCATCACTTTTTACTACAGACACTCTGTCACTGATGAGTGACAATTACCAGTCTTGTCTACATAGACAACAACAGACAGAGTACTTAGTGTGGTGTGCATTCTGCTTATGCTTACATTACACAAGTGATGAAAAAAAATATAAGACAAGGATCTCTTCTGTCTTCTCTGTCACTCATGACTCATCTCTCCTCTCTGACTCTCACTTTTTTTAGTCTTTGTGACTGTCTACTACTCTATGCTAGTACGCTCAACAACTTGCTCCACACTCTCCCTGTCTCCAACACAAACCGCCTCTCACTCAGTGCCAAATGCTCCGCCCGTGCCTTTTATACTAATGGGAGGCACGCTGGCCCACTCACAGTTCCTCTTTCTCAGCACAACATGATTATTATTTTCTGTAGTAGACTGTGCAACCATGTGACCCTCCCCCACCATTTGCTGGACCTTGGTCCGCAGATGCACCCCTACTGACAGTCATTTGTAATTACAGAACCAAAATTAAAAAAAAAAGATTTAAAGCGGCAGCGCAAGTGAATTAGAACATGAGCTTCAGTGGAAAAATGCGCTCCTTGGAGGCTTGCACCCGGGGCCGGAGCACCACCTGCCCCACCCTTCCTACGGTACTGGCCATCATCATCCCAGTCATGGTGGGAAGGTTAGATGGACAGGTCTATTGCAACTGCTAATGACTTCGAGTGAGTGGCACACCTGACCAAATTCAGCTTGGGGTGATGACATTGTAACAGCTTTGTCTTCAGGAGGAGGACCTGCGCTGGTGGCATTTGTCAGAATAGTCCTTCTGTTGCCTCAACTGCTGGGGTGGTGAACCAGACTGTGGTGCCAGTACTAGTAGAAGTCCATAGAGACTTGCCAGCAGGAGGTATAACAGTGCAAATAGTATAGAAAGTCACATGTTGGTCATGTGAATAATAGAATGGATAGTGAAAGTTGATCCATGGTAAGTTGTGTTTGAGAAAGGCTAAGAATTCAATATTCTCATGATCTAGCCTTGTACAATATTATTTATGTATTTATTTATTAATTTATTGAAAACTTCAGAGATTATGTTTGAGCACAAGTAATCATTTACAAAGGCTCCACGTCAAATACATAGTCACAAAAAAAACACTACAATTCCAATAAGCAGTATCAGGTGAAATCCAGTCCAGTCAGGCTCAAAGCACTTAAGGCAGAGCAATTACAGATTTGAAGAAAATCCACAAAGATCATTGAATAAGGATATGTACAGAGAGAGATCAAATAAAACTGGTTAATGGTTACAATTGCTTTGCACTGCAAAGCCAGACAATAAATAACTCTTAAACTGATTAAACTTGGAGAGATTCAGTACTATAGCAGGCAATTTGTTTACCCAAGTGGCCCTGACAGCAAATGACTGCTTGTCCAGCTGAGTACACCAGAAAGGAAGCTTAAGGGCATTCCTGGCCATGTCCCTGGTGTTGTGGTTGGAGACAGTGCAGAAGCAATTTGTTAAAGGAGGGGGTATTAGGCCCAAGATTGCCTTTTTGGCTAGCAAACAAGTCTGGAGCTTTACTCTGCTGTGTAAAGGCAACCATTTAATCAGTGTGTAAAGGGTACAACTATGAGAGTGGTTATGTACATCAAGAGCAAAGCAGCATGCTTTATTGCAAATCAGCTTTACTCTGTTTATCACCATGTCAAAGGCAGCTGCATAGACAAAGAGCCCATAATCTATAAGTGACAGAATGGAGCTGGCCACAATGAGGCATCTAGAATCCCCAGTGTGACTGTTCCTGTTAGGGAACAGAGCACCCAGTCTTCAGTAAACTATGGCCACCAGATTGTCAACATGGGGGGACAAAAGATAAGGGGCCTGATTTTCAGAGGCTGAAATTTGGCGCAAGGTGCCTATACCAAAAAGATTTGATGCAAATAGCACCATACACCAAATACTGTGGCAATCCCCATGTTTGAATGCAGGCTGCATTGAAATTGGAATGCCCTGTGCCAAAGCCACGCTGTACCAGAAGTGCTGGTGTGCTAGGTCACAAGGGGCCTTGCACCACAGCAGGGCTGCACTATTCCCTTATTTGGGATTTTGGAAGCCTTGCTGTGACTGCAACTTGGCGCTGAGGTTAAACCAGCTGTGAGCTGGTCTAACAACCCTTGGCCGGGTGTCTGGCATCAGTGACTTTGGGGGGAGGAAGGGTGCATGGCACAGAACAGGTGAAACAGTGGGAATGCCAATACTGGGTGGCAGGGGCACGGCAGGGTGTGGGAGGAACACTGGTGGCACCAGGGCAGGCATGCCCTGGACTGTGAAAGAGTGCTATGGACTGACAACGGGCAGTCTGCTGGCATGGACCCTGTCCCTGACCCCTAATGCTGTCAGCCCTGCCAGCTGACCCACAGCATGCATACTCTCAACATTCTGACCGCTAGACCTTGGAATCGCATCTGCCAATTGGGGTGCTCGTTCCACCAGCCATACCTCTTACAGCACCCATAGCCATGCATTGGGGCAGGTGGGGCTGCCTGGGGTACATTCCCCACCAAATGCAGCACCTCATCCCATGCCGCCATGGTCTATCACTCCCTGTCGGGGTGCTTGCACAATGTGGGCAACAGACAAGGCTGGTGGTATCAGGAGTCCAGAACACAGGCCACCATGACACCATACTGCCCATTGTCAGTCTGTGTCTCTGTTACACTGTCCAGGACATGGCTGCCCCAGTGCCACTAGTGCCCCCCCCACGACCTGCCATAACCATGTTGCTCAGTACTGGCACCCCCACGGTTCCATCTTCTCTGTGCCATGCAGCCTCCCATAACATCACAGGTCTGGGCCAGGGTTGGGCCAGACTGGGGGGGGGGACTTGATGGAACCCTCGGTCAAACCCCTCTAGTGCACCAAAGGTTTGCTGCAACATGCCAACTGCAGCAACTCTCAGGACTTTGGAGCAGGGACCCCCTTTTTTCTGGAATAGGGCAGAGGGGCCCTGGTGTACCTGGAGTTTGCCACAGCTGTGGCTCAGTGCACCATGTGCTGATCTAGTGGCCTTTTGAAAATCAGGCCCCAGGTGTCACCCAGAGTTACTCCAAGGTATTTAAAATTCTCTCTCTGGTCAAGGTTTTGTCCTTGGCCATTCTGGATGAGAAATGATGGAACTTTCCTGTTTTGTGAAAGGCTAAAGAAGAGCATGGTCTTTGTGTTTTTGTAAATGAGGATGAGTTTGTTGTTGGAGAACCAGCTTTCGATTGACCTAAAGTTGCTTTAGAGAGCAGCAGTAAGGCTGTCAAGGTCAGGGCTTTTGGGACAGATGACTGCATATTCAGCATAGAAAAGTATGTTGGCTGTCTGACAAACATCGGGCAGTTGATTTATGAAGTTGCCAAAGAAGAGTGGGCCCAAGATGAAGCCCTAGGGGAAACCAGTAGATACACTGCAAGCACATTTTGTGATGTGTCAGTGTCCTCAGTTGGGATACACCTTCTGCAGTAACCATTGTCAGAGGGGAGCATAGAAAATACAAAGCTCTGGCTTGTTGCAGTTGGAGTGGTACTTTTGAAGCTGCACTGGTACCAGGGGATGCAGCATCAGTTGGTGACTGTGGCTACTAAGGTTGCCACATAATCCGAACAAACCATCTTATCACACACACTTCCCATGCCTGACTCTCCCTCCAGCTGTTGGTCTGTGTGACCAGAGTGAGAAATGAGAATCAATGTGGCTATTAGCAAACATAGAAACATAGAAATATAGAAAGTGACGGCAGAAGGGGACCTCGAGATCCATCTAGTCTGCCCACAGTTACATTTTAAATGATCAGCAAGAATGCTGGTTCCCAATGTTCAACTGTACTGGCCTCAGCTGATTTTGTTTTTTATCATATAAAAATTGAAACATACTTTACTTTACTGTACTTTCAGTGGATTAATGAGGCCATCTGTAAAATACTAGCACACTGCAGAAGCTCTATTTGGCATTTAGGGTACATAACTGAACTGCTGGGGGGTACTTTGGAAACAGTTAGGCAGCAACTGCAAGGTGGTTTCTTTTTTTTAAGTCACAGTGGAATGACATGGTTGGGGATGCCCCTGCAGGTCAGCAGCAGCAGGTGGTACATTACTTTGGGACTGATAATCATCATCTGGTGGCTGGGGTGGGACTGGTCATTATATTTCCCTGCCTGACAAACTGGTTTTCTTGCTTTTCTTTTTTTTTCATTACTTTGTTTAATACTGCCATCTCCTCCTCTGATGGTCTCCAGTCCTTTGTATCATATTCATTATCATCACTAGAAGATGTTTGTGTAACTGACATTAAACTGACAGACTCCTCCATTCTTCATCCTCCTTATCGGCATGTACTTCATGCAGCGGATGGCAGTATAGTAACTGATCAGTCCCATTTAGCCCAAATGTACAATGACTTCTTCATTTCAGTTTTTAACATCAAAACTTCCCCTAAACTAGTTCATTTAGAAGCTGCATTAGATACTGGATTACTGATTACAAGAGAAGGGTTACTTGAAAGGCTACATAAAATAAATCAAAATAAATCACAGGGCCTAGATGGAGTACATCTGAGAATAATTAAGGAATTAGCAGACTTCTTGGCTGGACCATTGACATTGATCTTTCAAAAATCATTAAATGAAGGTTATGTACTGGAGGCATGGAAACAAGCCATGGTGGTCCCTTTTTATAAGAAGGGGAGCAGACATGACATGCCGAACTATAGACCAATTAGTCTGACATCAGTCTTAGGGAAAATCTTTGAAGGTATCATAAAAGATTATATTATGGACTATGTCCAGAAAGTGGACATGATGGATCCAGTACAGCATGGATTTAATGCTGGAAGATCTTGCCAGACTAATCTTCTGGAATTCTATGGAAGGGTCAGTAGGGCCATGGGAGAGGGGCAGTCTGTGGATGTGGTGTATCTGGACTTTTCAAAGGCCTTCGACAAAGTACCACACGGGGAACTAATCGATGCATTAATAGTACATGGTTTAGATGGGAAAATAACTAAATGGATAGAAGTCTGGCTTAAATTCAGAACACAATCTGTTAGTGTAAATGGGACTAATTCTGCTTGGGCTGAGGTGACTAGTGGGATGCCCCAGGGTTCTGTGTTGGGGCCATGCTTGTTTAATATATCTATATATATCTATATATATATATATATATATATATATATATATATATCGCATCAATGTGTGTCAGTAATGGAGTTTGGGTGTCTAAATTTGCAGATGACACCAGACTAGGGTATCCCGTGAATAACCAGGAAGATGCTAAAAGACTTCAGGAAGCACTAAATGAATTGGAAACCTGGGCATTGGATAAAAAACTGCTTTTCAATGTGGAAAAATGTTGTGTTATGCACTTCGGGAGATTAAACAAACATCGGTCTTATATGCTTGGAGGACAAATATTGAATATTGTGGAGCAACAAAATGACCTGGGTATCATGGTTACAAATGACCTATCATTCAAAACACACTGTAATTCAGTCATTAAAAAATCAAGCAGTATACTACACTGCATCAATAAGCACATTACATCAAGAAGTAAGGAGGTCTTGCTACCACTTTACACATCCTTGGTGTGACCGCATTTGGACTACTGTGCGCAGTTCTGGTCACCTAGTGGAAGAACAGAGATAGATGCACTGGAAAAAGTCCAGCAGAGAGCAATCTGACATATACAGGAGGTAAAAGGGCAGGATTACCAGAGGAGGTTGAATACCTTGAGTTTATACTCCCTGGAGTTTAGATGGTTGAGAGGGGATATGTGCTTGATTAATAAATCACTTATTGACCCAGGTCTATGGGAGCTTTTGGGTTTAAGATTTAGGGAATCACTGTGTAACACTAGGGCACACCCTCTACAATTGTTAGTGGATTGTCCTAAGACAAATGAAAGAAAATTCTGGCTCACCCTAAGAGTAACAAACATCTGAAATAGACTACCTTTAGAAGTAGTAGGCAGTCATAGTATGAATATCTTTAAAAATATATTGGATAATTTTCTTATCGCACATAAGATCCAGGGATATTGAGAAACTGGCGAGCAAAAGGACTATTGTCTACATAGCTCTGATCTTATCTATGATACCTATGATGTTACTCCCTCCTTTCCTGCTTCTTTCCCATATTTCTCCTTATCTTGTGCTTCTTCTTCCCATGCCCCTCCTTCTAACCTAAATCAGGTGTTTTCCTCTGCCCTTTTTCTGACACCTCCTTGGGTGCTTCCCCTTCTTCACTCTCATGTCCTGGATCTGGCAACCCCACTTATATACTGTATGTCACTCATTTGCATTCTTCACCACTGTTGGCTGCTTTGGTGATAGTGTTACTGGCTTTCTTTTGTAGAATTGTGGAGTTGGTATACCTCATCCTGCCTATACCCCTTCCATTAACAACTCTGCTTTTTCTTCTGTTGACAAAATTAAAGAAGTGTCCCTGCCAAATCCAGAAGACCCAATGTTACCTTCCTCACACAGTGACTGAGCAGCAGCCCTGGCCTTGGTGCTGCTTCTGTTGCTGATGCCCGTTTTGAGGGATGGGAGGCATTATATTGTGTCTCAAGGTGGACTGTCAATTGTCCATGTGCAAAGAGCAGTAGGCACACAGGTGGCTGCTCTAGCAGCTGTTGCTGTGTTGCTCATACAAGATAACTAGGGGAGGGTGTGACTTTATAAATTAGGATGGAGCTCTTATATTCCAGATAGGGGAACTGGATGCACTTGGATGAACGGTGGGGGGGGGGAGAACAGTGTGTTTCAGGTTCACTCAGGGAGGTTTCATCATTAAATGCACTTGACAGACAGCTGGGAAAAGTGCTTGCAGTGAGCATGGAACCAGTGGACATCAGGAGCCTGATATTCAAAACTTTTCATAGGTGTAAAACTGAGTTTTCCCATTCAATATTGAAAAGCCCAGTTAGCGTGGTTGCACAAGGCCATCATGCATGGTCCCCTTGAGCAGATCACATACCACTGATTGAAACCCTGACTAACATCCACACAACTCTATCGGTTGGTAAAAGAAGTGTGGTGCCCCCGGACCCCCAACACAGTGGTCCCTAGTGTCTAGTGGTCCCACATGCCAATCGCTGGCCCCATGATAAAAAAAACATATCCCTGGTGGTGCAGTGGTCCCTTCCCCATCACCAGTCACCATCCCATTCAAAAATAACATATTTATCCCTAGTGGTCTAGTGGTCCATCACCCATCATCGATCACTGTCCCGTTCAAAAATAACATATTTATCACTGGTGGTCCAGTGATCCTTCCTCCATCACTGACTGCTGTCCCATTCAGTGGTACAACCCACATCCCTGTTGACCAGTGGTCTCTCCCCCCACCTGATCATCAACCCAATACATAGAACAAGTATGCCCTAGTGTCCAGTATAAGCTCCCTATCCCCAATCCCCTGTATAGTTAATGCAATCCCCTCCCTGGTGGTCTAGTGGACCCCCCAACCCCTCCTGCCCTGGCAGGTAGTGACCCCACCCCACTCCCCCCATCCAAAACAATGATGTTTATCAAAAACGTTGTGGAATACAATAAGGTGAATGATACCAACTGCATAATGGAGCACAATGGGTAAATGTGCTAAAACTCTCAGGGTGCATTCCCTAAGGCTCTTAATATAACAAATAAGTCTGACCTCAGTGGTGAGTAAAATAATGGAGACATTGCTTAAGGAAAGGGTAATGAACTACCTGAAAGCAAGTGGACAACTTGATCCAAAGCAGCATGGCTTCACATCAGGACCCTCATACCAGACAAATTTGATAGAATTCTTTGACTGGGTTACAAGAGAAGTAGACCACGGGGTAGCAGTGGACTTGGTGTATCTGGACTTTAGTAAAGCCTTTGATACAGTCCCACAAAGAAGGCTAGCCAACAAACTGGAGAAATCTGGCATCGGTCACAAAGTACAGTAGTTAAATGGATCACAAGCTGGCTGCAAGGCAGGACACAGAGGGTAATGGTAAATGGCACCGTTTCCCAAGCAGAAAAGGTGTAAAGTGGTGTGCCACAGGGGTCAGTACTAGGCCCCATCCTTTTCAACATATTAATCAGTGACATAGCTGAAGAACTGAAAGGGAAAGTCTGCCTCTTTGCAGATGATACGAAGCTCTGTAACAGGGTGGACACACAGGAAGGGATCGCAGAAATGGAGGCAGATTTCAGGATGCTAGAGGAATGGTCCTGGAACTGGCAGTTAAGATTCAACACCAAAAAATTTAAAGTCATGCACTTGGGTAGAATAAACCCATGCATGAAGTATGTCCTGGAGGGGTAGCTACTAGAAGAAACAAAGCTGGAATGGGATATTGGTGTCATGATCTCAAATGATTTAAAGGTAGGGAAACAATGTGAAAAAGCAACACTAAAGGCAAGCAGCATCCTTGGATGTATTAGTAGGGGTATTACCAGTAGGAAGTGTGATGTAATCCTCCCGCTATACAGATCCCTGGTGAGACCTCACTTGGAGTACTGTGTGCAGTTCTGGAGACCTCACTTAAAAAAGGACATAGACCATCTGGAAACCATGCAGAGATGTGCCACCAAAATGGTGCAGGGTCTGCACCACGAAATGTATGAAGCTAGGCTCAATTAGCTAAATTTATTCTCCCTCAAGCAGAGTAGGAACAAAGGAGACATGGTTGTATTTCACAATGGCGAAAGCCTAAAGGTGATCGCCATTATGCAGAAGCCAAGAGTGCCAAAAATTTATTTCGGTACTTTGACACCCCGGCGCACAGCAAAAGGGTGCCAGGGACTTAGTTTTGTTAATGTTTCCTGCTGGAGGCTGTGCCCCCTGCACTCCCCCAGAGGGCTTCACCCCCCACATGGCCCTACTAAAGGATTCTCAATTCCAGGGGGGTGCATGTCAGGGGGGTGAAGACATAAAAAAAAAGGTTTGGGCTGGACGCAACCAAAATGGACCAGTGCCCAGACCTGAACCCAGCACCCTGCCGACTGATGCTGGCAACCCACCCACCATGCCATGGGGTCAGCTTGCCAACCCACCATGGCACCACCCCTCACATCCCTCGCTGTGTGTGCCCACTCCCACCCACCCCTGCACTCATAGGTATGTTGACATGTAGTCACCCACCCCCCCATCTGGCTGCCCTACCCTCCCATAGCCATCCCTGAAATGCACTGGGGAGTGGGTCACTGTTATTGTAGGTGCCCTTTCCCCAGAGCTCTTATCACGGGATACTGGAGACATGATTGAGACATTCTGGGAAAACAGGGCTGCAAGTACTAGAGGACACAACATGTGCCTGCTGGGAGGTAAATTCAAAACAAATGTTAGGAAATACTTTATGGAGAGGGTGGTAGACACTTGGAACAGCCTGCTACCAGAGGTAGTGGCAGCCAAGATGGTCAATGAATTCAAACAGGCATAGGATAGACAGTATAGTCATCTTAGCAAAACAAATTGAGAGTGGGGGTAGAAAACCAAGGAAAACTAGATGGACCATACGGTCTTCTTCTGCAGTAAATTCTTATGTTCTTAAATAAACATAACACATATAGCACAAGACACACTATGACCAGAAGATGGTTATAGGCACAACAGTATCAGTATCAGACTCAGCTGGCAGGATGCATGATTTATCGTGAGGCACAATAAGCAAAGAGTATTGAATTTCTCATAAGAATGGAGTGACTTCCACTCTTTCATTCAGCCAGGAAGGGAAAGTTTAAAAATCCAGGATTCCACCCTTTGAACTAACTTGACATGATCCTGTACATGTATATATCCTAATGTACCCAATCTCATAATTTTCTGCACATTCTTGCCTTGCTAAGATGTGTTATCTCACCTATCTATTTTCGTACATGTTATGTCAATTTGTTTGTCTTATTAATGTGGAGCCTTTGAAAAGGAGCCTCTTTCTGAAAGGATTGTAATTCTGATCCCTTCAAATAAATAAATCAATGCCACCACCAAATACACTCACAGACACTTTCTCTATACCTGTTAATATACAGCAATGCTGACCTGGGAGGGTGGGCTTGTGAACATGCTCACAGTAACATAATTAAGCAATAAGGCATGATGGGGGGCATTATGGTGGGATAACGGCCCACCATGGGTGGGTTGAAGCACGAGGCATAGCCAAGTGCTTCTACCACCTGAGAAGGGCCGTTAGCCCAACTTAAAGCACCCCCTGGAGTGCCGTATTGTGATTATGAAATGGGTCATTTTTAGTAAATTTTATGCATTTTTTAAACATATTGCTTTCACCTGTGCCATTGTGCTGGGATAACAGCCCAACTGAAACAAGCTCTCAGCCAATCAGAATTCAGCATTCTTTCTACCCATTTCATAATCCAAGTTATAGTTACTGATGGTCAACATGTGATAACCTACTGTACATGTTCCTCAAGTTTACATTTGGTCCTGCCTATGTAATAGCAACCACAGGAGCAGATGCCCAGATACTGTACACTATACAAGTGGAATCACAGTTAAAAACGTCCTAATATCATAACTTTCTCCATTTGAAGGATTAACAAAGGTGGTGTTGCTGTTAATAACTTCACAATATTTACCTATGAGGCATTTGTAGCAAACTGCTGGTAGTGTTGGTAGCCAGGTTCCTTGATTTTTTGTGGTTGGTTGGAGACTGTGAGTTACGTCATCTCCAATGTTTCAGGGCCAGCAGAACACCATTTTGGGAATCTCAATGACATGCTCATGTACAGGTAATTTTGGTTCTGCTTGTAGTATTGTTCAATTCTTTCTGATTACCTTTTATATTTTATGAGCTCCAATGCTAAAAGTTGTCACAAAATGTAGTCTTTTGTTTGTGGTTCTCTTATTTCTATGTACCAAAAGATTGTCCCCTCTGGTGTCAGCAGCCCTTGACCAAGCATGATTAATATCAGTGTAACAACTGGGGAGTGTTTTCTCCCACTGAGAAAATGGATTATAATTTGCCGTTATAACCTGTGGGTTATAACAGCGAATATGTCCTGGTTTTTGTCTCTGTTTGCATGCACAAACTGCTTCTCCGCGCCGAGTGTTCCATGAAATGTTGTCTCAGATTGCTCTCATTGCGTTGACATCACCACATACTGAAAATCTAAGCAGAAGAAACATTTCTGTGTTTCCCAGCCCTGCTCATACATTTAGAGACAGGACATCTTGTGTCCCATTAACCCCTGCCTGCTTGACTCAAAAATAAGGAATGAGCGGTAATTGCCTCCACACTGCAGATACCGACATGGATGTTCCACCTCTGCTAAACATTCTGAGGTATGACCTCCATGCTAATCTCTCCGCGGACTACAGACTATATTTTTATCTACTGGAGAGGGGGAGTAACTAAAAACACACTCTGTCTTACTTGTGGGGCTTAAACACTAAACTACTTTAGTGTTTTAAACAGCAACCCCATCTACTGGCGAAACTGTATCTTAGTTAAATAAAATCATGCAGGCTAGAAAACACTCTCCAGCAATTACATAAAACAATGCATAGGGTGAGTGCATAAATGAGAAATTAATGCCCGCCCTCAGTGTGGGATGCTTTTATAAATGCTTGGGCTTCGGCCGAGGGGTTTATGTAGTATCCCACACCTCGGGTGGGCATTCATTTCTCATTATGCACTCACCCCCATGCATTATTGTATATGTTATTGTAGCCCCTCAGTTTAAACCTTTGACTAAGTACTGCAGTATTTTGATTGAATTCAATATCTATGCTGCAATTTCATCTGACACATATGAATTAGTTGGTGATGATAGCTTTGATAGTATGGCAGGGGTGGCATGAGCTGGCCAGTAACATTGTATTCTGGTCAGTTGGTTTTCAAAATAAATCATTGTCAACACCATCGGTGTTATTTTTTGTAATGCATATGCCAATAAATGAAATGTGTGACAGGCTACTGGTGACCAAAAAATAAAGGTGATCACTAGTGGATTCTAGATAATGATGGAACTGTTGTAGTTCATCCAATGTGCCCTCCTACAACATAAGACAGTCATCTGTGTACCACTGTCAGAGAATTATTTTGTCCAAAAAGGGATATGATGTTTCATTATACAGATATTGCTCTTCCTACAAGTCTACAAAAAGGTTAGCAAAATTGGGGAGGAATGTTGCCCCCATAGCCATTACACTGAGTTTTAAGTAAAATTCTCCAAAAAAGGAGAATAGCCTTACATTCTAATACCATGGTAGCTCTTTGATAAAGTGTGAAATGTTGGGGATTTGTTGTACTTGTTTTTGCTCCTACAGTAAAATTAAAGCCTCTTCACTCTGCATATCAACTTAGCTTTGTGGTGGATTTTCTGACCAACAGCGTCTGATTGCTGGCGTGAGTGCACGTGAGCTGTTTGTGCTCCTTATATTTATTTATTTTTCTTTATTTCATTTTTGTTGACCATGTAAGTACACTAGACAGCAAAACACCTATTTTCAGGAATGACCCAGAAGAATTAAAATGAAATACACAAAGTTACGGACATACAAATAAATTGCAAGAGAACATAAAATACAGCAAAACACACTGATATACAGGCACTGAACACAATGCTAAGCATAGATGTTTACAGTATCTTAAGTATATCAGAGATCTGCTATGTCTGTTTTGAAATGATTGTTGGATTTTCTACAATTGCCACCCCCCACCACTGCCTGAAACTGTTATAAAAGGTATACTACAAGGGGTACAATTCGTATGAGTTTTATGATTAATAAAATAATTATTAATTTATAAAATAATGTAAACTAGAAAAATATAAATATTATAATGGTTTCAAAATACAGTCTAGATGGTTCAATGTCATAATAGTGAATGCATTACAGCGATCGCTATTATGGCAAGTGTATATAGCTGCAAAGCAATTTGGCAATATACACCTGCAGGCAACCACAAAACCAGCAACAGGATTCTAGGGTACGTGGGGGGGTGTATCCCCCATACCCCCCTGGTGTCTTACTACCCCGCTCCCGATCCTCTGATGAGGGATTGCTAGAGATTCCCAGGGTATATTTAAAAACATCTGTAGGAAGATCTTTTGCCTTTTATGGCACCTACCCTGTGCAATTCTCTACCTCGCCAGATACAAGATAGCCTGATCGTGGAAGGCTTTAAAAAACATCTGAAAACATTTCTATTTAATCAGGCATTTTCAGGGATTTGATAAATGACTGTTATTGGTTTATCGGTCTTACTGATTTTAAATTGTATTGTATTTAAGCTGTGTGAATTATTATAAAAGCACCCTGAGCTCAGGAAGGGCGCTTTAAACAAATACATTTTTACTTACTTACCTACGGATTTTCAACTCCAAGGTGGATGCATGTTGGGGGTGTATGTAAAACTTAAAAAAAATAAATAACTGGCCCGATGCAAAAAAGAAGCCTGCTCCAGAACCCAACCCCAGCCTGCCACCCTACCCACCAAATCACACAGCCAGTTCGGCAGCCTATGGTCGCACTACACCCCACATACCCTCCCTCCCTCCCTTCCACCCATCATGTGGCATGGTCCCTCCCCCCTAAACATGTGCATATACACAAGCATGCTGTAACAGTAATTGCCTACCCCCATGTCCTGTTGCTACCTTGCCAGGTAGCCCAGAGCACATGCACTGTGATTGAGTTGCCCTTCTTGCAGTTGCTCAATCACGGTCGCCATGTTCACTGGATACCAGTATGGACAGAGGTAGAATTTTTTAATACTAATAGGGTGGTGCAAAACAAATACTGTTAGGGACAAATACAAACAAATGGAGCATTTTTTTAAAATGACCCCTCTGCCGCTGAGCTGACAGCTCAGCTCTAGCTTAACTTTTCAAATGTCCAAATCTGGCTCCAAGATCACTAGCTCACCATAATGTCAAGTAAGATAGCCTCCCTGACTTTCTGCACCCACCAGCATCTTGCTAACATCTAATCTACCCCTCCCCCCATCTTTTCAACCTTTTGGCATCAAAATAGAGACAGCCACCTCCTTTATATATCTAGGTACACTGCAGACCACTTAAGCTGGACACCTTTAAGATTGGCATTCAGTTCAGCCAGACACTCAGTTAAGCCAGATAATTCTCATTTGCCAAAAGCCATATACATTGCTGCCAGTGCAAAAAATGCATCTTATAACAGACTATAGTGTCCTTATATAGCAGACACCAGAGGCTTAATAATGTGCTAATTGCCCTCAGTTTGTGCAAAAGTAAGTAGATGTTAATAGTACATCAAGCTGGTGTTAATGCATTAATGCCTTAATCCCTTCAAACTGTACTGTAGCTTGTTTTATGTGTTGACATACTCAACCAGCTCAGAGCACTGTTCCAGTCTGAAACATTTTTTAGTGTAGAGTAAACTTTCTCTTACCCGACTTTCTTGAGCAGAGACTGTGTGCAAGGTGAACCAGCATACTGTGACAGAAACCTGTCTCTGTCCCCTACCTGCATTATCTTAAAATTACCCAATGGGCAGGTGGATCAGAGACAACAATATTGCATTTTAATATGAAATACTGTACTACCCTACAATAAACAGACTACAAAACACAGAAGACATTGCAATGTGAGTACTTGTACTGTGTACTGAAAGCGTGGAGATAGTGTGGAGGCAGGGGGGACTGTGAGTGTGAGGGAAGAAATGCTTGTGGCAGGCAGGAAAATCTGCCTTAGGTTACTCTGGACACCCCTTATAATGGACATAGGGGGTATGCACATAGCAGTCCAGCATAAGCAGGTTCCACTGTATATGACTTGACACTCACCATAATTTCTTAACCCACACTGATGCTATTCTTTCCCAGCTCCTTCCTAAATTGGTCAGTCTACAGGAACAAGGCCTGTATCCCTCCTCTAGCCAGGCATGGGGTTGTCTCTAAAATGATCCTCCCAGCTTTTGATTTCAGTGATGTTGTTTCCAGTATTGCCCCTAAAGTCACCCTTGCCAGACTGGACACCCTATTCCACTCCTTCTGCCACTTTACACTGGACTACCCACACTGTAGTCATCACTGCTTCTTGTACTCCTTCCTCTCCTTCCCATCCCTTGAAGGGCACTACCTCTGTCACTGTACCTCCTTCATTGCTAAGTTTTGGTTTAGCTCACTCCCCAGTTATCTTTCTTCCCTCCTTTCCTGCCTCAACACAAACTCCTACTCAGTTCACTCTGATGATTCACACTCCTTCTCTATCACTCATGACAAGTTCTCTGTGGTCAGTTTGCTTTCTCCCACAGGCTCCTCTACTCTGCTCCTCCTTCCCCTCGCATATCTGTTCTGCCTTCTTCCCATTATCTTTGAAGTCTCCTTTCCATACTCACACTATGAATGCCTGCTCCTGCACTCAGCTCTCTTGTAGCCATCGCACTCCATTACTGCCCTCACTACCGTTACTCAGAATTGTTGCTTCTCACTAGTTTCAGACTAGATAGCTGTATTACATACTAACTGTGATTGGTTAACCACTATCAGCACTGCTCCTGTGACTTGCACAACCATGCAGTTGCTCGTTACTTGGATCATTTACCCAGTAGTGGCAAGCCGTACATTGTAACTTTTCCAGTGTAATTGTATTTATTTATCAGTGTTTCAGTGCTTATTCCTGTTTACACTATTGTAACACTGTCACTACCTGTGTAAAGTTGCTGCTCTATTGTCTTCCCATGATGTAACCCCCCAACACCTCTGGAAATTAGCTATTATGGCTCAGTAGGTATTTCCTCATAAACCTTGTTCAATAAATAAATAACTAAATAAGTAAAAGTCACTCTTAAATATTTGTGTTAGAATGTATAAAGTACTACAAACTGTAGCTGAGGCTCAGTGACACACATGACTACTACTGCCCTTTACATGAATGTACATTGTATTGATAACTGCATATTTCATTTAATACTTCTCAAACCCTTGGCCTTGTGCCATCAGAAACAAGCCTGATATACAAACATTTTTGTTGCTGTAAATACTAACATATAAACAAATGCAAATACCAGTTTTAAATACTAACATGTAAACAAATAGAAATACCAGAGACACAAATATCAATATCAAAATTCAGTCCCTTGCACAGCACTAAAAACTAATATTCTGATTTTTTAATTATCTTTAGAGCCTCTCATTTTGGAAGTGCAGATATGTGCACACTAAGCTGGAAAGAATGATACCCCATATTACATGACTAAACAAAATACAGTGATTTGCCAAACACTATAAAAATGTATGATTAGCTGTGAAGCAAGAACTACTGAAAAACTATGGCAAGATTATAAAAATGATCGCATTACTATTATGAGCCCTTTCTCTATACTGTTTCTCCTATTCTGTGTCTCAGCCTGTGGTAAGGATTGAGTAAAGGATGGAGCACTGAAACACTAACTGGATTTGATCATTTAAAAGCATGTTCTAGATAGTCTCATATCCACACCACCCATTTTATATAGACTAGAACAATATCAAACAATTTATTTTCGATACACACTTTTCATAACTGGTATCTCACAGTGCTGTGCAGTTATAGTGAAATACAATAGGAAATACTGTATAGTTGCACAAATACGGCAAAACAGCATACCTGTGGGGAAGGGCAGGGAGCAGTACTGAACATGAGAATCTCAAGAAGTAATTCAAAGTGATGGATTATGTCAGTGAATTTGAGTTCAAGGAAGCTGTTTAATGAGGCAGGGGTAATGGAGCTGAAGGTACTCTCTCCCAAATAACATTGAGATGGGGGATGAATTATAGTACAGTCAGTATTAAACTTTAAAGCAATTTCATTGCTATTCAGTTGATAACCAGTAGTCTAACCTTACTATCAAGGAGTTTGAAGCATAATGTCCAATGATTTTCTAGCTCAGTTAGCTATACATTGTCACTAGTTTTGCATATAATTCTTTTATGCAATACATTAATTATAAACTTTATACATTATATGTATATGCAAATTCAGCTCTTAAAGCAGCAGTGCAAGGACCCCCCATTCAGCTACAATTAATAAAAACATCAGCATACATTTCAAATCTACTTTTCTAGAAACTACATCCCCTATGCTGTGCACCATGTTTTTATTTTATTTCCTTGATCCTAACCAGTGCTAGGTCTACAATGTTATTTGTAAGTCAAATGAGGTGACCATCTGTTTTTTTCTTAAGTAAAAAAAAAACTAAATTAAAACATTTTTAAAATATTCAAATCTTAGTAGAACTAAAGCATTTTACCATAAAATAAAACTGACTGGAAAATGCATGGGAATAATGGGATCTTCTATATGAAAAAGTAGAGTTAAATGTTTACCCATCATAACGAAACAACAACCTAACTGCAACTCATTAAACAATGAAATATCAGCTCACTGTAAATGGAGTTTAATGTAGGCTATATTGTAAAGGGAAAGAGCAAAGAAGCAGAAAGAACAGGTTGAGGAACATGCAGAGAAGTGGGTAAAGAGTCCGGGTGAAGTAATGATATGTATTATTATGAACATTAGGAGGCAGATTTTGCATAGAATGTGTTGTTAGGATGAGGAGCCAACAAAGGTCTTTTAGGTCATCATCATTTAAATTTATACGTCCAAAGAATTTCCTTGATTGTTTGTTTAATCCAACCTACATTATGTTACAAATTTTAAAGGGGTTCGTCAGTCATCACACATATCTCATTTTGTGATATGTAGAGTTCCTGGATGCAAGAAGATGATATGCTGGTAACATACTGTGATTTAAAATATGTAGCTCAGTGTACTACTGTATGCCATCCTCATGTCAGCTAGTGCACAGCAATAAAATAAAAATTATAGAATGTCTTACTTAAGTACCTTGGGTTGATGTGTCACATGTACCCACTAGATTGGAGAAATTGCAGTATATCTCCAAGGGGTAGATATACTGTACTACTTGTGCAGAAGGACTTTGTTTAAATGAAAATCATAGTCTCAGTTTTATGTTGATTGTTATGTTAAACCAGAAAACAAGAACATTTGTAGAGCTAAGAGGATATGGTATATTTAGGCAGGATTTGTGGTCTTATATCCAGCACCTAAAATACTTAACCTACAGTGTTACTATTTTTGGTGAGGGGATACAACATTCCTTGGAATTTCTGAGGTGCTGCTCATCACTTTAAGTGTACTGATGTATTCTGGCAGACAGAAAACACTGTTCCTTCTAAGATGGCATCACAGTATCTACATAGCAGATAATATGTGATATTTGATCACACATCTAGTTATCAACTGCATTAGAAGTAGTAGAATTCCTAGTTTTTGGACATGCATATATAAGTTGCAAATTTAGGCAACCTACCTCTTCACACATCATAAATTTCCGTGTCAACAGTGAAACTTAAAAATCACATGCTACAATTTACTAATTCAGTGCATCTGTCACATTCTGCAAAATAAGTTTAAAAGTTGTCTTTTTCAGTCTACACATATTAATGACCTCAGACTACTGTGATTTCCAAGCTTTTTAAAGATCCACTTGAAAACATACTGCTTGAAAAGACTGGCAGTTAGGAATGGCACAGTGTGAACTACAAAATTTACTTTATACACTGAGTAATGAAAAAGGGTGACCAAAAGCAATGGCCACACTTCTTACACCGTCTTTTCATTCTACACTAAAATTAGATCACTCTAGTTCTATACAGGTATGAGTCAAGCACACAATGGGGTGTATACATTGTCTTTCAACTTACTGATATCATGCTGATTACGTCTGTTAGTCTTTTTGTATTCCTCATACTACTCAAAGTTGGATTTATCACATTGATTTCAAGGCCAAATATAACTGTCAGGGAATACTGTAATTAGAGCAGCTAGGGAAAGGGGCTAGTTTTGATCATTAATATTAGATGTGACAAATCAGATTTTTCTGGCTCTTTGGGCAGGTAACATGCCCAACAAAGTAGTTTTTAGCATTAGTTTGGTTTATTTAAAGCATATGGCATCCACCTTTCCCATTTTAAACAAACAAACAAAAAAATAGTGTAATACAGAGAAAGCACAGTATGGCAAATGACACAATGACAGCACAATGCCATAAACATTGTTTTATTTTACAGTACCTACAGAAAGTGTCAGTTGTACTGTGACTACCCATCAGATTCTACCGGTTACAACATTGAAAAGGGTGAGATTAAAATATGGCAAAAGAAGGGTATTATGACTGCCCCAGAAGCATGTACAAGTAGTAGTAGTAAATATTTTATTCATCATTGTGTGAATCGGATACTCAGTTGAGCAGAGCTAATTTTCAATGAGGCCCGGTACATTGCATAAGAATACAAGCAGAAGAACGTACAGTATAATGGCATGTTTAGACAATGCTACAGAATTTGTGGTATGGGTACATTCATACTTTTGGACATTAGATATTGTTACAGCATTTGTGGTATAGGTACATTGCACAAGATAAAAGCAGAGGAACATGAAATAACATGTTTAGACAATGTTACAGCATTTGTGGTATGGGGGCATTCATACTTTTGAACATTAGACATTGATACTGCATTTGTGGTACAGGTATATTCATACATTTAGACAAAGCTGCAGGCAACTAATAACTTAGTTGACAGAAAGTGCAATAATACAAGGTGGGGGAGTCACGTGATGTCAGTTTGCTGAATGGCAGCAGGGGCTTAGAGCTCTCTCCCCCGGTCGTCCTAGCTGCCAGAATTCACGACCATAACGCTACTAATCTGCCTAATTTGCTGTGTGTGGGCTGCCTAAACTACGTCTGCCAACCTTAGCGGCTGCTGTGTGGAGTCCTTGAAGTCACGGAAGGATGGAGGTGTGGATAAGAAACAGGCCCGATTAGGCACCGCCGCCTGCAACTCCAGAGAAGCTCCCCAAGAAACCACGTAACCTAGGGTGGAAGGCTGATAAATGGAGAGAAGTCCCAGCCGTCTGGCCTCCTCACGGAGGATAAATTTATGCAGGAGCTGTCCCCGCTGAAAGACATTCTCCACGATATTACTAAAGAGCTGAAATCTCTGCAGGGGACCTTTCCTCCCTAACTACAAGAGTATCGGATGTTGAATCTAGAGCCTTTTCCCTGGAGCAATGGAGGGCGAACGCTGACTCAGGAATAGTGGGCCTGGTACAGCAGGTCAAAAAAACTCCAACTGAAGACCGAAGATTTAGAAGGCCGCAGTCGCCGAAATAACCTGTTGATCCTGGGCCTGCCGGAATCAGAAGAGGGTCCAGATCTAATCGCCTTCCTGCAGCGTCTCCTGCTTAAAGTTGTGGGCCCTTCGCCGCTTAGTCAGAGCTACCATATCGAGCGGGCGCACAGATCATTGAGGCCTAAGCCCCCACCCGGTTCCCCCCCACGACCGATAATAATGAAATTTTTGAGTTATGTCGAGAGGCAGTATGTTTTTGACAAGTCCCGAGATCTACAATCGATCATATGGGGGACGACCAAACTGCGTATCGCCCAGGACCTTCCTAAAGAAGTAAGGCTGAAGAGGGCCGCGTTCCATCCGGGTCGTCCAGAAATTGATTGCTGCTTCCATACCGTTTAGGATGGTGTACCCGGCCACTCTCAAGATTACTATCGGCAGTGCTACATATAGCTTTGACTCTGTAGATGTGGCTCAGAAAGACCTTAGTGCCAAACTCCCTGACTTATTTAAATCAAAAGGTTGAGATGCTGAGAAAGGACATTGGGTTTTGGTATGATTTCTGGGCCAGGGTGGGGTGATGGTATGGCCCCAGTTTACTGCTCGCCTTTTTCTTCCCTAGTTAAAATATTCCTCAATTCCCTGGTTGTTTACCCTTCTGAGTGTATCCTGGTGTGTCCTACCTGCTGGAGCTGTCTTCAGGTCGCCGCGCTGTGGGTAGCTCCTTGAGGGCCGAGCGGTGAGGAGGTCTGGGCGGTGAGGGTGGGACTGCCGGTTCTTCTTTTTCTTTCCCGGAACTCATTGCAGGGGGCGGTGTTTCCCCGAGGTGCTGGTTCTAGTTGTCGGACCTGTTTCGGTCCGATTGTTAAATGGTGCCCCCCAGAAACAGTACGATGTGATCATGGACAACGTCTCCTGCTATAGGGCCCACTATGTTTAATTGGGTTCCCTTCTTTCCCGCGGTTTCAGGGGGTGAGTAACAGCCCCTTTTATACAGTTGCTCTTTCCTTTTTACTTCTATGCTTCTGAAGAGGAGGTCGTGAGTTAATTGATATATGTCCTAGTCAACTTATGGTTGGCGGTTGGGATGGAGGGAGGGAGGGTCCGTTGTGAGCCCCTTAAGCTACTAGTAGCTGTATCGCGAGCCTAGAGAAGGGGGGATTGCTAGTTCAGCCCCTTATACAGGGTTTCTTGTTCTATCTTCAGGGTGGATGGGGAAAAGGTGGTATTTCTGCTTTTTATGGTTCAAGATTTCCCTTTTATATGTAGGTCCCTGGGTGAGGGGATTTTCTGGACTCGCGTTAAGGGGTGGGTGCCTGGGTCTTAGATGTCTCTACTCTGGTTTCGAGGGTTCGTGGACCCGGCACCATTTTGTACATAGTTTGGGGGTTTGGGGTTGGGGAGGTTCTGGGGGAGGTTGGTCTGTCTATTCCAGTTTTTACTACAGTGTATCTTAGGGATAGCTGGCCCTCTCAAGGTGAGGTTATCTTTACTAATTCATCAGGGGCTGGCTTGGGGGGGAGGGGGTTTTGGTGGTAGAGTGTGCTTTTCCTCATGTTGTGCCTTTTGGTTTTTTAATGCCTGCCTTTTTCTTATTTGGGTAATAAAATGGCTATTGGAGTTATAAAAATGGCGTCATGGAATGTGCGTGGGCTTAGAGAGAAGGTAAAATGAACTCAGGTGTTCAATCATTGTTTCTTGTTGCAATTAGATGTGTTATTCCTTCAAGAAACCCACTTACTTAATACTGAAGTTAAGTGGCTCTCTTGGTCCGGATTTTCACAGATGTATGTGGCAAGTGGATCTAGCTCTAGTAGAGGAGTAGCTATACTCATTAAAAAGCATGTCCCATTTCTAAAGGACTCAGTGGTAGAGGACCCAGACGGGAGGTATGTATTGGTCAAGGGCTCTATTAATGGGAACGCGTTAGTCCTGGGCTCAATCTATGGTCCTGTCAGGGTAATCCCGAATTTTTCATGACCCTTGCGGACAAAATTAGTGCCTTGCTTCCCTCACAGATAGCCCTGGGGAGATTGGAATGTCTCACCGTCCGCAGTCTCTGGACAGGGATCCCAGGTCAACCGCCGTCACTCCTATACAGAGGGCCTTGCAAGATTTCTCTGACATGCTAGGGCTGTGACTCCTGGCGCTTTCCTCTATCCCACCTCCGAGCTTTCTCATTCTTCTCTCAATCCCACAGGTCATGGTCTAGGATAGACTATATTTTGATCAGTAAGACTCTTCTCCCAAGCCTCCTTCAATCTGATATAGAGCCGATAATCCTTACTGATCACGCAATTGTTTGGATTAGAGTTTCTCCAGATCTGGATTTCCAACGGGATACCACATGGAAGCTTAATACCCAAATGCTTAAGGATGCTGATATAGTGGCGCAGATACGATCCCTAATCTCGCTCTTTTTGGTGGATAACCTTGGATCTACCTCAAGGTTTGATATCATTTGGTGCTCTTTAAAATGTTATCTTAGAGGGGAGCTGATTAAGTTAGCTTCAGCAAGAAAAAAGGCCCGACAGGCGCGAGCACTTTCCCTAATGAGTAAGATTAGGGAGTTGGAAGCTGCCCAGTCTCCTGCCTTGCAGACATCCTCCTTAGAAGCCCTTCTGGCGGTCAAAAATGAATACACCGATCTTCTTAAAGAAAAGGCAGAATACTGTATTATGAAAACTCAAGCTAGGTACATTGAGCACGGTGAAAAAGCCGGGAGGCTTTTAGCCTTAAGGCTTCATGCCTTTGAGAGTTCTAGAATAATTCCGGCTCTGCAAACATCCGGTGGTTCCATTAGAACTTCTCCCAAAGAGATCATGCAGATCTTTGAGGACTATTACAGGGAGCTCTATGCTTCACCCGCAGCCCCAGCTTCTCCTTTAGATATTACAACATACTTGGCAGACGTGGATATTCCCCAACTCCTGCCAGCGCACAGGGAGGCCTTGAATGCTCCTATTTCTCTCTGTGAAATAGAGAGCATTATTGCTTCTATGACAACGGATAAGGCGCCTGGTCCGGACGGATTTCCTGCCAATTTTTACAAGGTTTTTTCTAAAGAATTGGCTCCAATGCTCCTTAAACTTTATGAATACCTCTTTCTCTCTCCAGATATAGACCCCACGCTCTTAGAAGCCACTATCATTCTACTTCTTAAACCAGGTAAAGTGTCTACTGATCCTGCGAGTTACCGGCCTATATCGCTCCAAAACTACGACATGAAAATTCTCTCTAAAATCTTGGCTGAACGTATTAAGAAAGTCTGGACCCACCTTCTCAGCCCAGAACAGGTTGGCTTTGTGCACTCTCGATCCTCCTCAGATCACCTTAAGACTCTCTCCCATATCTCCCAATATGCATGTACGGTTCAATTTCCAATGGCTTTGGTATCGTTAGATGCTGAAAAGCCTTTGACCGGTGGATTGGTCCTTTCTCTGGGCAGTGATGACTAGGATGGGCTTCCCAGTTCGTTCCTACAGTGGATCCAGACTCTCTACAAATGTCCTTCGCCAGGATATATTGTAATGGGCTGATTTCTCGTCGCTTCATCTGTATACCGTACTAGGCAGGGCTGCCCTCTTTCGCCTTCTTATTTAATCTTTACCTGGAGCCCTTATCATTAAACTTAAATCTTCTCCATTTATCAAAGGGTGCCCATTGCGCCAATGGGAACTGGTTCTTTCTGTGTGCGCAGATGATATACTTCTGCATGTTGCTTACCCTGAAGATTCCCTTGGACACGCTGTGAGGTTATTAAGCATTATGGGGCCTTCTCACAATATAAATTGAATATTGCGAATCGAGACTTTTCCGCTAAATACTTATACATATAAACATGATCTTGCCAGATTTGGCATGAGGTGGTCTCCCAGCTCAATTAAATATCTAGGGATTCATTTTTCAACAGATCCTTCCTTTCTTAGGAAACTCAATCTAGATGATCTCAAAAATCACATTCAACAAGACTTACAGCGTTGGTCTGCCCTCCCCATCTCCCTTTGGGGCCGGATTAATATTATTAAAATGAATATCCTTCCTCGTATCTTCTACCCTTTAAACTTGTTAACTCTCTGGCTGCCTATCTCTTATTTGCAGCAGTTTCATATGATGTTCTCTAACTTTATCTGGAGAGGAAAGGGAGTTCGACGCTCTTTCCTTAAGCTGTCTCTTCCCAAAGATAAGGGAGGTTTAAGGCTCCCTAATCTACTGTTCTATCACTGGGCCGCTCATCTCGCTAAATTAGGGAGATGGCTGCCTGTCAACCCTGATTCTTCTTCTCCGATTTGGCTTCAGATTGAAAAGTCGATTCTTATGGATTCGGGGGTTGACCCCCATGCTATTTTCTATACTCCCCTTTCCATACTTTCACAGCGGGTAACTGACCAAACCATTTTGTTGTCCCTTAAGTCCTTCTCACACAATGTATGCACTTTGTTGGTATTTGTCCGGTAAAGACTTAAGATCACGGTTGTGCTTAACTCAATATCAAGTTGGGCAACTCAATGATTACTCCCGGGTGGCTGCTGCAAATTAACGAAACTAATCTTGAGAATTTCTATGGACAAGAGTCTCTCCTCCTCTCTGGGGATATTCTAGGTAATTACACTATTCCCAATACCAAAATTTTCAAGGTTTACCAACTGAGACATCTAATGGCGGAGAAGTTTGGTATTCCCTATAGGGAGTCAGTAGTCCGCCCCTTCCTCTCTCAAATATCAACACTTGCATCTAAACCTCATCCTATCTCATCAATATACTCCTTTCTTCTCAATTATAAATTTGCAAAACCTGCTGTGGGCTCTGCTATCTGGCTCTCTCTGCTTCCTGACTCTGCGTTAAATTGGACCCGTGTTGAGAGTCTTCACATGGGTTTCATACCCAGGATAGACTAAGACTTACATAATATTACATTGTGAATAACATGTATTATACCCTAAGAAGCTATTTCAGCTAAAAACGTCCTCTTCCTCTGTTCCAGGTGTGGACAGAGGAAGGAGATTCTCTACATATTTTTTGAGCTGTGTCAAGGTTGCCCTCTGTGGTCCTCTATCAGAGATTCTTTAGATCCACTGTTAGGTCTCTCCGAATTCTTTGTTCTGGAAGTTTGTATTCTAGGGGATTATGCTAAAATAGGTAGTACGGAGCGTAGATATCATATAGTGATGGTGTCTATCGTGGTTAAAAAACTGGTCCTTAAGCATTGGACTGATCAAATGAGCCTGTCCTATGCTGAGTGGTTGACCGAGCTTTCTGCCTGTCTCAATGCGGAAAGATTGATAGATAGCTCACACAACCGTATGGATCTGTTCCAAAAGAAATGGGGTAAGTTGTACTCACTATACTTGCATTAGAGTCTTTGTGGCCTTCTCTCTGGCACCTGCAGTGATTTTCTCTGTCCTTCTTATCTTGGTATTGGTATTTTTTTCATTGTTTCGGGACTAGAATACTTTCGAAATGGCCATTGCACCTTGTAGCCAGAGCAGGCGTTATATGTATTTAGCACCTCAATTTGGGGGGTGGGGGAGGTCTGAGGGAGGATGGGGGAGATTGTTGTTTTCCTTTTCTTTATGCTTGTGTTGTAATGAATACATTGTTGGTGTCATGTATTGTTGGCTGTGTATTTTTTTTTTGTTCTGGTTTTGTTATTGGAAAATCAATAAACTTAAATTTCCAAAAAAAAAAAAATAATACAAGGTGGGGATCTCCATGTTTTCAGTTATTAAAACTAACACATCAAAATCTGGGGGGGATCCCTAAAACTACAAGCTCTCCTGGGTGGAAAGAATTCAAGTGGAAGGTCACCTCTAGATATTTTATTACTCCGGTGATCTCTGCACACTATACTAATCCTCCTACGGACCTTTGTTGGAAGGGTTGTGGAAACAGGGGTACATATACACACATTTTCTGGGAATGCCCCCTGATTAGAGACTTTTGGCAGGAAGTCATACTGGCTTTACAAAACATTTTCCGTCTTCAGGAAAATCTCTCAGCAGTTAATATAATATTAACTCTGACCTGAAAGGAAATTAGAACAAAGAACCATAAACACTTATTTTATATTCTGGTAACTGCAGCTCTTAAGGCTATCACTCAGCAGTGGTTAAAAAAAATTCACTGACCAAAGGCATCTGGAGAAGTAATATTAAGAAAATCAAAGTCATGGAGGCGGTCACCGCACAGTTAAATCTCAGAGTGGATCAACATAATGCTGGGTGGTTACCATTTTATGATTATATCGAAGACACTGAAGGAACTTCAGTTCTAGACCAACTTCTTCAGAACTGAGGGTCATAAACTGATAGTAAGGAGACAAGGGCGAGGAAATCTAAAAATAACATGAGACCTAAGCAAGGAAGCTTTAATTGAATAGAGAGACTGGACAGTTAAGAGCTAAATCCACGTTGAATAAAAAAGTTGGTCTAGCTGAAAGGCGGTAAGGTAGATATCTACCTTTTGGAGTTATGATATATTACTGTTATAGTTTTAAGTACTAGGAAAGAGAATATTAACTGAAGGCAGTTCATTGGAAAGCAACCGATGTTAAAAATAAGATCAGTAATGTATAAATAAGCTGATTAATTGCTATAACACGGCTATGTATTGAGAATGGAATTCTGCCTAATGTGCATCAGTATGATAAACTATAAATAAAAAACTAATTAAATTCAAAAAAAAAAACTAACACATATTGTTGGAATGAACACCTTTAAAGCAATGCTTAAGCAATCCCTGGAAGAAAGTTGTAACTGTTATGCCTAGCCTTCACCTTAACTATTGCACTTCTTTCCACACCGCCTGTTGCACTTGTTATACTTTCTTAGTTATCAGAAGACTATCCTATAGTAGTCTCCACAAATTGTCCTCAGTCTTTATAAACTTCAGAAATTCAGATGTGCTTCCCTCCATCCCCTGTATGCCTAGCATAGCAACTTACCTTGCTGTCTGCTCTCTAATCAACTCTTCCCTATGTAACTTTCCTAAACCGCACATGCCATGACTTACCAAAACACCCTAAACCTTTCCTACACCTTTCCTGTCCTTTCTTAACTGTCCCTAACATATCTCTTCCCCAGTCTAACTCCTTTCCCATCTAGTTTCCCAAATCCTGTTATCATCACCACCTGCTTACTGTCTTCTCAGACTGCCCTACTAAAAACGAAGTGATTATCTTTCCCAGTTTGTATTGATCCTTGTCTGTGACTAGATTGCCTTGATGTTAGCTTTATTACAGTTACTTTATGATTTTTGTATTGTATTGCCTGATACAAAATGTTGTTTTCTTTTATACTTTATGTTGCATCCTCCCAGGACCACCTTGTAAAAGAACCTGCTCAATGGTGTCTTTCCAGGTAAAATAAAATTGAATTGAATTGAATATTAGCAGTTATTATAAATCATGACATAATAATTTAATTACTTAGAATTTTTGATTTCTAAACATTCGAGTCACTCTCAGTATATGTTTATACTGTATGTATGGTTATCTGTCTTGATTATTAGATGTCAGTGTGGCTCAGCTGGTGTCACATCCACTTCTAAGAAAGTTCTAGTCCCACACCAGGACTGGGCTCATACCATAGACAATGCCCCTCAGTGCAGTACTAAGGGGATGCTGTACTGCTGGGGTGTACCATCCTTTGGATGAGATGTTAAACAGAGGTGCTGGCTGCCTTTTCAGATGGTTATTCAGGTGGAACTAAAGATCTTGTGGCACTTCTCAAAAAGAGTAGGGCCTTTTTTTTATTGAAAATCACAAAGCAAACTACTGAACAAACATTTTAATTGAATATAACCAATGAGCAGTAGTGCTTTAAACTAAAAAAAAAAGGTCTGGAAACTTCATAATCATATGTAAAAAATCAAATGAAAACAAAGTGGAGGACACACTTGAAAAGAGTAGGGTAAATTTAATTAAGAAAAAACAAACTATCGGGGGCAATCTCGGGGCATCGGGGGTTGGCCAGGGTGAGGAGGATCAAGCGTCCGATGGACTGCTCTCCTCCTCCGGGGGGAACATTGGGTGGAACCCACCACTTGCCTGTCTCCTGGTGGAATCTGAGGGAAATGCAGCTTGGGCCACAAGATCGGGAGATGGGGCAGGTGCTGGTGCATGTTGCGTGGGAGCATGCGGCATGCACTTGGATATCATTGTATGCCACACCTCTCAAGGGACCAAGAACATGGGAAAACTCTGTCGGCTGGATGACGGTGGATGCCCACAGGTCCAATTCTCCAATTAACTGGATTTACTAGTCCAAACTGGATCTGGTCCTCAGCAAGGGCCTGCCACCCCACCTGCTGACCTCGCCGGGGAGGGGGAGGAGCCCTGGAGGAAAATAGCTGGCAGTAAATCCAGAAGAACCACTCCACTATTACCTCTCTGATCAGGCTTACTGACTCCATGCTCTCAGGGATGGATAGTGGCCATATCACATTAGCCATTTTTGTCAACCTAGCTAAGGCCTTCGACACAGTCTTCCACTCCTTCCTATTAAAATCTCTCTCCTTGGCTAGCCTATTTGAATCAGCCACACACTGGTTCAGTTCTTACCTGGTAGGCAGGACCCAATAGGTCAGAATAGCTGACTCCACTTCTCCTCCCCTACCCATCAACACCAGCGTACCTCTGGGGTCTGTTTTGGGCCCTATCATATTCTCCTTATTCCTAAATGACCTCCTCTCTGCCTGCCCTTCCACCTCTATTCATATGTACACTGATGATACTGTCTTGTTCACGTCAGGACAAACACTAGTTGAGGTTCAGACCAGACTTCAGCATGACTTCAGTAAAGTACAATACTGGTTTAGTTCCCATCAACTCTCCCTTAATGCCAAGAAGACAGTGCCCATGACCTATGGCACTAGGCAGATACTCTCACAGCTCCCCTTCCTGCCCTCATTTCACACCCTAGACAGGACAGTCCTTGAGGACACTACACCCTATAGGTACCTGGGGGTTTTGCTTGACCAACACCTCAGCTTCTCTGGTCATGTGGATGCCATCATGAAGAAACTGTGCCCCAAACTTGGTGCATTGTACAGGAACTGTAGCTGCTTCCCACTACTGGCTAGATGCGAACTTGTTCAGAGGATGAGCTTACCTATTATTGACTACTGTGACACAGTTTACAGTGGCACTCCCAAGTCTTCCCTAACCAGACTCAGCACCCTTTTTAACTCCTCCTGTCATTTCACTCTTGATTCTTCTCCTCGCACACACCACTGTAATCTATAACACTCCCTGGCTCTTCCCTCTTTAGAACATCGCCACCACCTCCACTGCACCAAATTCATTTTTAAATTCCAGTTTGGTACACTTCCCTCATACCTTACCTCCTCTGTTTCTAACCTCCCCCCTCCAGACCATTCCCTTAGATCTTATGTCTCTCGCCTATTGCTAATTCCTCATCATTCTACTGTAGTAGGCCAAATGGCCTTCTCACATCGTTTTCCTAAACTATGGAACTCACTTCCTCCTCAGATTCACCTGTCTTCCTCCCCTACTCCATAGCTCTAGCTCTTCATAACTTCCTCATGGTTCTTTGTACCTGTGCTTAATTTCCCCTTTCCTTACCCTTCCTTACCTGCTTAATGAGACAAGATTAGCATTTCCCCTCGGTTATGCAACACACGCTTGTAGCACTTACTGTTAACAACCATTATTTTTTTAAATTCCTTCTGTATTTTCAGCACTGCTTACATTGTTCATTTTACCAGTGTATTATTGTATAAATTGTACTTTCACCTTGTTGAATATATGTATATATGTACTCCCTGTTACACCCCCCCCCCCCCAAGGATGTATTGTGAGATGAGCAACTTGTTGTCCAGTGTGCCCTTCCTGGTGAAACATTTTCAATAAATAAATAAATAAGTCCCAGTGGATGTCAGAGGGATGTGACTGGGGTGCCCTCCTGAACAAGGGCCGACTGGAAGAGAGAAAAAAACAAAAACAAGATACAAAAAGCAAAAATGCAAACAAAAAGCAACATAATCATGTATTAAACTGAAAAGCATAAATGAATACAATACCCCAAACCTTAAAATACCTTACACCAAACAATTTAGACTTGCTCGCACTCAAACCCTATATCCCACTACCAAGCATGAAATGCACCTGAAAATTCAGCAAAATGAAAATGAATACAGAATCAATTTGAACTTGAAATTCAGAACCAAGAAATCGACCCCAAAAGGAAACAAACTGGCCCCTTGGTAACTAATCCTGCTCTAGAGTTCTGATGTCTCTAATTTCAGATTCCAGTATTGCAACTTTGGAAAGATAATTAGGTTGTATCTGTTGCATCACATACTGACACCTTGCCTGCCACAAATAAAAGTTTAGGCAGGTAAAGATTGCTGTCATTGTCCTAGTATTGTACCATTTCCAATGGTTTGTGTAGTTCTAAGAACTAGCTTACCATATGAAAGCCTCTCTAACCACAGAAAGTAAAATGTCCAAAAGTGAGACATAAAAGTACAATCAAGAAGAAAATGTTCTTGGGTCTACACCACACGTACACAGTCTGGTCTGGGGCACATTCTGTCCTCCAGGCCTTTACACTTTATATTTCCTTGGGCACTTACTAGACCATTACAGCTGAGCCACAGAATATCCCACATACATTGTGGTATTCCTGGATGTTTCAAGTGAGCCAGGACCATAGGCACTTTCACAGATAGACAATGCAGAAACTCAGGTGTTTGAACACACAAGCAGCTCGTTACCTCCTGATATGACTGCAGTCTTATTTTGTCATAATGGAAAGCTTAGAAATTTGCAGTAGGTTCAGTTTTCTCAAACTAGATTTAGCATGGAGAGGAATTTATTTGCTTTTTGTTAACCAGGTAAGTACACTAGACAATCAATGCCTATTTTCAGGCACAACCCAGGAGATTACATAAAAGGTTTCATACAAGGTGATACATACAGTAGAATACAATGTTACACAACAGACAGAGAGGAGAGGAAACACGAAACATGACACTGCATCACTGAAGGGAAATACTTGCAAGGCAAGGTAATTAATCAAATTCATCAATATGGTAATGGTACATAAAATATGCAGAGCGCTGTACAATGCAGAATAACATAACAATATTATGTAGTACAATTTACAAGGAAAGGAAGAAATATATTAATTAAACATCATGGGTCGTTTTCAAAGCAATCTGAATGGCACAAGCCCCAGGTGTGCTGAACAAATGGCACATGGGGCTTGCAGCGTTCTTTGCATACGGCAATTGGAATTTTCCATCTTGTGCTCTGATTGCTGCAAGTTAGACCAATTTGTTCTGGTCTAGCTTGTGTCAATCCCAGGTACCCTTTTTATGGGGCTTATGTCAAATATGTGGTGCAAGCTGCCATAATAAGCTGTCACAATTTCGCCAGACCTACTAAAATTGGGCACAGTTGCGGTAAAGATGTTTCGCACAGCTGCAACAAAAAATGGGTTTGACACAGTGCTTGATGTAATCCCTTTATCGCCATTTGAAAATCCAGCCCCATGTCATGGGAAGGGACAATTCAGGACTATGCAATGATTACAAAGATTTTAGAGCATCCTGATGCCATGTACCAAACTACAGTCCCAAACCTGAGCCGACATCTCTATTTTAGATGTACCACTACAGATACTCAGGAAATGGTTTGGCCCGGGTTAGGTACCAGTTCTTAAATGGATTGAGGAAACTGACCTTTGTGTCAGCACAGACATCTGAAGTGAAAATTATGGGCAACGGGGTCTATTCACAAAAAGTCTGTGCACTGCAAATGTGCAAGGCATAGATATGCCTATGACTGAATGACACGCAATGGGGCCCAGTGTCCCCCTGGAAGCATTCACTAACAGTCCACTAGCACCTTGCACACTGGATCCCCCAGCTCTCTGCACAGTTATGCACCATGAGTGGTCTACAGGTGTGCCGGGGGTGTGCTCACATTCTGCAACAATGGACCCTATTCACAAATGTTCGGGATGTACATGCAGTTCACACATACAGAGCCCACACAGCTCTGCACCTTGAAATGGGCATGCACCGGACAGTATTCACCACTGCCAGTTACCTGTCCACACTGCCCCCCAGTGTGCAGCTGCATGGGTGTGAATGGTGGCTGTGCACAGGCAGATCACGGGACCCAGGTGAGCATCCAATCAGATGCCTGTACAGGGTCCTGAAGTAGAACCCCTGCTGCACACATGCAGGGGATCCTGGGAAGGTGCAGGCCTTGAGATGCAGAGTCTGATGGGTGACTAGCCAAATGGCTGCCCCCAGCCCTCCCCAGCCTGGTGGGCTGCGGCATCATTGTGCAGAGAGTTCCTGTTGCCGCTGAGCCCAGCCAGTATCTGTTGGGGGTGCATAAAAGTCATGACAGGGTCCCCATCACATAACTTGCACCCCCCCGCCTGGCACTCTGCACCTTAGTGAATGGCACAGAGTGCAGGCATGTGCCCTGACATGCCTCTGAACTATCCATGGTGCATAGCTGCCCAGGCAGCAGGGGGATCTAGTGTGCAAGGCAGTAGCACATCTGTAGTGAATGCCACCAGAGGTATGCTGGACCCCAATGCATGTCATTCAGTCATAGGCATACTTACGTGTCCCACATACATGGCATGCGGACTTTTGTTAATAGATCACCATATGAATATGTCAGACATAGACTAGGAGAACTGGACCAGCAACTGGAGAAAAGAGAAGAGGTCTATGATACATACCGTCAGTGAAAATAATATGAATCAATATGAGGTTACACCCACAAGAGGGGGCAATATTTGTGATATAGTCTTAAGTAGTCAAGCAATCAATATGGAATCATATATCACTTGGGGACTATTTTCAAATTGTGACCATAACAGAGTCAATTTGAGAGTTAACTGTATATGGGAAACAAAATAAGGGGCAAACACAAAGTTACAGGTACAATAAGGCTAAATGGGGATCAATTTAGACTGAGATACAGTAACTTCATTGAAAAGGTAGAATGAATTAAAGCTGGGAGGATTAACAATAAAATAGTCAAATTCAGAAATATATACCCCGCAAAATAAATATACTAAATATAAAGATAGATAGATAGATAGATAGATAGATAGATAGATAGATAGATAGATAGATACATACAGATACAGATGCAGATGTGTAATTTTAAAGGAATCATCTATGGATGACAATTAAGGTAGTGAAAGTAATCAAGTTAAAACTGAAAGCATGCAAAAAATATAAGAGGCCAGGAAAGTACCTAATGTTATAAAAGGAAAACTAAAGGAATGTAAGTATAAAGTTGGAAAGGAAAGGAGAATGTTGGAACATAAATTGTTCACAAAGGGAACAGAAAATAAACAGTTCTATAGTTATATCAGTTCAACCAAAGCTGGGAGTAGTAGGATTGGCCATTACAGTACTGCAAAATGATGTGAAACTTACTTTGGTAAGGAAATGGTACAATCTTTTAAATAAAATGCTTCTGCTCTGTGTAACAAGCAGTTCAAAATATGCAGAACACTTCTCTGCTGTAAGGCAAACCAAAACCTGAGCCAGTGCTGGAACTGTCAGTGCATGATCAAAACATAAAACAACTGAATGTAAATTAGGTCCCAATGACATATCTCAAAAATTCATCAGATTGGTAGTTAACAAAATTAGGGAGCCATTAATGTGGTGCTTAGAAAATCACTTGCTTCTGCTATGGCACCACAGAATTGGAGGATTGTCAATGTGACCACTACTTACAAAAAGGGTTACAGAGGCCAGCTATAGACCTATTAGTCTGACAAGCTATAAACAAAGTGATGAAATAAATCATGAAGGATAGTATAGTTGAGTTTTTCTCCTCTTCAGGGATGACTGACAGAAAGCAAAAGCTCTGCAAACAAGATTAGCACAAAGTAGGGCTCAAGGTAGTGTGGTTGCAGTTTAAAATTGATTTATCTTTGCAAAGAGGTAAGTTGCACTTACAGTTATGCTTGATGACATTTTTTTTCAGGTTGCAAGCAGGTGTAAATTCATAGACTTGACATGCATCAAAGACATTTTTGTCTTAAACCTTTGGTGAAGTATCACCAAGACAATGTGTGCAAAACTAGGTGGTGTGTGTCATGGAACCTGGTACTTTGCTCCAAATGGAGCTTCATCTGGGGCTGGATTAGAGCTTGAAGACCAGCAATATATGTAGTCAGTCATTACAAACCATAACTCTCTGGAGATTAATTAAATAATTAATGCAATCAATTTGTTACAGTGACATCCAAGGTCTTTTTTTTTTCTTTGTGTGACTACAGAAAGAAAAAACACTGCTTGGTTCTCAAATATGTGATTATTCAAATCCACTAAAATGTATGCGAACATATGACTACGCTGGCAGAAAAAGGCCTAGAGGTCTATCAAGTCTGCCAGATTGTGCAGCTTGCAGTATACTTTTACTGCAGCTGCTCCCTCTCCCATTCCCATCCCATCATCTCTACCCACTGACTCCCCTACCCCCTCGGATCTTATCTGTAGTTACTCTCCCTTTGACTCTATCCCACCATAGAAACATAGAAACATAGACTTTGACAGCAGATAAGGACCGCTTGGCCCATCTAGTCTGCCCATTTCCCTACCTACAGGATAGGCCACAGATCCTAGTTAACCAACAGCTTATTTCTTCCTACCCCCCACAAGAATTGCCTTATGTCTGTCCCATGCATTCTTGCATTCTCTCACAGTTTTAGAACCCCAACCTCCTCCAGAGGCTGTTCCATGCATTCACCACCTCTCTATGAAAAATACTTCCTCACATTGCCCTGAACTGCCCCCTCTATCTTTAAATTGTGTCCCCTTGTTCTTGCGTCTCTTTTTCTGAGCAGTGCTACCCTCTTGGACTTTGTTGATTCCACTGAGGTACTTAAAAGTTTCTATCATGTCCCCTCTCCCTTCTTTTCTTCAAGGGTATACATATTAAGCTCCTTTAGTCTCTTCCACATATGGCTTCTCTTGCAGACCCTGCACCATTTTAGTTGCCCTCCTTTGGACTGCCTCTATCCTGTCTATGTCCTTGCGGAGATGGGGTCTTCAGAACTGGACGCAGTACTCCAGATGGGGTCTCACCAACTGTCTGTACAGAGGGATAACAACTTCTTGTTTTCTGCTGCTGATGCCTCTCCCTATACATCCCAGTATACCCCCAGCCCTCCCTACTGCCTTCTCACATTGCTTGCTAACCTTAAGGTCATCGGATATGATTACCCCCAGGTCCCTTTCCTTTTTTGTTGTTGTTACTACCTCCCCCATTGTGTATTCTTCCCCTGGGTTCTTGTTTCCCAGGTGCATTATTCTGCACTTCTTTGCATTGAATCCTAGCTGCCATACTTCTGACCATTCCTCCAACCTTGCCAAGTCCCTTCTCATCCTTTCCAAGCCTCCTTGTGTATGAACCCTGTTGCAGATCTTTGTGTCATCTGCAAAGAGGCATACTTTTCCTTCCAGTCCCTCTGCAATGTCACTTATGAAGACATTAAAAAGGACTGGACCCAATACTGAACCCTGCGGTACACCACTAGTAATCCCTCTTTCTTCAGAGTGGACTCCATTTACAATCACCTTCTGTGTCCTGTTGTCCAGCCAATGTTTTACCCAGGCTACCACCCTGGGACCCACTCTCAGGCTGGTTAATTTGACTATTAATCTTTTGTGTGGGACTGTGTCAAATGCCTTGCTAAAGTCTAGGTAGCCATGTCCACAGCCCTCCCTGGTCTACTACTTTGGTCATCCAGTCAAAGAAATCTATTAGATTCGTCTGACATGACCTTCCTGCTGTGAACCCATGCCGCCTTGGGTCCTGTGCCCCACTGGCCTCTAGGTACTCAACTATTCTTTCCTTCAGAAGTGACTCCATCACTTTCCTTATCACAGAGGTCAAACTGACAGGTCTATAGTTTCCTGCCTCTGTCTTGGTCCCACTTTTGTGGAGGGGAATCATATCCACCTTCCTCCAGTCCTCGGGTACCACACCATCCTCCCATGATTTTTTAAAAATCTATATATCAATCTTTAAGTAATTTTAGTAACAAATGAGCAAATTCCTTAAAGCAGCCAGAGCAGATATATATCTAATTAAATACAAAACAGTTTTAAAAGAAAAATTATTCCATGGGGGGGAGATAAAGGATTTATTAAACAAAGTGGTCAAGGAACCTACGTGTCAATTTGTTGCACCAAAAATTATATTAAGAGTGGTCAGTATACAAAAGGTACAGAACCAAACCCCCAAAAAGACAAAGATTGCCTCGGCACCAAACACAAAGCTTCTGAATACTGACCTCAATACTGATAACAATAAAGACAAAAATATCAAATGGAAAGTGTTCATTTAATTATTTTAAAGTTATTGAGGTAGACTCAAGGGGTAATACTGCAATGAATGATAAAAGACAAACACAACTGAGTATAAACACATACAGTGATCCTGAATCTGCTATTCAGGTTATTATAGAATGTATGAGTGTGACTTGACAGATTGTGGTGTAGCAAAATATTACAAAATACAGACAGATGTATATCCTCATTCAAGCCTAGTGGGGATACACTTTGCATATTAAATATCCACTGACATTCTCATTGGATTAATATTTTATCCATGGCCCCACCATGAGGATGCACCGCTATGTGGTCAAAAGCCATAAATCTTAAACAACTTGTATCTGATATATCATTTTTTTTTTTTTTAAGATGATTGGTCACACTGCTGTCACAGTTCTCCTGGAACACTGCCTGTACTGTAAATGTTCTTCAGTTCATGTTTTGACCAATCTGGCGGTTTTACCAATATATAATTTAGGGCATCCACACCAGATCCCATAAACTACATATGAGCTGTGGCAGGTAAGCAGACCCCTAATGTCTACTTTCTTATTACTCAAAGCTGGATGTATAAATATTTTGCCACTGACGCACTGAGTGCATACTTTCATACAGAGCTGCCGATTAAAAAAAATGGCATGGGTGTGAATTTTATCTACAATTACCTCTTTCAACAAAGAAAAGATGCTTAATTACCAGATGCCATTTAGAATGTATTGACTGAAAACAATGGTGGCCAGATGTAGCAATACAATGGAAAATCAAGACGTTATATGTCACTGTAATCATGGTCATAGCGAAACACTGTTTCATATTATATTGCAGAGGCCATTGTACTTAAAATGGAGGAATTTCTATCTTAGATGTATAATAGAAAGGTACAAGAACTCCTTAAAAGAATGTTTAGAAACCTTGCTAAACCCCTTTACAGTTAATGATGCCCTCATTGTAGCTAATTATATTGATGCTGTGCCAAGGTATCATCAAAGAATAATAGCAATGTATGTGCACGTTTTATTCAGGATATCTATCTGAGATACCACTTTTGTAATGTTGTTATGTGCAAATTATATTTGTTGTATTTAGTGTTGACTACTTGTGATGACCTAAGATTCAACAAATAAAAATCCTGAAACTACACAACTGCAGATAGAGCTATTCCACAGCAGTGAAAACCTCTAGGGGCATTGTAGTTTATTTAATCAATTCTCTTAATAGGGTCAATGAAATGACTCCTTGTTAAAACACGGTGACAAAGATATTCTTTCCACATGAGTAGGCAAACAATGTTTTTTTTTCTCTTATAACATCTTTAAGTTTAAGGTCACTATTTAGGATCTTCAAATTATTACAGATTATCACAGTGATCTTGTTTGCTATCCTGCTATGTTTTGATACATACTAACATACCAAAATGCCAGCAGAATAGGCCTAACGGTCTTTCGTGTCTGCTCGTTTGGTCAGCCCCCACCCTGGGTGCTGACCTTGCTGTCCCCCTCGCCTTCTCTGGCTTCTCCCTTCCCAGTTCCGGATATTCTTGCTGCATTGGATTTTGCTTCCTGAACCCTTCCCCTGTACCTGTCCCACCCCCTCTTGAACCCCTCCACTGTCTCTGCCTCCACCAGCCCCCTAGGTAGTGCATTCCATGGCTCTACCACCCTCTCAGTGAAGTAGCACCTCCTCCTTTCTCCCCTGAATCTTCCCCCCTCCAGCTTCCACCCATGCCCTCTAGTGGCCCCTTCCTCCTTCCTTCAAAGCACCCTGACTGTTCCTCCCCTATTTACCCTCTTCATGTACCTGAAGACCTCTATCATGTCCCCCCGGTCCCTTCTCTCTTCCAATGTGTACATATTTAGCTCTTCGAGCCTCTCCTCATAGGTCCTGTCCCCCAAGCCCCAAATCATTTTGGTTGCCCTCCTCTGGACCCTCTCCAGGAGGTTAATGTCCCTCTTTAAGTGTGGCCTCCAAAACTGCACGCAGTACTCCAGGTGCGGCCTCACCAAGCAGTTATACAGAGGGAGTATCACTTCCCTCCTTCTGGAGGTGATCCCCTAGCGATGCATCCCAGCATCCTGTTGGCCTTGGCTGCTGCCCTCCTACAAGTCTCAGAGTTGTTCATCTTTGACATCCACCACCACCCCAGGTCCCTCTCAGCCATTGAGACTTGTAGTATTCCCCAGATTGTACACTTGGCCTGGGTTTTGGCCCCAGGTGGAGTACCTTGCATTTCCCTGCATTGAACCTCAGCTTCCACTTTCTAGACCATCTTTCCAGAGCCTCCAGGTCCCTGCAGGGCCACCTCCCCCTCCTCCCCATCCACCACCGCCCCCAGTTTCGAGGTCATCTGCAAAGAGACTCATCTCACTCCTGATTCCTGTCCTTTGTGTCAGATACGTGGGCGTTGAACAGAAGGGCCCAAGGACTGATCCTGTGGGACCCCACTAATGACCCTCCTTGGGGATGAGACTATCCCACCAACTCGACCCTCTGGGTCCGGTCCTGGAGCCAATTGCCTATCCATCTGATCATCTGGTTCCCCACCCCATTTCTCCCAGCTTATCCAACAGGCCCCATGAGGAACAGAGTCAAATGCCTTGCTGAAGTCTAGAAAGAGGACATCCACTGGTCTACCCAGGTCCAAGGCACTTGTCACCCAGTCATAGAACTCCACCAGGTTTGTCTGACACGATTTCCTAGGATGAATCCATGCTGTCTATCGTCCAGGCACCCTGACTTATCCAGGTCCCCCAGCCTCTCCTTGACAATGCCTCCATCACCTTGCCCACCACCGATGTCAGGCTGACAGGCCTGTAGTTCCCTGCCACCTCCTTGATCCCCTTGTGGATGGGCACTACATCGCCACCTTCCAGTCTTGGGGCACCCACCTGTCCTCAGAGAGATGGTGAAAAGCTCTGCCAGGGGTTTCGCCAGGACATCTGCAAGTTCCTTCAGCACTCTGGGATGTAATTTATCCGGCCCCGGTGCTTTCTCCGTCTTAAGGGAGCTGAGGGCTTCCCTCACTCTCTCTGCTGATTTCCACTTCTGGTACCTCTTCTCCTGCTTAGCCCTCCCCACCTGCCAGTGATGCCCCACCTCTCCCCAGACCTGCCCGATCGGTGAGGGTCCCCCCCTCCTCATTATCTCTGTCTCCTCCATGTATGATGCAGCATCCCCATTTTCCCGGTGAAAACTGAGGTGAAGTACTCATTTAGTACCTCAGCCTGCTCCCCCGGGTCTTGTGCCCATCTCTCCCCTGATTTAATCCTGCTAATCTGCCCCTTCACCCTTCGTCTTTCCCCAATGTATCTAAAGAACCCTTGTTCCTCTCCTAATTTCCCTGGCCAGGTTCTGCTCCTTCCTTGCCTTAGCCGCCCTCACCACTCTAGTGGCCCTTCTAGCCATCAGCTCGTACTCCCCTCGATCCCTTTCACTCCTTGAGCACTTGAATTTCTTATAGGCTGCTTTCTTTCCCCGCACCACCTCCTGGACCTCCCTGGTCCACCAACAGGGTTTTTGGGCCCTACCGCATTTTCGTCTTACTCTTGCACAGGTGCTGGTAGCATCCTGCACCCCTCTCCTGATGATTTCCCACCTACTATCAGCGTCCATGTCTGACCCAATCCCATCCAAATGCTCCTTAAGGATCCTTCCCATTTCCTTAAAATCCGCCCCCCTGAAGTCGGTTACTTCCGTCTTTGTGCAGCCTTCTACCCCTCCTAGGTCCAGGCAGAACCAGACCGTGGCATGGTCACTCCCCGCCAATGGGTCCCTTACCTCCAGGCCCCCAATCTGGTCACTGTCTGCCAGGACCACATCCAGTACCCGCGCCTCCCTGGTCGGTTCCCTCACCTGCTGAGTTAGGAACGCGTCTTGAAAGACATCCAACAACCTCTGTTCCCTGGTCACAGAGGATGTCATAGTCTCCCAGTCTGTTCCTGGCATGTTTAAGTCCCCTAACACCACCACCTTTCCTCTGCCCAGTCTGCAGTGTCTCCTAACATCTGCCACCAGACTGTCCTCCAGCTCCTCCGCCAGGGCAGGGGGTCTATACACCACTCCTATTTTTACTCTCTTGCCCCCCCTTGTTATCAAGGTGACCCAAATCACCTCCACGGTTCCCTCCGCCTCCTCTACTCCCCCTATGCCAATGCAGTTTTTGACTATCATAGCTACCCCTCCTCCCCTTCCCTCCCCCTGTCCTTCCTGAACATAGTGTAACCCTCCAGGTTCAGGTCCCAGTCATGTCTTGCAGTGGCCCAAGTCTCAGTGACCGCTGCCACATCCACTGCTCCCTCAGTTAACATCGCCTGGAGCTCAGGCATTTTATTGCCCAAGCTCCTGGCATTTAGCAGACTACCTTCCACCCTTTCCCTATAGTTCCATTTCCCTGCTCGTGTTCCCATGGGATTCTGTTTTCTCCTGGTCTGCACTTTGCCAGTTGGCCTTTTCCTGCAATCCTCCTGGTCCCCAGGGGTGGAGACAGAGTCCCTCCTTTATCGACCCCTTGACAGCCTTTTCTCCCATCCCACCCCCTTCACAAGTTTAAACCCCACTTTTCACCAATGAACTCCTCTATTTTCAACTTAAGGATTCCCCTCCCCTCCAAATTGAGATGTAGTCTATCTCTAGCATACAGCTCCTTATCCTCCCAGGTCTCCCACCAATCCCCCATCAACCCATACCCTCTGGCCTCACACCACTCCCTGAGCCACTGGTTTATCTCCCTAATTTTTTTTTGTGTTCCCCACTAGCCCTTGGCACTGGCAGGATTTCTGAGAAGGAAACTGTGCATCCTATGTCATGACAGACCCTGGCGAGCTCCTGAATCTTGCCTGTATCTCTAGCTCGCTATTTCCCTCAATGTCATTTGTACCCAGGTGGACCAGTATGTCTGGAACCCCACAGTCCTTGCCAGCTGATATACCTCGTGCTTAGCCCTGTGCACCGTTAGTCCAGGGAAGCATCTTGTTCTAACTGGCCAGGCTTCTCCTCCCTATCCCATTTGATACCCTGATCATAGAATCCCCAGCAGGAGCACTCTGACCACTCCTTTTCCTCCATTCCCCCTTCCATGTCCCTCATCCTTTCTACCGGCCCCTCCACCCAGCTGGCTCCTTGTTCCTCCCCTATCTGGGTGCCACATGCCACCCCTCCTTTCCTACCATGGCCACTCCCTCCCCTCCAATCCTATGCCTCTCCTCCTCCTGAGTATCCTTCTGTACCTTGCTAATTCCCCCCTCACTGCTCGCAACTGGTCCTTCTCCCCCATCTGCTAAACTAGCCTGGCTCATCCTCCCTTCCTTCCTGTCTCCATTTAGTTCCTCCTTGCTCGTCGTGCTCCCCTGGCCTAAACCCTCAGCTCCCTTTACTGAATCCTCCTTGTACTTCTGGTCCTTCTCCTTTACCTTTCCTCCCAACTGGTCCTTCTCCTTGAGCTTTCCTCCCTCTTCCCCCTGCCCCTCCTGCTCTGATTCACTGCTCCCCCATTCTCCTGCATTCTTGGTCCCCCTGTTCTTCCTGCTATCTGGCCCCTGCCTCCTGCCCCACTCCCACACCTTTCCGTCTCTAACACCTCTGTCGTGGCTTCATCCCCCCTCATCCTTGAGCAGAAGAAAGGGTGGGCGGTTTACTGAGTATAAGGTCTGATCCACCTCCCCGCCTTGCTTCCTTCTGTCCAGCCCTGGCCATCTGCCTACTTCCCTGAGAATGTTGTCCCTCCGTCCCCCCTTTGTGAGGGTCCCCAGTTACCTGCCTGCTTCCTTGGTAGTGTCCTTTTGGACCCCCTCTGCCAGGGTCCCTATGTGACCCCTGAGTATTCTCCTGCACTCCTTTCCCTATACCCCCACCCCCAGTGCTTGGTGCAACCCTGTGGGAGATTTCCAGCCCCCTTCCCCAACCATACCACCCCCCTTTCCCCAGCTTTCTCCTCATCCCCGCAACCTCCTCCCTAAGCTGTGCTAGCTGGTAGCATACTGGGCAACCACCAAACTTCCAAGCCCAGTCCAGTATCATGGCTGCTCCACACCCTGTGCACCCCACCACCCTCCCAAAGATGCCGGCCCTAATGATGTGTGGTTCCATCCCCTTCCAAATAGGTTTCCTTGGGTGAGCCACCAGGTTCCCCCCTAGTCCAAGATACCCCTACTGCCTAATCAGGTCACCCACTAATCTTAGAGACAGTCCCACTGTACACCAGTAACTCTGTTACTAGGTGCAGTACAACACATTAAACTTATAAGGGAAATGAACAACTCCCTAAGCTCCTCTCTCCCAGCCTTTAAATCCAACCCCCAGTGGCTAGAACTACATGAGCTGCACCAGCAGCCTTTTCCTCCAATTGCAGGGCAGGTGTTCCCCTATAAATTTGCAGACTTCTGGGGAGGGAGGGTGGCGGAGGTGGGTCTTGGGCAGACACCTGACAAGAGAGAGTGTATCAGCCCTGTGTCTCCCCTCAAGCCCTGCAGCTAAAGAACCAGGCCCAAGCAAATCCCACCAAATAGGTTTGAAATCAGAAGAAATAGGCCTCTACCAGCGCAGCCTGTTACACAGTGAAACATCCACAAAAAGAGCCCCACTTACAGCCACCAAATCAGTTTACAAACATCCAGCATCCCCAAAAACAATACCCTGCTAGCCCCTTAGAAGTAAGAAAGAAAAGAGCTAACCTACCAAGTAAAATCCACAAGAACCCTGTGAAAACAACAGCAGCAGCTACTGTCCTGGAACACAACTGATCCTGTCCCCTTCCAGTTCTTTCTCAAAAATTACTCTTTTCTCCTTTTGTTTTACTTTTTGGGATACCAAAATATCTTTATGATCTATGAGTAGGACTTCTTGACAGCACTCAGTAAGCAGGTTTAACTGGTGTCACATCAATTTGTTACCAGCAATTCACTCTGTGATGATTGCTCCCTCTCTCCCACACATATGAAAGGCATGGGGTCATAAAATCACAGTCAAAACTGCACACCACAAGCATGCCACATGCAAGTGCACGTGCAGCAAAATAACTATAGCACAACATGCTGACCATAACTAAAATGGCGCACATCACAGGATTATCTTTGTTTTTGCAGGGGGCTCCACCCCCCAGACTTATAATAATCAACTCGGGGGTCATGGACTTAGGGGAAAGGTGAAAAGTTGATGCAGGCAAAAGTTTTTTTGTTGTTGTTTTTTTAAATAAAACCACCACTACAGTGGATCCTGGGGAGAACCAAACCGAAGCCCCAGGTCCCCAACCCTGCTGGAAGCAGGTGCTCTAGCCACTCCACCACTGGAGTGACCTGGCCAGACACTACCCCCAGCAGCATCCATCACATGCCGTATTAGCAGGGTGCAGTGACAGGGGTAGCATTTCTTGCACTACGCTAAAAGAACCCTTGTTGCTGTAGAACCATATGCACTTCCTACAGTGTGGTTTTCCATGTGCAGTTTTGTCTGTGATATAGTCACCCAGTACCCATATGAAATACCACAGCAAGGTTTTATTTATATTTTTAGACACACCTCTATTAATAACTCACTTTACAGTGGGAAAAGTGAACTTTTCTGGAACGTTTCCCAAGTTCGAAGGGAGCAAATTATGGTGGAGTGAACTGCTGCTAACGAATTATGTAGCCAGTTTAACTTATACCCCAACACCAACAATGGAAGGTGGCTAAGGGAGCTATGCTAGGAGCCTACGTATTCGCTTGAAATAGTTTACATGTAATAAAACATTACTCACCTGGCTCTAGAAGAATACAACCAGATATAGAAACATAGACTTTGACGGCAGATAAGGACCGCTTGGCCCACCTAGTCTGCCCATTTCCCTACCTACAGGATAAGCTGCAGATTCTAGTTACCCAACAGCCTATTTCTTCCTACCCCCCACAAAAATTTCCTTACGTCTGTCCTATGCATTCTTCAATTCTCTTACAGTTTTAGACCCCACAACCTCCTTAGGAAGGCTGTTCCATGTGTCCACCACTCTCTCTGTGAAAAAATACTTCCTCACATTGTCCCTGAACCACCACCCCCCCCATTTTCAAATTGTGTCCCCTTGTTCTTGCACATCTCTTTTTCTGAAAGATGCTACCTTCTTGGACTTTGTTGATTCCACTGAGGTATTTAAAAGTTTATATCATGTCCCCCCTCTCCCTCCTTTCCTCAAGGGTATACATATTAAGCTCCTTTAGTCTCTCCTTGTATGGCTTCTCTTGCAGACCCTGCACCATTTTATTTGCCCTCCTCTGGACTGCCTCCATCCTGTCTATATCCTTGTGGAGATTGGGTCTCCAGAACTGGATGCAGTACTCCAGATGAGGTCTCACCAACTGTCTGTACAGAGGGATAACAAATTCTTGTTTTCTGCTGGTGATGCCTCTCCCTATACATCCCATAGATAATTTGTCACAGGATGAAAAACTTGCTTATTTTAGATAAACTGAAGCACAATTCATCCTGCTGGCAACCATCATTTCATGCAGCCTCTGTGTATGCTTTCTCAGACAGAAAAATAAAGCACACAGGGAGGCTGCATGAAACGTTGATGGTTGCCAGCTGGGTGAGTTGTGCTGCAGTTTATCTAAAATCAACAATATTTTTTCATCCTGCAACCAAGTGTCTGGTCTTATTCTGCTGGAGCCAGTTCTAGAGTCAGGTGAGCCATAGTTTCTTATATGTTAACTTATACCCCCGTTGGAATACTGAAAAAGATCATGGGCCTGATGTGTGAATTTCTCCTCTGTTGAACAACTGAGTCGCAGCTGCAAAAACTACCCATATGGAATGCTGTCAAGCAGATTTTAAGGGTGGGCACTGAAATCACAAAAAACAATATGGCTTTTTGTCAGGCAGGTCCTATGCTATGAACTTCCTTTGCTTGTATGAGCACGTGAGTAGGGAAGTGGACAGAGGATGTCCAATAGATGTTATATTGCTTGACTTCCGTACAGCAATTGATCTGGTTCTTCATCACATGGTTTGCATCAAAATATTTAAACTTGGTTTAAATATGTACATTAAAGTAGGTATAATCTTGGTTGCTAAGTAGATCTCAAGGATGAAAATAAATAGGTATGACTCATCAATGGATAAGATTACTAGTGTAATCCAACAGGAGTTGGTGCTGGGCCCAGTGCTCTTTCAAGTAGATGCTAAGGATATGGACAAAAGCACACAAAACTGTTTTATAAAGTACACTGATTATACCAAATTGGGAGGATGAGCAGATGGCTAATCCCCCCTCCTCTTTCCCTCTATCTACTGTATCTACTGTGTCTGTCCCAGTTCGTACATGCTTGTGTACCCTGACTGTTTTGTCTGTGTTTCTAAAGTCCTGCATCTGTTTTTCACTCATCACTTATTCTGCAAAACATTATGTACAGCTAGTTCTGGAGTATCCTGATTTCACTGATTTTTGAACTTGTTACAGTATTTAACTATTGTCTCCTATATGCTTGCTACTATGTAACCTACTTAGTAGCCGCTCAGTTGCTGCTCCTGTGTATTCATTTTGTATACCACTGATGTCTGTATATTCACTGCTTGAATTTATTGCACAATATGCTTGTCCTGCCACCTTTGTGGCCCGAGTCATGTCTGAAAATGGTCCCCTCGATCAGAGCACTTACCTGGTTACCAAAAACGTAAATAAATACATGGTTTAAATAACATCAAGATTCAGAGTGACCTGGATAAATTGAGTGAGGGCGTGAGTACTAGGGGATGAGTTTTAATATTCACAACTGCATTGTGCTACATATGGGGCCTGGTAACACAAGAATACAATATTACCAGGCTGGAAAAGCTATCCAGGTTAATGATGTGGAGAGAAACCTCAGAACAATGGTAGATAATGCCCTAAAATGCACCAGTTAATGTAAAGTGCAAGTTGGTAGGGCAAGTAAAATACTAAATAATATGAAACGTACTGTAGTTATCAGAACAAGAACATTTGGAGGGTATGGAGAGCAAAGGCCGATGGCACATTTATAAGGTAGAAAAAGAAATGGGCAGACTGGATGGGCCTTGCGGTCCTTATCTGCCGTCAACTTCTATGTTTCTATGTTTCCATGTATACAAAGAACATTTATTTATTATTTGTTTATTTAGTTAGCTTTTGTTAACCAGTTAAGTGACTTTGCCAACGCCCTATTTTTAGATGAAACAGTATGTAAGACATTGTTTGGTTCATGTATCTCAGTTTGGCACAGCATTAGAGGGAGGACATCAATAGAGTCACAAGGCTGCATAGAAGGGCTACAAAATTAATAAGGGGACTGGAGAATTTGACATACTGTATAAAAAGAGACTAGACAATCTGAATTGCTCAGTCTGGAAAGGAGATGAATGAAAGGAGGTGTACTATTGCTGTATAACATAGTTAGGGATAATGACCTTATGATGGACATGAATCAAGGATTTAGAGCACTAAATCAATTACATAAGGAGACACAAACAACTACTTTAAAAAGGAAGTGTTTTAGAAGTGAGAAGAGAAAGCTTTTCCTTACTCTGAGAGTAGTCAATATTTGGTATGCACTACAATTCAGAAATACAACAGAAATAGCTTACTGTGACAATAAGACACATTTTAAGGCTAGATTAGGCAAGCATATGATAAGTGATATAATTAAAAAGTACTACCACTGAGATGAAATTGGTTACATATCCTTCTTTTACCCTATACACCTTAACTGGAACCTAGAAGGGGCATTTGTCAAGGTCCTTGTGTCGGGACCATGTTTGTTATATTTGTATATTCTACCGTATCTAACATGAAGTAAATAACTGAAGCAAATCTGAAGTACTTGGGTGCTTCATTTCTTTGGTGATTATGCATGCAACCAGCAAGTGGATGTGAGAGAGCCAGCATCACTGGAGCCATAGCATGGGATGAAAACATGGAAAACTGCTCCTGGGCTATAAGGACCCAACTCCAGTGCCACTTCTATGGCATTCAACACACCTGCCTAGTCTACAGCTCCTTGTACCTTCATCTGCCTCTCAGGGAGCAAGATAAGGGAACACCCTGTGGCGGTTTGCCACAAAGCCACAGGATTCTGATGGGGTTGGAGTCTGCAGGAACAGGGGCCTAGTGGAGCCCAGTGCCAGTCCAAGAGAGTAAGGATAAATTACAACTTAAAAACACCATATTTATTTGTGGTAGCCAGTAGTGGGAATTAAACGTTCTGTGCAGAGGAAGACTTTTTTTTTTGTTTAGTTTCTTCTTTGGTAACCAGATAAGACCCACTAGGCACAAGTGACTGTTTTCAGGGGTAACCCAGGAGCACTGTGGTGGTTAAGTGACTTGCTCAGAGGCACACAGTATGCAAGTGGGTGTTGTGGAAAGCAAACTCGGTCTGCTGGATTTACCAAGCTCATTCACAGCTTGTTACTCTAACCTCTAGGCTATACTGCCAGCCTTTTTAATAAGTACATACTCACATGTTGGACACTTTCTGCAAAAATGGTGTATTTCTCATCTATCTAGATATATTTGTTTATTTCGGTTTTTTTAACCGGGTAGGTGTGCTAGCCATAGAGATAACTATTTTCAGGTACGACCCAAGAGGTTACAAGGTAAACATTATAGATATAACAAATAGCAGGTTACAGCAAGATACAAAACAAGCTGTTACACATTGGTTGTGCAGCATAATACAAAATACAAGGTGTGGAGAGCAGGGTACAGAACAATAGTTCCAGTCATAGCATCAGAATAAAGCAATTAGGCTAGTTAGCAAAGCAGTAAAGTCATAACTTGCAGGGAAACACACCAGAAACATTAAGCAAAAATACAAAAAATAAATCATACAGCAGGTATAACCCAGGGGAAAGACAGTACAGTGTCTTAAGTTTACTTCTGCCTGTACTATACTGTATTTCTGGGTATGCTAACAGTTTATTTCTATTATATTGTAATAATTACATAACTGTTTTAGTATTGTTAACTATTTACCTATTTTGCCTATGTACTTGTTGCCACTAGTTGTCCCGAGTCGTGACTGAAAATGGTCCCCAGGATCAGTGCACTTCCCGGTTACCAAAGAATAAATAAATAAATAATAAATAAAGACATTTCAAACAGATCTAAAAAATATGAGACAATAACTAATAAGTGCAAAGCAGGATGTGATGCAGAGGATAGGAAAGTTGAGACAGCTGTGGTTTGGGACAAAGCAAGGTTCAGAGATAAGGTTAGGCATGAGGATAAGAGCAGGCATTGTGAGAAAAGGGATATTTAGGGGCTGAGGCAGGGGACAGGGCAAGAAGGATTTATATCACAAGGGTATATTGGCAGAAATCAGGTTAAGAGCTTCAGGAAGGAGGAGGACAAAGTACTAAGGAGGTTTAAAGCAGGTGCACTGGCCAGATGAGATAAGGTAGCGGCAGAGTGCTTTTTTAAAGGCATTGTGTGTGGGTGCTAGATGGACATCTAGAGGGAGTAAGTTCCACTGCTGAGGGGCATGGTTCAGCAAAAGCTCTAGAGCCTTTGGTAGTATTGCATTTCAGGATGCATAATAGGGATTTGAGCACAGGCCGTAGCTGGAGGTCCAGGGAGTGAGCAGCTCAGCCAGAGTTAAGGGGGGTTGAGACCTCAGAATGCTATCAACAGTGGAGTCAAGGGAGTAAAGTCTGGTGGCATTAGAAGATAGCCAATTTAGCTCCAAGTAGAGGAGGCAATGGTGTTTCAACCTGTAGGATGATGAGGACTATCGACATACATTGTTATAGATAACGTCCCATCTATGGAGACTGGATTTAGGTAAGGAAGCACATGTGGCTGCCCCACAGGTCAGGGTGAGCAGAAGTATGCCCCGGGCTATAGCCACTCTCGCTGAAGGGACTAGTACATAGCTAGTCTGGTATGCTATGCCTAGTTTAGAGTTTACAGATTTGCATGTGTTCTGTATGTAAAGTTCAAAGTTTAAGGATTGGTCCAAAGTTACCCGTAGGTATTTAACTGTAGTCACTAAGCCAATAGGTGAGTCATCTAAGCAGGAGACCCTAAAGTTGTCTTGGCAAGATTTGAGTTTAGAGAGGGTTCCAAATAGTATGGACTGGGTTTTGGCCTCATTAAGAACAAGTTTGTGATCTAAGAGCCAGGCTTGTGTGCTTTAGAAGTCTGAGGAGAGTCGTAGGTTGATGTCGGATATGTTTTTTGCACTAGTATATAGGACTATGTCATCAGCATAGAGTAGAGATGAGGTGGCGGAGAGTTTGGAGGTGATGCTATTGATAAAGATAGAGAATAGAAGAGGTCCAAGGATGGAGCCTTGGGGTACTTCAATATTCACCATTTCCTGATCAGAAAAGGTAGAACTGAACTTAATGATTTGGACCCTGTTTGACAGGTAACTGCTGAACCAGCTGACAATGTTTGGTGCAAAGCTCATAGATTGTGGGGTGTCGAGGAGAAGTGAGTGGTTTACCAGGTCAAAGGCCTTTGTCATATCGATGAAAACCATTTCATTTCATTTTTATTGGTTATGGTGAAAAGGCATGTGAGCATTGCTGCCCGTTTACACAAGTGTTCAGTTACATACCACAATCATGAGACATGACATAGGCTAAAACATTTAACTTACAGCGAGGGTTAATACAATGGTACATAAAATCAGGATAATATAGACTAAAGGGCAAATCATGGTCCAGTCTTTAAAATGCTCAAGATGTGCAGACCGCCCTTAACATCTTAGAAGACCTGAGTCCATAGCGGTGAGGGTGTCAGTGGTAAACTTAAGTACGGCAGTTGAGGTGCTGTGACCTTTGTGAAAGTCATGCTGGGCAGTTGTTAGAAGGTAATTTTTAAGGAAGAATTCAATGGTTTGTGTGGCAACTAGTTTTTCTAATATTTTGCTTAGCACCAACAGGATGGCTATGTGCCTATAGTTGGAGGGGTCTTTTGGGTCACCTTTCTTAAAGACAGGGGTGACTCTCGCTATCTTCAAAATGTCAGGGACACTACTTTAACACAAGGAGAGAGTGAAGATTCTGGCCAGAGGATCAGTGATGAGTGTGGCAGCAATTTTTAGCAGTCTGGGCTCAATGCTGTCAGAGCCTGTGGCTATGCTCTCCAAGAACATGCTAAGAAGTTTTCTGACCTCCCTTCGAGTAATGGCATTAAAGTTAAAGGAGAGGATCACAAGTTCTTGTTTTGAAAGTACCGGAGGATCAATTTGATGAGAAGCAGGGAAAGAGGATGTATATTTGGTTAGGTCAGAGAATTGATTATTAAAGAAGTTAGCTATGGTCTGAGGGTTATTGCAATGGGTTCCATTAAGGACCATATCATTCGGTGTAAAGGATTGAGTGGATCCCAGGAAGGTTTTAATGTGGGACCAGAACTTTTTTAGATCTCCTGAGGCATTAGCTAATAGATTTTTACAGTAAGAGCTTTTTGCTGTTCTTATGTCCTTTTTGTAGGTGTTCCTATGCATCCTATAGGTGTTATAGTCCACATGTAGACCAGAGGACTTGAAACAACTCCAGCATTTGTCTCTGTATTTTATTTTAGCAAGTAAGCCCTTTTTTAGCCATCTGGTAGATTTCCCTTTAACTCAGCGGGTTATTAGAGAGGAGTGAAGATCCTGTATAGCTATGAAATTAGTAATGACGATGTTAAGGGTAGTCTGCACATCTTGAGCATTGTAAAGACTGGACCAGTCAATATATGCCACATTGTGGAGAAAGTTTTTGGGATTCAGTTTGGCATTGTTTCTAAAGGTGATGAACCATGGTTTTGTTTGGGGGGGGGGGGGCTGATCTCCAGATGCAAAAGATAGGGGAGTGGTCAGTAATAGCATCAGCAAGTATGCCGGCAGAAAAGATATTTGCAGTGTGGTTTGCTAGCACCCAGTCGATAAGGATGCTAGAACTGGAGTGAGAAGCAATCCTAGTGAGTTCAGAAACCAGCTGGTGAAGGGTATGACTGAATTTTAGAAAGTGAAGTGGCCTGGCATTTCCCTAGCCAGTTTAGGTTGATATCACCTAAAATGAGCACTTCATTTTTGCCAGTGAGTAGGGACATCTGGTTTAGTAGCTCATCTAGGCCAGTGTGGCCACTGTTTGTGAGATTATAGGCACATATAATATGCAACTTCTTTGTCCCTAGGGTAAGAGTTTGTGTAATGACTCGCAGTTGGTTAGGGGATCAGAGGTTAGGGCAGAGAGATGCAAGTGTTCCTTGAAATAGATGGCTATGCCACACCCTCTTTTGGTGGATGGTCTGTCCTTCCAAAGGAGGTTATAAGAGGGTATTGTGCATCGTGTATTAGGGATAGAGGATTTTAGCCATGTTTCAGTCAGGCACAATATGTCTAGTTTGTAGAGGGAAATCCAGGCCTCAAGTTCAGCAAAGTTGTGCTCGAGACTTCTGATATTGTGATGGGCAATAAGGAGACCTTTGGCATTGCTTAGTAGTGCACAGAGTGAGAGATATGGCAAGCAGGGTGATGATTTGTTTCTATAGCGCCAGATAGCAGAATAGCCAGGAGTAAGAAGTATCAGCGCTTCCAATGGACAAAAGGGGAGAGAATTAAGCAGTAGAGGAAGCATTTCTTAAGATCACATATGCTTTAATTAGGTAGATTATTCCATTATTTATTAGAAGAGGGGTCGAGTCCTGTGGTAAGTCAGGGAGGAGGAGGAGGAGAAGATGGGAGAAGTGGAAGTCATCCAGAGACAGCATGGTGGTACAGTGGATCACGTTTGCATTGTTGACTTTATTGGTAGATAAGTAAAGCAGTAGTGGCACGATGGCCAAGATGATTAGGTGCTTAAGGCAACCCATGGAACAGGATGCTCACCGGGCCAGTTAGAGATAGGGACAAACAACAACAGGGGGATGAGCTGCTGGGAGGTAGTAAAAAAGAAAATGAAAGTTTAAAGTTTGCAGGCAGCTAGAGAACTAGCTGTTTGGGGGGGAGAGAGAGAAATCAAACAGAAAAGAAAACTTTGTGTGTGTGTGTGTGTGTGTGTGTGTGAGTGATTGGATGAGCTGCACTTGCAGGCAGGAGCTTGAAAGTGGATTTAAAGAGTGTTGGGGTGGGGAGGGCCAATCACACTGAGGGCAGAGAACTAGGCAGCTGCTGAAAATATCCTTAATAGGAAGAAAAGGCTCTGGTCCTACCAGCTCCAAATCAGGAGCCAATCGGAGAAAGCTCCCTAGCTTGTTTGGCCAATCACGGGTAGTGGTAGTTCTGCACCAAAACTTCAAACAGGAGAGAGAAATCTTGTGCTTGGTCCATACCTGAGGTAGTCTTTCGGCTTGAAGGGTGAGTCAGGTGGCAGCTGCTGAGGTAGCCACGCCACAGCGGGAGCACACCCGATCGGGGGCTCAAGCTGTGAAGACAGAAAAAGAGAAACACAGATTAGATAAAAAGCAGCAGCTAGGGACAGAGGCTGGCGTAGGCAGAGACTTAAAAAAGACAGCAGGGGAGCAGAGATTTCTGGAAAGGGGCTTAACTTGATTTGGGGTCAGGAAACAGGATGGCAGTAAGGGAACAAAACAGCTGGGGGAGGCTGGGCACCAAAGTAACAAGTCTAGCAGAGACAGAAATTAAAAAATTACCAATTGCCAAGTTTGGCAGAAAGAGAAATTAAAGAAAAAAATGCAGTTAACAGGGGTAGTAGTAGAAATTCAACAATCAGAGTCCAGGAAATAGTTTAGCAGCCTTGAGTTAGGGACAGTAGGAATTTGGCAATCTAAAGTCGAATTAGTTATGCAGACCACAGAAAATTTAGCAGTTTATATCAGGTAATTAATTTTTGCAGTCTTCAGAAACTTATCAGTAAAAAGAAATACCACAGTTGTTCAATACATTTTTGAAACTGCAGCTTGCAGGGTTAAAGCAGTAGGAATTCAGCAGTACAAACAGAAATAGATAGGCAGCAGCTGAGTAGATTTGAGTTTTAACACAATAAAATCAGCAGCAAAGCAGCAGTAGATACTAGCGCAAAAATATTGAGAGCAGAGAACTAGGCAGCAGCTGAAAATGTCCTTAGTAGGAGGAAACGGTTCTGGTCCTACCAGCTCCAAATCGGGAGCCAATCGGAGGAAGCTCCCTAGCTTGTTTGGCCAATCACGGGTAGCGGTAGTTCAGCACCAAAATTTCAAACAGTAGAGAGAAATCCTGTGCTCGGTTCGTACCTGAGGGAGACTTTGGGCTTGGAGGGCAAGTCGGGTGGTGGCTGCTGAGGTGATATATCACAGGAAATTCCTTTGAAATGAATGATGAGTTCCTGTGAACTATTGATAGATAGATAGATAGATAGATAGATAGACAGACAGACAGACAGACAGACAGACAGATAGATAGATAGATAGATAGGCAGAGAGACAGACAGAGACAAGCAGACAGATAGAAAGACAGGCAGACAGCTTAGTAGATAAGACTGACAGGCAGACAGACTGTCAGAGAGCAAGAGATAAAAAGATAGATAGACCAACAGACAGCCAGATAGACAGACTCATCTCTGGCTTCCACTGTATCTAACTGTACTGTTGGTTCCATAACTACTATAGTTACAACAGGTGATAAGTAGCTCAACTGATTTCAATATATCTAGATATATCACACGAATACAGTTAAGATGAATGGGGATTTCACAGTGATAAATTAGTTATAACATTACTCCCTGACTGGCACAGTAATTCAGCACAGTTTTAGCAAGAACTCATACTAAATGGGAACAATGTCACGTGTTATGTTTTATTGCTAGTAAAGCACCTTTCATAAAAACTCAAGATGCTTTATATGTAATATATAAAACAAAAAAAGAGAAAATATGATAAAACACACATAAAACAAACTGAAAAAACAGAAGGTTAAAAAACAGGGAAAACAAGTACTGGTACACTTACAACAAGACACATGGATGTGCATGATACTGTCACTAACCTTTCCTTAGCAGGCAGACGTTTTGGTGTTCTTTGATCAATTTCTGCTGGTTGCATGCTGGGATGCATATGATAAATGGATAGGTTCTGACAGCACCCATAGATAAGGTTCAATTAAAGTGTTAGAGGCACCATGGACCAGAAGCATTGGAGGCATTCAAGGATTGTCCATTAAACATGTTGCTGAGAAATGATCTCATGCTAAGAGCAAAAATGGCAAATGTAGCCACCCAGGGTAGAGGAAAACAATTGCAGTGAAACAGGGAGACAGAAGTTGCAATTAGTACTTGCCTACTGGTGGGCATGTACCAGAGTGGGAAGGGGAGTGCAATTTGTATGGTGGGACACCAGGGATGTCACAGAAGTACAAAATTGTAAGGTAGGAGATCTGTGGGCTTCTCCATAACTGCCAACTGGGAACACAGTAATATAGAACAAGGGCAGGTAGAACAGCACAAGGTTTCCATACACCAATACACACCAACTATCACAAGAGAAAGGCAGTTTCAGGCACTTGCACTGGACTCAACACAAGGTGTACCCAGATGCGTCTCATGCAATCCTAGTGGAGGAGGTGGGAACTGAACCTTAGGGCATCCCATAACAACTGGACAGGAATGTGGACTGTGGAGATAGCACAATCTAAAAGGTCTATAGATTCCTCACAAAGGCAGATCACTTTGTAGCATATATTCCAAAGTACACAGGGGGCCTGTTACACTTGGTCAAATGTGCAATTAATAGATTGTGAGCATACAGCACAATTTATTTATTTAGTTTTTTTTTGATCGGGTAAGTGCACTAAACAACAACATTATCTATTTTCAGGCATGACCCGGTTAACAAACTCTATAAACTCTGTGATGTGGCAGGGACTAATAGCAACATAGACAGGCCCCTTACACAGGTACCCTAGACATGAAAGATTGAGTTATTGAGTTAGTTAGTTAGTGTTTGTTAACCGTGAAGGGTACACGAAGCAAGTAAATGCCTATTTTCAGGTATGACCTGGGAGGATACAACAGTGTGAACAATATACATAAGATAATACATAGTACAGCTTAGTAAATAGAAAAAGCCTGGGATCAGGCAAACAGTGTCCGGTCAAAACAGCAACAACAAATACGTGTGGTCAAAAACTGCACAGTCATAACAGCACTGCATGGTTTTGGAGTTAGTATAACTAATCTTGCACAGTTTTAGACCATGCATTTTTTATTTTCTTTTTGCCTGGCTCCAACTCCCCTGGTACTGGAGGATCTGGACTCCTAACCCACTTGCCAATTCCCCATCCCCAGACATACTGCCTGGGCAGGGCCCTCCCTTCCCAGGGAACTTAGACAATTATGCCTGGCTCACCCCCCCAGGGTGGGGGCCTGACAGACATTATAGAGTGCTCCTTCTTGAAGCCAGACTGGAAAGGCATCAAAAGTTTATACTTGTCCAAACAGTTAAATGAAAATGAACATGTTTTTGTAAGCACTTGGAAAGTACAGACAGAAGTGCTACTGGATGTTAATTTCCTGGGTCTGAAATATCTCCACCTTTGTGGATCAGAATGATCCTGCTTTCCTTTCAAGTCTATGGAAAAGTCCCTGACCTTAGATTCCAATTAAAGATATAAGTCACTATTGGTGCTATTTGATTTGCTGCTATGCTTAGAAATTTACCTTCCACATCATCTGGCCCAGTGGATGTATTTATTTTTTATTTATTTATTTATTTATGTCAGTCTAGGATTACAAATACCTTTGATATTGAATATTCTTTTACAAAAGTTCCACGTCATAGGTTACAACAGGACAACATGAATGGCAGTATGACATAAAATCACTTAGTGATACATATACTAAGAAAGAACAAGTAATGACAAGGTAGAGGAAAAGAGGCTGGGAATGTCAATGGGGAATGGGGGTCAAGGGTGAAGATGGAGGAGGGCTGGGGTGGGGTCAGGATGAGGGGAGGTGCTGCCAGGAAGGCATTGTCAAAGAATCATGTATTAGCAGAGAGAGGCCAGGTGTTTTCAAGTGCAACAGACACAGTGTCCACCACCCAACTGGTAGAGGAGGATCTGCATATGGCCAAGGCAGGTATAAGTGATGGGCGTTCAGTTATTAGCAAAGGCAGTCACAGGTGCTACAGGCAACAAGCGACTGGCAGAGTCTGGATTTAAAAGCGCCGAGGGAGGTGGTGGTGGTAATGTCACTAGAGAGTCCACTCATCCAGCTAGGGGCTCTGTAGGCAAAGGATCTTTGACCTTGCGTAGTACGGCAGTGGGGGATTTGAAAAAGCTGAAGCTTAGACCCCCTGGTGCTGCGGCTGCTGTTTCTGGATTGTAGGGGGGGGAACATACTCCAGGAGGTGCAAGACCTGTCAAAATGTTCTTTGCCACCACACAGGTTTGATATTTTATTCGATTGTCTATTTGCAGCCAAGCAGTTTGAGTATAGAGGTCACAGGTGTGAGTAAGGCGTTGAGTGCCAGTGATGAGCCAACAAGCCTTGCTGAGAGAGGTAGTTACATGTTTGAGCGCAGTAACAGTGGCAGAGCCATAGATTATAAGGCCATAGTCAATAGTGGTAATGATGGAACTCTGGACGGCAGCTGCCAGTGCTTTGGGGGTAAGGCATCATCCATGTCGGAAAGGCAGGCCCAGTCTGAAGTATGCAGCTTTGGCAACATTATTAATGTGGGCAACGTAGGAGAGGTGTGAGTCAAGGGTGATTCCAAGGTATTTGAAAGTTTGGACCTATTCCAGAGGATCACCTTGTGTGGTGTTGATGGTGAGGTGGTGATCCTTATGCTTATTGTTGGTGCTACTGAAAATCATGGTTTTGTTTTTTTCTGGTTAAGGTTCAGTTTATGCTTTATGAACCAGTTCTCAACTGTAGTGAAACCCTGCTGGAGGTTTTTTGCAATTGATTTGTGTCCTGGTGGGACGCAAGGATTACCGCATCATCGGTGTACAGTATGATTTGTTCAGTACAGAAGTCAGGGAGGGTGTTAAGGAACAAGCTGAAAAGGAATGGGTCAAAGATAGAGCCCTGTGGAACACCAGAGCTGACAGGTTTGGCATTGGAGAGCACATCCACAATTTTTACATGTTGAGACTGGTTTTCGAGGTAGCTTTTGAACCAAGTAACAGATTCAGTGGAGAGTCCAGAGGACTGAAGTTGGCCAAGTAGGAGGCAGTGGTGGACAGTATCAAAGGCCTTAGTGAGGTCAATATAAATAGCTCCAGTGAGTTTTCCATTGTCCAGGGAGCTGTGGATGGCACCAGTGAATTCCAGGAGGGTGGATGCGGTACTATGGCCTTTCCTGAAGCCATGTTGGTGCTGGCAGAGAATATTATATTTGTCCAAATTGTCAGTGAGCTGTTCTGCTACTATACATTCCAATGCCTTGGGGGGGAGGGTTAGGATAGAGATTGAGTCATAGTTTCCGTGTATGGCCTTGTCGCCACTTTTAAGGATTGGGGTGACTGTGGCTGATTTTCATTTTTCTGGCAACTGGCTGAGAGGGAGAGACTGAAAATCCTGGTGAGAGGCCCCAGGACTTCTTCTAAGGTGAGGGATAGATGCTTGAGGTCGAGTGAGTCATTGCTTGATCTGAATTTGCATAGAGCTTTGGTGACGTACTTGCAAACATCATGCGTCTTTATTGCTTTAAAGTAGAATGGAGGGTGACTGGCAGGGGGGTGAGGCTGTGGGATATGGGGGGCCATCACAATTGAAGAAATCAGGGAGAGAACAATGATGAGGTTGGTGAACACAACATTCAAGGTGTCAGCAATGATTTTTTGGATCAAGTGTTGTACTCCCGTTAACCTTGAGCATGGCCAGTGATGATTTGGATTGCATCCCCATGACTTCTTTTATGTTGTTCCAGAAATCTCTCCCATTTCTCCAAGTGTCAGTGAGTTCTTTCTTGTAGTAGTCAGACTTCTGCTGCCGAATGGATTTAGTGCAATAGTTCCATGCATGTTTATAGTTCTGGATGTCGACTTGCCGACCAGTGGATCTGGCCAGTTCCCACAGATGGTGCCTGAATTTTAGTTTCTTAAGGAGGTCTTCTGATAGCCAAGAGTTGCAGAGAGATTTAACTTTGCACTTTTTTAGATGAGCAAATAAGTTGTAAGCTTCATTAAAGATGTGGATGAAGTGGTCCAGTGCAGAACTGGTATCAGTTGCCCTGAGAACAGGCGACCAGTCCTGATGGAGAAGGTGGGATTTGAGATGTGGTAACTGACCATGACATAGAACTCTGCTGTAGATGATTTTTGGGGGGGTTTACAAAATTTGTTGGACCAGGTACAGCTAATGGGGGAATGGTCACTGAGTGAGTCAGGAAGGATAGTGTGGTTCATGATCCTGGAGGGGTGACTGATCAGAATCCAGTCCAGTAGGGAGCTGGTCCCAGTTTTATATTTCTTTCTGTTAGGGGAGTCTAGTATCTGGATAAGATTGGCTGATATGACAAAGTCTTTGACTGCCCCTGCCTCGGCCACAAGCCAGTTGATGTTAAAGTCTCCAAGCAGGATGGTTTCAGAGTCAGCTGGTTGTGACCCGACGAGAACCAGAACAGCAGGTAGTCCCAGTCCTTGCTCTCTATGAGGAATACAGTATACACAGTAACAACTGTGAGGGCTTTATTGTGAGCCCCTAGGAGGATTCTGATGGGAAGACTCTGTGCCCGGGTGGCCGGGAGGGCGGTGTCAATGGGGTGACCCAGGAGAGTGACTTTCAGGTACAATGCACAACCTCTTCCTATTCTTGACTTATGATCCAGACTAAATACATCGTAGCCTGGGAGGGTGATTGCATGGTTGGGCACCAATGGGGGGAGCCAGGTTTCAACTGCCGCCAGAATATTAGGGTTGTGTAAGGCTGGAAAGGATTGTAGTGAATCAAGCTTGGGGAGGAGACTGCAGATGTTTAGGCATATGATTAAGAGAGTTCCATAAGGTCTGTTCTGGGTGGAAACCTTGGCTGTGTTTGGGCCAGGGTTGGGGTGGACATTTCCTGACAGCAGCAGGAGGAGGAGCAGTAGCTTCAGGGTGCCCAGGCGTAATTTCCTGAGAGAGAGAGAGCTTGCATTTACTTTTGGGGCAGGAACGTGCAGTAGTGAGGATGTGAAGGTTCAGCATGAGGGTTGTGTAGGGGGTAGATGTGAAGGCCCAGTACCCACAGACGGAGGTGGTCAGTTTTTGGGTGAGGGTGTGCCCCAAGGGAGTATGTTTGACCTCATGGGGAGGAGTGCCAGAGCAGTGATATGCAATCTTCAGCTGGAAACTTAGGGGAGGGGAAAGGAAACAGGCTCCAGGAAGGAGTACAAGGGGGAAGAGGGCAAAGAGGAAAAGGAGGAGGGTGATCATTGACAGGGTGGAGCACATATTGAGCTGACAAGCAAAAGACAAGATGGGATGGCCAGTAAGGCAGTAATCACAGGGATGCATGGACAAGGAGTGGTGGAGGGGGGGGGGAGGACCAAGACAGGGACCAGTAGTGTGCTTTTGGGGAGGATCCTTTGAGTGGGTGTGGCGATGGTCTATTTAATTAAATTTATGGATATCATTGTTTTTTAGTCCTTTGCAAACCACAGAAACAGTTAACTCCCTAAAGTGAAATGGGGCAAATTTTAATATGCTCTCCTTTACATTATTATTATTAGCTTGGGTTCTATTTTGATCGCTCAGTTTGTGCCCTGGTAGATCTACAAAATACGTGTTCAAGACATCTGAGATTATTCTGTCATCTTCAATCACCTTATCGTCCATCCATAGTTGTTTTATTTTATGAGGCCCTACATTTCCTGGACTAGTAAAATGCTTTATTGTTTGCCAAAATTTGTTAGTGTCTTTATTTGTTTCCAGTTTATTTCTGTAATACATAACTTTAGCTTTCTTTATATAATTGTTACATTCATTTTGCTTTTGTTTAAAAATGTCCCAGTCTTCATCCTGCTTATATTTTTTTGCCCTGTTCTTTATTCTAATTTTTTTTTTCAGTATCTTATCATTTCTCAAAGGAAGCCTGTTTTTGTTTGGTTTAACGTTATGTTTAGGAGCATGTAGGTCACATACGTTTTTAAAGGTTTCTATTATATAATAAACAGCCCAATCCAATTCTGGAATCAACCTTTTCTTTCTCTGCACTGAATTGGAAAGTTTAATTTGAAAAGTTGTGCATGTCTGTAGTCCATTGGTAGTCAATCTGACTTTTGGTAGTCTGCACTTGTGGTATCCTTATCCAAATTGAATTATGGTCCCCTAAATGCAGAGGGAGAATTCTACCTCTAAAACTTTTAGTTGGGCTGATGCAAATAATAAATCCAAAATGTAATCCCTGAGTAGAGGTGTTTGTGTATCTAGTCATTTTCTTGATATGCTGTTCAAGTCCCAGTACCGATATTATTTATTTTATTTTCCTCCCCCTTGGTTTATACCAATAAGCTTTCATATCCTCCATTAGGACTAATAACATCATCTATACTATCACATATTTTTTTATTATTTCTTCCATTTGTTTTAGGTTTGCTTTTGGGGGTGAGTACACTATACAATGACCAATGTAAGCTTGTCTGTCTTAACTGCTAAATATTCTATATTGCAGTCTCTTCCTTTTAGCATAATTTCTGCTAAATCCAGGGAATGTCTTTTATACATTATTAATCCCCCATTTTGTTCTATCTGATTTAAAGTGTTGGTAACCTGAAATCAATATTTCCTCATCTGCAATTTGCCCTCACAGTCAGGTTTCTGTCAAACCAAATATGGCTATATCTTGTTCAGTAATCATTGTTGTCAATTGATCCATTTTGGGAACCATGCTGCGTGCACTGTCATGTAATATTTTCAGGTCCCCAGTTATGTCTGGGCCAGGGTTTAATTCTATGTCACCTCCCATTAGCAACAAACACACCAAACTGACACTATACTGGGCTTGTAGAGAATTATGCTACTTGTAAGGGTTCAATACAGTTGGTTTACTTTGTGAGCAGTACCTCCCCAAGTGCCCAGAGAACACATTTCTTCTGTTTTTGCCCAAACTTAATAATAAGTCCTTACTTATAGGTTCTTGTGTTGTCCAATAGGCCCCCAATTTTCCTTTCTCAGAGCTATTCTACATCATTTATCTGGTTGAAGACCTGGATCCTCCAACTACTCAGAGTAATGGACAGCACCAGGAAATAGCACCATCTTAGAAGTAACAGTAGATACCAATGTTCCCCAACAGCTAATCCATTGCATAATTCCAATGTCAAGCCATTCAATACAAGTAAAGGCCCCACCCACTGCAAATTCTCTGTTTATGTTTAGGATTTTCAGCCTCTAGTAATTATAGTTCCCAAAAGAAATATGCATGTCATAATCACTCTTCCATTTTTGTATCCATCCAAGCAGTAGCCCATAGCCTGATGTGCTTATTTCTCGCTTTTAAAAACTGCCATAACTTGTCTTCTTTTCACAGTTTGTCAAACAAGCAGGTTCTGTCCACAAAGAATTACATTCAGTTTTGCAAGGAAAAGAAGCTGGAGTTGATCCTGAAGTGGCAGGAGGGTTGCAAAAAGTCTACCAAGTAAATTTTCCATTGCATTTGCGTACAATAGCTAAGGTATGAACATAGCAGAGGTAGATGCAGAATTCATTACAGGGGTAGCAATTTTTTTCAAAAGGTAGCACTTTCACCACACAAAAATTGCCAAATTGCCTTTTTCAAAATCAGATTAAGCAAATAGTTACTGGTGGGCTATTGGGTGCTACTTTGTTACATATTGTAGCTGGCTCCACTTGTGGGAAACCAAAAGGGATAGTGTACTAAAGTGTCCTCAATCACCCCAACTCCTGAACATACTACCAACAATTTATTTAAGGTGGTTTCAAGATTAGTGACCTCCTGATGCATTGTTCTATATGTTTTTACTACATGCTGGTATAGAAGTCAAATTTAGTTTTAGTACCCAACAGGAGCCACCTGAGAATGAACTTTAGGTGGTGATTTCCTTCTGATTCCTGTGGCAAACTTATTATATGAACACTGTATTCCCGAGCCTGGTTTTCAAGGTGTTCATGCCCTTGCCAGAAGTGGTATTTTCCATTATCAGCTGGTGAGACATTGCATACCCACCCCACTGTACAAGCTGCTTCAGTTACCTTCCTGTACTAACGACTTCACCTCAAATGTGAACTCTCTTCTGGTTGTACCTAGACTGTGAAATCTCTTCTTCTTGCACATACATTATCCTTTAAAATGGGACAGACTGCATTTGCTTACTTTGTTCCCAATCTTTGGAATTCACTACCTTTTGATGTATGGAATACTGTTGAACACCAGCATTTCAGAACTGCTTTCCAAAACTGTCAGTCACAAACTAATGTGGGATCATGCTGTGGAATTACTAGATTGCACAGTATACTCTGTATATCCTGTATCATTGCATATTGTCCTTGTTTGTATTCGTTATACTCAGGTTGTGCCTGAAAATAGGCATCTGTTTATCTAGTGTACTCACCTGATTACCTGAAAGACAAATACATAAATGCACACATACCTGTAAATGTTAAAGTTAAATTGCCCTGTACCTGTTATCCCCGATTAAGTTATTTATGGCTGCATTTCTGAATGACATACTGTACTGTACTGTGTTGGCAGTTAGCCTGTAATGGTGCACTGAAGTTACATCTTTTTGAATTAGCAATACTTCATTTCCTGTTATCTAATTTTATCTAATCCACAACTTCTTCTAGCTTGAATGATTTTGCTCCTAGTAGCTAATGATATATTTATTTGTTTTTATTTATTTAATCTGATTATAATTGTATTTATTTTCTAGTTTATTTGTAATTGTTTTTGTATTTACTTTTGAATTATGTGTTTTGGTTTTCTTTACACTGTGTCCTGGGCTCATGGTAAAGGGCACCTAAAAATACAATTGCCTTGTGTTGCCTTGTCTTGCCTATGCAGTTGAGTTAACCCTCTTAGAAAAGCCACTTCTTCACTAAAGGGAAATTGTCACATTTCTCAGTGTGAGCTGTCATAAACAAATTAAAATATTTTTACAGCAGCTGTTGGTGCATACACTGTATATGGGGATAAACCCATTTGGATAAAGCAGCTGGGTATATTAAACATAAGGAGCAGAAAGTGAAAAGTGGAAGACAAGGGGACAGACTGTGAGATTAAAAAGGGCAAGGGGAGACTGTGCAGAAGAGGATCAGGAAAAAAAAGATATTCTGAACAGATACTTCTGCTCAGTCTTCACAGTGGAGGAAGAGGGGGGTGGACCACATAGAAGCAGCAGGAGTACTGGGGGAGGGAAGTGGACACAAGTCCATTCACAAAGGAAAGAGTCCTGAGGAGACTTGAGAATCTGAAAGTGGGTCAAGCTGTGGGGCTGGACAGGGTACACCCAGGGGGGGCTGAAGGAGCTTAGAGATGTACTGGCTGCACCTCTGACAGTCCAGCCTTGTTCAGCAACTCACTGGAAACAGGAGTATTTCCCGAGAACAGGAGGAGGGCAGATGTAGTCCCACTTCATAAAAGCAACAGCATACAGGAGGTTGGCAACTACAGGTCAGTCAGTCTAATGTCAGTGGTGGGGAAGTTAATGGAGACATTATTAAAAGAAAGCCTAGTGGAGTATTTTGAATCCAGTGGGTTACAAGACCCGAGGCAGCATGGATTCATGGGTCAAGGTCATGTCAGACAAAATTATAGATTTCTTTGACTGGGTGACCATGGAAATACATCAGGGTTTAGGCAGTGGACATGACATCCTTAGATTAAATAAAGTTTTATTATTTCAGCAAGGCCTTCAGTGCCATACCACATAGGAGGCTTATTATGAAACTAGGCAGTTTGGGGGTTGGACCCAAGGTGGTAAATTTGGTATGGAACTGGTTAATGGAAAGGCAACAGAAGGTGGAGGTAAATGGCAATCATGCTAATGAGGGAAGAGTGACCAGCAGGGTAGCTCAGAGCTTAGTACTAGAACCAACCCTCTTCAATGTCTTCAAAAGTGGCATTGTAGAAGAGCCAGAAGGGAAAGTATGCCTCTTTGCAGATGACACCAAAATCTGCAATAATGAAAATACTACAGAGGGGGTGGACAGAATAAGTAGAGACCTGAGAAAACTCGAGGAGTGGTTGAGCATATGACAGCTGGGTTTCAATGCAAAAAAGTGGAAATTCATGCACTTAGGGAACAGAAACCCAGCGGTGATGTATAAAATGGGGGAAGATGTTTTGACAATATACCAGGAAAGGGACCTTGGGGTTATCATATCTGATAATCTCTAAGTGGTGGGGCAGTGCAATGAGGCAGTAAGCAGGGCCAGCAGGATGCTGGGGTGTATAGGGAACAGAATCACCAGCAGAAGGACAGACATGGTGGTACCACTGTAACGATCACTGGTAAGACCACATCTGAGTACTGGGTCCAGTTCTGGAGACCACATCTGAGAAAGAACATAGACAAGGTAGAGGGAGTACAGAGGAGAACATCATAAGTCCAATGAGGAGAGACTAAGGGATGTCCGTACGTACACCCTGGAGGAGAGGAGGGAGGTTGAACATAATAGACACCTATAAGTACCTCATGGGGATGAATAAGGTACAGGAGGGGAGTATTTTTCAGATGAGAAGGTGAACAAGAAAAAGGGAGCATGCAATGAAGTTGGAAAGGGAAAATTTAAGAGGGATGTGAGGAAGTACTTCTTCATCGAAAGACTAGTGGATACCTTGAACAGTCTTCCAGCAGAGGTGGTCGGGACAGAAAAAAGTGGTGGGCTTCAAGCATGCATGGGACAGGCACAAAGGAATCTTGATAGGAAAGTGGGGGGCGGAGATCAGGTAGGCATGTGGTGACAGTGTAGGCAAGGACAAAATGGGCAGACTGAGTGGGCAAAGTGGTCCTTATCCGCTAACAAATTCTATGTTTTTGTATAACCCTTCCCCATTTTCAAGCAGACAACAACTGCTATTGCCAGTAACATAACTGTTAGCCATGCACAAGATATGATTGAAGATTTCGCAATCAAATTCAGTACAATAGCATACAAATTTTAAATGGAACAGTACCTCATTTTTTGAAAGGGTATATGGACTAAAACTGGCAGAAGACTCCAGGAGAAAGGACTGCTGTGTGACTGAACTTCTCTACTGGGACTATATTGCCCTCCTTCCCTCCACCCAAAGCTAGTTCTATTTTTATAGGCACAGGATTTGACTGACAACAGGAACTTCCTGTTTAGGGGCAGGAAGTGAGTGATCACAGAACCACCAAGGACCCACCATCCTAGAAGGGCAAGAGTAGCTCTCCGGCCCCCTCTAGCTGCTGGAGGTCTGCCTCTGAACAAGTAAGCGGTCTACTGAGAAATATAGGATATTCTTGTCTCAGAACAGGACAATCAGGAGCTTAAAGGGCACACAGGCAGAAAGTAAGGAGAGAGAGAAAAAAAACAGAGGAAAGAGTAAGGATTGCAAACAGTTAAGGGGCCAGAAATAAGACATGATTGGAGTGGTGCAGTGCAGTGGCTGTGGAGCAGCAGTCTTCGGGAGATGTTCTGGAGGATGCGGTGTTGTCCCATCTGCAGGCACCTCTCTGGGCTGAGGGAGGAGGTTGCTCATCTCCAGGCTGAGTTGGCCAGGATTTGTGGGACCTCCTCTTCCATCCAGGGACCACCAGTGCCACTGCCGTTGCCTCAGAGGTTGCCAAGAAAGAGGAGCGGTTGGACCACAGTGGGCTCAGGGAGGGTGAGGGTGGTGGAACAGAGGCACATCCCTCCAGTTGTACCTCTCCACAATTCCTATGCCATTCTGGCAAAGTGTGGTTCCTCTATGGAGGCACCTACAGTGGAGACCAAGGAGGATGCTGGGAACCTTCACAAGGAGACCCACAGGAGGGTGGCAGGGGACCCTGCAGGGAAAAACAACTCCTGGTGGGGACTCCATTGTTAGGAAGGTAGAACTGGGCAAGGAAGGGAGAGGGAGGTAAGGTGCCTGCCTGGCGCCATGGCTTGGAGGGACAGGGGCGAATCCTCAGGATTGCCGGAGCAGCTGCACAGGGAGGAGCTGGATGTCATTGTCCACTTAGGGACAAATGACCTGGCTAAGAAAGGGATTAGAAGTGCAGGAAGAGTTTGTGGAATTGGGGAGGGGCCTTGGTCAAGTAGCACGCGGTAACCTTCTCGGAGGTGCTACCATCTATGGCATAGGAGAGGCTAGGGTGTTCCGTACCATGGGATTCAATCAGTGGTTGAAAAACTGGTGTGGAGCTCAGGGATTTGGCTTCATTGGGGACTGGGGGTCCACCTGGGTGATGCAAGCCTATACTGGCATGATGGGCTGCATCTGTCCGGGAGGGGAACCAGGATCCTAGGTGATAGGTTTAAATGCTTCATTGGCAAGCTTTTAAACTAGCCAAGGGGGGAGGCACTGCATTCTAGCCCCCCCAAACAATCACGGTAGTAAGTGTGGCAAACACCAACATGGAGGTGTCGTTAGGGAGAAGGGCAGGGGTAAATGGAGAAAGTGACAAAGGCAAGAAGGACAGGGATGGGGCAAAAGGGGGTAAGGCCATCAGGAAATGGAGGGTAATGAGTACCAATGCCTGTAGTCTGGGCAACAAGCTCCCTGAGCTGGTGGCCTTAATGGAAGAGGATGCCTGGATATCGTAGCAGTCACAGAAACATGGTACACAGAGGACCATGACTGGGATGTTAACATACCAGGGTACATAACCTACAGGAGAGACAGGCAGGGAGAAGAGGGGAGGAGTAGCTCTCTATGTAAAGGAAGGGATAAAAGCAACTGAACAAAGAGTAAACAGGGAGGAGAGGAGGCACTGTGGGTCACCTTGGAGACTGGAAAGGGCACCACAATCTGCACAGGGGTTGTGTACAGACCCCCATGTCAGGGGGAAGGAATGGACAAGGATATGATGGAAGACATTCTTAGAATGGCAGAGAAAGGGGAGATACTGTTGATGGGAGACCTGAATATGCCAGATGTTAACTGGAGCACATTTGCTGCAGCGACATCCAAGAGCAGGGCCATTCTTGATGCCCTACAGGTGGCAGGCATTAGACAGCTAGTTTTGGAACCCACTCGTGAGGGAGCAATCTTAGACCTCGTACTCTCAAGCGGGGCAGTGAGAGGATCTCAGATCTAGAAGTGGGTTGCCATCTGGGGACAAGTGACCATCAAACAGTGTGGTTCACGTTAAACTCAGCTACAGAGTCAAGCCATACAAAAGTGAGGGTACTGGACTTTAGGAGGGCTGACTTTGGCAAGATGGGAGAATGCCTCAGAAAAGCACTAGCAAACAGGCTAGAAGGAGGTGTGGAGCAACAATGGGGAATTATCAAAACTGCCATCACAGAGGCAACAAGCCTTTGTGTGAAGCAAATAAACAAATCAAAATGAAAGAAAAAGCCACTATGGTTCTCAAAGAGGTGGCTGTGAAAGTCAGGAAGAAAAGATAGCATTCAGAAGTATAAGGAAACACAGAAGGAGCAGGACAGAGAGCTGTACCAGTTAAGGCAGAAAGAAGCAGGGAGGAAGTCAGAATAGCAAAGGCCCAAACTGAGGAAAAGATAGCCAACTCAGTTAAGAAGGGGATAAAACCTTTTATAGGTACATCAGCAGGTAGAAAGACAAAGGAGGGATAGTGAGGCTGAATAGAATAAGCGGTGGGTGGGCAGAGGGGACAGTGAAAAGCAGGAATACTGAGCGAATATTTCTGCTCAGTATTCTAAAGAGGAGGGAAGTGCCTAATCCAATTAACAGAAGCACTCTTGATAGAGGTCGATCCCAGTCCTTTCACAGAAGAAAGGGTTCTGCAAGAACTCCTAAAACTGAAGGTGGACAAAGCAATGGGTCCTGATGGAATTCACCCCAGAATTCTAAAAAATTAAGGAAGGAACTAGTGAAACCACTGGCTACTCTTTTAATAAATCATGGGAGGATGGTGTGGTACCGAGGACTGGAGGAAGGCGGATGTGATTCCCTTCACAAAAGTGGGACCAAGACAGAGGCAGGAAACTACAGACCTGTCAGTCTGACCTCTGTGGTAGGGAAAGTGATGGAGTCACTTCTGAAGGAAAGAATAGTTGAGTACCTAGAGGTCAGTGGAGCACAGGATCCAAGGCAGCATGGGTTCACAGTGGGAAGGTCATGTCAGACGAATCTAATAGATTTCTTTGACTGGGTGACCAAAGTAGTAGACCAGGAGGGCTGTGGACATGGCCTACCTAGACTTTAGCAAGGCATTTGACACAGTCCCACACAAAAGATTATTAGTCAAATTAACCAGCCTGGGAGTGGGTCCCAGGGTGGTAGCCTAGGTAAAACATTGGCTGGACAACAGGACACAGAAGGTAATTGTAAATGGAGTCCACTCTGAAGAAAGGGCGGTTACTAGTGGGGTACCGCAGGGTTCAGTATTGGGTCCAGTCCTTTTTAATGTCTTCATCAGTGGCATTGCAGAGGGACTGGAAGGAAAAGTATGCCTTTTTGCAGATGACACAAAGATCTGCAACAGGGTTGATACACAAGGAGGCGTGGAAAGGATGAAAAGGGACTTGGCAAGGTTGGAGGAATGGTCTGACGTATGGCAGCTAGGATTCAATGCAAAAAAGTGCAAAATAATGCACCTGGAAACAAGAACCCAGGGAAGAATACACAATGGGTGGGAGGTAGTAACAACAACAAAACAGGAAAGGGACCTGGGGGTAATCATATCAGATGACCTTAAGGTTAGCAAGCAATGTGAGAAGGCAGTAGGGAGGGCGGGGGTATACTGGGATGTATAGGGAGAGGCATCAGCAGCAGAAAACAGGAAGTTGTTATCCCTCTGTACAGACAGTTGGTGAGACCCCATCTGGAATACTGTGTCCAGTTCTGGAGACCCCATCTCCGCAAGGACATAGACAGGATAGAGGCAGTCCAGAGGAGGGCAACTAAAATGGTGCAGGGTCTGCAAGAGAAGCCGTATGAGGAGAGACTAAAGGAGCTTAATATGTATACCCTTGAAGAAAGAAAGGAGAGGGGACATGATAGAAACTTTCAAGTACCTCAAGGAATCAACAAAGTCCAAGAGGGTAGCATCTTTCAGAAAAAGACTTGCAAGAACAAGGGACACAATTTAAAGATAGAAGGAGAAGTTCAGGGGCAATGTGAGGAAGTATTATTTCACAGAGAGGGTAGTGGATGCATGCAACAGCCTTCCTGAGGAAGTTGTGGAGTCTAAAACTGTGGGAGAATTCAAGAATGCATGGGACAGACATAAGGCAATTCTTGTGGGGGGCAGGAAGATATAGGCTGTTGGTTAACTAGGATCTGCGGCCTATCCTGTAGGTAGGGAAATGGGCAGACTAGATGGGCCTAGCGGTCCTTATCTGCTGTCAAAGTCTATGTTTCTATGTTTCTATGGATAGTTACCAGGATGTTGCTTATTCTAGAAATCTGACCTCAAATCAGCGGGGACACTGCCTTTGCCATTTTCAGGTGAATGTACAGTACGAGAATGACTTAAACAAGTCCCATGTTGCAATGATTATTTCCAACATTAGCAATGCTATTATGTGGAGAGGTTCAGTGCAACAGGCCTATGATAGGTTTAGCCATAAACTAAAATGGGAGTAGTTCTGCACTGAAGTCTGTTTAATTGTCATGTCCCTTACTGGACTCTGTAGTCTGGAGTTCAGATGCATCCTGGGAGTAGGCTGCAAGAATGAAAATAACTAAACATAGAAACATAGAATTTGTCTGTAGAAAAGGACCACTTGGCCCACTCAGTCTGCCCCGATGATCCCTGTCTAGTCCATCTCCACAGAGCCTAACTGGTCTCCAGTGACCTTCCCTCCTCCCTGTCCATTTCCTAATATTCCCCAATGTACATCCCATGTAGAGATGCTGTGAAATAAAATGTTGCCAGCGAAACTGCTGTGAAATCGGCAATTCGCTGTGCAACATTTACCTGAAAATTGTGAAATTGTGCCTGAAAATGTCAAAATTTCAAATTTTGTGGCAGAATTTCACAATTTTCAGGTGAAATTTCACATTTCACACCTGCAAATTATTTCACAAAATGCACACATTTCGAAAAATATTTAGCGAAATGAAATTTCTCAATTTCACACAATTACTTAAACCCCTTACTGTGTTCGCCTCCACCACTTCCATTGTCACTCTATTTCAGGTGTTCACCACTCTTTCAGTGAAAAAGTGCTTCCTCACATCCCTCCTAAACTCAGCCCCCACCCCAGTTTCATCACATGCCCTCTGGTTCTGGTACTCTTTCTCATCTGAAAGAGACTCCCTCCTGCATCCTGTTCTCCCCTTGAGGTACTTAGGTTCATAGGCAAGTACAAGTTCTAGGAACTAGCCCATTATGAACTCGCCATCTTTATCCAAGATGGAATTTATATTTATTATTACCCATATATATGTATGTATGTGTATATATATATATATATATATATATATATATATTATGGTAACACGGTAGTGCTACCATAGTTAGGGTTGAGGTGCCCTTTTAAGGTTAAATGGTCAAACTTTGCACCCTAATAACTTTGCCACCATTCAACAGAGTTGCCTGAAATTTGGAATGCACAATCAAGAACCATGTATCTTGGGATATGCCAACTTTCGTACTAGTCGGATATACGGCTGCAGAGTTATTAAGCATAAACTGCGCATGTGTTTATGCTTTCTGGTGAATTCTTTGCTTGTGCCTACAGGTTGCACAGTTTGACTGACCAGTCCATAAACTTCAGGAAACGTGTGGCCGGGGTCCCTGATGTGCCTTTTGAAGATTTCATGAAAAAATATTGAGTGGTTCAAAAGTTATTCAAAAAACAAGTTCCCATTATAAGTCAATGAGAAAAGTTAACAAAAAGTTTGAAAGTGTCGCAAATGCAGTTTTTACTTTCGCAAATGGCCCTTTTACTTTCGCAAATCCACCATTTTGTTATCAGTTGGTGATCAGAAAAATGCTTGGCATTTAAATTTGGGACCCTCTAGCAACACAATTCTTTTTATGTTTACCTAGTCGGACCCTGAGGATGCTAGGCATGTCTTTATTTTGAGGTTAAACAACCTAGAAATATGTTTTTCAAATTTCTGGAAAAAATAGTGTCACAAAGTAGTGTTGCACTCACAAAAGTGTCACAAATTTTTGCGAAAGCTTTCACAAATCACGACACTACTTTTTCAGACTATGGCCAAAATTACAGCAGTTCTTTGCCACCCTGCTGCAAAAGAACTGTTAGGTCTTTGGAGCTGAAATTTGGAGGGAATGCAGCCAACATCTCACAGATGTGCCTTTTGGTAGTTTGGTGAAAAAATATTTCATGGCTGCAAAGTTACGGTACTCTGAGGTTGGCATTTTTTCCCACAAACTAACATGATGGTGTACGCCGCGCCTTTCGGGGCTCGTATATCGAAAGTGATGTGAGATACAGATTTTTTGTTGCATGTTGCATAGCCAATACAAAAACCTAGCCAGGAAAATCATAATTTTTGTGAAATTTAAATTTTTTTTCTACATAGTGCGGTTGCTGAGATATTTGCAATGAAGTACTTCCAATGCTCGATTTAAGCCTCGATATCCATTACAATGCATATATTCTTTGTGTTTCTCTATGCAGCTGTTAGGCTAAAACAGGGTATGCGCTTTCGTTACTGTTATACTTACTGTTTCCACTTGCGTTTATGTCCCCGTTTGTGTTACCGTTCCCGTGTATGCCACTGTGTGCATTACCCTTTGTGTTGTCATTTGTGCTTGCATTTTCGTTACTGTTGCCATTTGTGTTTCCACCTTGTGTTTGCATTGCTGTTCCTGTTACTATGTCACAAGACATCATGTGGCAGGAGCACAGGGCCCTTGTCATCATTCTCAAAAAAGGGAAATTAGAGGCAAAAAAATCCATTTAATGCATCGGTTAGGGTTGTTCCATAACGACAAAAGTGAGGAAATTTGGTGTTAGGGTTGAAACCCCCCTTGGACCCCTCCAGCCCACCCCACTCAACCGGCATCGGGGTGTGCGTTGGGATCGTCGGTCCTAACTCTCACCCCATTCTCCTATTCCTCCAGCTTCTTTAAACATGTGATGGGGTGAGAGGGCCAATGACCCCATGCGCACCCCGATGTTGGTTGGGGGTGGGCTGGAGGGGTCCATGGGGGGTTTCAACCCCACTGAATTTCCTCACTTTTGTTGCTGTGAAACAACCCTAACTGATGCATTAAAATGAGTTTTTTACCTCTAATATATCTATATATATATAATATATATATATATATATATATATATATATATCTTGTTGGTCTCTCTCATGTCCCCCTCTAGCCCTTCTGTCTTCCAGGGTGTGCACGTTGTGATTCCTCCATCTCTCTCCTTGTAGGATTATTGTTGCAACCCCTGCACCATTATAGTTGCCCTCCTCTGTACTGCCTCCACCCTGTCTATATCCTAGAGGACAAAGATTGGAAGAGGTTGGCTTAACAAAGAGGTCTGTAGGAAAAATGTCATGCCCTCTAACTCAAACACTAGGTATGCATAAGGGGATCTTAATGAAAAGAAAGGGGGGGAGACGTAGACCAGGTAGGGTTTACAGTGATATTGTAGGTATCAGCAACCAAAGAAGGGCAATAGTGACCTTGATTTCATATGACTGACAGCACCTCAGCAGTATAACACTCCCCTAGTGTTCCACTAGATTGTTACCACTGGATATCGCCCAAATTCTTGGTGAGGAACTAGAAACCTTGACTTCCAATCTTCTGCCCCAGATGAGAGCATGCAACCTGCTAAGCCATTGACTCTATATACTGCTACAAACTGAGGTCAGGAATATTCTATATAAAGAAAAAGACAGACCATCTCTAAACTGGTCTTACAGTCTAGGTGGAGCAGCTGTGACATGCTGATAATATGGCATTGCTTGTGTCAAAGAACTGACTCATGCACCATTTTTTGATGTAAGCTGTCACAGCTCATGGTGACTATCATAAAATTTGGCACAAACGAGCAAATGCTGATGGATACAAAAATCAAATTTGTGTCAGTATCTGACCCTTTTTAAAACCATGCCCAAGATGTATGTCTGCTGCTGTGAGAGCAATACTGCAGGTCTAGCAAATGGCAGCCATATGCAGTTGTATATTTGCAAGAAAGATTCCTAGTCTGAAACAAAAAAAAGGACTTGTCTACATGTGGTGCCTTTGTAATATATGCAGGCTGTGGCATCATAACCATCTTTTATCAATCCAACTCCAGTGCTGAAATTACACTTCAAGAGCTTGGGGGGGGCTTAGAAATTTTGGATCAGGGATCATCTGTGGATGTTTTAAATTGGTGTGTAATGTACACTAATGCATCAGAAAGAAGGCACACTGCACTAAACAGTACTCATTAGTTTGTGTAGTTCATTGTTTTTTAGTGAAAAAAGCATACAGTGCAAAGTCTTGTGCTACATGACTTTTAATGCATTTTCTAAAAATGATATATTTGAGTACGGCATGTTACATATTTGTAAACTATTGGTAACTGGGAAAGGCACACTGAGCCAAAGCTCATTACTAGGTGTGATCTGGGAGAGGGGAAAAGGGATACAAAGTTAAAAAGAAAAAAAGCAATAAGGCACACCTACAGTAGTTACTAATTTTTTTATTTACTTATTTATTTGAGGGTAGGGAGGTGGGGGAGAACAGTACAATCTAACAAGGTGCAATAAATACAAAACAATAACAACTGTACAAGAAGCAAATATCAGGTGCAGAGAAATACAATACAATAAGGTGCATGAAGTTAAATAAATTTGCAAATGTACAAAAGCAATACAAGTACAGAGAAGGAACAATAAATTGGTGAGGGTGGATGTAGGGAATGAGTACACAGCACAAATGTAGGGCAAGTGAGAGCCATGGCTGGACAGTGGTGGTCAGCAGCTTTTGACATGATAAATTACCAAGATAAAACAAAGAAAATACAGTTACAAATCATGTAAAATGTACTATACAGCAGCACAGCCCTAGAGCATATAAATGATACAGCTGAGCTTCTTCATTTAAAATGCAGCTGCTGGCCATGTTTACTGCTTTTGGATATATACATGCTTCCTTTGAACATACTGTATTCTTGACAATGAATTCTTGCATACTGCACTTGCTGTGCCTAAACATCTGTAACCTAATCCAAGATCTGTGCACAGTTACATATAAGCTCAGTATGTACTGTACTTAAATGTCTGTATACCTGACTCCGAATCCTTTAAAAATAAGTACTTGCCTGAAGGATTTTATGTAACTAAAAACAACACCAAAGTAAATGACAGAATGTCATATTTTCTCTCCAAAAGAAATGGTTTGAAAAGATTCCGGAGATTATTATTCTCTTCTTTTTCTTTGGGGGGGGAGGTGTACCCCAATTTTCCATGCTGTTGACAGTTTATTACCCCTTGTAAGCCAGGACTTCACAAATAGTTTGGGATCAAACTCAGACAAGGGTGGGCCATTCAATTTAATTCACATTGCACTCCTCAGATGTTCAATGGAAAGACTGTTTCTTTGCGGAGTTCCATTCATGTTCATGGCAGAGAAGCCCCTCTCACATTCTGCAGTCAGTGCTGGATAAATTCTCACCACAGCCATGAATCGTTCAGTTGGCCATAAATACAACCAGAAAGTTTTAAGGTCTGAAACTCTGTAACAATGTCTCTCATAGGCAATTGTAGTTCCTTTGCCCACACAACCACTACCCATTCTCCAAGCAGAATTGGTTCTTCCTCCTCCTTTGGCCAGGCTGCCTTATTCAGAGGGTTTATTATTTTAACAAAGTCTGAATCAGGAAATCTGGCCATCAGGTTGATTACAAGAGACTGGTAAAACTGTTGTTGATTACTCTTTACATAGAAACCTAGAAGTTGATGGCAAACAAGGACCGCAAGGCCCATCCAGTCTGCTCGATTTGGCAATTTAGGCTGCAGCTGAATTCCATTAAACACATTCTCATCACAAATCTGTGATTTGAATTCATGAATACTTTGTCCATCTGTAGACGTCATAGTTTTTAGAACAAGATGGGTGCTTCTTACATGCTCCACTGCTTCATACATTGACAAATCATGGGTTTGTAGTATCTGTGACAAGTTAGACAGTTCTCTCAGGGCATCATTTATTATGGCTTGATACAAAACAAATCTAGTGCTTGCAAGATATTTCTTAAGTCCAAGAAATGTTGCATGTTCAGTTGATGATCTATCTCTGTCCTCTGAAGCAAACATAAAATAAGAATATAATGCCTTGCATGACCTTAGAACTGTTTTTACTGTGCTGTAGCTGCAAGCCACCCATTGCACACTGAAGATTGGGTTAATTTTCAAAAGCTCAAATGAGGCTTGTTGTTCTATAGAAGCTATTTCTTCCTTGTTCTTTGAGGAATGGCTGAATAAACTGTTCAATGAATATTTCAAAGTTATTGATTCCTCCAACTTCACCTACAGTATCACCAACCGCTAGTTCTACTCTGTGGGCAAGACAATGACTAGAATGCACTCTGGGGAATTTCTCTTTCATTAAAGTCCACAGTCCACTTTTTGTACCCGTCATTACTGAAGCACAATCTGTTTCCAGTCCAATCATTTTCCTGGCCAAAAGCTCCTCTGTTAGCTTTCTGGATTTCAAAAATTCCAACAGGGAGTCCTGAGTGGTTTGTACAGTGGTGTCTTTACTTGCTTCAAGTAAAAGAAACATGTTGTCTACATTATTACCTCTTGTATCTGCATGACAACAAAGGCTGATCACAGCCTTGTCAAAAAATGTACTCGTGTCCAATAGTAAGAAAAGAAAATCTACAGAGCACAAATGTGCTACCAATCTTCTCTACATCTTGTTGGCTATGTGTTCCATGATGTTGTAGCAGCTGTGATGAGACTGATGAATATTTTCAACTTGTATTCCATTCAGCTTTTGTAACTTCAGAAGATCAGCCTGAGTTGAAAAGGGAAGGTCTTTTTTTAGCAATAAAGTATGCTGTTCTGATGGAACATTCAGTCTCTAGAAACAACTTAGTAGTTATATCAAGGACACATGATGAAAGAGCCTGCATACTTCTTTGCTCATGTGTTTTAACCATGGCTATGTGTGCCTTGACATCACGATGCTCATATATTTTTTTCTTCAGTGCTTTATTGTTCTTTGCTGTGGCTGTCACATTTATCCAGGCAGCTGCACAATGTGCACCAGAGGATTTCTCAAGCACTGCCTTTACATCTGTACACACAATGCATCCCAGCTATCCCTTCTTTGAAATTAGCCATGGATAGTGACTCTTCCACACTGTGTAGTGATCCACAGTCCAAATCTCTGAAATCTCTGTGCCACTGGAGATCTCTGTGTCATTGCAGATTTCTGCATCACTAGAGATCCCTGCATCTTGTTAGATAATCTCTACTTCACTGGAACAGAGTTATGCATCACTGGAGATCATCTCTCTGAGTCATTTGATATCTCTGCATCATTGGAGAGATTTTCTGTATTTTGTTGTGGCTCTGGTGCCTCGCAAGCATTAGTTTTGCACTGGTTTGACTGTACAGTTTCCTTAGTTCTTGAATGTTTGCTCATTGGGGCAGGATGTTCAGGCATCTCATCTTCCACTTGCCTTTTGTTTTTATTTAGGAAAATTTTCCAGAAATCCATAATTACTACAAACCCTATAAAAAGTGCAAAGAATTTCAAGAGACTGTTATTCAATTTTGTTCACCAATTAGATAATACTATGTCAGTAAAATGGGCCAGGAGTCTATAGATGACAGGCTGCAAGCGTCATCTCAAGCACACTTTTCAAAAATGTTTTCACTGGATCCTGTGGTAGTAAAAATGAGAAGTATATACATGACAGGCTGCAAAAAATATCTCTAACACTTTCAAAAAGATGTTTAGCTGGATCCTGTGTCAGTAGAAATTGCTAGGAGTCTACAGCTGGCAGGCTGCAAAAGTTATTTCAAGAACACATTCATTTTTGTTGTTGTTTTGATGGATCATGTTGCAGTAAACATTGTTGGAGTCTATACATAATAGGCTACAACTACAGTATCTCAAGAACACTTCCAAAAATGTTTGCTGGATCCTGTATGCCATGTGTGCATTTTATGACTAAATGGATTCCACGGATAGAACTTTATCTGCCTTGCAACCATCCAGGGAAACATAAGACTACCTTTCAAAAATGCTTTTCGCTAATGATTAGCTGAAATCCTGGATCTTGTCCTGGTTTTACTTTTTAAAGTACTTCCATACTGGTCCAAGCCGTGACTCCTTCTGTTTACACTTTAACACTATTGCACTGATTACTTTCTGCTGTTGCCTCAACTGATGAGCTCAAAAAAAAAAAACTGTTTGGTCCTGTAGTACTGGCTGAATAATCACATATAAGTTAGCACTGAATCCACAGGTGACTGGCTACAAATCTAAACAGTAATACTTACAAAACACAAGGACCCTGAGAACAAGTATAGACATTAAACAGAAGTCCCACCTGTTCCTGTTCTGATGGTTGTTCAGGTAGACATTAAAGATCGTATGCCACTTCTCAAAACAAGTAGGAGACTTTTCACCAGTGTCTGGGCCAAATTCCCATCATTCACTAAAATACCACTAACAGCTTAACCAGATTTAATGTGTCACTTTACATCTGTTGCCCCCACCTCTCGTCCACCCCTCAGAACAAGGCTGACAACTGGTAGAATGTCCCAGCACTCGTTTCCTGTTCAATAAAACCATTGTAAATAAAAATAAGAAACATGTAGTTTTATATGATACCTTTATTACTCTAATGATTGATATCAGCTTTTGAGACCCAATTGTTATATTTCATACTTTTATTGAAGGGAACATAGAAACATAAAATATGACAGCAGATAAGGGCCACATGGCCCAGCAAGTCTCCCCTTTTTTCCCTACCTACATTTTCACCGCAGACCCTGCTTGATCTACAGCTCTTTCTCACCCCCCTTCCATTCCACTATGATTCTCTTGTGCCTATACGATGCATTCTTGAAACAAATCACTGTTTCCACCCTCACCACCTCCACTGGTGGCTGTTCCAGGAATCCATCATTCTTTCTGTGAAGAAGTACTTCCTCACATCTCTCCTAAATCTTCCCCTTACCAGCTTCATAGCATGTCCCCTTTTCCTTGAGCACCTTTTTTTCTACTTTTTTGCCAGTGTCTTCCAATAGTACCTTACCTAACTCCTCCCCCATGCCAGAAGTCTGTAGATCACACCAGTGCAAACAGTGGATCCATTCTTTGACTTCAGGGGGACCCACAGTACCTCTGCCCCTCCCCCCCAACTTTTCTTCACATAAAGCACAATACCCCCACCTTTCCTTCCCTGTTCTCCCTACAGAGTGTAGCCTGGTACAGCCATGTCCCAGTCATGGTTTTCAGTGCACCATGACTCAGTAATGGCCACTATATCCATATCGGCCTCTGCCATGATGACCTCTAGGTACAGAATCTTATTTCCTAGACTTCAAGCATTAGCACACATGGCCCTCCAGATTTTGTTAGCACTCAGCTTGCTCCCCTCTTTCTTTTTCACCCCTCCTTACCCCTTATTTTCAATGTTTCTCTCCCCCCTTTTACTGTCACCCTGCTTCCTTTTCTAATTTGTACATTGGGGGTTCCTTTCCCCTCAGGATCTCCCTACTCTCTACTTCAGCCTGTGGGGGTGGCTGTTTCTGCTTCTCCAATTCCTTCTGCCTCCCCTCTCAGCTGGTTTAAATGTTTGAAGTAACATTTAACCCATCACTGAGTGCTGTGATCCCCCTTCTGGATGGATGCTGGCCATCACCCTGGTATAGGCCCTGTTCCTGTCAGGTCGGTCCCTAGTCTTCAATGTAGCCAAATCCCTCCTCTCTGCACCATTCCTTCAGCTATGAGTTGAAGGACCTGGTGCAGAGAACTCTATCCTCCACCCTGTCATAGACAGGCAGCACCTCAACGAAAGCTTCTGAACATGCCACCTGTCTAAGACCACTCCACTTCAAAACTTTTATATAAAATTAACTTAGCCGAAAGAACAAAGAAAACAGAAAATGGTCAGAGACGGAAAAACACTAAAGTACATCTAGTCTACTCTGCCACCTACCTGATAACCTCCACAAGCCTACTGCTATGTGGACCCAGCAGGATATCCCAGTGGTGGCTCAGCCCACCATCTGCCCATTAACTAGCACCACCCTCTTAATGGGAAGGGCATCATACATACATAAGAAAATAAATCTCATTTGTTTTGGACAGTAAAAAAAATTAGTTTCACATAGCGACACATCCATTTAATAAGCAGACAATGGTTATATCACCTTGCTACACAAGTCCCTCAAAATGGGCTATTATTTTGCACTTTTAAACAAAATGTTCTTAAACTATAAATACTTTTAAACCACACTAGTGCATCAAAACAGAATGACTAAAACCTGCCTGAACATCATGGTACCCAAGGCTGGGGATCTTACTGTATCATCCCACCCACAACCCCTCTTCCCAGGGTGCACCTGGTAACTTATTGCGACTAGTTAACAGGGTCAGTCTTAATGTTAATTTACTGCCCAGGGGCATAGCACAAACTGCCTTGGGTCAGAGCAATGCCCCAGACTTTCCAGTTTGGGCTAGTGTAAAACAAAAATAACAATTCCCCAGGCTCCCACCCATTTCATCCCCGTTACATTCCCCACTCATGTCCCCGTAGTCAGCAACTTGCTTACAAGTTGTGAAATATTGGAAAAAATGTCCTTAAAGTAGCACGCCACTGATCCTATTGAAATAGATTCTATGCTTGCTGGACCTGAATCTCTCCCTTCCACAATGCTGAAATGCACTCCTGGGAGACATTGCCACCATTCAGGCTAGCAAATGGTGAGACTGTCAAGATTCAATCAGTTGCTCACTGCACTCAGGACATTTTTCCAATATACTCAGCATTTACTGAGTTTGAGTAACTTGCTGACTAATGGGACATGGGATGGGAGGGTGGTGGGGCTGAGTTGGCTGGTATGAGTGTGGACAGGGTAGGGAAAGGGCATTATTGTAGGGTTTTCTTTATGTTTGCTGTATTGCTTACTTTTGACGGTGGCAGGCTGTGGCTGCCATCAGGAGCCAGGTGTGGTTGGTGAGACTAGACATAAGAGAAAAATGATGGGTTCAGGAAGTAGATGCCTCTGGATGTTATATAGAAATTAAGGGGATGGAGGGGTGAGAGAGGGAGAAGAGAGAGAGAGAGAGAGAGAGAGAGAGAGAGTACTACTGGACACTCAAGGTTAACTGGAAATAAATGGGAAGAGGAACTCCTTTGGTTCAACCAATAAACTTGGAGAGCCAATGAAAAGTGGGTACCACTTTCTGAGCTTGACCAGTGCAAAAAAAAGTTAAGCATGAATCTCGTTAAACACCCCAAAACTGCACAATAAAGCTGTAAGAAATTATAAGGCCTATAAAATGGGTAGAGCAAATCCACGCTACAGTACTGATGCCTTAGACAGGCTGACACAATGGCATTTATCTCAGCATCTGCAAATCATAATGCCATCTGAGGAAAATGTAACAGTGCCAGCCTGCCCCATCTCATCATCTCAAAAATCACAGTATCAGTATAAAATCAACAGTTTCAAAAAGATGTCATGTTCCCTCACCTAAACCTGTTAACAAACCAAGGTGAAGAAAGCTTGTCTACCACTGTTCATTCACCAAGATTCAATCAAATTTTTCTTATCAGATTACTACATTTTTTAAGGGTGTTTCTGCTGTGTGTGTGATGCAGTAGCAGAAAAAACATGATCCAGTGCAACCTCCCCCACAAGCTGCTCTAAAGAACCTACATATCACCCATTTTATAAATGCAACAAGACACGACAGGCTGGCCCATGTGCTGAAATAACCATCCTTCCAGGAGATATAAGGCCCTCTGCCTTCAGCGTTGAGTCTTACAACTCCTCTTGGCAGCCAGTTAGCCGATTATCTCAGCATGGGGCCCACCACTACTCTGTCATGCATTATTGCATGCTGGAGCATGAAAGACCCATTCCACACCAGCTCACCAAAACCTTTTCCCCTTATTACATAACTTTTAAATTCTCTCCCGCAGCCCCATGTTGCAGACAGGATACAAAAATCCAAAGTCAAGTGTACCATGTCTCATACTTTTTTGTATGCTTGAGTGGTTTATAATGAGTTAATAGAGCCTCTGTGGTGTGTCTTATGGTACAAGACAATCAGACACCTCTCTTGAGGTTTGGCCAGCAGCCAGAACCGCTCTACTATGCTTTGTTCTCGTCTCACCAAACCTCATGATCAGAGCCTCTTCAACCATAAGAGACATCTGGTCCCCATGGACAGCCCCAATATTTACAATATCCAAACCATCATGTTGTGCAATTTCAGTTTTGTAACTCATTCTAAACTGATTTAGTTTGCTAAATCTCATGCTATCCTGTTTAGCCAATCACTAGAAACAGGGGAGGTACCCAAAGACTGGAGGATAGCAGATGTAGTCCCCTTATACAAAAGTGGGAACAAAGAGGAAGCGGTGAACTACAGACCAGTCAGCCTCACCTCGGTAGTGGGAAGATCATGGAAGCACTACTGAAGGAGAGATTGGTGGAACATCTGGTTGTCAATGGACTACAGGACCCAAGGCAGCATGGTTTCACCAGGGAAGGTCATGTCAGACCAACCTCATTGAATTTTTTGACTGGGTGACTAGGGAGGTGGATCAGGGGAGGGCAGTGGACATGGCCTATCTGGACTTCAGCAAGGCCTTTGACACTGTGCCACATAGAAGACTATTGCACAAACTGGGGAATATGGGTGTGGGCAGGACAGTAGTGCGGTGGGTAGGTAACTGGCTGGGCAGCAGGACACAGAGGGTGGTGGTAAATGGCTGTCACTCCACAGAGGGAAGAGTGACCAGTGGGGTACCACAGGGATCAGTACTGGGACCGGTACTATTCAATATCTTCATCAGTGACATTGCATGGGACCTAGAAGGCAGAATTTCACTGTTAGCGATGACACAAAGCTCTGTAACAGAGTAGACACACCAGAGGGTGTAGACAGAATGAGAAGGGACCTGCAGAAACTTGAAGAATGGTCAGGGGTTTGGCAGTTGAAATTCAATGCAAGGAAGTGCAAGATAATGCATATGGGGCACAAAAACCCTGGCACAATATATCAGTTGGGGGTGAGGATATAGCATGCACCAAGCAGGAAGGGATCTTGGAGTTATCATCTCTGATGACCTCAAGGCAGGAAACAGTGTGACAAGGCAGCAGGTAAGCAAATAGGATGCTGGGATGCATAGGCAGGGCATCACCAGCAGGAAAAGGGAGGTCATAATTCCACTATACAAGACACTAGTGAGGCCGCACCTGGAGTACACTGTGCAGTTCTGGAGACCTTACCTACGTAAGGACATAGACAGGGTAGAGAAGGTTCAGAGGGAGGGCAACAAAGATGGTGCATGGATTGCATCACAAGTCCTATGAGGACAGGTTGAAGGCACTGAACATGTACTCCCTGGAGGAGAGGAGGAGAGAGGGGATATGATAGAGACATACAAGTATCTTACAGGGAGGAACAGGGTGCAGGAATGCACTATTTTTAAGCGAAAAGATGTTCCAGGACTAGAGGGCATGGGATGAAGTTGGAGGAGGGCGATTCAGAGGAAACATGAGGAAGAATTTCTTCACAGAGCAGGTGGTGGACAAGTGGAACACCCTGCCAGAGGAAGTGGTGGGGGCTGAAACAATCACGGGATTTAAGAATGCATGGGATAGACATAAAGGAATTCTGGAGGTCAGGGGTAAGGGGCAACAGACTTCCTGGAAAACATAAACTGAACTTACAAACTTAAATGGGCAGACTAGGTGGGCCATAGACCCTTATCTGCCGACACTGTCTATGTATCTATGTATGTATCTATGATTTTTAAGCAGCAATGCAACAATGGGAGGAGCCAACCAGCAAGATAGTACAAGTATATTTTTTTTAGGTAGCCAGGTAAGGTACGTTAGGCACAAGTGCCTATTTTCAGAGGCGACCTGGGAGCACTGGGGAGCTTAAGTGACTTGCTCAGTCACACAGTATGCAAGTGGAGGTTGTGGGAATCAAACCCAGGTGAGCTGGATTTACCAAGCTCTTCACAGTTTGTTATTCTAACCTCTGTCTAGGCTATAGTGCCACATTGTCAAAATCTAAATGTAGTAAGCTACTAAAGAGTATACAAACATTTTTTTTAAAATACTGCAAGTCTTGCTGAACTCAGGTCAATATCCCATTCTTAGGTTGTAAGTGAAAACTAATTCACTAAAAATGCCACCAACAAATAACCTTATTCCTGGGAAAAAAACTGAAAGTTGGCTGAATTGCTTAGCTCTCCTTTCACACAGACACAGAATTTGTTGGCAGATGAGGACTGCTTGACCCACCTAGTCTTCCCTTTGTGTCCCTACTGATATTGTTACCACAGACCCAACCTGATCTCTGACTACTTCCCCCCTGCTGACTACGCTCCAACCCCACATATGGTCAAAGTCCACCACTTTCACAGTCAAGCAAAACTACATAAAAAACTTATTTTGGCTCAGTGAGCATTACTCGGTTACCACAAGCTCTAATGAATATAATAAATCATGACAATACAGCCTGCAATATCTAGTAACCCTTTCATTAGATTGCTGCTTACTCCAAACCAAACAACAGACATCAACCTATAGCGTTTTCACCTTCTTATTGTTTATCCATGCTTTCCTCCCTCCCTCCCCCCACACTTGCTAATTAGGTCTAATGCATGCTCCTTCAATAAGTGCATTTAAACCTAATCCAGACCCTACGTACTTACTGAAGCCCTCCATAGACTGGTGTGTGGATGGCTTCAGAAAGTAGTCCATTACCTTACTGTACTTCCCTTTTCACAGGTACTTTGCATTATTTTACAATCACAAGAACATATTTACAAGTTGAATTAAACAAAGATTTTATTTGAAAATGAAGGGCACATTTCGAAATATTGAAAACATTTCAAAATATTGAAAACTATGTGTAACAAGTTTATAGCCTGTTTAGTGCATTGATTATCCTGTGCTTTAACCTCCTGCATTAATATTTGGTTGGTTGTTCCTGTTTCACCTTATTTGTGTTACTCTGTACAATAACTGTATCAACTGCTGCACTATCAGTGTACTGCTCTTCCCGGGTTGCCCCTGAAAAAGGGACTGTCATGTCTCAGTGGGCCTACCCAGTTACAAAAATTCAATAATTAAATAAATAAATATAAAATTATCCAGAAAGGATGTACCAGCCAAGCTTGCCTGCACTACTTCTGCCCTGGATGTTTTGAAATGTGCTTGCCTTTTGAATTTTGTTTGCATTTGGTAATTTCTTTAAAAGATTGTAGTAATCCTTTCCTGGTGACTAAGGCGCACACATACAGACACAGTCTAAAATGAGTTTGCCTCCCCAGATCAGAGAGTCATTCAAGTCAGGGCCAGTACTACTATATTTCCCCATGTCAAAAAACATTAAATCTGTTTCATAGAAAAATATGTCCAGGGGTCACAGATTTTGGTGCCAGTGACACATAGGTACTTGTTTTGAAAATGAACACTGGCTCATACAAGTTGCTTTCTTTAGACAGAAATGGAAAAGTGTAACCTTTCTGAAATATATTGCTCTCTTTTTGGTTTAATCCTTCACATGGAAAATTAAGAAATAAAAGCAATAACTTACATGAGCCACATAGTGTTCATTTTCAAATGAAGTACCTAAGCGTCACTGGCACCAAAACTCCACGATCTCCTGGGTATATTTCCTTAGAGAAGGGCCTCATATTTAAAAAAAAAAACTGGCACTATAGCCTAGATGTTAGAGTAACAACCTGTAAATGAGCTTGGTGCATCTAGCAGATCTGGGTTTGATTCCCACAATCTCCAATTGCACACTGTGTGACTCTGAGCAAGTCACTTAACCACCCAGTGCTCCTGGGTCACCCCTGAAAACAAGAGCTTGTGCCTAGTGGGCCTTACCCAGTTACCAAATAATAAAATTAAAAAAAGTAAATAAAATAAAAATACAACGGGGGACTATATGCTAGCTATGCAGCATGAGTGCTCAACAAAAAAAGAGAAAGTTTCCCCCAGTGCACCAAGCACTCGATGAAACAGGAAAAAGTTACAAACCTAACTCAGGCTCCTCTCAGCACAAACCAAAATTATATGCAACAATAAATAGCCAAAGGGATAAAAGGGGGGATTTGGAGTTTAGTAAACATAGTTAATGTCCCACACACAGACTCATGCACCTGTACTCCTATCTCTTTAGAATTTTTTCTCGAAAAACACTTTTTCATTCAAGTGAAAATGCATATTTACACCTGAATTAGTAACACAGGTGGACTGGGGAGTGTGGTGAGGCTCACACCTCTCAACCTTTTTGCACTGAAAAGAGGGGACAGTAAGGGACACTGGACATCAGAATGATGGGTACATACTCAAACACTGGAGACACAAACTCAAAACAACATGGAAACAATTTGCCTGTGCCAATTTTATTTCTGATGTACTATACTAAAATATTAAACATTTCTGCGTTAAAATCGGAGTTCCCTGCTGCACATTCTTCGTGTGGGCAGCACCTTTTCATAAGGGACATAACAGAGCAGTTCTGAGGGTAAAACGAGGGATGCCCCTTGTAATCAGAGACAGTTTAGAGTTATGGTGAGACTACCAACACCAGTGTAGAAGCTAGCTTTCAACCTTGGCTATCTGTGTGACAATAGCAAGTCTCATTCAAATGACCACTAGCTGTCATACCATACTGATGCCCTGTTTCAAATCTTTTTTAATATTTTCTTCTTTTTTCCTAAATAAAATGGACACTCAAACCATTTTCTAAGTGCAGTAAGGTACTCCAGGTTGTGCACAGTTGTTGGATACCTACAATTCCAGGCGATGTAACGCCCTCAACCTGTTGGGTCCAACCTCACTATGCTCCTGGGCACATGGATATTCAACAGCTCCGCACACCCTGCTGTGTCTTAATGTTTACCTTACATTGCCATTTTGTATATAAAACATTAAAAGTGTTTCACAAACCAATGAGTTAAATCCAGTCTGTGCAGTGTCATATAAAAGGTAAAAGTGGTACCCATTATAATTAAACTAGCTACATTTCACACAAAACTGAAGATCATTGCATTGGATCTTTTGTTACAGATCATCAATGTTTGGTCCAGAATCCAAACACTGCAATTGCCCTATATTTTTTTCAAAAAGGGGTGAGGAGGTACTGTACATTAAACTTCCATTGGCTGTGACAGCCAATAGAAAAGACTTGGGTTCAAGTTCTCATCTGAAGGATGGCAATACAAACAGGGCTGCTGCCCCTTGTACTGCAGTATCAGCACTGAGTATGAGCCTAAGTCAAAGAAAAGCACAATACCAAGTAAAGTAATTCAAAAATATCTCAGAAATCAGCAATTCCTTTTAATATTGTTTTAATGCCTGTTTACCACCATTTTTAACCCATGCTCCTCCCCTCTCTTATCCATGCTTTGGCCATGCCACTCATATGGTTCTTTCCTGGCTCACTAATAATTACAAATAAACATACATTTTTCCTGCAGTGGTGAGTGTAATGCAGACCAGGCAAACCCAATGTCACAACAGGGAAGTTCAGTGACTGGACTTGAGGAGGAGAAAGGAAAGAACAGCACTGGAGTAAGAACAGATGCAGTGGAACAGCATGCAATTGATTGGGATGAATCACTCAGCAGTACACTAAAGGGGCAAGGGAAATGGCAGCAGCACTCAAAATAAATGGTGGCAGCTATTCGGACTGGAGCAGTGGGTGAACCATCTGTAGGCACATATGGGCAAAAAGCAGCAAGCTTCTTTTTAACCTGTGGCAGTGGCTGTGGCAGAGAGACTAGCAAGAGAGGCAGCAGCAGGTTAGTAATTTTAGCAATGCATTTGACACAGTCCCACACAAAAGATTAATAAACAAATTAGCCACCCTGGGAGTGGGTTCCCAGGGTGGTAGCCTGGGTTAAACATTGGCTGAACAACAGGATGCAGTGGGTAATAATAAATGGAATCCACAGTAAAGACAGGGGAGTTACTAGTGGGGCACCACAGTATTTAGTACTGGGTCTGGTCCTTTTAATGTCTTTATAAGTGACATTGCAGAGGGACTGGAAGGAAAAGTATGTCTCTTCGAAGGCAACACAAAGGTCTGCAACAGGGTTGATACACAAAGTGGGGTGGAAAGGATGAGAAGGGCCTTGGCAAGGTTGGAGGAATGGTCAAATGTATGGCAGCTTAGATTCAATGTAAAGAAGTGCAAAGTAATGCACCTGGGAAACAAAACCCAGTGGAAGAGTACACAATGGGGAGTGAGATACTGACAACAAAAAATGGAAAGGACCTGGCGGTAGTTATATCAGATGACCTAAAAGGTGGGCAAGCAATGTGAGAAGGCAATAAGGAGGGATACTGGAATACATAGGGAGAGGCATCACCAGTAGAAAACAGGAAGTTGTTATCCCTCTGTACAGACAGTTGGTGAGACCCCGTCTGGAGTACTGCACGCAGTTCTGGAGACTCCATCTCTGCAAAGACATAGACAGGATGGAGGCTGTCCAGAGAAGGGCAACCAAAATGGTGCAGGGTCTGCACCAGAAGACATACGAAGAGAGACTAAAGCAGCAATATATACCCTTGAGGAAAGGAGGGTGAGGGGAATGATAGAAACTTTCAAGTACCTCAAGGGAATCAACAAAGTCCAAGAGGGTAGCATCTTTCAGAAAAAGACATGTGCAAGAACCAGGAGGCACAATTTGAAGATAGATGGGGACGGCTCAGAGGTAATGTGAGGAAGTATTTTTTCATGGAGAGGGTTATGGATACATGGAACAGCCTTCCTGAGGAGGTTGTGGAGTCAAAAACAGTGGTGGAATTCAAGAATGCATGGGACAGACATAAGGCAATTGTAGTGGGGGGGTAGGAGAAAGTAGGCTGTTGGTTAACTAGGATGTGCAGCTTATCCATTAGGTAAGGAAATGTGCAGACTAGGTGGGCCAAGTGGTCCTTATCTGCGATCATATTCTATGTTTCAAAGTTTCTATGTAAAGTGGTGTAACAAGTGAGGTAGCAGTTATGGACCAAAGGCAATAACAGCTCACCCTGAGGCCTTCTTATTTACCTCAGGACTGGTACAGTATGCCAGCAGGAATTTTTAAAATAACATTACCCAGCCCAGAATCCATTACTGATTGGTTCAGCTCCAGCATCCACACTGCGTGCATGTGATACACACACATGAGTTGGTGGAGTGCTGGACCGACAGGTAATGCTATATGCTTGTAAATCTGTGGCTCTCGTACTCCTGAGCCAAGACCAACTGTCACCAGCACTGACTCCCTGCTGGGATTACAATTTATAACATACAGCTAATGCCAGGTATGCAGGCAGGCACTGTGTTCTCTCCAAATTACATGTTACATGGCCAAAAGGCATGTGAACTCCCAGGGCTAAAGCCCCATTGAAAGAACAGCTACTGGGGCTGAAGCCCCATTGAAAGAACAGCTACTGGGGCTGAAGCCCCAGCCCTACAGCATAGATTAATTTTTCATAGCTCAGCTCCAGCAAGCCCTGGCATAATTCCAAAAGTGTTCCACTCACATGACACATCAGATTGTTGATTTTCAGAGTTATTGACCATGTCTACATGATTTTCTGAGATGTCCCCCAGTTTGAGACATAGCGCCCCCCCCCGGCAGATTTTTATGGCACTTATCTGATGACAAACTAAGACAGACACCTCACAATCTTTGATCAAAGAAGGGGTGGCTAATGTATCTAACACAACATTTGGCAGCACTAACCATTATAAGCCTATAGCTCTTTTCTTGTGCTATAGCAGGCGATGCATAAGAAAAAAATCAGACCAAATGGTATTCTAAACCTTGAGAAAACCTACATCTGTTCTGAGAATGCAATTGCCATCCAGTAATCTAAAACAATTTCTAAATACCATTATTTAATTGAGCAGAAACACACATTTCTTGGTATGTGCAACCAAAGAAAAATCAAACCTTGTCATCAGAATAAACTCCATAAAATCTAACATAATTATTTTGTCAAAAAGTGCAAAATAATCCTCCATTAGCTTTTTAGAAATCTAATTAGCTCCAATTATTCATTTAATTCATTCACACTTCACAGATGTCTCAGAATATTTTAGATGAACTGCTTGCTTCTGTATGTTTACTAAAGAGACTGTGGGGGTGCATATCCGTTGCTTAGTCCCAGGCAGCAGATTGGTGGACAGTATATATTTACTGTGTAGGTTAAAGAAAGTGGTAAGTTTACACAAGCTGAGGCTCAGAATTCATAACTCTGAAATAAGTACAAAAATCTGAGTAACAAAACCTAAACTTTTATAAACTGTTGCAACCAAAATGTCACAGTAAAGATGCAAGGCCAGATATTAAAAACATTTGTGCATGAAAACTGGTAATTTCTTCAGAGTGTAAAATCTGTAGACACAAAATACCAGCCAACATGTCTAAGCACAGCGGCAGTTACAGCAGTTTTTTATCTTCTGATGATTTCTCATGCAACAAAAGATTTGGCGTTACCAGACTAGAAATTACATTGAAAACATATTTTCATATCAAAAATCATTTCATTTTGATTTACTTTTCTTATGTATGAACCAAAAATCTAAAAGAAAATGGTTAAACAGAGGTGTAAGCATTTTTACACCATAGAAAAATAGAACCTCATGGCAGAAAAAATCCTTATGCCCCATCCAGTCATACCCCCCCCAACCTATTTATACTACCTTGGCCCTGGTGGCGTTACCATTATCATTTAGGATACTACTCCCTTAGTATGGTCTTATGTCCGTCCCACTCTAAATGGAACTTCCCACTGTTTTGGCCATCACCACCTTTTTAAGCTGTCTATTCTACTTCTCCACCACTCTTTCTTTTAAAAAGTGCCTGCAGACACCATGTCAATATACTAAAAGCATATTTTCATTAATATCAGGGAAATTCATTATCTGTATATCCAGACAGTATAAAAACAGCTACACTGTATCCATACGGTGAAATAAGTATAATGACATAGAATAAGTATTGTATAATAATAACTGAGGACCCCCTATAATGTCTAGATTTCCAGTCCTGGAGTAACCCGCTGAATTCCTAAATACCTCAATAGCAGTTTATTATTGCATTTTCCTCCATGTACTCTCATGTCACTGTATTTGTGCAAGTGGGGCAACAGCTGAGGGACATATTCACTCGCACAAATACAGCTTACAGTTTTCCATCTGTTGAAACTTTGCACTAGTTATTATAAAAATAATGCCTCTGCAAAGTTTATTTTATGAGGATTTTTCACACACCATTGATGTGTGTTACTTTCATAACCCCCTCAAGCTTCACTCTTGGGGTTTATGGATTATCACACACTTTGGGTGCATGAAATATCCTCATAACACACACCTGCACAGGCATTATTCTCTCTTTTGTACCCTACTGGTGATAATACAATTTGCCAGATAAATGTTGTTATTTCGCTGGTGACATTTACTATCAAGATAAAAATGGTAATTTAGATAGCAGATATGTCACAAACAAAATAGCATAGGTTAGATAAGTCATAATGCTGTACTTAACTAATAGTTGAATAGCAAAAATAATGGCTGATGACATCTGAGTGAGTTATGTTGAATTCTAACCAGAGCATGGCAGTCAAAATAAACAGTTACAGCTCCAGAAAAGAGCTTTTTAACGGCTTACATTTGAAAATGTGTGACATAAACTGGTCATGCAATTCTAGGGGATGGGGGTAGGAAAAAGTAGGCTGCTGGTTAACTAGGATCTGCAGCTTATCCAGTAGGCAGGGAAATGGGCAGACTGGGTGGGCCAAGCGGTCCTTATCTGCCGTCAAATTCTATGTTTCTATGTTTCTGATTAGAATATTCAATTTATATTCAGTTGTAAGGAGGGCAGTTCTTTTCATGGGTATGCTGACCCGATGGTGACACCAACACAGCGACATACCTCACTGTCTGCAAAATCAACACTTTGCTGACAGGTTGCTGTGTTGGTACACCAGACAAGAGCACACTGTCTCCCAGTCTCCCACTCCTGAATCAACTCTGACTGGGTTAATAATCCATAGTATGGGGTGGCGAGAGCCCCTGCATGGGAGTTTGGGGCAAAGCTCCCGGATAGAAAAACAGGACCAGGAGACATACAGGATTTATGTCTACTACAACTTGTGGTCGACATAAATCCCATCGTTGAGATGCCGGTCTACAAAAGTTTTGTCAAACTGGCATCATAGATCCCTTTTTATGGACCTGCCCCCTCACTCATGAACATAAATAGCTCATATAAGAAATAAGACATGGCATGGTGAATGCTGTTGGGTGATACCCATATGCCCGAGGTTGAAGTGAGGCCTGACACTGCACAGGGAGGGCCTTACAGCACCTGAAAGTGTGGGTATCCCCCAACACCACCCACCCTGGAGTATTGTAATGCACTTAAAAAATGGGTTAGGAGTCACACTTTTCAAAAACAATAAAGAATAAGTAAAACAATATAAAATGAAGGGATTTGTGTTAAAAAAGTCCTTCCTCAGGTAGGCTGTCACTAGCGTTGCTAGTGAAGCGGAGTGTGTATTAGTACCATGACTGCTACCTTCTGTTTTGTAGACACAGAGAGGCTGAGTTTTAGTTTCACATTAGTTTATTTTATTTAGTTTCAGTATTCATTCTAATTCACTGTAGCTGTGCTGTGTGGCTTATATGGGTGCTTTGCTATTCAGTGCTTTTTATTGCTGATAGTGTTTCCTTTGTGTAGCATGTTTGACTTTACTGTCATTTTTGGAATGAGACAAAAGATATGATATACAGCTGCATCAGTACACAAGCAGCAGCATTATGACCCGCATTCAGAAGCGATCCCAGGAAGTCACATCACAAGACTGGCCACGACCAAGGCAGCTGCCACTCATCAGTGCATCTTAGGGAGAGTTGGCAATGGACTCTGCCACCATACTGAACCCCTGAAGCTGGGCAGGGAGCTTGCTTTTTCTGCACCAGTAACAGCTGTGGCTGTGGGAGGCTGGTACAGGCATCATTCCAGCCTGTGGAAGCAGGACGGGTCAAAAGCCAAGGCAAAAAATGGCAGACTCATGCTCCATAATATTTCGTCTGCTTGCCCTGACCTGTGACACTGCCCAGACCACCGATCTACACTGAATTATTCTCCGGGTGGGGGGAGAATGACCCTCCCCTTCCTGACCCTGCCACAGGGGGCACAACCATGGGCATCTCTGGATGAGGTTAGCCCCGAGAGGTATGGGATATTAATCAACAGGGAGAGGTAGGGCTGAAGCCTTATGGGTACAGCTCCAAAACTGAAAGGGGAGGAAAGTTAGATTGGAGGTAGTATACAGACCACCCTCTCAGAATGAGGATATTGACCAGGAATTAGGGGAGCAAATCAGAAGGCTGAATGGAAAGGGCAACACAGTGAAAGTAGGGGATTTCAATCTGCCGGGGGTTGACTGGAGCACCCCAACTGCCTCTAGTGCCAGGGAACAGGTGCTCCTGGAGGCCTTCTGGAACAGTTTTCTGAAACAAAGGGAAATGGAGCCAACCAGGGAGGGAAACATACTGGATCTTGGGTTGACAGATGGGGAGCATATTCAAGAGATAAGGGTGGAGGACCCCCTGGTAGGAAGTGACCACCGCACAGTGTGGTTCTTCCTCAATCTAAGTAAGGAGGCAGCCAGGTCCAGGACAAAGGTGACTGACTTCAAAACAACAGATTTTGGTAAGATGGGTGACATACTAGAAGGGCATGTCACCAATATCCACCCAGATATGGATGCTGGCCAGAAATGGTCATTCATCAAGCTGGGTCTGGCAGAGGTCACTAACACATGAAAAAAGACCCAAAGTAAGAAGGCCAGGACCAAAAAGTCAAGCTGGCTATGCAAGGAGGTAGTAGAGAAAGTAAGGGGGAAAAAGGTCTGCCTTCAGAAGGTATAAGAGATCTAAGTGAGGGGAGAACAGGGGGGAGTCCTCAAGTAAATCCAGAGAGGTGAGTAGAGCAGTCAGGGGTGCCAAGGCTTGAAGGGAGCTAAGGTTGGCACAGGGGATCAGAGAAGGGAAAAAGGATTTCTTCCGGTACATGAGGGAGAAAAGAAGCTGTAAAGATGGGATAGTCAGGATCAAGAAAGATGGGGAGTGGGCAGAAAAGAGGCGGAACAGGCAGAGGCACTCAGTGAGTACTTCTGTTTGGTGTTTATCAGAGAAAATGATGGGCCTATGCCACAGGGGAGAGGTGGAATGGGCATGGGGGAAGTGGGGGTAACAGATGGGGAAATCCTGGTGAACAGGGTACTGGAGAACCTTAGGTCCCTGTGGGTGGATAAGGCACCAGGGCCAGAAGGGGAGTATCCAAGGGTCCTGAGGGAGTTGGAGGAGGTCCTGGTGGAACTTCTGGCAGACCTGATGAACATCTCTTTGGGGACTGAGTGCATGCCCCAGGACTGGAGGATGGTACATGTGGTACCCTTCCATTAGAGTGGGACCAGGTATGAACCAGGTAACTACAGACTGGTCAGCCTTACCTCCATTGTGGAAAAGTTAATGGAGACCATCCTTAAGGAGAGACCAGTGATCTTTCTTGAGGAGAATGGTCTCCAGGACAAAAGACAACATGGGTTTGCTTTAGGTATATCCTGCCAGACCACCCTAGTTGACTTTTTTGATTGTGTGACAATGGCACTCAATAAGGGCCATGTGGTGAATGTCCTGTATCTGGACAAGGCCTTCAACTTGGTGCCTTGTGGAAGGTTGATTAGTAAACTGAGGAACCTGGGAGTCAGAGAGAAGCTGGTAGGATGGGTTAGGAGCTGGTTGCATGACAGACCGCAGAGGGTAGTATTGGTGGGGGGGGGGGGACTCTCGACTCAAACAGTTGTAACCAGAGGAGTCCCACAAAGCTCAGTTCTAGGACCAGTGTTATTTAACATCTTCATTGGCAACATATTGGATGGGAATAACAGTAAGATCAGCCTATTTGCAGATGACACAAAGATCTCTACAGCAGTGGATAGTATGGAAGGGAGGCAAGAAACTCAAGAGGATCTGGTACAGACTGAGCACTAGTCAGAAACATGGCAGTTGGGGTTCAGTGCTAAGAAGTACAAGGTCATGTACTTGGGAGACAGAAACCCTTGAAATAGCTGCTGGCTGGGGGTGTGCAGTTAGCCACTTCAGAGGAGGAGAAGAACCAGGGGGTACTAGTTACAGGGGACATTAATCATTCTACATAGTGTAGGAAGGCAGCAGCCAAAGGTAATAAATGCTGGGTTCCATTGCCAGAGGAATCACCTCTAGGAGAGAGGACATCATCTGGCCACCATACAGGTCACTAGTGAGACCACACTTGGAGTACTGTGTGCAGTTCTAGTGCCCCTATTTAAAGAAGGATGCCAGATTACTGGAAGGGGTGCAGCATAGGGTGACAAAGACGATCCTTGGACTGGGGACAAACCATATGAGGAAAGACTTATGGAGCTCAACATGTATTCCCTGGAGGACAGAAGGGAGAGAGGGGATATGATTGAGACCTTCAAGTACTTAAAGGGCTTAAATAGGGTTAGTACTCAATGCCTTTTCAGACTAAGGGGGTAGGAACTTGATAGGGCAGTCTTAAATTGGAGGGGGAAAGATTCAAGAGGGAAGTGAAGAGGCACTCTTTCATGGAAAGGGTGTCAACTAAGTGGAATGAGCTGCCAGAGGAGGTGATATCACTGAAAACTGTGGGCACTTTTATGAGGGGGTGAGACAGGGTCAAAGGTAAGGTCAAAACTGAAGGGAAGCTGAGGAGGGGGAAGTTGGTGGTCTGGAGCAGGAAATCAGATGGACACAGAAGGGGTCGTGGGGCAACTGCAGTAGATTAGACTGCGAGATGCACATTTGAGCAGATATAATAGACCACATGGCCTGTATCTGCTGGCATGTTCATATGTTCGTAATCAAGAGGTGGCAGGGATGGAACAGAGCTAGCCATCTGAATCCAGCCAGGGTGGGAAAAAAATATAAAAGAATATGATGTACTGGTTTGCTGCTCTCACACCCTATTTGGGAGTTTAGAGATCTGGAGCCAAGTGAGAAGACTGCCTTTGAGGGAGTGCTTCTGGAAGGGTGGCAGTCAAGCAGATAATCCTTGTTATTGTGGGAGGTGAAGGGACAATGAAGCAAGCAAGTGGGAGGTTTTTGGTGGGGTGGGCAAACAGATCTGTACTGAACAAAACTGGAAAATATAAAGAAGTTAAGTGGCTTTTGAGTTTGGAATTCATTCATTCATTTTGTTTAAATGAATGCCTGTGGACAAAATATGCCCATGTTCTTAGGCAACCGTGGTCAGAATGTACAAACAGCAATAGATGCATACAATTAATATAAACAATACTATGTACAATTACAAGATTTTGAGAGGTTAACATATTTATAAGTGATGAGGAAAAAGTCACATATTTATCAGTATTTTTTAAACATTTAGGTGATGAGTTCCAAAGGCTTCCAAGATGGTAGTAAAATCACAACTGCCCTACGCTGGAATGAGGTAACAAGTTACAGAACTTTTTTTCTAATCTGAAAGTGGGAAAATTGCACTAGTTTAAACAGCCTAAAATAAGCACATGGATATTACAGGTAAATGGGTGAGGCTGAACTACGGTAGGTTTTCTTTTTAGGAGGGCGGTGTTGGTACATACACATGTGATGTTAGAATGCCATCAATCAGGTTAAAGGATTGTACCAACCTATTTTCTAATCTGAGTCAGCCCATTGCATATCCCCAATTTAAATCATAGCAATATACTAAAATAGAATGGTTCTATATATTGTAGATCCAGCAAATCCAGCACTAAAGAAGTCACCCGTTGGATTGCCAACTGTCTTTTCATACCATCTATAACTAGAAAGGGTTCATCCCAGAGGACTTTGTTCTTATCAGGTTACTATCTGGTGCAACATTTTGAACAGACAACCTCTGATAAAAAAATGAGACTACTGTGCACACAAAGTATATCAATGAAATGAATGTTGTAAGACACTGAATTATCAGTTATGTTATTATGTACTCGTAGTATGCATCTTTATTTATTTATTTATTTTAATTTTTATTTTGTTAACCGGGTAAGGACACTGGAACAATGGCATTTACTCACCAGGTAAAGGTGATTATGTGAGCACCCTTTATAGTACTCCACAGTCAGAAACCACTGGTCCAGTGGTTTCTAACTGTGGAGTATTATAAAGGGTATGAGATATAAGTCCTTTTTCAGGTCTGACCTGACCCAAAAATAGACACAATCACAAAATTACACATTAACACACTACATAAAACATGTACAAGCATCCAGTTCTTGTAAATAACTTTTCAAGTTAACGTTAAAACTTTGTAGGAAGGAAGCAGGTCTTAAATTTTCTGATAACATATCAGGAATTTAATTCACTAAACAGAGACAAATGAATTCATGCATTTTGTCAAGCATATCATACCCATACGCCTGACAAACTGGAAGACACTAGTGGTATTCCATAAAGGATAACCACACCCTTTTCAAATTTACATATTCTTTGATTGTAATGCATTTGGATCTCAACTAATGTAAATAATAGGCAACGTTTTAAATTGTAACATTTATTTTAATATGTAACAACCCAGCTGCTGTTCGGTTTTACCAAAACCCTCCTAAAACTAGATGCTTCACTTAAATGAGGTTAACTTGATGTGCCAAACAAAAATAAATAAAAAAAAAAATCTGGTGATGTCCCTGGAATCCCTAAATATTCATTTGTCTACCGCAAAAGAATGTTAGAATTTCCAAGAGCAATCAAGCTACATTTACAAATACCGTCCCCTCTCCCTCCATACATGTTACAGTACATATGCATTGCCTCTTGCCAAAACATACAGTTTGTGTTACAATTTCCAAGAGCAACCAAGATACATGTACAAGTATTTTGAAAATCTGCTCCCCCATGTATATCAAACATTTCTGGTTGTCTCATACAAACCTATACTGTTTAAAATACGCATGTGAAATCCACTAAGCTCTGTGTGAGGGATGATAATGACAAGGGAATAAAGGAAATGCAGAAAGACTTGCAAAAGCTGGAGGGGTGGTCAAGGGTTTGGCTGTTGAAATTCAATGCCAAAAAGGGCAAGGTTATGCATCAAGGGAACAACAACTCCAGGACAGAGTACTGGATGTGAGGGGTGAGACTCAGTACCATGGCTGAGGAATAAGATCTTAGCCTACCGTGTCAAAATGTCATATGCTGAATAGCATACGACAAAACTGCAACAGCATAGTATAGGACAGTGAGAGTGAGAGGGTGCAATACCATGAATGTTTCTGTGCGTGGTACTGCACCCTGTCACTGTCGGAGGCAGAGGATGTTACCTTTGTTGGGATGGGCTTCTGCTGAGCAGCTGCCATGGCTCAAAGGGATGAGCCACTGGTAGGGACAGAAGCAGGCAGAGAGTTTGGGACTGGGTTTGATTCGGTCCCAGATGCATGAAAAATTTTATTTCTTTGCACTTTGTGCGATATTTACTGCCCCCCCTGGAGTTCGATATTTTAGTTGGGGGGGGTCAGGAGGCACAACCCCCCCACATAAATAAAGACTTATGCTGCATGCATTATATTGTGCTGTTTTGGCTGCGTGATATATGCATGCGGCATAATGTCTTGTGACATTATGACCCTGTGCCAATCTTGGAATTATCAGCAACTCCCTAAAGCAGTTGAGTCAGTGCAACAAGGCTTATAGCAAGGCAAATAGGATGCTTGGATGTATTGAGAGGAGTATTAATAGTAGAAATAGGGAGGTAATACCGCCCTGTATAGATTCTTGGTGAAGCCACACCTGCTGTTCTGCACACAGTTCTGGAGTCCTCAGCTCAGAAGGATAGGGATAGGCTCAAGATAGTGCAGTGCAGTGTAACAAAAATGATTCAGGGCCAGAAGGGCATGTTCTATGAGAAGTACCTCAAGGCACTGAAAAAATGTACTCACTTGAGAACAGAAGGGAGAGGGAAAATGTGATAGAGACATTCAGATTCCTAAAAGGAATTAACAAGGTGAACTGCAGAAAAATATTTAACTTGAACACCAGCTCACAGTCAAATGGTCATGAATGACAGTTAACAGGAGTGAGGGAGTATCCCGTGATAACAGCGCTAGCATATGGGCAACCATCAAAATGGCAACCAATATGAGGGAGCTATTATCATGGGCGAATATGGAGGCAGGCAAGTACTGCACCCGCGAGTGGAGGTATAGGGTGACCGGAAGGTAGGAATAGTGAGGGGAAGGGGAGGGATGGAGAAGAGGGTTATTAACCTGTGTCATGTCTACTCTGCTGAGCCAGCCATGTGGTGTAGTGGGTAGGGAGGCTGGCTCCAATGGAGGAGGTCCAGGGTTCAGGGCTGGGGCAGTAAAATGTTATCATTCCAGCGACTATGAGAACTCCAGACCCTATTTTTAATCCAGGCTGTTGCCCCCCCTACAGACATGTACCCCCAGAGTTAACAATATATAGTCAGGAGGGTGCAGGGGGCAAAGTCCTCCCAGCCCAGCAAACATACTTTAAGCTTAGTGTGTTCCCGGTCACCTGCAAGTGCATATCACCGAATTGCTGTTCGGCGATAATGCACTTGCCCTAATTGTGACTGCCATTCAGCGATCACTATAATCACATGGAACTGAGGGAGGGACATGAGGCAGTACTATTTTACAAAAAGTGTGGTAGAGCTGTGGAACAGGCTGCCAGCTGAGTTGGTGGGTGCAAAACCATTAGTGGTTATAAGTATGGCTGGTACAAAATGAATGGTATAGTGGTTGCCTGGGAAGTCAGAATCAGGGAGGAAAATGGAGATAGATGGAGTGGGTAGGGACTCTGGAAGAACAGTAGGTCCCACAACTAAATAGGGAACTCAGGCAAACTGCATGGACCTTTGGTCTTTTTCTGTCATCATTGTCAATGTTTCTATATTTCTATGAAATAGTTTGAACAGCAGCAGCGTTGTTAAAGTAATTATGTCCTCACTTAGCAGTCACTGAACAGATTATGAAATCAAAATAATAATTCCACGAAAACCCCCCACTGTGTCCTTTTATCCCATAGTCCTTTCATTCTATGACAGGCTATTTCAAATCATCTCTGCACTAACTATTCCTCTGAGGACATGATATATTTTTCCAACATGCCATAAAAACTGTAGTCTTAACAAAATGGACTAGGTTTTCAGCTATCAGCTATCATCTATCGCTAACATTGCAAAACTCAGTTTTCATACTTCAAACTCAGAGATCCCATGTTGGTCAGAATTTAATTCTCCTGTACTCCGAATATAGTAAAAAAAAATATTTAATAGCATTTCAACAACTAGGGCAACTTCTTAGAGTTTTTGGGATATGTTTTTGGCCATTTAATAAAATGGTCAGCAGCAATCAAAAACTACAGATTGCAAGCTTTTTTTTTTGTACGCCCCACCTGGAACTCAGCCCCTGCCCGCCATAGCTACCTCACTAGCCCCTGGGGAAGTACCTTAATCCCAGGTCCCTGATACCCCCTTGCTTGTCCCCCAGGGTGGGGCCACTACACCGGTGGGATTTCTGCACTGACAAGAGAAGGTGCTGATAGGAGAACCCACTAGCATTGCCTCCTTGGTTTGCCCCCCAAGGCGGGGCATGGAATTCTGTACCGGCCATAGCGGACATTGGGACAGGTTGGGTCCTGTAAGTGCCATGGAAGGCTTAGTGGAGCTGGGTGAGTGAGCAGGCTTCATTAGCGGTGGCCGTATTTTTTGGATATTTTGACCCCAGGGGGCAGAGACATACAATGATGTCCCACATCCGCCCCACCCCCCATACATACTGGCACTGATGCTGGAGTATCTCAGCCTCCATTATGGGTCCCCATTGAGTTAGGCACTCTACCCTCTCCATCCCAGAGAAGGAGAGCAGTCCATAGGATGCTCAATCCTTCTCACTCTGGACAGCCCTCCGACATTCCTGGGTCCGTTCCCGAACCTGGATCATCTGTGTTGCAGTTGGGCACCCTGCCCCTGCACTGTCAGGCTGGCCCTACAGATTGTAACCTGTTTGTGCTTCCATAAGATACTTCTGTACATGGGCCCACCCTCTTTTAGGATGATATTTCTGGGCAGCACAAAGATTCAATCATGTTTCACTAATTTTCCATGTTCAGTCCACAATTTACCCAGCAAACGTTTCTTCAGTTTAGCTATGTTTTTGTTGTCCATTCACATTCCACTCACACACCACTTTTACAATGGTGTCTCCTTTTGTTCAATTAAAATGCTAATATATGAGGGAGTACCAAAAAAGGCAGATTAGGTAGCTGTTTAGCTTCTAACACTGTAGACTGGTTAGGGCTCTACTGGTGAATTTTTGTTGAAAGAAGTAATGTTATAATTCAGTAATGACAGATTTGCAATCTGCAAAGCAACTACAACAATAATCTGCAAAGAATACCTAGTGTTAAGATGGTAGATAAATTAATTTCACCCAAATCAGCCCACTGTTTCAACAAGAGCAGTCCATAGAAGGTAACAGGATGTTCACCCCATCAGCTACAGTATCTGCAACTTTTCTTAACACTGTGAGACCCAAGACAGCACTGACACCTCAACAACAGGTTGCTTCTGAGGGTTTTGAAATCCTGTCACCTCAATTACAGTCTTCACTATTACCTCAAATAGCTGGCTAATATTATTCTATTTTTTCTCTGGGGAGCACAATTGATGCTTTGAATCAAAAGACTGACTTCATGAAAGCTGAAGTAAAAGTTTTAAAAAGTAATGCAGCAATGCCGGAAAAAAATCTGTCATAATGTATGTCTGAAGTTGAAAAGACTGAAGGTAATGTACAGGCTCTTGAAGCAACACTACCTGGGGTCATACAAGAGAATCATAGTATTTCACGCAAATTGGGAGCCAATGAAAACCAGTTAAGATTTTGAAATATTAGACTGCCTGATGTGTTTGACTGATTTTTCAAATACCAGTGATCTTGTCAAAGAAATTCTTGTATCTATCTTTGATCTTTCATCTGATAACATCCCCTTTATTAACCAGAGCCTTCAGAGTTCCAACCAAATCCCAGGAAACTACTTCAGCAGCAAAAGCTATTATTTTAGCAACATGTGCATTTGAATCTGATTGGTATTATATATTTAAGCTGGCAAAACTTTGTGGTACCTTGGGATACAAAAATCAGCATTACTGCATCTTTCCAGATTTTTGCTATAAAACACAGCAAAGATCGCAAATGTTTCTGGCATATCGCCAAGAGGTTCTTGAACTTGATCCTCAGATTTTGCTATAGCCCCTACTAAGGTGAAGGTGGTTAAGAACAATAAAAGCAATTTTTGTTTAAGTTGATGACTTGGTGGCATTTTTTCATTCACACTACACAATGCAGGATATGGCTTTCTCATCCACAGGCTCAGAGAGAGATATTCTTGAGAATATGGAGAAGACAGATCTTTAAAATGATAACATAGACTTGGCAGAGTAATGTCTAGCCCCAAATAATATTATTTGTAGACATGATTTCTGAAAATGATACTGTCCTTAAGTAGCTACAAGAAGTAGGGGGATTTAATTTATAGTTCTGTTTAATAGCTTTGACTATGGACATTGCAGCAGCCAGTTTCATATGGCTTCTTTTTCTTTACAAATTATCTGATTAATGCTCTCCCTTTGAATTTACTAGTAATATATCTATGCTAAAAATATTTATTCCATTACTCTCTTGTTTATTTTCTGTTTTCCATATAATGAACTAACATGAGATACTGTATCATGTGATTATTGTTTTTTGAAGACTGAATGATGTTTCTGGACGTATTATGAAAATAAGTAAAAAAGTTAAAACAATGCTAACACATACTGTACATTAAAATAAAACTGCACTTTATCAACAAACAAATATCGAAACCAAAAGTTTAGTTCCTCATTTGCACTTCTGCAAAGTGTTGTACTTTTTCACCTCTTTAAAGGAACCTTGGTCATTCAGTGGGCAGTCCACCACCGTCAGCAGTGACCAACCAAATGCTTAACTTGCATGCAGTGACCACCCTTTACAGCATCTCTGAATAAATGGTGTCCTCAGCATAAACTTCTAGAAGCACCCCCCCCCCAACTTGTCACTGACAGGGAATGTATTCAGTAGTACAATTCAGACTCCTCAGCACCAAAAAAATCATGTCTTGCTAATTTCCCATCAGAACAAAAGTGCTGTTACACATGAACCAAAATGCTGGAAACTCAGAAATCAAAATTAAATAAATTCTATAGTTGTCGCTTCAACCTTATAATCAAGGTGGTTCTTTGGAACCTCTGTCTGAAGCTTACCCCAAATTTGGAAAAATAGCTCATACCCAAGCAAACCTCCATTACTGTGGACTACTCCAAATCCCATTCCCAGAGAAAATCAAATATTCAGTATTTTCTCTGAGCACACCAAGCACAAAACAGTGTTGTAAAGCATCTGGCCAATTTGTTCCATGAATCCCCTGAATTCACCCATCACATTGTTGCATTAAATCACATTTACACCTGGCAAAATCATAATTTTCAGTATGCCAATATTCATGGCACTAAGATAATTACACTTGGTTTAAACACATTCATATTCAGATACCAGTTACCATGTCTCTGACATAAAATCACATCTCCTCTATAGGATCATGGGCATTTCGATTTGGCTTATCAGTAAAAGTCAAAAGTCATGTCATACAAGAAAATGGATGCCTTCATCTCATCCATATACTGTAGCATCCTACCGGGTCATAATGTTGTATGCTTAATAGCATATGACATTAGAGTTAACCCAGAACAGCACTGTAGTAGAAAGTGAATTGTGCAACACCACTAATACTTCAGTATGCAGTATTGCACCACTCGCACTATCCCAGGCAGATGATAAGACCTCTGGTGGGATGGGGTTCTGCTGAGCAGCTGCCGTGGCTCAATGGACTGAGCCACTATAGCAAGGAACCCAGACGCTGCTTCTGGGACTGGATTTGATTCCCGGTCCCAAAAATGTTTTATTTTTTCCTACTTTTGTGCAGTTTTGTATTGACCCCCCCCCCCCGGGTTGAGAATCCTTATTGGAGGGGGTTGGGGCACAGTCCTCCTAATGAGGGGGTGAGGGGAAGACTTATGCCACATGGAAGAAATTGTGCTGTACTGGCAGAGCACATTTTCCATGTAGCATAATGTCTTATTACATTATGACCCCGTGCCTTGTAGCACTGCACACATTTCCTACTCTGTCCATGAAACTGTTGAGTTCATTCTTGCAGGCTACGATTCCCCATCTGTTCTCTTAAAAACACACCATAGTACTTAACAGAATTTACACTGGTTTATTTTGTTTTGCTTCTTTCCACTCTCTGTCTAACCTCCTTCCACCTTATAGCTTATCCTCCTGACCAACTTTACTATTCTCAATGGCTCATGTATGGTCACTGACTAATCTAGCACATACTTGATCAGCTGGTGAGTTATTATTAAAATTAATTACATTCTGTCACTAACAAAGCGTCACAAGTTCAGTAATAAAACCTGGATGTAACCATTCAGGCATTGACCAGTGTTTGCTTTTACCTCATTAGCTATTTGAAATCTAGATTTCCCATTTGACCTATAAGTAAAGCTACTACTTGAGACTAAGTTACAGTATATAGTAGCCCTTTCAAAGGAATTATTGTAGCATGGAGTTCCAGCAGTTGAGAAAGTGCTGGTGCTTAGTTGACAAAGTACCAAGTGGTGTGCAAAATGTTTGGTAGGAGTTTGTAAGGGTTAGCTGGAGTTCCCTTTTTCATCATTGCCTGCTATACCAAAATTAATCATGTTGAACTGGATCAACATAATTAGTGATATTTCTCAGAATCTGTGTGCTCCTTTTCTTGTTTGCATTAACGTATTCAGAACATACTGCAGTAGCCCGAGCAGCCCTTTTTGTCAGTATTCTTAGTAAAAATAAATAAATCAGAAAAAGTGCTGGAGTAGCAAGAAAGGAACATAGCAACATAGGAATCACGTTGGCAGTTGGGGACTGCATGATCCATCTTGTCTTCCCATGTTTCTGCCCACCTCCCTATTTAGACTGCACCCTGGTGTGTTCACAATGTCTGTCCCATGCAAGCTTGAAATCGTGTACTGTCTTGGTTTCCACCACCTACTGAGGCAGGCTGTTCCATGGTTCTATGACACCTTCTGTAAGGAAGTACTTCCTGAGGTTGCTTTTGAACCTGCCTCCCCACCAGATGCAAGTTGTGCCCCCTTGAACACGCATCCCTGTTTCGCTGGAAGAGGTTTCTTGCTTGTGTTGTGTTGATTCCCATTAAGATACTTAAAAGTTTCAATCATGCCCCCCCCCCCGTTTCTTCTCTGCTCAAGGTTGTATAGATTTAGTTCCCTGAGTCGTGCCTCGTATGGCTCATGATGCAATCCATGCACCACCGTTGTAGCCCTTCTCTGTACCATCTCCAGGCAGTCTATGTCTTTTTTGAGGTGGGGCCTCCAAAACTGACTGCAGTAATCTAAACGTGGCCTCACCAAGGACCTTTAGAGAGGAATGATAACCGCACTCTTTCTACTTGTAATTCCCCTACCAATCCACTGACAAGCACTCTCTGTGTCATATCTTGCAGCCAGTTGGTGATCCAGTTCATTATCTTATGACCGACTTCTATATGCTCTAATTTGTTAGCTAGCCTTCTGTGAGGGATGGTGTTGAAGGCTTCGCTGAAGTCAAAGTACACAAAGTCCACCGCTTCTCCCCCGGTCAACTGCTCCGGTGACCCAGTCAAACAAGTCAATCATATTGGTTTGACAAGAGCATCCTACTGTGAAGCAATGTTGCCTGGGCTCAGTCTTTCTGCTGTCCCCCAGGTACTTCACTATCTACTCCATTAGCAATGATTTCATCATTTTTCCTACCACCAAGGTCAAACTGACCGGTCAGTAGAAGTTTAGAAAAAAAGTTAAAATACAAAGAGGCTTGCTGGTACAGTGACATGTTGGGCTGTTGGTTGCCACATAACCTGCTACACTGGCAACCTAGGTTTGGGAATGGACAAGAGTCACTAAGGGATCAGATGGGGAAGGAAGATTGAGTACCCAAAGACAGTTCTCATTTGGGAAGGGTGGATAGCATGTGCCTCTGCCTGGCTGCCACCTAGCAGAGGTTAAGCAGTGCAGCATGTGACTGTTTCTCAGAGGGCTGGTTGCAGGCATAAGTGTATGGGTGATGTCTTTACGCTACATGATTATGGCATTGCATGCATGCTGACCATGGAAAGAGGAGAAAACCTTGGTGGAATAAATACCCTACGGCCAACAGGATGACTACAGTTGACCGCAAGTATTGCATACTGTGACACAGGCAGCACCAACCAGATATATGTCTTGATGGAGAAACCCACAAACACCGTTTGGGGGGGCTCTGGGGAACAGGAGTGTTGAGGTAAGGCCTGTGAGAAGTTGAGATTAGGGATGGGTGAAATTAGCTAATTCTGATTTCACAAAATGTTTGTGAAATTCTGCAAAATTTTATGAGCTTTTGTGACATTTCGTTAACTTTTGTGAAATTTTCCCAATAATTTATAATTGATCATAGTTCGTCAGTATTATAGCTAAAGATCTGTCATTTGACATGCTGATTGTATGGCCAAGCTCTAAATGGCTGCCAAGTTTCATATCATTTGGAAGAGAGGCTGCAAGGTTATAGGTCTCAATGTCTTGCAATTTGTTATTCATGTGAAGATTTCTGAAGATATTTCTTTGCTTACAGTGTAACCACCTTTGTAGCTAGATAGCTGAAAATTTATATGCATACTTTCTTGAAAGAGTAACAGAAACTGCTAAACAGAGAGGAAATTGGTTGTGTAAATTATCATTCATAGAAGTTAAAAATATCACAATTTAATTATTTGTGAAACTGTGTGGAAATGTTCAAAATATTTGGATGTTTATAGCTCCACTGCTATTGCAGGTATACACTAAAGATTTGTCATGCATACCAAATTAAACATGGCCTAGAATCTAGTTACTGTAAGCTAGATAAATGTGGTTTAGTAGGTTAACATTTACTGTGAGTTCTTTAGAAATTATTAACTGGCAACATTTGCTCTAAACTTCATGGACACATAATAGGTAATGCCATTAGAATTCCACTTGTGGAATTTAACTTTCAGAAAGTACTTATCACCTGTGAAGTACCTTACCTGCAGTATCATCATGGCCTTGCAATACCCTTCCAACAGTTCTGTGGTTTTGATGCCCAGTATCTTGCACCATTATGACTAAAGATATCCAGATACTTCAGTCACAATGGCCTAAGTCACAACTAGTTGTAATGACTGAGGCTTAGCATCACTTGATGCCACTGTTTTCAGACAGTAAAAATATAGACTGCTATCAACAGGTTTAAGAATCAGCAGGTAGCATTGTACAGAACCAATGCTGCACATGTATGTGCTTCCACAAGTCATTAAGCTCTAGTAATTATCAGGTATGTTGCAAGACTTTTTCAAAAACAGGGCCTTCTCCCCAAATACCTCAGCCCCACAGTCTAACCATCCCCTCTTCTACTTCAGGGAGGTAAGGCTGAATGAGAATGAAGCTCGCCGCTATATTACTGCAGCTATCTCTAAATCTAGATCTAGTAGCGACACCCTGGACCTTAAGCTTCTGTTGCTCACCCACGATGAGGTAACTCATACATTAACAAAAATCCTAAACCTCTCTCTCAGCTGTGGAAAATTCCAGAACTTATGGAAAACAGCCACCGTGACACCTGTTCACAAAAGTGGGGATAAGACGAATCACTCAAATTATCTCCATATCTCCATACTGCCCCCACTCTCTAAGGCACTCGAGCGCATTGTGGCTGATCAGCTTACTGACCACTTTGATAAATACAATATACCTTGTCCACAACAACACAGTTTCCAGAAAGGTCACAGCACCACCACAGCCCTTCTTGAGTTTACTAGAGCTTTGCACAAATCCCTTAACAATGGCCTTCTCACAGGGGCCGTTTTCGTCAACTTCTCCAAGGTCTTCGATACAGTACACCATGGACTACTAATTGACCAACTACTGAATGCCGGGCTATCACCTGACTCTTTTCTCTGCTTTAAAAGCTACTTAGAAAACCGGTCACAGAGAGTAAAAATTGCTGACGCTCTTTCTGACACCCTGCCTGTTTGCTCAAGTGTCCCACAGGGATCCATACTGGGCCCCCTCCTTTTTAGCCTTTTTTTAAACTCCCTCCCTTACCACTGCTCTGAGCAGATCATACTATATGCCGATGATGCTGTTGTATTCTCCACTCACAAAGATCCTGCAACTCTTCAACACAACCTTCAACTTGGTTTCAGTTCTGTAGAGACATGGTTTCTTAATCATAAACTGGTCCTCAATGACAAAAAAAACAAATCTATGCTCTTCTGCAGCTCTCATAACTCACACAAGCTACACCACTTGGCTATCTCCACCACCCAGGGGAACACTGTAGATCAGGTGGGGTCCTTCAAATACTTAGGGGTACAGCTTGACCCTAATATCTCCTATGGACCTCACGTAAATAATTTAGCTAGAGCTGCTAATACACGGCTTGGTCTCCTTTACAAACACAGACAACACCTCACACCAGAAGCTTTGAAGGTTGCAGTCCTGAGCTCTGTGACCTCCGTAATAGACTATGGTCTCATCATTTATGGCTTGGCCACAACCACAACCCTTAGACACCTCTCAACTGCCTTAAATAAGGCATGTCAGCTTATCACTGGTGCTCACCGTCTCACCCACACATGTGACCTGTACACCCAGACCGGCTGGCTCCAACTATCAAACCGCATAAAGTTTCTCACCTGCTCCATGGTGAAAAAAATCTACCTTGGCCTTGCACCTTTTGGGGTCTCAACTCTGTTACTACACTGAACCAACAAACGGTGCCTTCGGAGATCCACGCTACAGCTACTGAAAATCCCCCACTGTCACACTTCACAGGGACAACACTGTTTTGCTTATCGAGTACCATTCTGGTTCAATGGCTCACGCCCCACCATCTCCTCTGACCCGACAATTGATATGTTTAAAACTAGGCTCCAGGACTATTTCACTACCAACAGCTCCTGTGACTGCCCAACTTAACCTTGTTTCTCCACTTCCCTGCCTGCTGTAGTGGTCCCCCCTTCCCTTCTCACTGGATTCTGCCCTCACATCTTGGTATACCCAATGTTGCACTTTTCACCCTCTCCCCACCCCATCTACATTCCTTCTCCCCCCATGACTCTGGCACTTCTTATCTCTTGTCTTTTTTCTCTGACAAATGCCGCTGGCTGCCTTGTTTACAATGTTACCCTTGAATTGTTTAATCTGTAATCTGTTTGCAATGTCCACATTGTTGTAATGTCTGTCTTGATGTTCCCCATAATTTGTATTTCTCTGATGTGGAACCTTTGTAAAAGAGCCTTGGCTCAAAGGTATTTGTAATCCTAGACTTGATAAATAAAATAAAAATAAAAATAAAAGAATTCAGAATAGTGCACAGTGATGTCCATGCCTATATTTCATGGTTTGTCACTCAAGACAGTGACCTGATACTTGGCACCACTATACTTTTACTATGGAGCCTCTTCTAAATGCTACCTTTTTGTCACTTCACCAAGCCTTTACTTTCCTCCACAATGGCAACTCAAGTGTATAACTGGGCAAAATGTCTTGACATGACTTCAACAAAAGTATCACAGCATTCCACAATTTCACAAAAGAACATTAAATTCAACTGTAATTACTGATGTTATTTTGGAATATTTAGCTGCTTATAAATTGTCCAGCCATTGAGTAAGTGGTTAAAGAGTTCACACACACACATACACACACAGACTCTTTTTTTTCATATTGTTTTTTTCCTCGTCTAGCAGCTCATCTCTCAGGGATATATTCTGTCTACAGGGATATACTGTACCCTGTTCAGGCTGAGCCCAGCCATCATTCTGCTGGCTACCAAGTTCTTCTCCAACATTTTTTTCCCTCCCATCTCCTCTGGTGGGGGTGATGCCTCTGTCAGCCTCACACAGCCACAGCTTCCCTTGCGGCAGGAGCAAGTTCCCTGGCCCAGCTGCAGGGTTTGCTCTGTTGGTGGATCCTGCCACCAACCCTCACTCACCGAGATGCACTGGTGAGCGGCATCTGTCTCAGCCATGGCCTGCCTCCTGATGTGAGTTTCTGGGCTCACTTCCAAATCCAGGTTGTCAGCATGGCAGCGCCATGGAGGTGGCTTCAATGCCCAATATTTAGGATCAATGAACCTAACAACATTGGTGGTATTCTCGTTTTAAAGTTACAGTGGCTTAAAATTCTGCAGTTTACATAATTGTGAAATGTAATTAAAACATTTCTGAATGTCTGGAGGCTTGTAACTCATTTACCTTTAAATATAGAGATATGAAGCTTGGTACACTTCTGTCTGGACATTGTTAAAGCCATCATACTAAATTTGGTGCATTTTTGACAAATACTTGTTTATTTTATTCAAATTTATACTTGTGGCTTAAATAATTGGGTAATGAAAACTGCCAAAGGTTTGGAGGCTTATAACTCAGTCACTGTTAAAGATAGAATTCAGGAGCTTGGTACACTTCTGTACGGGGGCTGGAAAAGTCACCATACTAAATTTGATGTAACTTGGATAAATAACTTGTAAGTTAGATGAAAATAGCTGAAATCACAATTTTGGTGAAAGTCTATGTAATTTTAATGGAAATTTCATTAAATGTTCTGGAAGCAAAATTGGCATTTCACCAGAATATCACTGGTAGAAAATAAATTTCACTGAGGCCTGACTGGATAATGAGGCTCAGGCACCTACCACAATAGAGGCTGGCCAGAGACAGGGAAAGTAAACAGCTCTACAGATGGACAAAAGATAGAAGCTTAAGTTATAGGAAGAAAATGTTAAACTTAAAATGAAACACAAGATCAGTTAAAGGGAATGGACTGGAAACTTATTTTAAATATCATAGAATTAAAATTAAGTTTTTGAAGAACTACAGAAGGAAACAACATTTGGGGCATGTAAAAATGATGAAATTTATATAAATACAGAGCAGACTGAAAAAGTACAATTAAGATCATGGTAGGAAATGTACTGCTGGATGTACAGAAATGATGATTAAATGAGAAAGACAATATAACCATGTAGACACATTTTTTTTTGTTTCCTGTTTGCTTCTGTTAAGTAATTCCACTTTTTAGGTGCCAGCAGCATACCTTTTATACCTTGCATGATCATGCAAACTCTTTTGTGCATTTAGTCAAGTTTAAGGTTACATTCAGTGTGAGTGATGCAGCTGCATGATGTAACTGATGATGTCGGTGATAGGGCTTTTAGTTATTGGCATAGGGTTTCAGATTACAGCTCAGTGGCACATTGAATGAGTGTTCACTAAGCAGGCAAAGAATTAGTGGTCTGAATCCAAGCATGCACACAGTATGTTGTATTGTAATACATAATTATTTTTCACTTTAAAGACCTTTTTTGGCATCTTTAGTACCATTGGTACTTTGATTTATATTGGTAAACTATCTAGATTAAAGCTGTTCTAAACAATAAGATGAGCACATAACACTTCTTGTAACAGAATTAGGCTTTGCTAGTGGTTATACTGCATAAACTTGCTAAAGATAATATTAGCAAGCAACACTTTCCAGCTAGTCATCAAAATGGAGACACAAATGTGATGTCTTAGACATACATCATATTATCTGAACATGTGCATTTGATGGACAGCTTTCTTGTTGGTAATATGACTGTTAGAGTTAAGGAACTGTACTGAATCAGCATTATGAACTTTTATTCTGCTGCAATTGAATACCCAGCAGGAAAACAGTAATATTAAGAGACACTGTAAGTTCTAAAGGTTGCCATGGTGTGCGTGTCTAGAATCAGCAGTGGGAACTTGTGGAAGAAAGCTGCAGTATGAGACCAGGTCATGACCAGCAATGTGTACACAGGCATGTAATATTAAGTCCTTTCTGTCAAGTTTTCCAGGTTTTTTATGGGCTTGCCTTTTTATTGTGGCAGTCTTACTTATCTTTAAATTAATTTTATGGTCAAATGTAACATGTATTATAAGCATATACAATAGTTTGTCATCACTGTGCAGTTCACATCTTAAAAAAGTGTGAATTATCTTGCTCAACAGTGATGTTAGGGGAAATTATTTACAGGGCAATATAATTTTTATAGCACCATTTAAACAAAGAATCACAAAACACTTCATTGAGGTATGAAAATAAATGAACAGAAGTGTGATATATGTTGACTAAAATGACGATTGACAAAGATACTTGAATAACAGGAGCATCAGCAATAATTAATAAATTGCATTGATACAGTGTTTGATGGGGGTGAAAAGGGGAGGTCATATTCCAGATATAAAGAAAAGAGACTCAATAACTGACTTCCCTGTCTTGCTTCATTTCTATTCCCATGCTTTTCCCCAGTGTTTTGTTCCATCAGCTATTCTTTCTTACCCAACTCACTAATAAGAATGCTTAATATTTCCAACTAATAATTACAGTACTACAGTGACATATGTAACTGATGTTTGTTTTACATAGCTGAGTAGAGATGGGCAAAATCTGCAAATTCCATTATGCAAAATATTTTGCAGAATTCACGCATTTCCCAAAATATTTCACGGGTGTAAAATGCAAAATTCCTCTGGCAAAATTCCACTGTTAGCAGGTGAAATTCTGCATTCCGCAAGGTAAATAAAGTGACACTATCTACAGAATCCAATATACTCGATTTTTACCACAAGCAGAGCTCTTAATTAAAAGGTGATGGGTCCTCCTGTAAGAAAATATGTCCTGCATGATGAAGAAGACCAAGAAGTCTGACTGGGTGGCACAGACAAGTCTATCCAATCAAAAGGACATGATGGGGGTGAGATTACACTTTGTTTTCTTTGTGATGCTGTCTGTCACTTTACTTCATAAGATGGGGGCCTGCCGTGGATGCAGGAGGGTTGTGATGGTCCCTATTAAAACAACAAATTGTTGGTGCTGTGTGGGTAAGAGGGTAGGATTTGGTGGCTGCAGAGGGTGCAGGAGACAGTACTGTTTTGGGGGAGCTGGAGAGGAGATTTTGTTGTCCAACTAGCACAAAAATTCAAATGTTCTAAGAGGTAATATGTTAAAAAAAACCATATTATTCTAAAAAATGCACAACAGCTAATTGTTCTTCTTAAAAGCGCTAAAAAAGTATAAAATAATTTATACTACATTATGCTGAAATGTACAAAATGAGGTTAGGGACTCTAATCCTAAGCAGCAAAAATTGTCAGGGAAAGAACTAAACAAATCCCACATTTCACACCAGCGAAATATTTCGCATAATGTGCGAATTCCGTGAAATATTTCATGCCATGAAATTCACGATTTTGCCAGAATTTCACTAATGAAATTTAATTTCAATGCATCTCTATAGCTGAGGAAGACAGGCCCAACATACAAGGACAGGCAAAAGAGGAAAAGAATGTTTTAAGATGATATTTGAAAAGTGGAGTGGAATAAGTTTGATGGGGGTGAAAAGGGAGGTCATATTCCAGATATAAAGAAAAGAGACTCAATAACTGACTTCCCTGTCTTGCTTCATTTCTATTCCCATGCTTTTCCCCAGTGTTTTGTTCCATCAGCTATTCTTTCTTACCCAACTCACTAATAAGAATCTTATTTTGTATGGCCAATTTTTTCTTTCATATGAAAGAGCTATCCAAAAGACCATACTAAGCTACACAGAACAGAAATTTCAAAATCATTATAACTCTGGAATGGATTAATATTTTTTTTCACCAAACCAATGAAAGGCAACATTCTGGAACAAGCCCTTTCTACCCCGAAAACTGCAGGCTAAAATTCCAAACCATCTGGGCACTGGGCAATGACAAAAAAAAAAAAAAAAACAGCAAAAACAAAATTCACTTTTTTCACTATCCAGATCTCGGAATATGCATATCTGGCAGGAACAAAACTTGGCACATCAAAAGACCTTGCCCCAGACTGTGCAAGCAAAATTTAATGTAAATCTTTTGAATGAGGGTGAAGCTATTAGAGTGCAAAGTTAGGGGTTTAACATTAAACAGCCTACTCAACCCTATGTGGCAGTACTGTGCCACTATAATAAAATTGACGGTACCTATGCAAATTTAGAGGGCTATAACTGATGCAACATAAGTCCTAGTAGCTCAAGATGTATACAGTGGGAAAACTGAGACATTTTCCTTTCCAGTAGTGTACAGAACTGCTGCCATCACTGGTTGAGGAATATTGTCCTCAGGGCCTACTCATGTCTGAGAAGAAGTGTGTAATGCTTCCATTCTGGTGCCAGGTTTGGGAGCAGAGTGGGTAGGGCTATAGAGTGCTGCCAAGTATGTTGTAAGCAAGTCCAGAAAGGGAGATGTCTGGGTTCTGGCATCGCAACAGCCCCTCACTGTAAGTCAGAGAGCCTACACCCTTAGGAGAAGTGGCATCAGCCCTAGAGCACTACGATGTCTAAATCTGCCAGAGGCATGGCCCAACATTGGGGAAGGTGTGAGGGACTTGGAGGGGAAGAGAGAAAAACAAAAAGTAAACATATGTGCCTCTAGCCATCAAATTGATTGTCGCCAGCTACCTTTGGCCCTACTTTTTGCAAATTCTCATTGACCCGACAGTAGAGGAATGGTTGGCAGGGCTAGGGCTGGGGTAGCTGGTAGGGGCCTATAAAGGAAGATGTAGTTGACAGCTCAAGGGCCAAAAAACTGTAAAGAATATAAACAGGAGACTTTTTTTTAACTTCTTTTTCCCTCCGGTCACCACCTGCTGGGGCCCCATAGGCCAGCTACATCCATTCTCCCATCCTGCTTGGCTCCTTTCTACTGGCTCCTTGTTCCTCCAGCCCCCCCCATGACACACCTGTATGTGGCACCCCCAGTCTTTCCCCAGGGGTGGAGTCACTTCCAGCACCACAGTGATCGGTCCTCACATCTAGGCCACCACAGACAGAGGTGAAGGAAGGAGGCAGTCAGGGTCTGGTGAATAGGATCCAGTGAGGGACATGGGTGGGTCGGAGTGGCATCTTCCTCCCAGCCAGCGGGATGTTTCCTGTGTTCACCTTCCCGGAGGCGTGGATGTGCAATGGCATCCTGCACAGGTATAAGTTCTCTCCACACTCCTCCTGCAGACATCCACATCACCTCCCCTGATACATTTGTGGCCCAAGCTGTTGTGCAGCATGCCTCTGCATGGTGCCGCTGCTGCAGGGGATCCACAACCCAAACCTTCCTCGAAGACAGGAGAGCTGTCCATCGGACACTCAATCCTCTCTCCCCCAGACAACCCCAGCTTGCTCCCGACCCCAGGTCACCTTCGTGGTGTGAGATAAAGAGATCAGTGCCTCAGCCCTCTGCACTACCAGGACGATTTTATTAATAGGAGACGTTGTCTTCTGAATTTGCATTGATACAGTGTTTCAACTCTTCTACAGCATTGATGTGTTTAAAAGGTGCCAGTGCTTTTACCACATTAATGCTGTTGAAGTGTTTTAAAGTCATCAAAATAATTGTATACAGATGTTTTTTCATAAAATGTTTTTTTTAGAAACATTTTTCAAATTTTTGATTTTTGATACACTATAGGGCAAATAAATAAGACTGGTGGGATTTTTGAAATACAAAAGTTTTTCCAAGGTAGAGTAATTGGGTGAGAACAAATAAAAATATAATTTATCCATAGTAATCTCTTATCTTCCTTGCTTTCACAGATGCGATTTAGAAAGTAATAACTGTAGCACATGTTTAATGGAAGTGGTAGTAATAATTGTTTGGCACTATGAAGAAGAAAACAACCAGCGGCAATTAGCTCTTCATGAGCAGTTGTTATGTCACAGTTAGTGAAGTCACAAAGTTGATAAGGTATAAAGGGGAATATAACTAGATATGGTATCCTCCAGTCAGAATATCAGTCCACATATTACACCTACAGGAGTACTGTGAGGTAGAAAATCTTCAAATTAGCAAAGGAAGGGTGAGTACTTTGTGTATAAAAAGTAACAGGTGGCTACTTTTAAAAGTTAACATTAACTTTAGGCAACATACTTCTTTGGGTTAATGTCAGTGGTAAGATTCAATGCTGGGTCTCCAGGTTCACAACTCACTGCTGTAGCCACTAGGTTACACTGCCTTCCCAAGAAAATTATAAAATGAATGAAAAAAAAAAAAGACAGATTTCTAATGTGTGGGATACAAACAGTGCCACTACCAATATGATTATGCCTTCATTGGACCTAAGAAGTCAATCTCTGTCATAGGTTACCATATATCACAAAGCTCCTTCTTCAGTTCTTTGCTTACCTACACTGTTTACAATTACACAGGTTTCCTGTACTGTTTATTCTATGCTTTTCATGTAAACACATTCTTTCATTACTCACCTTTCTTTTTATTTTCAACCTTCTACTGAATTCTTTTTTTAATGTTTAGTTTTTCTTCTGATCAATTTCAGAGTGTTTGTAACTTACTCATGAGTCTCTCATTGTTTTGTTCTTTACAGGTCCATCTCTGGCACAGTGTTTTTCGAGACATAGCTGAATGCACCATAACAATACTATAGTGAGCATGTTGATCCAATTGCACCTAAAGGTTCTGAACTGAGACTCAGCAAAATCAAGGGACCAGGGAGGGGGAAGAGGGAGTGGGACCGGGGTAAAGTGGGCCAGAGTCACGGTGGAGAGTAGTGTCTCTGAACACCAGAAGCCTGGGAAATAAAATGGCTGAGATGCAAGCACTAAAGGCTGAAGGAGAGGTGGACATAGCAGCCATCACAGAGTGGCAGTAGTAAAAATGTTATTCTGATGTTCAGAAAAGAATAACTCAATTGAACCTAGACTCATTTACAATGGAGTCCCATAGGCATAAAATGACAAAACAAGTGACACGTATAATATACATAATGTACAAAATTTAGTCAGTGCATACTGGAACCAGATACAGATTTAGGAAAAAATTTAAACAGGTTGATCACAGCAAAACTTGGGTAGTGCAGCATTCTTCATCAGCCAAATCTTTATAGAGTTCCAATGTAGGACATTCTTCTGTAGCTGTAAATGGCATGGTAAATTATTTCATGTCTTAGGAGCAAGGTGGATAAAGTTTGAATCTCCTTTCACCATTTTCATAACTGGCACATCATATACAATCAAATCAGCCTAGCGTAAACCACTCTGCATTTCTAAGTTTTACTATATCTGATAAATAAATAAATAGGTACTTTATTGATGTAACATCTGAAAGCCTGATGAATTATATGAATATTTCAACATTCAGTTAAACTTCTCCAGTTTAGAGCACTATAAAGAAAACAGTGATGGGTGTTCCACGGAGCATCTAGGATATACCGGGCAAATGTGTTATAGATCACATCCAATCTATGAAGCAATAACCCAGATGCCCTCCCCCCCCAAATAAGATGTCTACATAATTGAAGAAAGGAATAACTGTTGAGTTGATTATTTTTAGTCCTATGTCCTGTGAGATATACCTTCTATATTTATATAAACACCCCAACCTTCTACTTAGTTTACCAATTAAGAAATCTACAGCATATGGGTATTCCATTTATATTGGGAGTCAACCCAGATCCCCAGATAATTATAGGAGTTCATTATATCAAGTGTACAATTATCCAAGGTATTCATTTTCAAAGCTTGTTTATTAGCTTCTGGTTTGTTGCAGAACAACATTAACTGTGACTTAACACCAAGCCATGTTCACAAAAATAACCTTGTAGCCTATCAAAATCGCTCTGGAGTTTCTCCTGTATTTGATCTATGGAATGACCCTCAATGTAGAGAATAGTATTGTCTGTATACAAATGATGCCAGACGCCATCCAATAGGTGTCTGACATCATTTGTATACAGATTAAACAATAAAGGCCCCATAACCGATCCCTGGGAGACCACAGTTTTAATAGTTACATATCCAGATCTAAAAGTATTATTCAAAGTTACTCTTTGCTGTCTTTCAGACAGGTACCCATGGAACCATTTCAGGGTACCTTGGCTGAGGTCAATAGATTGTAACTTGTTAATCAAGACATCATGTTTCAGAGTGTCAAAAACTTTTGATAAATCTATAAATATGGCCCCAATCATGAGACCCCTGTCCAAGGTCACCTGTATGTCCAACACCACCTTTCTAGTGTAGTAGAGGTATTGTGGCATGCTCTAAATCCTGATTGATAGGTATTGTACAGTTTGTGATCCTCCAAATACTGATTTAGTTGATGAACTAATAATTTTTCAAAAATTTTTGAGACAATAGAAAGTAATGATATTGGCCTATAGTTTCTCATAATGTTTTTCTGGCCACTTTTATAAATGGGAACTACATTTGCCTGTTTTTAGGCTTGGAGAAAACCTACAGTTTGCAGAGAAAAGTTAAAAATATCTGTTAAATATGGAGCGGTCACTGGGGCAGCCAGCTCTAAAAAGTAGGACGGAATGCCATCCTCACCTTGAGCCTTTCTTGTGTGTCTATTTTCAATAGTTCTTTTAAGACTTAACTTACACAAATGGGTGAGAAAGAAAAACCAGGGGAACATGAACTATTTGCCTCTGTTTTTATTAAACCTATTGGATTGCTCTCTGTCTGCAAGGAAGATGGCAGGCCATCAGCCAAGGATGTCCCCATATTTACATACATTTCATTGAACATATCTGCTACTTTATCCGAAGTAACTCATGGAATTACATTCACCAAAAAGAAACTGGGCAACTCGGTTGATTTTTTGCCCTGTAATTTTTTTTAACCATTTTCCAGAACTCTCTTGGATGATTAATCTTATCTGACTCAAAATTAGACAGAAAATAATCTGTTTTTGCTTGTCTTATTTTTATAATATAAATATTTCTAGCCTGATGATATTTATCCCAGTATGATTTTATATTGGGGTTTTGTTTTGCAAGTTTCCAAGCATTGTCCCTAATCTTATGAAATTCCCTAAATCTGTAGTGTACTAAGGGGAATTATTATCTTTAATTTTTTTTATGAATTAGAGCATGGTCATCACACACAGCCAAGAATTCACTTTGAGAATAGTGCCAGGCATCATCAATATTTGGAATAAGAGCCAGTCTGTTCTAATTTCTCATTTATAAATCTACCATAAAGGCAGCATAGTCAAATAAATTCAGGGCTTGATATGTTTTTACTCACCCTAAACTTGGTTTATCAGTTTTTTGTCTTATACAAAAGGTGACCTGGTGGTTGCTAAAAGCATCTAGCAGCACATCATATAACGGGTATTTATCTGGGGTAGAGGTAAATATTAAATCTAAGATGGAAGAGAGATTTGATTCCTTCAGATTAAGTCTAGTTGGAGAATTAGTTAATTGGGAAACACCCAGGGTAAATGACAAATCCAATAATTTACTTGTACTAGGGAGGGATGCCCAATTTGTATTTAAATTGCCTAACAGCATGAGTTCATGACTATCCCTAAATGGGAGTAAAAATTCACAATCATTTAGAAAGATTTTGTCACTACAGTATATATTTTTTTTCTTAACCAGGAGAGACACAGTAAGCTGAAGCTTGTTTACAGGTGTGACCTGGGAGCACAAGGAAGTTAAGTGACTTGCTCAGGGTCACACAGTATGTAAGTGGGGGCTGTGGGATTCAAATCCAGATCTCCAGCTCAGAGCCTTAAACCACTGCACTATACTGCCTCCTTTGGGGGGGGGAGGTAACAACCCATTTGCAAGATGGGCATCTGGCGTGGAATTTTTATTTCCAATACTAATCTTGCCATACCTTGGGTCTTAATATCACAAACAATGTAGTTTATATCTAAGGCAAGAGATCCATATGCCAGGACCCCACTCCCCTTTTAGATCAATCTTTCCTCCATATTTGACAACCAGGTATTGAAATATCCAGTACTTTCTTATTTAACCATGATTCAGAAATTATCAATACATCTGGCCTGAATTCCAGAACCCATTCCTTAACAACATCAAATCTGGGTAAAACACTCCTAGCATTGAAGTGAACAAAGCTAATTACTTTGCTATTCAAAATTTCTGCTGTGTGAGTTACATTCTCATCAGGCTCTGGGTTTAAGTGAATATCCCCTGACAACCAAAGACTAAGCATAATTAGAATTTTCATTTTAACCATAGGCCCAATTTTCCTCAACAATTATTTCTTTATTATGCAATAAGATAATTGTTTGTACATCAGTGGTCTCACAAATTTATATGGGCTAGTAAAAGATAATAGAGCAGATACCTTACACAAAACAGAAGTTTGAGGCTGGCCAAATAGCTGTGTATTTATATCAACAGAGACATCAGCCACACCAAACCATGACCGAAACCTTGCAGTCCCAAGTACAAAATGTATAGAAAGAATAGGAAACTGGGTGAGGGGGAATGGTTCTGTATGTGAAGAAGGGGATAACCTGTCCCAAAGAGGAAGGGGTGGATGGAATGACAGAAGCATTTTGGGGGCAAGTACAAAACAATAACGGGGGAAAAAACTGAACTGAGGGTGAGAGTAGTCTAAAGACCAGCAAAGCAAAAAGGGACTGCTCCTAGTACCGCAGCTCTTTGTGTTTAAGTACAAACAAAACAACAAACTGAGTTCTGCATTTGGACATTTAAAACAAAACTGTCTTGCTCTGACTGAATTTCACACATAAATACTATAATAAAGATGCACAATAGGAGTACATAACCAAACATTTCAAGCCCTCAACAGGTTCTTAATCATGATTAAGAGGTATTTGAGGACTTGAAACTATGGGTTATTTACCCCTGCTGTGCTACTCTGTAAGGCTTTATCTTTATTAAAGTATTTATGCATGAAATTCAGTCACAGAAAGACTGTTTTGATTTAAATGGCCAAATGCAGAGCACGGTTTGTTGTTTTGTTGATAGTCTAAAGACCACCCTCACAGGAAAGGACTTAGACAAGGTACTGGGGTCCCAAATCATGGAAATGGCAGGCAAGGAGGAGGTAGTAGTTGTGGGGGACTTCAGTCTACCTGACGTGAAATGGAAAATTCCAGCTACTTCCAGCACCAGGGAGCAGGTACTGCTGGATGCATTCTAGAGTGGATTTCTGATATAGGATGTCATGGAGACCACTAGGGAGAGGTCATGTCCAACTGTGGACATGTCCAGGATGTAAAGGTTGAAGCATCTCTTTCAGAGAGTGACCACCATGCAGGGTGGTTCTACCTTGACATGGGCAAATGGATGGTCCAGACCAAGACAATGGTTCTGGATTTCAGGAAGGCTGACTTTAATAAGACTGGAGAAATTCTTGTAGGGCACCTTCCTGGGATCAGTAAAGAGAAGGAGGTGGATCAAAAGTGAGCCATAATAAAGGAAGGGCTGATGGAGGCCACATGTGAGTGTGCAAAAATCAAAAGCAAGAAATCCAAGGCCAGAATACCCAGCTTGCTTGGAAAGTAGGTGTTAAATGCATTAAGTGAAAAGAAGGCAGCCTTCTGAAAGTACAAACATACCAAGAATGAAGAGAAAAGGAGGCCTATAATTATAAATCTAGGGTGGCAGGCAGAGTGGTAAAATAGGCAAAGGCTGCTACAAAAGTAACGTCTTGCCAAGGCAGTAAAAGTGAGCAAGAAGGCCGTCTTCAAATACATAAGGGAGAAGAGAGATATTAAAAATGAAACTGTAAGGTTAAAAAAGGAGTGGGGGTTGTGCAGAAGGAAGTAAAGAGAAAGCAGATGTGCTTAACAAGTACTTCTGCTCCATTTTCACTAAAGAGAAGGATGGACCAATTCCACAAAGGAGCAGGTGGGTGGGGCAGGAAGGGGGGTGTTACCAACAGTATAATGGTGGTGGACAGGGTGCTAAAGGGCCTAAAGGCCCTGAAAGTGGAAAAATCCCCATGACCAGACAGAGTGCACCTGAGGGTACTAAGGAAACTGGTAGAGGTGCTGTCAGGCCCCTTGGCAGACCATTTAACACCCCTCTTGATTCTGAGAGTGTGCCCCAGCACTGCAGAACTACACATGTGGTGCCTCTCCAAAAAGCTGTCAAAGTGATGAACCAGGAAATTGCAGGCCTGTCAGTCTGACCGCAATAGTGGGGAAACTGATGGAGACTCTCCTGAAGGAGAAATTGGGGGGCTTTCTTGAGAAAAATGAGCTGCAAGACGAGAGACAGCATGGGTTTGTGTTGAGGAGGTCCTGCCAGTCTAATCTGACTGACTTTTTCGACCAGATGACCAAGACAGTGGACAGGGGCCAAGCAGTTGATGTCCTGTATCTGTATTTCAACAAAGCCTTTGACTTTTTACCTCAAATAAGATTGGTGAGAAAGCTGGAGGATGTGGGGCTGGGATCCAAGCTTGTTAGACAGGTCAAAAACTGGTCAATGGACAGAAGCCAGAAGGTGATAGTAGAGGGGAATTCTCAGAAGCTAGACCAGTGAGGTCCCACAGGGCTCAGTGCTGAGCCTGGTGTTAACATCTTCATCAGTGATATAGTGGATGGGATCATGGGTAAAATCTGCCAGTCTGTGGGATGACACAAAGTTCTATGGGAGGGTGGGCACGGATGAGGGAAGACAGGAACTAGGAAAAGACCTGACTGGGTTAAAGATGTGATCTGACATTTGGCAACTGGGTTTCAACACTAAAAAGTGCAAATGTATGCACTTGGGGGCAAGGAACCCAGATACCAAATACTGGCTGGGAGGTATGCTGATCAAGTCTGAGGAAGATAAGGACCTGGGGTTATCAAGAGTAACCAGAAGCACTTGGCACACTGCAGGAGAGTTGCGGCAAAGGCAAATCAGATACTAGGCTACACAACCAGGGGAATTATCAGCAGGATGGCAGAGGTCATATACTACCACTGTACAGGTCACTGGTAAGACTGCACCTAGAGTACAGTGTGCAGTATTGGTGCCCTTATCTTAAGAAGGATGTCGGCTTGCTGCACACAGTCGAGGGAGGATATGATTGAGCCCTCCAAATACCTTAAAGGTATTAATACATTGAATATGGAGGGACTCTACAGTCTTTGTGGGAAACAAGTCCACAAGGGGGCATAGCCTAAAGCTGATGGTAGCAAGATTCATGAGGGAGATGAGGAGACACTTTTTCATGAAGAGAGCAGTGGCCAAGTGGAACAAGTTGCCAGAGGAGGTGGTATCCCTGAAAACAGTGGAAAGCTTCAAGAGAGGACAGGACAGAATGAAGGGGAAAGTTGTTGCAGAGGAAGGGGAAGTGGGGATCTGAGGAAGATACAAGTCCAAAGATTTCTGTGCACTCCTATGAAGTTATAGATTTAATGTCCATATGTGTTGTAGGCTTCACAATTTACAAATTTAATTTAAAATAATATAAAACAAATTACAAACACATGTGGAAGCAGGCAGAGCTGCCAACCACACTTGCCACAGCACTCTCAATCAATCAATCAAATCAAAATTTATTTATAAAGCGCTTTTCAAGAAATCAAAGCGCTGATACAAAGCAGAGGTTAAACGTCAAAAATAATAAATAAAAACATAAGAACAATAAAATAACCATAAAATAAACTAACCAAATGCCAGTGAAAATAGATAACTTTTCAGGGATCTCTTAAATGCTTCCACAGACAAGCACTCTCTAATCTGACGAGGTAGAGAATTCCACAGGGTCGGGGCCATAAAGGAGAAAGCCCTTGCCCCAGATGATTTAAAACAAACCCTGGGAATCTCTAGCAATCCCTCGCCAGTGGAGCGGAGTGGGCGGAGAGGATGATAGGGACAAAGGAGATCTTGCAGGTAACCTGGTCCCTGGCCATGTAGGGTCTTATAGGTCAGCAATGCGACCTTGAAGGTGATTCTCCATCGCACTGGCAGCCAGTGCAGTTCAGCATAACACAGGTGTGACATGACAAGTTCTTGATAGCCTGTCAACAACCTAGCTGCCGATTCTGCACCAGCTGCAGGCGACGGAGATCTACCCGTAACCCTAGATATAAAGCATTACAGTAATCAAGGCGGGAAGAAACAAAAGCGTGGACCAGCACAGGAAGGTCATCATGTGGAACAAGGTGTTTTATCCAGGCGATATTCCTCAGATGGTAAAAGGAAGATTTGACAGTGGCCGACACCTGCATCTTTAGTGTCAGCGCACTGTCAAAAATAACACCCAGATTTTGCACCTGTTCAGAAGGTCTCAACTGGGTATACCTAATAAGAGGCCAGAGGGGACCCCAGGAGTCAACTTCTTTGCATAATGACCCGGGTCAACGACTAACACCTCAGTCTTATCTGGATTTAACCTCAACCAGTTCGCACTCATCCAATCCTGAATCTCAGCGAGGCAGTTGTTAAAAAACGAGACAGCATCATTTTGTTCGGGTACAAAGGACATATAGAGCTGAGTGTCATCTGCATAACAGTGAAAACTCAGCCCATAATGCCTTATAATGTCTCCCAATGGTAGCATGTACACCGTGAACAACACGGGGGAAAGCACAGAGCCCTGCGGCACCCCATCAACTCTTCATTAGGAGGTGTGATCTGACAGGAGGGAGCACCCATAGACAGGAAAACTATAATATTTAAACACAATTCAGCTCATGTGTTTCTGTGTTTATCTCTTCTCATTCTTAATTGCTGAAGACATCTGCATGAAAACAGGAGCACTGTCCCCTAGACTTTATCTGCCCCTCTTGGTTTCCCTCCATGCAGTCACTTACTATGAAAATGATTCTTATGAAGCATTATGACATCAGAAGAGGGAAAAGCAGGAGAATTAAGATGGAGTCTGGGGATAAAAATTCTATTTTCACACAAATATACCTGGTAATAAAGAATGAGGGGGATAAATACTGCAACACAATGAAATATCAGCTGAACTGTGTCTAAATATATTTTTAAAACATTTTTCCAGATACTGTAAAATTACTTTAAGAAAACAAGAGGCACAGACAGGTTTAAAATTATTTGCTCAGGGTCACACTCTAAAGAAATAGCTCTACTGGGATTCAGACCTGGGTCTCTAGGCTCACCATACTGAGTTTTAACCACACAAATGCCCTGCCTTTCAGTCTTATAACTGGATCAGTATTAGTTAGCAATGTCTCTGGACAACTGCCATTCTTTTAATGTTCTCCCACTGCAGACTGACTAACTGTTACATATATTCTGGCTAATTAGGTTTCCGATCGACAGACTTAGTGGTGAATGTCAGTAAAATCCTACATCAGTTCCTGCTGACATGAAAGTAAAGCAGTCAGAGCAATGTCATATAGGGTCCATTGTGTTGATCTGGCTTTTGCACTTTTCGATCTAAAGATCATTGTGGACAAAAGAACAACTGTGCCAAAGTTTTGAGACAGGGATGGTGAAGAAGAAAAATCACCAAAAATATTAAAATAAAAACTTTTGATGTTCAAATGTTAAGTTTGCTTTGCTCTGCTAATGTCATAATTATCCTACCTTTAAGGTTGAACTGAATGCATTTTCTGCCTCTTTTCTTGATTTTGCCAGGCATTTTGGAGTCCTTCAGCAAGATTGTTTGATTTCAGTATTTTCTAACAGTGAATACCATAAGCCAAAAAAGTAGACAGCAGTTAATTACGTATTGAGTTAATGGATTTATTTATAGTGAATTAAATTTGTTGTCCAGTAAAGGCAAACTGCTCTGAAGTTCATTTTGAGATTTGACCTGGTGGAGTGGTTTGGGGAAGAAATAATCACACCAACTGCAAAGGGTGGTATCTGTAAAAAACACCCAGCTAAAGAACTGAACACATGGGTAGGGTCATATCAAAATAAATGTTCCTTCGATGGTGGCAGTGGCTAGTATATGCTCAAGAATACATATTCTCAGAATACTATAGTTTGAGAGTTGGGTCAGAACAGCAGCCTAGTGGCTAATTTGTCCAACTGCCACTGGTAGGAGGCTCACTGCAGTCTAATTTGACACACAATGGATCCATGCTTCCAGGGAGCGTTAGCAGCCCCTGCAGCTGCATGGCTTCTCTGTGGTGGCCCAGGTGTGTGTGGGTGAGCTAAGCTGTTGATGGGCCTTCTTATGCTCCCTCCACTGTGCATTCTTGCAGTAGATGTGAATGTTCCAGCGTGAACATTGTGCATGAGCAGTTCAGGTTACCTAACAGCTGTTACTTTAACTCTGTGCTTGACTGGATTTCCATGTTACACTCCCCTCCAGGATCACTGCCACCTGTAGAGTGGCCCATCACAGCAGTGGCAATTAGCTAAACATAGTTAGCATGCAATGCAGAGGATTCACACTTGCCAGACTGCTTTTGATACAGGGGTTAAGTAAGGAGGTGCTACAAGGGAGAGTAGTGAGATCGATGATAACATGTGAAAACATTTTTTTTGGGGGGTGGAATTACTGTAAAATGAGAATATTTAGAGGGATGCAAAATCAAGACATTTTCATTTAAGGAACTCATATTTTTTCATCTAGGGGCTATGCAATTACATACACTGCAGTGAAGGATCTGGGAATCATCTGAGGGGTGTGAACACTAATGTGCATATTGAAAGTTTCCACTCCCACCAATAAAAACATACAAATTAATATATACACAACGTATTACTTTTGTAATGCAAAATAGCAGAAGCCGAGATGTGAAGGAGCTTAGAGTCATGGCCATCAGGTCTGTTGTATTTAGTAGAGGTCATTGGCCAGGAAGGTGGAGAGGGTAGAAACTGTGGAGATATAGGAGAAAAGAAGACATCAGGGTAAGCACAGGTGAGGAGAGAGGCCGGGGGGGGGGTAATAAGCTAAGAATGTGCAGGTAGAGAAAAAAGCAATAAAAGCAGATGCTACAGTACTTCAATGGGGTTATAGGTAGAGGAAGGGGCCAGCTTAAGGGTCAGAGTTGTTGAGTGGTGGGTAAATCAAATTGTGAGTGGATAATCTTGCAGAATTTAGAGGGGTTATATAAATTCATCTGGAAGTTGGGAGCAAAGTATTCTGATTTGGCAAGTCTAGTAGCTCTCGTACACTATGCCTGGCAAGGTTAACAGACAGAAGGAAAAATAATGTGTTGCACTCTTTTAAGATCCCTAGATATGAACTTTTATCATCGTATACATAAAATGCTATCAATATTATTTTCCACAATAATTCTTATTCTTTATTCTGTAACGGCATTAACTGTGAATAATGACAGAAAGGCAATGTGATTTCAATAACATTATACATTTATATCCCATTGATGGTGATACATTTTGCAAGCTACATCATGTTATTTGTGATGATGACTGGACTACTGTGGAAATAACATTTTTACTTCTAGAATAAACATGTAACAATAGAATATTTAACCAGTGATGGCATCCTAAACAATGAACTGAACTCCAGAGAGACAGTAAACATAAAAAGCTGAGTCAAAATGTGAACCTTTAAAGTGATGTGATATCAATAAAATACGTACATCATGGTCTACAGTGGATACAGCATACAGGCAATGTGTCCACCCAGTGGTAAACGGAGGTGACATTCAGACATACTGTAAATTACCAAGTTCTTGCCATCGCGTTCTAGCAGAGCTCTCTCTTCATTGACCAAATTGTTACATCCAAGGAACATGTTCAAATATATTGAACTTCTAGACATTTGATAACTGCCTCTCTGTCTTCATTGACCAAGCTATTACATCCCAGAAATATGTTCAAATCCACTGAGCTACTAGATATTTGATAACTGGCTCCTGAACATGGATGGCTTCATGCCTCTCATATAGTGACTACACTGTTTTGGTATAGAAACATATAAAAAGAGAAAGACAGAAAAAGACCTGAAAAGCTCATCCTGTCTGTCCCAAGATTCCCTACTCAGAATCTCACTGGCATCTAACATTTCCTCTCTGCCTACCCTTCCCCTCACTCATTATCCTGCCGTCTTAAGCACTCAGAATAATGTACTATATAAATAAAAAAGACTGATTGATTTAATCTGGACAGGTAATTTGCATATGAATAAACTGTGCTGCTATGGCAGTGGGGAACTCCACCATTTGTAGACAGCAGCACTCATTTGGGTACAGCAGTTTTGGTGGGTGGTGGTACTAGGAGCCCTCTAATAGCATCTCCCACCATTGTAACTGTCTACTGGGCTCCTGTTATCTCAGCGAAGGGTGAGACAGGAACTTTCCTTGTGATTTTATTTGGGTCATGGTGAGCCCAAAATATGAAAGGCGAAAACATCAATGCGATAGCACTGAAGTAAGATTTACCTGGGGAAGATGCTGGTAAAACCTAGTTTCAAAGAAATAACACATTTTACATGCCTCACTTCTGCAAAGCATCATGGAAAGCATATGAACTGTATCACGATTTGAGCATACGTCCAATGATGTTTTGCATTAGAGGGATATGTAGAATCTGGTATACTGTCTAAACCCTTATTATATGCAATCTCTTCGGTGATAGCCAAGGTAAAACACAATATATACTGTAGTTTATGAGAGAAGGGTAATTGTCTACTTCCTTTCTGTCAGACTCATACTTCTTGTGACCCCATGAAGCCTGCTGGCTATGCCAAGCAATTTTAAATATGCAATTCTTATTTGCATGGTTCCAAGGTATGCATTGTGAAAAGATGAGTTATCCCTAGGTTCCATGGGTTTCTAGTTGTCTTGGTAGTACAGCTGGTAGTGCAATGAAATTATATTCTGAGGAGGCCTGAGTTCAAATCTCAGCTAGGTCACTTATTTCTTTGTCACTTTTAAACTGAGTTTTTAATACATGCACACTTCACTTCTGGTAAATAAAAGTGTATGTCTAATTTGTGTGGATCCAGGGCGTGCATTGAGAAAAGATGAGTGCCTTTGAGATCCCCAGGGGTTGCAGCTGCACAGATAGCACAGCTGGTAGTGTAGTGCAGTGGAATGGTATTCCAAGCAGACCTGGGTTCAAAAATCCAGATGCGGCACTTATGCAGTAAGGACAGGAATGGGGCTAAAAGGGGTACGGCCATCAAAAAGTGGAGGGTGATGAGTACCAATGCCCGTAGTCTGTGTAACAAGCTCCCTGAACTAGTGGCCTTGATGGAAGAGGGTTGCCTGGATATTGTGGCAGTCCCAGAAACATGGTACACAGAGAACCATGACTGGGATGTCAACATACCAGGATACACAATCTACAGGAGGGACAGGGAGGGTAAAAGAGGACGAGATAGCTCTCTATGTAAAGGAAGGGATCAAAGCAAAGAGCTAAAGAGTAAACAGGGAGCAGATGAGGCACTCTGGGTCACCCTGGAGACAGTAAATGGCACCACAATCCGCATGGGGGTTGCATATAGACCCCCATCTCAGTAGGAGGGAATGGACAAGGAAATGATAGAAGGCTTCCTTAGAATGGCAGAAAAAGAGGAGATATTGTTGATGGGAGACCTGAATATGCCAGATGTTAACTGGAGCACCTTTGCTGGAGGTACATCCAAGAGCATGGTCATTCTTGATACCCTACAGGGGGCATGCCTCAGACAGCTAGCATTGGAACCCACTCAGAAAGGAGCAATCTTAGACCCGATACTCTCAAATGGGGATGGAGATAGAATCTGTGAACAAGCGACCACCAAACAGTGTGGTTCATGATAAACACAGCCATACAATCAAGCCATACAAAAGCAAGAGTACTGGACTTTAGGAGGGCTGACTTTGGGAAAATGAGAGAGTGCCTCAGAAAAGCACTAGCAAACAGGCAAGAAAGAGGGGTGGAGGAACAATGGGGAGTAATCAAAACAGCCATCACGGAGGCAACAAGCCTTTGTGTAAAGCAAATCAACAAAACACAATGAAGGAAAAAACTGCTATGGTTCTCAAAAGAGGTGGTAGGGAAGGTTATGGAGAAAAGGATAGCATTCAGGAAATATAAGGGAACACAGAAGGAGCAGGACAGAGAACTTTATCAGTTAAAGCAGAAAGAGGCTAGGAAGGCAGTCAGAATAGCAAAGGCCCAAACCGAGGAAAGGATAGCCAATTCTGTTAAGAAGTGGGATAAGACCTTTTATAGGTACCTTAGGGAGCAAAGAAAAACCAAAGGAGGGACACTGAGGCTTAATAAAGGGAATGGAATGTGGGTAGAGGGTGACAGTGAAAAAGTAGGGATACTGAACGAATATTTCTGCTCAGTATTCACAAAGGAAGAGGAGGGGGAGGTATCTAAACCAAACAAGAGAAACACTCTGAAGATGGGGGTGTATAACAGTCCATTTACAGAAGAAAGGGTTCTGAAAGAACTAATAAAATTGAAGGTGGACAAGGCAACAGGGCCTAATGGGATTCACCCAAGAATTCTACAGGAACTAAGGGTAGAACTAGTGACACCACTGACTACTCTCTTTAACAAATCATGGGAGGATGGGGTGGTACCTGAGGACTGGAGGAGGGCGGATGTGATTCCTCTTCACAAAAGTGGGAGCAGGACAGAGGCAGGAAACTACAGACCGGTTAGTTTGACCACAGTGGTAGGGAAAATGGGAATCACTTCTGAAGGAAAGAATTGTTGAGTACCTAGAGGCCAGTGGGGCACAGGACCCAAGGCAGTATGGATTCATGATGGGAAGGTCGTGTCAGACGAATCTAATAGATTTCTTTGACTGGGTGACCAAAGTAGTAGACCAGGGAGGGGCTGTGGACATGGCCTACCTAGATTTTAGCAAGGCATTTGATACAGTCCCACACAAAAGATTAATACACAAGTTAGCCAGCCTTGGAGTGAGTCCCAAGGTAGTAGCCTGGATAAAAAATTGGCTAGACAACAGGACGCAAAGGTTAGTGGTAAATGAAGTCCACAGTGAAGAAAGGAGGGTTACTAGTGGGGTACCACAGGGTTCAGTACTAGGACCGGTCCTTTTTAATGTCTTTATAAGTGACATTGCAAAGGAACTGGAAGGAAAAGTATGTCTCTTTGCAGACGACACAAAGATCTGCAACAGGGTAGATACACAAGATGGAGTGAAAAGGATGAGAAGGGGCTTGGCAAGGCTGGAGGAATGGTCAGATGTATGGCAGCTCAGATTCAATGCAAAGTGCAAGGTAATGCACCTGGGAAACAAAAACCCAAGGGAAGAGTACACAATGGGGAGTAAGATACTGACAACAGTAAAATGGAGAGGACCTGAGGGTAATTATATCAGATGACCTAAAGGTGGGCAAGCAATGTGAGAAGGCAGTAAGGAAGGCTGGGGGATACTGGGATGCATAGGAGAGGCATCAATAGTAGAAAACAAGAAGTTGTTATCCCTCTGTACAGACAGTTGGTGAGACCCCATCTGGACGTATGTGCAGTTCTGGAGACCCCATCTCCCAAAGACATAGACAGAGTGGAGGCTGGTCCAGAGGAGGGTAACCAAAATGGTGCAGGGTCTGCACCAGAAGACATATGAAGAAAGACTAAAGGAGCTTAATATGTATATCCTTGAAGAAAGAAGGGAGAGAGGGGACATGATAGAAACTTTCAAGTACCTCAAGGGAATCAACAAAGTCCAAGAGGGTAGCATCTTTCAGAAAAAAAAGATGTGCAAGAACAAGGGGGCACAATTTGAAGATAGAGGGGGGATAGCTCAGAGGTAATGTGAGGAAGTATTTTTTCACAGAGAGGGTTGTGGATGCATGAAACAGCCTCCCTGAGGAGGTCGTGGAGTCAAGAACAGTGGGGGAATTCAAGAATGCATGGGACAGACATAAGGCAGTCCTAGTGGGGGTAGGAGGAAGTAAGCTGTTGGTTAACTAGGATCTGCAGCTTATCTGTTAGGTAGGAAAATGGGCAGACTAGGTGGGCCAAGTGGTCCTTATCTGCTGTCACATTCTATGTTTCTATGTTTCTATATTTCTTTCTCACCTCTAAATTGTGTTACATTTTTAAGCTCATCTATAAATTCATCAAGCAGTCCACTCACGTTTCACTAAGCAAACAATAACACACAACAGTCTGTACATTTTTACTGGGATACAGGGGGGCCTTGTGTGTCTTATGAAACAAGAAGGTGCGTTATGAATGAAAGAGGTCTGCATACCCCGCTATGAACATACATGCAGAAGTGTGTTGTTGTTTTTATAAAATGACAACTTAAAAGAAAACAAATCTGATAAAATAGCTAGCTAGTATGTCATGGAGCATTGAGGTACATTATATACAGTAATTGTACTAGGATAATGACGCACCTTTGAGTCCCACTGACCAACCAGATTACTTCAGTTTCCCAAGCCATTTTATTAACATAATCAAAATATGAAGGGAAAACTACCTTACTTGTCAAACACTAAGATAAATAAAAAAGGGCATTTCTGATCATATTAATAATTGAGAACATTAAATAGTACTTGCGCTCCAAATCATTGTGAGGATGATTTGTCCACTTCTGATGAACATCTGCATCAATCCATGTTTTATATTCAGAGTATGGTTTACAAAATACATTTTATGGCATCTTTACAATTAACAAATTCCTGTGGCAAAACTGTGATGAAGTACTAAACTCAGCAGATGCAGGAAAACTAAAGGTTATTCCCTCACCAGTGTCTTAAGGCATAGCGGAGATATTTTTGCAGACAGTATGGTATACTCATGTATTCATATGCATTTATACTTTGCTAAGACATTTTTAAGTAGTTCTCTGCATTACGATTTAATAAACTGGAACAATTGTTATATAATGTTCTTGCATGTAGGTTTTTTGTTGCCATCCTTTGCCATTAACTCCCTGCATCTTTAGTCCCAGCCAGGTACCCATATCTCAGGGGCAATGTTCTGTGGCAATGATTCAGAAACTACAGAAAAAACATATGGATAATCCCTTGACCACTCTTTATTTTGTCTGCCTCTAATCCCTCTCCCAGAATGACCCCTTCTTCTGAATGGCCATTGTTTTCAATGACTGCATACAGATGGAATCATAATTACACCACACACAGCCTTCCAATAACCTGAAATCTGCTATTCTACTGCTCAGTGACCTTGTGCCACATTCATCTGACCCCCACCCTCCTTAATGCATGCACTATAGCTTAATAGAAAATACGCTGTGAATTAATCTCTTCCAACAACACGCTATGTCACTTGAATCTAGTGGATTGGTAAAAAGAAGTTTTTTTATTCACATGAGCGACACTATACACTACACTATGAGAGACTGCTTGCATTCTAGATAGAGAGTGGTGTTGAAAACCTTGAGACTTTATACACCGACATGACAGAGCATGCACACCAAGAGCTAACCGTGTAGAGTGGCACTGAGCTAACAAGCTCTATCTTTACATACAGATTCTCCTTATTTCAATGATGATGGGTAGCGCTTCGTGCACCAGTGACTAATCTTACATAAAGGTACTAACTCATGAATTCCTTTTGTAAAAGAGAGACCCTCCCTGTACAGATCTACAGTACAGCAGTCTTCAAAGTAGTTTTGTAATAAATTCCAAAAAACGTGATGGCCATGAGTAGCACCATGGCCCCAACCTATGCAAACCTCTATATGGAACATTTTGAAATTCAGTTTGTATCTAATCCTATGTATAACTTGTACTATAAACACAAAGTATGTTACAAAAGGTACATATTGTAGATGATTTACTGTTGATTTGGGATGGTACAACGGAGGAACTATTTGCCTTTCATGAGAATCTAAACACAATCAGTGACAACCAAAAATTTAGTATTTCTGCCAGTGACTGAGAGATACCCTTCTTAGATTTGTTATTGTATGAAAATAATGAAAGATGTGAGCATTATATATACAGAAAAGATACTGACCAAAATACCATCTTGCATGCATACAGTTACCACCCACCTCATTTAGTCAGAAACATCCCATACTCAAGAGATGTTGAGGGTACAACATAGTTGCAGTGACCTCATAAAAAGGAAAAGTGGAATCATGAAATGTCAGGGAGGTTCATGCAAAGGGCTATGGAAGAAGGATGATTACTGAAACAATTCAAAAAACAAAGTGACCACAGGAGAGTAACAACAGGGAACTTGCATTGGAAGATACGAGTACCAGAAAAGTGTTGCCTCTCATCGATTCAGGCTTCACTGAACAAATCAAACATATTGTATTTAAACATTGGGACACCCTGAAACCAACAGGGATCACTAAATTCAAAAACAAACCAACAGAAGCTGCCAAAAAGGTTAGTAACTCAAGGATCGATTGGTCCATTCAGAGTTAATACGTAAACCTACTATACAAGGGCAACTATTACTAGGACAATTGCTACCTGGCATGCAATCATGTGGACATTGCTGCCACTGCAACACTACAAAGAAAATGTGAAATACAACACCCAGATGCAAACCTAGGGCTGGATTTTCAAACAGGGGTACTTTGTATTCTGTGGTGCGCCAACCCCCTTTGCCACAATTGCACCTGAATTTCAAATCTCGGGTGCAGTTGTGACGATTTCCATGATTTACAGCAGCTTGCACCAATGTGCTGGTGCAAGCACTGTTACTTTGCCTCCTGGGGGTGGTGCATGCTAGACCACAAAACCATGGTCTAAGGTGCAGCAACTGTCGCAAGGGATGGAAAATCCTGATCACCGACAGGGGAATGCTGCAAGCTCTGTGCGTCATATGTTTGGTGCACCGGGGCATGCAGCATTCCCGGAGCTTTAAAAATCTGGCCCCTAAAGTTTCCTATAAAAAGCTTTATCACATGCGACACTGACCATGTTGCATATGTTCTCATGTGCCCCTGCTCAAATATTTATGTAGGAAAAACAACCAGACCACTTAAACAAAGAACTACTGAGCACAAGAGCAACTTAAGACTAAGAAATGACACATCACCAGTGGCCATACTTTTTGCTCAAGATGGACACAATGCAGCATCCTTAAAGTTCTGGGGTACTGAACACGTAGAACCACCAGTGAGAGGTGGAGACTGGAATAAGTTACTTGAACATACTGTAGAGAGATGTATTGGATTTACACACTCAATACATTAAGTGACAGATTTGGATTGAATGAGGAAGAAAACTGGAGTGCCTGCTGGTAATCCTATAAGAACTACAGAGAAAACATCTGGAATATCCCTTGACCTCTCTTCATTTTGTCTGTCTCTAATCCCTCTCCACTCCTGAAAAAAGACCCCCTTCTGTATGGCTATTGTTTTCAATGACTGCGTACAGGTGGAATCATAATTACACCACACACAGGCTTCCAATAAACCCCAGATCCTCTCTTCTGCCACTCAGTGACCTTGCAACATGGTCATCTGACCTCCCACCCTCCTAATTACATGCACTATAGCTTAATAGAAACTAGGTTATGAATTAATCTCTTCCAACAACACACTATGTCATTTGAATCCCGTGGAAAGGTAAAAAAAAGGTTTTCTTTATTCACATGAGTGACACTATACACTACACTATGAGAGACTGCTTGCATTCTACATAGAGAGTGGTGTTGAAAACCTTGAGAAATTATATACCGACATGATAGCACATGCGCACCAAGAGCTAACCATGTGGAGTGGCACTAAGCTAACAGGCTCTATCTTTAAATATAGATTCCCCTTGTTTCAATGATGATGGGTTGTGCTTCATGCCCCAATGGCATCTTACATAAAGACATTAATTCATTAAGTCCTTTTGTAAAAGAGAGACCCTCCTTGTTTAGATCTATAGCAGTCTTCAAAGTAGTGTTTTATTATCATGGAGCCCTGGGGCGGAAAGTACATGGTCATAGAGTGCAACCTTGTGTGTACACATGGTGTGCTGCTTTATTGTTGCTTAGCAATATCAGGGTCTCCAGGTGCACCTGGTCATGTTGCTCCATCCTGGATCCAGGGCTTTGAGCCTCTGACCCACCCCTTGGCCCATTGTTACATTTAAACAACCCAACCTGAAACTACAATGCAGACCTCAGTAAGACGGCGGTGAGACAAGTTTAAAGTACTCCTTCAGGAGGTAAGCTGGACTATTCAGAGTTACCGCTCAAGTTCGGTCATGCCTATGCACCTTTATGCTTTTTAACAACATATTTTATGTATCCTCATTCTGGCCGGAGAAAATGAAATGACACTGAAACCCTCTTTTTTAAACGCACTTACTATATTTTTTTTACAAGGGAGTCTGTTCACCTTAATTTTGAGAATGAAATTGCTCCAAATGGGCTAATGACAAAAACGAATTATAGAGATTATGCGTAAATCTCTTTTTGTGCTTAAACATGATATAACAAAGCCAGGACAGCATAATGAAAAGTTAGCAATCTCACAGTTAACTTTAAAATTACTTTTGACAGATGCTGTCATGTCTCAAACAGACAAGCAAAACTGTAGCAGTTTAAAAAATTAAACACCACCTCAGAGGTAGGTTGCACTGATGCTAGATATGATGAAACCAAAATTAAAGCTAGTTCGGTTTGACTATTTTATAAAATTCTTTTACCATTTCATATGAACAGAATAGTCAGTCTGCCCAGTACAAGAAAAAATATAAAAAAGAAGCATGCTACAAAATGTATTGCCCTACACAGGTATGTAGCAAATAAGGCTAGAAAACTCAATTGAAATAAGCTTGAACATTTAACATATAATGTGAAACTAGATCTGATGCTAAACTACTTTTCCAAAAGGTGACATTAAGCATCCATGTTTGTATAAATAAAATGGTAAAGATGAATGTGAGCCAGTGGGCTATAGAAATTCATAAACTTCACTGTGATATATTTATATTAAACTAATGAAATTAGACATAATGGTGCTAATTATGTATGACTGAAATGCATGACAGTGTGCTGATTTAGAACAGCGATGTATGGATGCCATGGTGACGACGGCCAGCAGGGGAGACTATAGTATTGCAGATAATCATGCTGAATGAAATGGCATAAGATAAAAATATGTTTTACATAGAACTGAGGATGGTATACAGTATATGCAGTATATGTTTTAGAAAATGTGGCCGGGGAATGTATATTGTACACTGTATGTAAGATTTAGGCATCATGTAAATATTTGAAAAATGTCTTTAAAAACATTTTTTATTTCAAAAAACAACACAGAAAATGGAGTAATGTATAACTATGTACTCAAGATATATTCTAATATGTTTAAACAATAGATCCTCTTCCCCTAAAGAAGCCTAACCAGGTAAAACATTGGGCATAAAGGATCTTTAATTCATTAAGAAAAACTAAAATAAATCTGAACTTTAGTTTTGAACATACTTTGGAGTGACTGGCGTTTGTTTTTCCTCTGCTGATAATTTTCACCCACCGACCATCCACATTAACTATACTGTGATTTGGGAAGGGAACCCACTCACTCTGGACTTTGTACTAGTGATTCAGAATTCACAGAAGCATTGTGAGAAGGGCTGAAGCTTCCCCCTTTCCTTTTATTCAACTATTTTTCCATGTAAGCACATTCCACTCCCTTGCCACCATTGCTATAATGTGGCTTACTAGAGACAAAATGATCTGCAGCTCTAGGCCCCTGTTGAATTTTGGATGTCCATTTGATGTGGCCATCATGATTAGTCAACTTAGGTTTAGTATTTGTTTATTAAAAATGACTGACAACTCTTATTTCAAACAGCCTCCCACTGTAAAATATTTAGAATGGTGTTGCAAGAGCTCAGATCAGCACCAGAAATAATGTTGTGCCTTAAAATTGTCCTGTTCAGTCTGACAACATCTTCCACTGAGCATTCCGATTTCCAGTGTGGGGTCCACACTACTTGGACATGCAGCCATTATGCAGAGCCATCCTCACAGCAAGTCCAAATTTCAATCATGTTTTCAAAAGGTGTTCTACTTGTATATGCTGTCCTTGTGCACAGTTGTCCTAACTTGAAATCCATTCCTTGAACACTGTTTTTGGTCAGTAATAGACAGCAACTACAACCAATCAAAATACAACACTGCACACACATTTTATGCAACAGAACTGACACAAGTTCAACACCCCAATGGGATCCATATCGAAAACGGTCCCTGTTCACTGCTCCATTTGATAACTAATAATTGTGTTTTGTGAGAACTGACTATGGTTCTTCTACAAGGAAATGATAAGCAAAAGATGTCTTCTTGCTAATTATTTGTTTGGTTGTTTTTTGTTTAATTATTTATTCTTATTTCAAAAGTTTCACCAGGAAAGACATACTGAGCAGGTAACTGCTTGTTTCCTGATGCATCTTGGAGGTGGGAGGAGGGAGAAGGCAAAACAAATGTGCAGAATAAATAAGTACAAATACCCAATACACAGCACAGTAAGGTGCAGGAGCAAATACAAATGCAATACAGCTGGGCAGTCACAATAAATACAAAATACAGAATAAAAATATAGTAAGGTACAAGAGAGGTAAAAATACAATACAGCTGTGCAGTCACACATTTCAGCAGGTAAATCAGCACAATCTGTACAAAAGGTGCAGGGGCAGCACAGAGAACAAGTGCAAATAGTAACTGGGTGCGAACTCAGCCTGAGCAAAAGTACAAGAAAGAACAAAGCAAGTACAGCTCAAACAATTCCAGATAAGAACATAATTAGGAGCAGATTTATGCCATACAGACTGGGGGCTTAGGGTGGTCAAAGAGATAAAAGAGTGCCACCATGTGACTTCCTAGAGTCTGAGAACTGTGAAGTGAAATGGTACTGGGGCCCTAAGACATTGCAAGTTGACACTCTTGATTAGTCAAGAGACATCTCCTATTTACCATCTAATTTTTATCAAGCATTTCTTTTTTTTTCGCTAATAAGTGTAAAGCACCAGACACATTAATTGACCCACCACACGTTAAAATGCAAATGGAAGTAAATAGCGGAAAACAGAAGAACAAATCAGAACATACCAGTAACATGAGAAACTGCAATACAATTTGTAGTTACAGGAAGATGTTAATTAGATAACATTCCACCAGTAGTTCAGGCAGTTCACTTAAATCACGGATGAATCAAACCCAGCTACAGCAGAATCTCCCTACCCCCATTACTTTTACCTCAAAATATCTGTCATTAAAAGACAGTGGTACTCTAGGGAGATTAAGTATCAAACTCACTTTTTTAATACATAGTTCATCCAAAAATATGTAATGAATTCAAAACTCAATTATATTTATGGTTTTCAACCAATTTTTTTTAATTTTTTAATTTGGATTTGAAACGGTAACTGATATGAGGTGTATTAAAAAAACAAAGCCAGCTTGATCTTGTAGGAGACTGAAGAGTCATACACAGAGTGAGAGTTTTAATCACATTCCATATTTTGATATGCCATGTAAATAGGTAGACTGTACTGACTACTATCTAACACATAAACGTGTTTAACAATGTAACAGTCAGGTAATTTTTCAAAATGGGGAAACATTATTAATGTCAACAGTGAGATGTTTGGTTTGAGATCGGTAGTTAGTTGGTGACTGAGGGCATTTTGAGTCTTGTGCAGAATTCATAACTGGAAGTTTGGTAGGAGAAGGAATTGCTGCACAGGACACACTCTTTGCAGTATAAGAGGTCTTCATGTGCTGCAGATGTTTCTAGTAACTTCCAAAGGACTGCAAGCATAGCTTATGGGAAGTGACTAAAACACATATTTATTAGCTGATTTTTGTCAGGATAATCAAATAGGATGATGTCAGCCCAAGTAAACCATTTATTTACAGTACATAGAAGATCTCAGGCATCAGGGATATATCCATATTGCTGCAATAAAAATTCAACTATTAGAGCCCACCAGCTAGATAGGGTCCCTGGAAAACATCTTGCCCTGCAACTGTGCATGGATGGAGAATAAAATCTCCAAGCAGCCTGTGTGACTGAGTGTAATCTTTCAAGCTTGCTGCCTGAAATAGACTGATACCCAGGGCTCAAGGAAGTCCTTATATACCCACCCTAGAGACCACCTGACCACAAGTCAATTACCCTAAGACACAACTAACCCCAAAAAGTACTGATAACTGGCCTTTTTAAAACAACCAGACACAAGAAACCCTCCCCTTGGATGTCCAGAAATAATCCACTAAAAACCCACTTATAAAAGAACTTACAACAAAGTGTAAATAGCAGAAAGCCTAAATTGTTTTTCCCACCACAGCACTAGAGTGCAAGGACTGCACTGCACAAATGCATGCTCATTTAAATGCTAGGAGAGATGGCCATGCAGTCACGTAGGAAACCAGGATGTACCTTGCCTCCTAAGGCTGCTGCCATGCTATTACATCTCTCTCTCTCTCTATATCTCTCTCCCCCGCTCCCTCTCTCTCTCTCATTTCCTCCCTCCCTGCCTTCCCCGGTCTTCTTTTTGGATCTCACAGCAGGGAAGTTACTTCAAGTACCTGTGGGGTATTCCTTTTCATTTTCTTTTCCCCATATCATAATCCCCAGCCCAGTTGTGTATTTATTTATTAAAGAAATCACTGAGTCACTTATGGCTCTGGTCATCTGATGCTGTCAAGGACCATTTATTTCCCCCCCGGCACTCTCTGGACCCACAGTCAACTGTGCTACCTGTTCTGCTGGTACTGCAACCAAGAGTGCTGAATGAGGAGGTGAAAGTACATGTACTGTAGACAGAATGCCCATCCCAACAACCACTCTAGCTACTTCTTTGTCTACTGGAAATGGCACCACAATCCGCACAGGGGTTGTATACAGACCCCCATGTCAGGGGGAGGGAATGGACAAGGATATGATAGAAGGCATACTTAGGATGGCAGAGAAAGGGGAGATACTGTTGATGGGGGACCTTAATATGCCAGATGTTAACTGGAGCAAATTTGCTGCAGCCACATCCAAAAGCAGGGCCATTCTTGATGCCCTTCAGGTGGCATGCCTCAGACAGCTAGTTTTGGAACCTACTCATGAGCAATCTTAGACCTCGTACTCTCAAATGAGGACAGAGAGAGGATCTCAGATCTAGAAGTGGGTAGGCATTTGGGAACAAGTGACCACCAAATAGTGTGGTTCACGATAAACTCAGCTACAGAGTCAAGCCATACAAAAGTAAGGGTTCTGGACTTCAGGAGGGCTAACTTTGGCAAGAAGGGAGAGTGCTTAGAAAAGCACTAGCAAACAGGCTAGAAGGAGGGGTGGAGCAACAATGGGGAAATATCAAAACTGCCATCACAGAGGCAACAAGCCTTTGTGTGAAGCAAATAAACAAATCAAAATGAAATAAAAAGCCACTGTGGTTCTCAAAAGAAGTGGCGGTGAAGGTTGGGGAGAAAAAGATAGCATTTAGGAAATATAAGGAAACACAGAAGGAGCAGGACAGAGAACTGTACCAGTTAAGGCAGAAGGAAGCAGGGAGGGTAGTCAGAATAGCAAAGGCACAAACTGAGGAAAAGATAGCCAACTCAGTTAAGAAGGGGGATAAAACCTCTTATAGGTATATCAGGGAGCATAGAAAGACAAAGGGAGGGACAGTGAAGCTGAACAGAATGGATTGTGGGTGGACAGAGAATGACAGTGAAAAAGCAGGGATACTGAATGAATACTTCTGTTCAGTATTCACAAAACAGGAAGTGGGGGAGGTGCCTAATCCAATTAACAGAAGCACTCTGGAGAGGGGAGTCGATCCCAGTCCTTTCACAGAAGAAAGGGTTCTGAAAGAACTCCTAAAACTGAAGGTGGACAAAGCAATGGGGCCAGATGGAATTCACCCCAGAATTCTAAAAGAATTAAGCAGAGAACTAGTGACACCACTGACTACCCTTTATAACAAATCATAGGAGGATGGTGTGGTACCTGAGGACTGGAAGAAGGCTGATGTGATTCCCCTTCACAAAAGTGGGAGCAAGAAAGAGGCAGGAAACTACAGACCTGTCAGTTTGACCTCTGTAGTAGGGAAAGTGATGGAATCACTTCTGAAGGAAAGAATTGTTGAGTATCTAGAGGCCAGTGGGGCACAGGACCCAAGGCAGCATGGGTTCACAGTGGGAAGGTTATGTCAGATGAATCTAATTGATTTCTTTGACTGGGTGACCAAAGTAGTAGACCAGGGAGGGGCTGTTGACATGGCCTACCTAGACTTTAGCAAGGCATTTGACACAGTCCCACACAAAAGATTAGTAGTCAAATTAACCAGCCTTGGAGTGGGTCCCAGGGTGGTAGCCTGGTTAAACATTGGCTGAACAACAGGACACAGAAGGTAATTGTAAATGGAGTCCACTCTGAAGAAAGAGGGGTTACTAGTGGTGTACCACAGGGTTCAGTACTGGGTCCAGTCCTTTTTAATGTCTTCATAAGTGACATTGCAGAGGGACTGGAAGGAAAAGTATGCCTCTTTGAAGATGACACAAACATCTGCAACAGGGTTGATACACAAGGAGGCATGGAAAGGCTGGGAAGGGACTTGGCAAGGTTGGAGGAATGGTCAGAAGTATGGCAGCTTGGATTCAATGCAAAGAAGTGCAAAGTAATGCACCTGGGAAACAAAAACCCAGGAGAAGATTACACAATGGGGGAAGGGAGGTAGTAACAACAACAATAATGGAAAGAGACCTTGGGGTAATCATATCAGATGATCTTAAGGTTGGCAAGCAATGTGAGAAGGCGGTAGGGAGGGCTGGGGGGATACTGGGATGTATAGGGAGAAGCAGCACCAGCAGAAAACAGGAAGTTGATATCCCCCTATACAGACAGTTGGTGAGACCCGATCTGGAGTACTGCATCCAGTTCTGGAGACCCCATTTCTGCAAGGACATAGACAGGATGGAGGCAGTTCAGAGGACGGCAACTAAAATGGTGCAGGGTCTGCAAGAGAAGCCATACGAGGAGAGGCTAAAGGAGCTTAATATGTATACCCTTGAGGAAAGGAGGGAGAAGGGGGACATGATAGAAATGTTTAAGTACCTCAGTGGAATCAACAAAGTCCAGGAGGGTAGCATCTTTCAGAAAAAAGAGTTGTGCGAGAACAAGGGGACACAATTTGAAGATAGAGGGGGGACGGCTCAGGGGCAGTGTGAGGAAGTATTTTTTCACAGAGAGGGTAGTTGACGCATGGAACAGCCTTCCTGAGGAGGTTGTGGGGTCTAAAACTGTGGGAGAATTCAAGAATGCATGAGACAGACATAAGGCAATTTTTGTGGGGGGTAGGAAGAAATAGGTTGTTGGTTAAATAGGATCTGCAGCTTATCCTGTAGGTAGGGGAAATGAGCAGACTAAGTGGGCCAAGCGGTCCTTATCTGCTGTCAAAGTCTATGTTTCTATGTTTCTACTGGCACTGCCTTCCCTGCTGGCAGTCTCTCCAAGAACACATTAAGTGCAGCAGGAATCAACTTCCAATTTAGGCAGCTGACCTGCCACTGTCCTGTGGCTCTACTCCCACTCCTTCACTTGGTCAGCGCTATCAAAGAGGTCACTGACCCATGCAAGAAAGGAGTATATGCTGTGGCACTTGATCTTTCTCTGCCAACACACAGCAATTCCATATGGTGGGTGATGGGAAACTGAAAATGGCATGCTATGCCCTGTCTGACTCCCAATCTCTCCAGCAGCATTTGTAGAGGACTTCTACACACAAGGCCACATGGTGGGGCCAACAAAAAAATATGTGAACACTTAAAAACAAAATACCTGTCAGCCCTGACCAGCAGGGCTGCTCCTAGGCCTCCCAAGGGCTCCTAAACTGGGGCACTCCCCTAGTCAAGCCCATTGGCCCAGTCAGTCCCTGGCTACTAACCCCTCTGGAAGGCCACCAAGGCAACCACCCAAATCAGCACCAGGACCTCAAGTGTTGTTCCCCTAGACAGGACAGACACAAAGGACACATCCCAAAGGTTATGTACCTTTAATTTCCTTACTTTAGTATTTTGACTTGAGCAGGTGGGTGGGGGGGGTTGTCGTGGTCAACCAGCCTCCCAGCAATACTCCCTAAAACAATTCAGGGGAAAGGGTTTTCATGTGACCCTCTCATATACCCCCCTACTTAAGAAAGAACCCCTTTCCTGATATCCAAACTATGAGTTCACCCCAGAGGAAGAGCACTGTTGCTCCCAGCCCACCCCTGCTTCATAGAAGAAAAGACAGTTGGCATTCTATGCTGGCTCCAGGGCTTGAGAGTTCTACTTCACTCCTACATTAGACAAAGCTGAAGTATTCCTCAAACAACAACTACCCTCTGTCATTGATGCACTTGCCCCTCCTACTAAAATTGAGAGTCAAAAACCAAAACTGTTTATGGTTCAGCCAAGAGTTCAGACGGGCATTGAGGGACAGGGACAGTCAATGGGCCAGGGCCAGAAAATACAAACTTCCACACGACTGGACTGTTTTCAGACAAAAAAAGAAATTACTACACTAAACAGATCCATACAGCCAAGTCCAACTACCGGTACTATCTAAACATACTGAAATTCAATCAAAAAGACTCTTCTAAATTCTGAAGGACAATGAAAACCACTGAAGGTGGTGGTGCCCCCTCCTTGCTGAGTCAAATTATTGTACATGGCAAAACTATCACAAATCAGCAGATCATTGTGTAAGAGCTTAACTCAAACTTTGCCTCTGCTGGACTGGCTTTTGATAAGTCTCCTGATGCTGCAATTCTTCCTCCAACTTTAGTGCACTCTACTCCTGTCTTCAGCAATTATGTACTTTTCAGTTACCAGACACTCACCTACAAACAAGTGGAAGACTTACTCCTAACCCTCGATCTGATAAAAGTCCCAGAGTGGACAAGTTAGAACCATTCTTCCTTAGAGTTGGCTCTTTTGTGCTGACTGTATCTTTAATGTACCTCTTTAACCTTTCACTAACTAGCAAAGAAATATTCACACTCTAAAAGACAGATTATATATTTCTGCTATTCAAATCTGGTGATAAAATTATTGCAAGTAACTACATGCCTGTCTCTGTACTCTCTGTATTAGCTAAGGTACTGAAGAAACCAGTTAATGACCAGGTTTGAGAGTATCTCTCCTATCAATAGATGTATGTTGCACATCCATAGTAAGTTATTTGGATAAATGTAATTACCCCTAGTGTATGTAGCTAATACCTAGTCAAGTACAGTTCCAACTGCTTAGTATACCTGTCTATTTATACTGTATTTAGTTCTATGTAAAATGTTGTTATCTGTATCATGCTTATCTTGTTCATGTTGTATTTGGTCATGTACTGTGCCTTGTGTAAATGTAACTAATTCTGTGTTACCCCTGAAAAAGGGACCCATGATCTCAGTGGGCTCACTCAGTTACCAAAATTCAATAAAAAAATAATTTAATTACACCAACCCAATCTGGCTTTTGGGTCTTGCTTAGTGCTGCAACTACATTAGTCAAAGTGATAGATCACTGGTTTTATGCCCAGACCAAAAGCTTACAACTGTAGCTATATTTCTTGACCTTAATTTCTTGACCTTACTAAGATCTTCGATATGGTGGAACACCAGATTTTACTGCAAAAACTCTTCCCGGTTGGCACTGGACACAGTGCTCTGCCCTGCTTCTGGAATTATGTAACGGACAGGCAGCAGCAACTTAAATGTGAAGGCTTACTATCTTCCTGCTACCAGATTTTCAAAGATGTTCCCCAAGGGTTTGTTTTACGTACCATTCTATTCACAATTTACACAAATGATCTATGGGATAATACAGGAGACATAAAGCTCCACTGTTACGTTGACATTAAATATGCCACCAGGCCGAATGTACCTGAAGCTCTAAACGATTCGCAATCAGCATTCAGTACTCTACAACTGAAACTGTTTGCATCTAAATTTCTCCTTAATACCTGAGAAAAACAAAATATATAAATTGTGCTCCTAAAATAAGTGGCCAACTAGCCACCCTCCCAGTGTCTTCATCCTAATGGGTGATAGTCTGGGGTTAGTGGACACATTCTTTTATCTTGGCTTACGGTTAAGCAGAAAACTCTCTTTCAGCACTCATACTGATAATCTTTGCAAGAAAGTATGTCCAAGGCTGGGCTTCTACTACAGAAATAGATTTAACTTCCCTGCTGACATACACAAACGACTAGTCAGGGACACAGTTACAGTATGCTGCCCCTTGGTCATCGTGACGGTTTATAGGGGCACTGCCACCTCACAACTTGCCAAAGCAGATGTTCTTTAACATATGGTACTGCAGTTTATCTCATGCTTGCCTGCCAGTGTACACAACTGCACCCTCTATGCTACAATAGGCTGGACATCGCTAATCACCAGAAGGCTGAAAAACCTGGATATGTGACAATACAAGGCACTTCGTAAAGATGTGCCACACTACATCTCCACCTTGTTTCTCAGGACCACTAACAATCTGAGAGCTTGTAACTACATTCTGCTTGGAATCCCAAGATATGCTTCTAAATATGTCAAAATGGACTTCAGCTGGCTTGCTCCTACTCACTGGAATAAACTTCAAGCCTCACTTGAGCTGAAATTGCTGGTTAGCCACCATGCATTCAAGATGATGCTAGAAACTCCCTGCACTGATGAATGTACTTGTCACTAATTTCTTTAGTCATTATGGTACCTTCATTGCTATATCCCTTGACTTGCTTGTAAACCTTTGCTATTTTAATTTATTGGACTTCTTATTTGTTTCTATTGTATTTCACTGCAACACATTCCAGTATATCTGCTATTTGTAAATTCCATGTTATATTTTGTACTGTTTATGTAATGCTGTTGATTTTTGCACTGTTGCCTGTACCAACCAGGACCTCCTTGCAAATGAGCACTGCACAGTGGAGCTTTTCCTGGTAAATAAAATTAAATGAAATGGAATCACCCTAAACCTAAATCGTTGGAAAGTCAGGTACAATATAATGTGTCACTTCCGTATTAGTATTTTTCATCTAGTTTAATCAGACTAAAGGTTTATGCTCACAGACCAGGGTGCATTCATTTCTTAGCAAAGTGAATCACAACTCTTCCATGGCCCATTCAACTGGCAAGCACTCTTTTTATGGGGAAATAGCTAACAGCAAATATATAGCACTGGATGCTTATCCCCCCACCCCCGCCACCAAGATTTGAACTGTTCCCAGAGCCACCTCTAAGATATCAGTTTGAACACAGAACTCCTGTGCAAAATCAGGACTTTTCAAGACCAGACTGGAAAAAGAGCTGGGTTGATTTATTGACTTTTTTTTTTCACCAGCTAAGTACACTAGGCCTAAAGATGCCTATTTTCAGGCATAGACTAGAGCAGCAGAATGCAATAAAACCAGTGGAAACATGAGTGCACGTAACAATGGTAAATCAACAATACAAGACAGGGTAACATGATCACAGTTGACTATCTTTCAATGGCCTAAAAAGTTTGATCACAGCCTTCTGTCCAAACTACCTGATTGGTCTGATTATTTCTTAATAATCCCGTAAATGAGGTCACCAGTTCTGCTAATCAGGGCACAAAATGACGGTAGTAACCTGCTAATCTCAGAAAAGACTGAACCCAATTCTTGGTTCTGGGTGCCTCAGTGTTTGCTACTGCCTGCACATTTGAGACCTCAGGGTTGACCTTCCCCTTTCCAATGAAAAAGACAAAAGTATTTGGTTTCTAACATCCCGGTGGCAAACTTAGTGGGATTCATCATCAGCCCCACTTGACCTATGTTTAAAAATAAAAAGGACAAGAGAAGCTTCAAGTGGCTTTCCCATTCCCCACTATAAACCACATCATCTAAATATAGGGCACCATAACCCAAAGACTGACTCAACAACCATACCATTAGTCTCAGGAAGGTGACGGGTGCCCTATGAAGTCAAATTATACAATGGCAAGGACATTTCCTGCCCTCTGATTGGTCATTGGGTGCCTGGAACAGTGATGTTATTTCACAATAACACACCATGTCATGCCTTATTTCTTAAACGTCATGCTAGTAAGTAAGTATAACCTCAGTAAAGTGGAAAAAGCTGTCTTCTCAGAGGTTGCCTGGCTACAGGGGATTTGTCAGTAGCCCTTTGTTAAATCAAGGGTTGTTGTATACTTGGCTCACCCTGGACTGATCAATCAGCCAATCAGTGTGAGGTGTTGTGCTTGTGCTAATTTAATACACAAAAACTGGTGTACCTATCTCTCCAGTAAGCACTGCCATGCCTGTTTGTGCACTGGTATACAACCAGCAGTAACACACATATAAAACAACCCAGATATATTAGTGCAAAATATTTATTATCTAGTAAAAAACAAAGTGTAATACACACAATCTGGTTTTGCCAGGGTGAATGTCAATTATAGAACACCAGTTCCTGATACAGCTCTGGCATAATGAACTGCTCCATGTGTTTTTGCTGCTTTTACCTGCTATTCATTGTTCCGTGTTATGCATTGAAACCAGACTGTGTATTACGTCCTGGGGTGCATCAATTTGTGTGCATTAAGTTTTGGTTTTTTCTGAGAACATGCCATTCTCCTGTGGTTGCACAGCACAACTTGAAGTGATTTTGTACCAAGTTGTATGCTGACACCATTAGACACTTTTTCTAGGAAAAGCCTTAACAGACTTCCTTCTCTGGCCTGTAGCCCACGTGCCACTCTATGTGTGCAGCCTCAGGGGTATGGCTCATCTGCTTTAAGGTTGCCAGAAGCTGTCCTAGAATTTCTCTCTTCTAGATATACCAGCTGAGCAAGAATGAAAAGCTGGGAACACACCATGGTTCATGTTGATGCAAAGCAAATTTTTTAAGGCCACGTACAGCAAATACAGCTGCTGGCCTAGAACCCAGCATTTGTATCTGCTGCACGTGGCCTTAATATTTTATTTTGCATCAGCCTGGTGCATGGCACAGCTTTTTGTTCTTGCTGTCCTGTGTTGGTTTGCTGGTGGACCTATGGGGGTTATGGCATGCACCCCTATACTGCTCTTTTTCGTAACTGTACCTGCCTGCCTATGGTAGTCCCATCTTCAGTGAGTGGAATCACTGCCTGGAGTATGGTTCAGCACACACACACACACACACACACACACACACATTACTGTCGAGTCCACTTTAATGCACATGTGATAAATGCATGGACCTGTAAATGCATAAAATCCTAAAGTCCCTTTCTTTTAATAAACAGTCAATGTTAAAAATCCCTGCTAAGTGTATGATACAGCCTTTTAACACAGTTTTCAGGTGTACGTCCAGCAGCTATTGACAGCTACTGACACTGGCACACAGTTTCTTTATGTCTTAAACTCACAGTGCTGTAACTTGATGCCTGCTAGTTCATTCCTAGGTGATTGCTATTAGTGTGGACTGCTGTTCCTACTGTATTTGAGGCCCATGTGTTAAACGCCCACCTAATCACCAGAAATCACCTACAATGACATCTCAGGAAGCATTCTTAACATTATATTTTTAATAATGAAGCAATTTTAATGTAATGTCCTCCTTTCTGTTTAGAGGCCAAATTCCCTTTGTCCAAATCAACTACATCCTGTCCCTTCAAAGAATCACCCTCAAAACATCCCTGTTTCTTGGCCTCCTGTCATTTCCTGTGGGATAGCTTCACCCAGCACCAGGTTCCATAGATGCCCTGAAAGGTAAGTACTTTTGCCGGCTTGGTGGCACAGAGGACTGAGGCACTTTATGTGGCTCACCTTTCACTATACCAGTGACTCGTGTTTGGAAATGAGCATGGGTTGTTGGGGGTCAGCTGGGGAGGGAGAGGATTGAGTGCCCCAAAGACTGCTCTCCTCTCCCAGGGAGGGAGGACTGCATGTGCCACTGCATGACTGCCACCAGGTGGAGGCCTGGTGTCAGTGGGAGTCAAGGAGGGCAGAAAAAGGGAGGTGCTGTTAGACCCAGCAGTGTGCACATGCCTCAACACGTGTACGTTCATGAGTGAACCCCAGTTTGGGAACAGGCCAAAAAACACTGGAAAATGGTGGCAGGATAGGCATTAATAAAGCCTGCCTGCTGATCCTCACTCACTGCATTGCTGGGACCCTCTGGCTGAAAAACTGGATTGTGCTTTGGGGGAGTCAGCCCTCCCTTCCTGAGCCCACCTGGGGGACATCCGTGGGGCTGCTTTGGCTCTCTGGTAAGCCCCTGAGAGATGAAGAATGGCGGGATCAGCAGGGCAGAACTGAGGGGAGCCCAGCCTCTCCTGGCCACAAGGGAGAGAAAAACAGAGGATGGAAAAAAGGTTAGTACTTTTTTTCCTTATTTTATGAATTGATCTGAGCTGATGGGGAGGGCCTTGTCATGGCAGCACAGCCCACCCCCATCAACACTCCCCCATCACTATCTCTAAACAAAATTTAGGAGGGAGAGAGTTTCCAATGGAGCCTTTCACATAGGCATAAAAGATGAAAATATTTATAATTCATGCTCAACAGCAGTCAAAGCAGCCAGGGGATGAAAGTTCAGAGTAAGAGCCCAACTCCTTGCTCTGGACCAGTACATGTTCAGACTCTGGAGAGAGAATAGGGCCTCTTATGATAAATTGATTCTCTGGTTTTGGAAACATGGGTGATCACTGACCCCTCCAGAGTAGTAGTACTAGGGAAGGTGAAGCTCCCCCAATGCAGGGAAGGTGAGTGGATCTTTCCAGAAAGATCTGTAGATTGGTTACTGATCTTCAACCCCCAATCACAAGAACTCTGTTGACCCCTCCACACCCTCTTCCCATCCCCTGGTCATCATCATGGCAAAAATGCTCTGTCCTTCTGGCAACAGGACTGCCTCCACTGATATACATGAAAGAGAAAGATTTTTATAGGAGCAGGAGGCACTCGGGGTCTCAGAGGAAGGATCCAAGAACTTGCAGAGGGTCCAGATTTGGACAGAAAGGCATCAGAAGGCCCACATAAGAGAAGTATCAGTGGTCAAATTGGGAGCAAACATTAAAGACTCAGCAGGTAAACTAATGCTGTATGTATCAGCCTTGAAGTGGCAGGAGCACTGGGGCATCAGCCTGCAGCACATTAGACTATATATCCTTCTGCCAGTTAGACACCCAAAGCTAAAGCTAGAGACGCTCTTACTGAGTCGCTGACACAGTGACCAGAGCTCTAGAGCTGCAAACACTCTTAGCTCTGAAAGTTAAAAAGAAGGTATATTTTTAATAATAAAAAATCTCCATGGATCTATAATGTGCGACTGCATCTCATGGAGACACTCATTTCAGTATAAGAGTGGTTGCGCTTGTGTCCTTCATGTGTCAGAACAATTCAGCTTCACTTTGCTGTTCTCTCCTCTAAAGAACATGCATGAAACCATTCTGATACAGTGCTGCTAAGAGTGTGACTTTGTGGGATGTATTAATTTACATTAAAGTTCCTCTGGGGAAACTATTTTGACTGGTAATGATGAATCATGGGTATTATCCTAACTAGTCTTAGAGATTTCAAAGAACCTGATGTTGGCCTCACAGTGTTCATCACCTCCGACTGTTGGGGCTGTAAAGCTGCTTCACATTCAGCCAACATGTGCTTACCCCTGCACTAGGCAGCTGAATATGACCCCCCACATCCCAGCCAGTTACCTTCATAGTGGCCATACTGGTCAGACTTACCCAGTCCAAGGGAATAGTTCTGGGAAAGTACATGACCTTCTACATAGCATAAATAGTACTACTTGAGCACCATTCAGATGTCCTCACAAAGCAAGCATCAGAGTGATTTTCCTGTTTTATGTAAAACTTTACAGTTGTCATTTGCAGAACTCAGATTTTATGAAATCCCAAAACAATCTGAATTTCAGGACGTTAATTTCCTTATTGATAAAATAACTTGTGAGAAAACAGGTTCTTTGCCCATATATGGCATCTTTACCTACTGCTTTTCTTTCCTTGAACTCATAATTCTCTACTGATGATTTCAGCTTCATTTCTATGACAACAGGTTCTGATGCCACATAGTAACGGGGTTATCATATCAAGGCAGACATAAGAAATGTGAACTGGTAAAATCTAGTAGAAAAAAATCTTATTTTAATGAAATTGCCTTTAGTAATAATACACAGAAGGTCCAGAAGTTCAAACGTGAAGCAAATTTTGGTGTATCTGAATTCTGCGGATGCCAACTGTAAATTGTTTGCTGAAAATCATGACTAAATTACAACACACTCCAACTTGATAAAGCTAAAGACTAGAATAATACTATGTCTTTTGTTGGCCCATACCATGCACATATAAAACAATTCTCTCCTTGATAAACAAGTTATTTCATTCATTTCATTTCCATTTTCATTTTCATTTTTATTTTTACACTGATTAGTTTGTGGGACAAACCCATTTTCACAAATGACCAGTCTATACAACAACACATAACATATCAGGCTTTATTTGTTTTGTCAAACAGAAAGAAGTTAGGCACCAGTGTACTTGAATGTATATAGTAATCTTAGCCGCCAACATATCTCATGTAAGTACTATATCTCTAACAATATAAGATTATTCTCACCAGAAAAGTCCCATGATATGCAATATTCTATTGCCAGGGGGTCCCCAGGGACAGCAGTACATACACTGATTACAGTGCACTCATCCTCAACAGGGGAGCAAGCAGTGATGCTCATTATCATTACAGTAATAAATGTGTACAATACGTGCAAAAAATTTAGCTGTTACCAGTAACATATGAAGTACAGTGGAAATCTATTTTGGAGAGAAAGAAACTTAGTTTACACAACTTCTGTGACACCTCTGAGCTGAAATATAGAGCTGAACAGGTAGGCGAAGCATAACGAGAGACTTCATAGATGTTCCATATTCTACAGATGTCTCATGGGGAGAAAGTGTGTGGGAGGCTGTGACGTGGGTAGTACCTTGCAAATCTATCATTTTCCTAGGATTTCTCAGAGGAGGCTGTAAGACGGTGTTCCCTTCTTCTTTTCTCCTACTTCCACTGCACTCTGCTTGATGAAAAACACAGCTACTCCTTTAGAAGACATATAGTTATTTTGTTATATCTTAAGCAAGACTATTTATTAGAGAATTGAAATATGGTAGGTATAAATGAACAACAAAAGCACTAGTCAATGATAATATGTATTACTGTACTTACTTGCTCTCCTTAGGAAACTGTTTTACTTGCTATTTGCTTGCTTGGAGGTGTACTCTGTCTAAAGAATGCATGTTAATGGAGCTCTCCTATACCAAGGGACCATGTTTATTTATGAGCATTACATATATAACACGTATATATAAATCAATGTCATAGGATTTAAGACACAGCAAAAAAAGTGGTTCATCTAGTCTACTCTATGCCATTTCTAAAGAAAGGACTTTGATTTATTATACAGCCTTTCATACACACTACCCAAAGTGCTTTACATGCATTAGAAGTTGCTGCAGTTATTAGGCATGTGCAAGGAGGTTATGGAAAATGGAGAGAAGCTGCAGAAAGCACAGCAATTTAAGCACAGAGAAACAGAGAGGAAGACAGCAGAGGTGAAGCATGGGGGTTAAGTGAGTTGCTTAGGCAGGCAGTGCAAATGTAACTGCCGATGCTACCACTGGCCCTACCCAATAGATGCCATGAGCCCTACACGCAATTATTGTCCTCTCTTATATCTGAAACGGTCTGTGGGCACACTGAGCTATTATATCTAATTTAGACACAACTAAGTGTATTGCTGTAAGTGCCATATGGCCATAAAAACTGTGTCCATCTGGGTGAACATGGAGGGGTGAAGTCTCCTGATGTTTTTCGCTGGTTCCTGGAGGAGTTTCATTTAGGTGGCCAGTGGTGTCCTTGACAAAGAGATAACTCTACATGTTTCCAACTGACCTGGGTGAGTGAGAGTGGCCCTGAGTCTTTATGATCCTGAACTTCTCTGGGGCTATACTAGTGACAGTTGTTTCCTGCCCAGCATAGAACTGGGATAGTGCGAGGGCCCTGGCATTTCTATAGACTAAGCTCTGGAACATTCTTCTGACAAATGTTGGATTATTCATATTCCTGTGTTATATACCCTGTCTTATAGGGTTTATTATTCTAAGTTCTGCAGGCTGCTCTCCTGGAGAATTGAATTGCTGCTATATACCTGTCTCCTGTTTTTTGGGGTGGGGTTCTTTGTGGGCTGTTGGGTGGGTGTGAGGGTTTTAGGTAATTGTGTGTTTGTGTAGTGTGGTTGGTTAGGTTGATTTGTGTTAGTGTGCGTGTCTGTGTAATATAGCAAGGATTACTCTGGTTGTGAAACATTGCTGCTGGGCAGGATGTGTTTGGGAAGGTATGGAGGCCTGGGGCTGGCCAGAATCATGTACAAGCTATCTCAGCTGCTTGATCTGTGGCCCTTCACTGACCTCCCTATGTCCATCATGACTGCTCATCATTGCCGGGAGGTTGGAATTAGGAGGGGCAGCATTGATTGGGCATGGCTGGGCACCTCAGGCATGCCTGGTGGGTGGTAGAAGAGGAGTGGTCAGGTGAAGAAGGCACTCTGGGGATCATCGGGCCCAAGGAGAGGTCAGACATGTTTGGTGCCGATCCCCAGGGTTCCCACCAGACTGTGTGGGCAGGCAGTCAGAGGAGCTACATTATCCACCAGTCCCCTGAGGGCAGTGCTTTGTAATGCTAGATCGATCAGAAACAAGGCTACAATTATAGCTGACTTGGTTTCTATGGTCAGTCTGGCTTGCATCACAGAGACCTGGGTGGGAGACAAAGCTAGCCCGGTTCTAGAGGCCGCTGTTCCCCCTGGATACTATGTAGTGCACTGCTCTAGAGTGGAATGCAAAGGTTGGTGTGCGGCCATCTGTTTTAGATCTGAGCTGGGCTTCACCATGCACCCAGTGGGAGGGCCAGGTTCATATGAATGTGTGGTCATTCATGCGGGTCTGGGTGCAGATTGCAGGATTCTCATGATTTACCGCCCCCCTGGGGTGGCAGGAGAATTCCTGCAGGAGGTGGCCGATTTCATCATCAGCGAAATGTTGGAAGCCCCCAGATGTTTATTCTGGGGGATTTCAATGTTTGGGCCAATGACAAAACATTCAGACTTGGTTACAACCTCCTCCAGACTATGTCATCGTTAGGCCTGTTGTAAGAAGTTTAGTTGATGACCCATCAGGGCAGCCACATGTTGGACCTGGTTTTCTCACTGGGGCTTGAGATAAATGATCTCAAGACTGAATGATTCACTTGGTCAAATCATTCCATGGTGGAGTTCTCATTTGGGGCCTGCTATGGGAGCACTCCCCCAGCTGAGATACTTAGCTAGCGCCCTTTAAAGGGTTTGACTCTGGAGGGTTTTCTGGTGGTGGCTGATCTATCTAGTGTGGGCAATGCATGCATTGGGGGGGTGTCCGTGGCAGCCACCACCTATATCAAGGTGATGTTTGCTGCACTTGACTCCCTCACACCAGTATGTGTATGACCCAAGTCTTCTCACTTGAGGACCCCTAGGTTAGATGGGGAGATCAAGGTGCTGAAGACTGTGGGTTGGAGGTTAGAGTGCTGCTGGCAGAAGACCAGGCTGGAGGCAGACAAGATGGCCCTGCATGCTCAATATTGTGAGTACCAGGGGGCAATCAACCGTAAAAAGGCAGAATTCCTGTCCAGGGAAATTGCTGCTGGGAGGAACCGACCAACTGTGCTTTTTCAGACTGTAGACAGGCTGCTAAATCTGGCCTGTCTGCAGCCAAAACAGACTTTTTCTAATGAGTTATGTCAGGAGTTTGTTTGGTTCTTCTCAGACAGAGTGTCTGGCATCCAGCAAGGAATTCTGCCAGTGAGCCATGCCATGGCTGACAGTGATTACCTTGGGTGTCCATAGAGCATGCCATCTGGTTGGAGTGAGTTTAGACCAGTGGAGGTGGCTGAGGTCATTGGGGTTGCTTCTAATTTGAGGCACACAAACTGTGATCTAGACCCAGTGCTGAGGCAATTCTTGATGGGATGCGCTAACTCCATTGGCCTAGTGTTTGCCTTGATTATCCAGTGCTCCTTATCGGTGGGGGTTTTCTCTGATACCTTGAAGGAGGCATTGGTGAGATCCCTTCTGAAAAAACATCATTGGGCCCTGACATCTAGGCAAATTACCACCCAATCTACAAACTCCCTTTTTTTTTTGGGTAAGGTTGTAGATAAGATTGTGGTGCTTCAGCTTGAGGAGCTCCACTTGGCCTATGATCCATAGGAGTTATTCCAGTCTGGGTTTCGGGTGAAGTATGGCACTGAAACTGTGTTAGTTCAGGTGCACAATGACCTCTCAGAGCGAAAGATTGAGGGGAAGGGACAATTCTTGTTTTCCTCGATCTTTCCTTAGCTTTCAACACGGTGGACCATTGTGTGTTACTTGACCACCTAATGGAATTTTGAGGACTCACTGGCACAGTCATCTTCTGGTTTGAGTCCTATCTCACAAACAGGAGGCAAGGAGTAGTGATGGGGAGCTTCTCCTCCTCCTCCCCTAACCTCCTGTCTTGTGGAGTTCTTCAAGGATTGGTCTTGTCGCCAATGTTGCTCGCCATGTATATGCTACCCCTTGGAAGGTTCATTAGGAAGTATGGCTTGGGTTTTCATTACTATGCCAATGATACCCAGCTATGCCTTTCCATTGCCCCCGGAACATCCAATGCATTGAACATGCTAAATAATTGCCTCACTGAAACCTATGACTGGATAGCCTCCAGCTGGTTGTAACTGAACCCCGATAAGACAAAGGTACTAGTTGTGGAGTGGAAAAGAGGGCATAATAGGTTGGCCTCAGGTGCAGGAACAAGATTATTTCTGGGATCTGTACCATTGAAGGCCTTGTCTAGGGTGCACAACCTGGGCGTTATTCTAGATAGTGGTCTGACACTTGAGGTTCAGACGTCGGCCGCTGTCCATGACAGTTTTTACCATCTGAGGAATATAGCTAGGGTTAGGCCCCTAGTTCTGCCTCTGGACCTCCCAACTTTGGTGCATGCCTTTGTGATGACAAGACTTGATTACTATACTGCACTCTACCTCGGGGTCACTGGTGGTACCCTCTGCTGGCTTCTGCTGGCACAAAATGCAGCTGCCAGGCTGTTAACGAGGCAGTCTAAGTAATGTCACATCACTCTGGTGCTGCGGGAATTGCACTGGCTACCAGTCAGGTGAAGGGTCCTCTTTAAGGTGGGTTTACTAACCTTTAAGGCCTCACATGGACTGGGCCCTGGCTACCTGGTAGACCTTCTTACATCAGCTGCCTCAGTCCGCTCCCTACATTCCTTCTCTAGGGGCCCCCTGGTGATTCCCAGGACGAGGCTAAAAATGGCCGGTGACAAAGCCTTTAGTGTCACCGGCCCCATCCTGTGAAATTTGCTCCCACCATCTGTAAGGAGGCCCCTTCAGTTGAGGTATTTAAGGCCCACCACAAGGCCTTCCTGTTCACTCAGGTATTCCCTGATTTCACTGTATAACATCTTTTGCCTGTCCGCCATATAGAATTGTTCCTGACTTTCTGCTTCTGTTAGTTAGTTTGTACTTCTAATTTATTTATTATTTTTGTTGCACTACTGTATTGCTATTGATTTTATGCTTTTATTTCTGCACGGTACTCAAAGCCTCTGAGATTGGGTGTCTTTTAAATAAAACTTCCCTTGCCATGCCACATTATCTTTATATGTAATGTAGACAAAACTGTATTGCTCTATATGCCGTATTGTCTCTGTATGTAATTCAGTATGTCCCTTGTATGTTTTACTGTATTTTGTGCTATTACTACAGTATGTTTCAGACTGTTGCTGTATGTATTAACATAATTAACTTCAGATTGCCCCTGAAAGAGAGACATGAATGTCTCAGGAGGCCTACCTAGGTAACAAAATTCAAACAAATTAATAAATAATGTCATGAAACAAGTAGATGATGATGGCAGGATTCAAACCTGCTGCTCCAAAGTCATAGCTCTGTGTTCTAACCATTAGAATGCATTGTTTCTAAATAACCCCTTTTTGTATTCTAAATTTTAGGAACAATTAGGACCTGATCAACAATTTTCTGAGGTATCGCTGCCGAACAGCTAGTGCCTGCTAAACAGGGTGTGTCTAGCACAGACAGCACCACCAGTGAGCCTGAAGCCTGTAGGAAATGGCTGTCTGGTTTATTGATGCCCACTGACAGTGAACATCATGCCAGAGGTGACAGCTATCATTGTCATGGAGTTATCTCACCATCAATGAACACATTATGGTGCCTAGGCTCTCAGGAGCATGACTACCAACAAACAAGTCCTATTTGATACAGGCTGCTGTCAGTGCAACCACACTGTGATGGCATTTCTTCCCCTCAGAGGTTGGCTCACTCAAAGCCATGGAGGAAGATGGGAATGACAACCTACCATCAGCACTGCAGACCGAGTTAGGAGCTCGACTAACTGGAAGGAAATAAAATATCCACAACAATAGGAGGCAATAAACAGTTTATTAGAAAGCAATGCCTGGGATAAGCACAAGAGAATCATAGGGGTAAGGAGGGGGAGAGACAGTGCTGTAGATCAAAACATGGGCAGACTGGGTGTGCCAAGTGACCCCAATCTTCCATTAGATTCTATGTTTCTACCCCTTCACAGCTATAGACTTGTTCCTATGCATTGTCTATCCACCCTTCCTTTTAAGTCCTTTTAAGTCTTGTTGGTATCCTGACATAATTTATTTTGAAACACAGCATTTCACTGTATATAACTTCAGCTTCTTTCACTTAGTTTGTATTGCACCTGGTGAAATCTGTTGAGCCCCAAAAGCTTGTGTACTATAGAATATTTGTTCAAGACTGATGTTGGGCCAATAAAATGTGTCAAACTACCCAGCAATTCCTGTACTCCATTGTCTTGGATCCATGGTGTCCTACTGTCTATCAGTGTGTGGTTCACTCCTGATACTTTGAAGATATGACAACATGTTAGCATGGAACATCTGATTCACTTTGTGGGAATGTGGCTAGCAAACACCTATATCTCGTCCTGCAACAGATGGAACATCATGGGGAAGACCAAGACCATATCTACCCCACTAGCAAAGTGGCTCATCCTCCTATACAACCTGACCCATAAGAGGCAGCGATACCATGATGGAGACTGGATTTATATGTGGGTGGTTTTCAAAGGTAAGGTCTGTACCTGTCTCATAAATTCTGCATCTGAGTCTATATGTGAACTCAAGGCCCATATCCTTCATCATTCTAGAACCATCAGCATCCTTTTCAAGTTATCCAGCTGCATCATGGGGCACAAGTACAGACATAGTATTTTATGCACCTGTGTAGCATGATGACATGACAATTGGAGCAGTGGCAGCTGTGTGTGTGTGTGTGTGTGTGAGTGTGTGTGCATGCGTGTGTGTGTGTGTGTAAGGGAAGAAAGGCATGAAGGAGGTGGGGTTCAGCATGGTCCTGAGGTGCAGTCAATTACATGGCCATATTAGTATGGGGTAGTGTGTAGCAAAGTGCACCAGGTACAGACGGATGCCCATAAGATGGGATCAGCAGCCCTGTTGACTACTGTATCTTGTGGTGGCAACTGTACACATTTGCCAACGACAATACTGATTATATACTACATATTGATCAAATGGATAAGAGAAATCCCACTGTTATCATTAGTGGAAACACATTGCATGACTGTGCATTATTCCACAATGACCACATGCCTGTACTTTTACATATGCTTTTTCCTATATATATTTCTGTAATTTTGAGCCCCTTTTATAAGTGCAATAACTTACAACAACAGAGGAAAGATGCCTATCACTGTGCCCTGAACACAGCAGCCACTCCAGTCTACCCTACAAAAAAAAACCAAAAACTGAAAACTGAACACAGCATCCAACAGCCACAACACAAACTGCCCCTACTCGTACACTGAGCACACCTCCCATCTTGACTGCAAACCAAAAATGCTTCCTCGTGTCAGCACTTCTCAACAGACTGTAGTATACTCCAGGGTGTCCAACCTGCCTCATTCCAGATAGCTGCTGCTCCAACAACAGCCTCTCAACAGCTACTCTCAGCCATATTGCTGGACTCTTGCTCTGCTTCCAGCTCCATTTTTAGCCATGGCTCAGACCTGCAACTCTGCATTGCTCTTGCTCTGCCCTTCATGATTGTCTGTTGCAGTCATACGAAGCCTTCACTTCCCACTCAACCATGCTACAAACAGGGACAAAACAATAAAAAATACCCAGCAATAACTGGAGCCGGTCAATCCCAAGCAGGGTAATAAATGCATTAAGTGGGTCCAGCAATGAAATATAAGGAGCAAGACAAACAAAAGAGGGAAATTCATAAATATGTGGGCAGTGCCTTTAACAACTACAAAAAACAAATAAATACAGGTAATATAGCCTGTGATCATAAAGTAAAGGGAACAAACTGACTAAACAGAGCCTGGAGAGCCCACCTAAGGGGAGTCTGCCACTTCCAGCAGCACGTCTGAGAAGAAGACAACCATGGCAGGAATCACCATTTTGTCCCTAGGAGCACCTCTACAGCCAGCCTCCTGGCAAGTAGCAGCCATCTTTGTTTTGGCACAATTACTGATAGAAAGTGACCTATTTAACCCTGATGGCTGCCATCTTGCAAGAGGCATTCTACAGGAAATGCATAGCTCTATTCTCTATGCAAATTTGCTTGTGGTCATCATTCTTAAGAGCACCAGCTCATTTAAAATGGCTTCATCCTATAAGAAATAATGGGAACCATCTTTAAATAAGGAAAACATCACTGCAATGAACATATGCTGACACAAATGGCTAATTTTACAACAGAATCTTTATTTAAATAACAGAATAACAAGAGTTTGGGTTAGAATTGCTTATTTAAGAAGTCACTCGATGAACTTTTGTTTTGCATAATTGTACCTTGTCTATGTAAGCCCCCCAAATCTGGGGCTCACCTGTATTTGGGCTGTGGCCCCATTGCTCCACTATCACTGTTTCTGCCTCCAGTCCCTGGGACTACTAATCAGGACTGGAGAGCTTTGTTCAGGAGCCCCTGACAGGATTCAGGCCTAGAGCTCTCTCACCAATTTTCGCAGCAGCCACCACCAAAGTCCTGTTTCCTTGGCTCCATGAGGGAAGTAGGGCTGAGATCCATGTGCTGTTTGTGCCTCTGGTTGCTGTGGGATACACTTGCCCGGTCCAGTATGAGCTGAAATCCAGACCAGGATATAAATAAACATGGCCACGCATGGCGAGGTTCTATGCATATGAAGCTGAAGTCTTAAAGGAGCTGCAACTCCCATAACTGTGTTTAGCCATGCAGTCACCATTTAAAGACATTCCTGGATCCCGGGCAGGCAGTGGAGCCAGGGGTCAAGTGAAGAAAGCCTCCAGGCACCATGTTAGGGGTTGTCTGCCTATGAAGTGGGAGTATAATAAATAATTAAGACTGCACAAGTAATGCAGCCAAATGTAAACAGTAATTGTGGCCCATTACCCTCCTTGCCACAGGGGCCACTGGGAAAAGGTGAAAGGGCACCATTCTGAGCCTGGGAACTGACTGGCCAATCAGGTGGGGAGCTATGGGCTACTATAAAAAGAGCCTGAGCCTGGGGAAAAAGGGAGAGGGCTTGTACAGCTGAGAAAGAGTAGGTAAGACTGTGCTAGGGGTTGCACCAGCCTTAAGGCAAGCGTGCATACACAAAGACCCCTCTGAGCTCACAAAGATAGTTCGTCAGAGCGCCTAGCAGTTCAGTTAGCCAGCAGGGAAGAAGTGGAACTATGTATCTGTTTCCTTGGTGAAGGTTACCTGAAGTGCTGTTCTATAGTGCTTCAGTCTGTAACCATATATAGACTGTTTGAACTGTTCCCCCAGCCTGAAAGAAAAGGGGTGGAGGCTGAGTCAGAGATTATTTGATTATTTTATTTTATCTATTTTTTGTTGACCGGGTAAGTGCACTAGACAAATTCTGCCTATTTTCAGGCACGACCTGGGGAGGGGGATACAGATGAATGCCAACTGACTTTGAACCAGATTAAGCTGTTGGTGGTATTTATTAGTGAATTTCAGTAGCCCAATGTTGTTTGAGTTCCAGTGGATGTCTAGGGTGATTTTCAGCATGCCAGTTTAGCCTAGTCCAGTGAAAGGCCTGAGGAGCAAAGACAATAAAAGACCAAAGGGGCAATGATGACCAAAAGCCCAATGGGTAAAGATGATGAAAGGCCTGTCAGGTGAATGGTCCAGAAGTTGCTGCACATCCAAAGCTGGTTAATGTGGTGCAAAAAAGGCTGCCTGCTGTTACCAGAGTGGTACCGCTAATCTGTGTCTAGTCTCAACACTCCCCAGAGCCTTCAGGAACTGTAAGTACCTCCAGGCTGCAGCCCTGAGGAGTTTTTCTGAAATCTACTTAGTTAGATAAATAGTTAAAGGGGTCTCATCTGGGGCAGGACTTTGTAATTTGTAGAATAAGCCCAGGCAGAAGAGTGGAAAAAATACTGTTGTGCTTGTGTGAAATACTATTGGGGCCCCTTACAAAGTTCTACGGTTTAAGTCTAAATTGTTGCTCACTGCATCCCAGCATCCATGGTGTATTGACCCTGTGTCCTCTGCTTGGCCACCAGCATCTCAATGAGGTAAGCACTGCAACAGACTGTTACCATCAGCATGGCCATTGGGGGGAAGCTGGGAGCACACACAGAGGTGATACTAGGACTGTTGGGAAACACCTGTTAAAAAAACAAAATTGTTTGGTTTATGCTGTTTTATTCCTCGTCACTGTTCCCCTATAATAAATCTGAGGTTAGTTTATTTTATAATACCGGCTCACGGTGGTTGCTTGGTGAGTATTACTACTGTGTGGGGAAAAATCACTGTGTGTGGGAGGAAACAAATACTTACTGTATTTCTAGGGGGTGGTAACCTTGTGTTTTATCCACCAGGTACCCCATAAAACTACCCCAAGTGGAGGCACCGCACCACTCTACTCCAATATAGCACATCCATTAGTGAACTTAGGCCAGCCCCGTCATGAGGTGTGTATAGCGTAGACCCCTATGGCCCCAGAACAGCCAAGCGGTAAGTGGTGGCTATTACATCTATGTCAACCTTTTCTTAGCAGCACTCCATCTAATCTACAATGTCCCATCCTCTGCATGATTGCAGCTCCATATCATCCTTACAACCTCTGTTCTGTTAAGTGAAATCCTATCATAATGACTATGTCTGATGAAGAAGGAAAATGGGTGCAGGATCATCAGGAGACCTGCCTTCCCCCACGTTGAGCATGTGGTGATGCAAAAGTAGAAATCCTCTTACAGGGCATCCAGTCCTCCATCTCGTCTTGAGAAGCCTCAGCTATGTTGCCAAATCAAGATGAACTTGCCTACATCAAAACTATCTCGCCGTAGTCCACAGTGCATACCAGCCTACAACCACCATCCTTCACAGCCTTGCCTCACAAAGATGCTGTTTAAGGGTATCTTGGGAAAAGGGAAGGAGCAGGGTGAATGGGCCAGAGATCAAGTAGGATCTATGGTGATACTATAGACAGGGAGAAATTGGTTGAGTAGGTGGGACAAGCAGTCCTTATCTGACAGCAAATTCTATGTTGCCACATATGACTCAAGCAATTATCATACTGGGTGGACTGATCCCCTGCATATTGCTAATGCCTTAGACTTTCAACTGAGAGGGATTGCCATTTCCTGGCTCAACACTTTTACAGAACAAGTTGAGGGAAATATTGCCATACTGTATGTATTTCAATGATCACTTTGTTGAAGTGCACCTGCCCTAGATTCTGGAACAACAGCTGTGGAAATGTACCATGCAGTTATACAAATCTCTGAAAGCCTTCATAGCGGACACTGATCCGGAAAAAAAAGAGATGATTTGATACCTTTTATTGGACCAAATATGGCAACAAAACTAATTTTAGTGGACACTGAGTCATGCTACAAATGTCTGCAGAAAGCAGAGAAGGATCAAATCACAGTCTTTGTCCAAGGACTTCTTTCACAACTTCATCCTTATGAGTGCCAACAAAAGCCTACAATTTGAATGGACATAATCCAAGCTGCGAAGGAATCAATATCCATGTTTCAAGTCACCAATGTACAAGGACCTCAAGCAAATAGCTGCACTCACAATATGCATCCAGCAGCAACAAGCAATGATAGACAAGCATATCACATATGTCAATAATTTACACCCATCTTTTCTTCCTCTGCCATCTCTGTCAAAGGTTTGCAAGCACTTTGACAGCCATCTGTTCAACCATTGCCTTCTTAGTTACCCACCACCTTCTCAAGAGCCTATCACCTGCCAGTAGTGTGGATTCAGGGGACACTCTGCCACAGTTTGCAGAAAGCTAAATGTATTGCAATGGGATTAACAGGACCCAAAGACACCAACCACAGTATCATCAAGAAGATGAGTAGCAGTACTCACAGGATTGGGGGAACATCTCAATTAACCACCCTCTGACTCTCTCAACTCACACAAGCAGCATCCTTGATCTCCAAAAAACAACTCTGGCACCATTTTACCTGCAGGAGAAGCTGTACCTGTTATCAGAGCAACACTCCTAGCTATGTATATCTTGGTGACCACTAGAGATTGGTCCACACATGCCCTGACTGACACTGAAACGGCCATTTTATTTATTTATTTATTGAAAAGTTTCACCAGAAAGGTACACTGAACAGCAGGTTGCTCATCTCATGGTGTGTCCTGGGGGAAGGGTAATAGGGAGATATATGTACATGAACCTTCAAAGTAAAAGCTGAATAAAAAAATTCTTGACAGAATATAATGAAAACATTCAAAAGAACTGGATAACAATACCTATAGAAAAGTAGATTTGTACAGACATTGGATTCCGCAACAGTGATGCAAAATCTCATTGGCAGAATATAGTGAAAACATTCAAGAAACTGGATAACAATACCTACAGAAAGGCAGATTTGTACAGACGTTGGATTCCATGACAGTGATACATAGCACATATGAATTACAATGTAGTAACAAGATGCTTGAACATAAATTCAAACGAGTTAAAGTGCAAACAGTATTACAAGTGCTAGGGAGCTGCTACTGTTAAGTTACAGTAGCAGCCATGAGGTGATTAAGCAGTGCAAGAAAATTAGCAGGGCACAGCTAAGGGCAAGAGTAGTTTGGAGAGAAGTAATTTATAACGGCTAACGAGATGGAGTGAAGGGAGATGAGTGTCTAATTTGAGGTGGCAATGATTTCCAGAGCTTGGAGAAGTTGTGGAAGAAGGCATAATGACCAGCAGTGGTGAGTCTGCAAGGTACAACCAGCATTCTAGCATCAGTGGATCTGAGTGAACGTTCAGATGGTGGGGGGCGGGGATAGTCAGAGCAGATGAGAGATAGGAGGGTAGGGAGTTTAAATTAAATTTAGAGGTGAATTTTGCAATGTGGGTCAGCCGGCGGTTCATAAGAGAAGGGAAACCAAGGGAGTGGTAAAGATCGCAGTGGTGGGTGTGTGGTGGTGCATCAAGAGCTAATCGACAGAAGGAGTTGAAGAGTGAATCCAATCTGATTAAGGAGGATTTCAGGGCAGCAATGTAGACTACATCACAGTAGTGAAAAATAGGGAGAATCATCTTCTGCACTAATTTGTGCCTTACCAGAACAGGTAGAGAGTTACGGTTCCTGAAAAGAGCGCCAAGCTTGTGGCATAGTTTTTGCAGGATAGCATTCACATGTCCAGAGAAGTTGAGGTACTGGTCCAGCCATACCCCAAGGTATCTGAAGGAGGAGGTGTCCTCCAAAGAAGTCCCATCTAGGGTGTGGAAGGAGGGAAGGGAGGAGAGCCTGGAGAGCCTCTGCCTTGTGCCTAAGGTCATGAAGACAGTCTTCTTGGAATTTAGCAAAAGTTGGTGAGATCTAAGCCAGAGTTGGAGCTTGTCAGAGTCCAACTGGAGTCTGACTTCAACATCAGAGATGGAGTGACCGGAGGTGAACAGGACTATATCATCAGTGTACATGTGGATTGAGGCTGAGGTACATACTGACAGGAGTTCATTTAGAAATATTGAGAAAAGTATGGAGCCGAGCACTGATCATTGAGGAACCTCTGTGTCAGTTGGAAGGGGAGGACAATGAGTCAGTGATCCTGACTGATTGTGTCCTACCTGTAGGATAAGCTCTGAACCAGTTTGTGGCAGAGTCAGACAGACCAGCTGTGGAGAGGTTGTTTAGGAGGAAGGCATGGAAAACCATGTTGAAAGCCTTTGTGAGGTCGACAAATATGGCCAAAGTAATTAGGCCACTATCCATCCCTGTGAGGATGGAATCTGTTAGCCTAAGTAGGGAGGTAGTGGTTGACTGATGTTCCCTAAAACCAGATTGGAAAGGGGTGAAAAAGTTAAAATCAGCAAGATAGGTGGAGAGCTGCGACAGGACCAGGTGTTCCTGGAGTTTGGCTATGATAGGGAGAAGGGAAATTGGGTGGTAATAACCGGGTGAGGAAGGATCATCCCCCTTGGGTAGTGTTAGGACAATGGCTTGTTTCTAGGTTTTAGGTACTGTGGTTCTGGCAAAAGAAAGATTTAGGATGTTGGACAGTAGGGTGGCTATTGCTGGGGCAGAGAGAAGAAGGAGCTTAGGGTCCAGGCCCTCAGGTGAGTTACCTTTAGAAGGGTTTAGTGCTAGCAGAGCAGATAGGGTGTCTGCAGGGGTGACTGAGGAGAAAGTGAAAGCTACACTGCATGAAGTTGCATCTTGGGGTGCTTGGGTAGACTGTTTGGAGGGGAGTGAGGCTAGAAGGGTGGATGGATAGGACATCAAATAGAAGTTGAATTCAGAGGCTACAGTAAGGTGGTCAGAGACTAAGGCATTATTTATTTTAAGGAGGGGAGGGGGAGATTTAGATGGGAGGGAGAATAAAGCATGTACAACTTTCCAGAATTTTGAAGGGTTGTTAATATTGGTTTGGAAGGAGTTTTCAAAGTATTCTGCCTTCGCTAGCCTAGTAGCTTTTGTGCATTTGTTTTCTAAGCTACAGTAAATCATGTAATCATGTGGATTGTTAGAGTCTTTGTGCTTTTTCCAGGTTTGGTCTCGAGCCTGTTGGCAGGCTAAAAGCTCCGGGGTGATCCAGGGGAGATGGTTGCCATGAACCCTGGAGCTTCTGATGGAGGGAAATAGGTTCCAGGTGGTGATGAATTTGTATTTGAAGAAGTCCAAAGCATTGTCAATGGACTGGGCCAATGAAATAGGAGTCCAGTCAGTTTGTGCAAGACTGTGGTGAAAGGAGTCAAGGTCAAGAGACTTTTTTTTTTAGTTTTTTTTTAACCAGGTATAGCACACTTAAAGGACTTAAAGGACATTAAGTGGATTAGCTTGGATGGTACTTTGGACCTATGTATTTACCGAACCATGAAGATCATATGGTGGTCACTTAGTGAGTTCGGTAGTAGACCAGATTTTATGAGTCTGTGTGGGTGGGAGGTGAGGGCCCAGTCAATTCAGTCATAAACACCAACATCCTGTACAACAAACCTCTTTGACAGTCACTACATGTCTCTCCAGATGACTTGAATTACATTTCCATAGAAAATGAAGATCACAGGGGTTGTCCACCTTAAGCTACACTTTGACTTAGAACAAACTACAGTCATATCTACCCAGTGCTTGATCTACAACCATCAGTGATTCTTGGCATGGACTTTCTCAAATATCACAAAGTCATCCTGGACTTTGCTTCAAGCAAACTGTCATTGGACCCCTGGAGGCAACTTGTAGCTACAGACTCAGTCATTGTGCCTCAAAATGCAGAGATTTGTTTTATTTAGTGTACTATATATCCTTTCAGCCAGCTAGCTCCCATCAGCCCTACCTTCTCACCCAGCCCCATCATCCACCTTCTCCAAGACTTACCTCTTGTTCCCAAGTGCACCCTGTCTCATCCCTCAGGGTGGGGTCATTGGGGGAGCCATTACCCCCCAGGATGGAGAATCAGTCAGTGATCAGGATAGAATGCATGATCAGGAGTTTTAGGCCTGTGGTGAGCAGTGGAGATCCTCCTGTATGAGTCAACGTTATCTTCCTTTTTTCTCCACTCCCCTAGGATGCAGAGAAAGCTTTCTAACACAAGAACATGAGGTATGTGTGCTCACATCACAGCATAGTGGCATCCTCCTCCCAGCTTATCAATGCTGAATGCACACCATCCCTGCTCATCCAAGTGGTGGTTGAGCAGTGGAGACTGAGTAACCTCCCTCCCCAAGGTGGAGAGCATCCAGTGGAATGCTCATCTCACCTCCCCTGGCTGGCCCACCAGCAACTCTGGCTTGTTCCTGAAGATGGGTCATCTGCATTTGCGAGCAGTAGTGTTACCTCTGCATTGGCAGGCCAGTACATAGATGGTTTTGATAGTCAAGATTTGAGGTGAGCCATTGCCAAAAGGTGTTGTTGGCACTGCCACAGGATCCTGCATTCTGATTTCTTCAAATCTTCTCATGGGAAACACCTTATCTGCTGTGTATAATGGCACAGCATTTCAGAAACACTGCAACTTTACAGATGAGCCAATCATCTCCAAGGGTGCCAATGTTGGAAAATTTGTCTGCTTGTCTACTGGGGACCAGCTCCATTTCATGCAGAAATCTTAGCCTGGTTCCACCCTCTCTATACCTGACAATGCTACTACTACTCTACCAGCTTAACCAGTGTTATCCCTTGGTAACAGACTATCTTCATCCATGCTTTCAGTACCTCTGACAGAGAAACAACAGCTTTTGGATTTCTTAGAGGACTACCCAGATGTCTTCACTTGTACAGACAACAAGTTTGGATATTCTGATATCCTGCAACACACCACTGAGGTGCAGCCTAGTTAGAAACCCATCCATCAACAAGCCCACAAAGTGAAATACAAACAGAAACAAGTCCTGGAGGGCATGATCAAGGACATGCTGGAATAAAACCTCATTGAAGAATTTATAAATCCTTGGTGTGCACCATGTCTGCTGGTGGTAAAGAAGAACAAGGGCTATTGCTTTATGGTGGACTACAGGAAGTTCAGTGCCTGTACAGTATTGGATGTTCATCTCTTACTCACAACAGAAGATGCCTTAGACTGTAAGAAGGCATTTGAATTGGAAAAGTCCCAAGTTACAGCTTCAAAATGTGTATGCATGAGAAGCTGGATCAGTGGCTACTTAGTAGAACCCACCTTGAAGATTCAGAGTGGGAAAGTAGGCTGGTCTGGCAGTGCCAAGACTCTCTAAGGCTTAGACAGTCTTGGCACTGCCAGACCAGCCTACTTCCCCACTCCGGATCTTCATAGTAAGTTCTGCTAAGTATCCACTGATTCAGCTCCTTATCCATAGACATCTTGAAGCTGTAACTTGGGACTTTTCCATTTGAAATGCCTATTTTTGGGAATTCAGAAAAGTCCAGCCACAGTTCCAGAAGTTATGGAAGCTGTACTATGTGGCTGTCATGGAAATCTTATCTAGTCTATCTGGATGATGTTATTATCTTCAAGCAAAACTTTTGCAGAACACCAACACCCACAGAAGTGTCTGAACACCTTCAACAAGCCAACCTCAAGCTCCACCCAGAGAACTGTTGCTTTGCCTAGCATCAAATTCATTATTTGGGACATGTTGTTTGTTCTCAAGGTATCTCTCTGGATACAGACAAGCTCTTGGCAGTCAAGGACTATCCAAAACTTATTAACCTCAATGATCTCAGACCTTTCCTAGGACTGTCTGGATTTTACAGCAAGTTCACCAGTAACTGTGCTAAGATTGCAGCTCCACTGTATGCCTTCACCAACAAGGGATGTGAATTTTTATGGACTTCTAAGTGCAGAGGCTAGAGGACAAATTGAGCTCTAGTCCAGTATTGGCCAACCCTAGATTCAACTAACCCTTCAAAGTCTATACTGATGCTAGTTATTTTGCAGTGGGTGCTGTGCTATCTCCAGCTCAAGATGGAACAGTATGAGTTGTTTTCTAAGTGAAGCACTTTCTTTCCTCAGCTGAACACAGCTATGGCATCACAGAAGAAGAATGTCTAGCCATGGTATGTGCTGTAAAGATATTTGACTGCTACCTTCACTACTGCTCATTCACAGATATTGTGGTTCATGGTGCCAACAGATGGTTATTTAAAATGAAGAAACCAGTTGAAAACTTTACCAGATGGATTGCCATACTCCAATCACACAACTTCTAAATTCAATACAGACCAAAGGCTTGATTTTCAAACTGGCTCTTAGATCAATGCAGGTTGTGACAAACAGCAGCTCATGTTGACTGCCCATGTGCCAGGGACCCTGCACCTGATTCTTGAAAAGAAGGGGTCTTGGTGTCAAACTCCCACAGTTTGCTGCAACTGCTCCCATGCATCAAAGAAAAGGTGTATGGGAGGGGTTTGATGGAGGCTGCAGTACACCCCTGCAGCAGTGCCCTAAGGAAGCCCTAGCCAATGGCTAACACCACCTCTGGCAGGCATCATAGTGCTGGATTGACATGTGCCAGAAAGGGATGGGCAGGATGACACCCCAGGCATGGAGCCATGAGTGCTGTGCCATCTGTGTCACAGACCAGTGGTGCTGCGGACAGTGTCATGGCATCCACAGGTAATGGTCTCCAGGTATGGACCGTGTAAATAGCACACACATCCTATACATGTGACACAATGTACACCATGCAATTGCCACCCTCTGCAATGTGCCATGCTTTGTAGGCCACTATACCTATCTTGAACTCCATCCCATAGCTGTGCATTGCTGGGTGGTGGGTTTGCTGGATACTGTACACATCAGTTGCATCTGAAGAGGTCATTCCACCAGTGTCACTCCATGACAGGCTTTGCCTAGGGGTTCTGGGTAACTGGGGTATCCCCAGTCATGTGGCCTGCTGCTGTGGCCCCTGGAGATGGCATGCCTTGGTGCTACACTGGAGGGTGCCCCCCATGACCACTGCATGGGCATCTGTAAATGGTACACCATGGTGGTATGTTACATGCTATGTGTCCCCTGGTATCCCTGGCAGGGTGATGCAGTGTTGCTGTTCCTATTAGTCCAGAGTAGACAGGTGACCAACTTGTGCCTCATCCACCGAGTATCCCCCTGGTCCCCATGCTTGCTATCCACTGTCTGATCGTCAGCGTCACTGCACCCTGCTGTTAGAGCAACCCTGGCAGGTCTAGCATAGAGGGGGCCAGCAGATTCCAAAATCCCATTTATTGAGATGTTGCCACTTGCATCTGTCACAGGCCCCTCTCCACCTCGGTGCAGCCTCTTGCTTGGTGCAAGCCCAATGCAAGCTGGTCTGGTGCAGACAGTCCCACAAAGGATGCAGGCTTGCTTCAAAAATCATGACTGACACAAGGTCTGGTGTACTGTCCCCTTCCATTATTTTTTTGACACAAGCAGCTTGTGTCAGTCCCAGCCACTTGAAAATCATGCCCCATGTCACGTTCACTCCAATGTGGATGGCATCAGTCAATGATAGTATCTCTCTGCATCACCATCTACAGGTAAGAAATCCTTCTTAGAAGTATTTCCATTCCATGCAATGGACCAGCTTCCTGTGGACACTCCTACAGCATTACAAGTTGCGTTGCTGCTCCCAGATGCTTTTTCAGAAAGCAGCACCTATCCCCAGTTACTGTAAACTGCTGAAGAGCATCTCACCTCCTCTGCATCCATACTCTCATTGGAAACTGTCAAAACTCAACAAAGAGCATACTCTCAATTCACAGACATAATCACTTACTTAGAGTCTGGAAATCTTCAGCAACAGAAGCAACATCATCAGGATGTTCTTTTCCTTGATTCACAATATTTCCTCAATGACGGTGTGCTTTCCACATCTGGCCCAAGAAAGGCAAGGGCCATCACATGGACAGAACTCATGCACAGCTAGTAGTGCCTTCCCTTTCTAATAAAAAAGTTGTTCTCTCCAATCATGCCTCTCCACTTTCTGTAGGTGATCTGGGAATCCACAGAACTCTTAAAAAGACTTGGCTTGACTCCTTCTGGCATCAGGTGAACAAGGACATTGTCCAATTTGTCAAGTCCTGTCAGCCCTGCTCCCAAAGAAAGCCTCCTACCAAACCAACAAAGGCACTCCTCATTTCAATGCCTGTAGCCACTTAACCATTTCAGCGACTCAGCACAGACATTCTTGGACCTTTACTGACATACACAATGATTCCAGCAGCAAATACATTCTTGTTTTTATGGAATACATTACAAAATAACTAAAGCTAATTCCACTAAAATGCATATATTTTTTATATTAATTTACCATTTTTGGCCAGGAATGACACACTAAGCTAAGGGCTTGTTTCTATGTGCATCCTGGGAGCACAGGTAGAGATGTAGTGAAATTAAATTTTGCGGGTGAAATTCCCATGAAATCAGCAGTTTCACCGCATAAAACATTTTGTGTCATTTGGCCATTCCATGAAATATTTTGCAGATGTGAAATTACAAAATTCCACCTGCAAAATGTGAAATTTTGCCCACAAGTGGTGAAATTTCAGCGTTTCACAGGTGAAATTTTGTGCTCCACAGATGAAATTTCACACTCCGTGGGTGAAATTCCGCATTTCACAAAATTTTGAAAATGTAGCAAAATATTTTGCAGAATGAAATTTGCCAATTTCACCCATCTCTAAGCACAGGGAACTTAAGTGGCTTGCTCATGATCGCACAGTATGCAAGTGTTGGCTGTGAGAATCAAACCCATTTCTATAGGTTTGCAGCTCAGTGCTCTTAACTACTATGCTATACTTCCTTACCTCAAAGCTGATACCTTAGCAAATACCTTCTTCACACAGTAATTTTCCATGCTGGTACCCCCTAGAGCCCACATTCACCAACATGTATGGCATTATGGTGTTGATTGATCACTAGGACCCTTACATTCTCTTCATGTCTGCCATGCCCATCTATCTTGAGGAGAAGACATTTACCTCATAATACACCCAAGGCATGCCGCTATGGGAGTATGACTGAACATCCTGTCATTTGTTATTGATTACATATGTCATGCACATTCATGGACCCAGTATCTCTGGATCCCAAAAATTTGGCAATTTTCAATTTGGCATTTTGAATGTTTTAGAAAGCTAAAGAACCCATAAAAAAAATTTGTGTTTTAAGCTGTTTCTTCATGAATTCACCCCAGATACATATAAATCATGCTCCACAATTTCATGGCTGTTCAAAGCAGAAATTTAGTGAAGCATCGGCCTTTTGTCTATAGATCATGTTACTATGTGAAGTGAGTACAGGCACATTTTCCCATCAGGATGAGCAGTAGAAACCGGAGTAGTTAGAAACGGTAACAGTCTTGATGTTAGCATTTGAATTATGATTGCAAATTTTGTAGATTGAATGATATCTGTGACAAAACTTTACATAGTTGTTAGAACAAAAACAAAATGGGGTACTGTATCTCTGTATAGAAAAGAGTGAGCAAATGTGGAGACTTTGTTTCAGCTTCAGTTTGAACCCCTGTCCTTTGGTTTTACTTTGACACTTCAGCCAAAGATACTTTGGGTCCTTTGTACTGGGGTGAAGCAGACAGTAAATAGGGGTACAGAAGCACTGAATGGAATCACAAATTACAAATCCAGGTGTTATTGTAAAAGAAGGCACTGAGAACAAAAAACATGGGCACACAGCAATGAACTTGGTGAGAACAAGTTTAATGCCAAACTTCCATGTGGAAAACTAGAGTAAAAGTCACTCCTTGGTGCTGCTGAACTCCTTATTCACAGTCCGCTGTTGAGTGCCCAGATTTTTGTTTTCTTTACGAATAGTGGTATGAGGCACCCCATTACCACCCCTCACCCAACCAGTTAATCCCAACCTCTTCCACCCTCCTCTGGTCCTTCAGTCAGACTTTTTTTTAAATCTCAGTCAGTATCTGGTACAGTGCCAGAAGCAAGCTTTTTCCTTTTAATAAAACAAATGTCTAGGGAAAGAGGAGGAAGGAGGAGGGAGGAAAAAAAATGACTGGAGGCAAAGATGTGAGCATGAGACTACCCCTGGCCACCTGGCAAGGAGTGGAGTGATTTTTGAATTTTTTTAATTAACTGGCTGAAGGTCAAAATGATGCTAAAGTGACCCAATAGTTCCATTGAGCTGAATCAAAGGCAAAAGTGCCAAATTTCAGCACTTTCACCAAATGCAAATTTGGCATCAACTTATCCTTAGCATGTGGGCTGCAGAAAAACAAATACATGGGCTAGATGAAATACACACAGAGGATAGAAAATAAAGTTATGGTCAGCATTTCAACTATATGACCTCTTCAGGAATTACCTAGTATGCAAAAGTAAGCAATAGCTATCGTATTACACAAAATTATGTTCTTCAGCGTGCTTAAACTCCAGCAGATTTAAAGCATGCTTGTCTACATCCAGTCTACAGTAAATCTTGTGTTATTCAGAATGGTGTACTTCAGGACAACATAATGTACCAGTCTGCAGAATGGCTACAGATTTGCCTATAAGAAAGAGGATGTAACATGCTATATAGCCGCTAACAATATACCTGCCCACACAGTGCCAAAAAAATAAAATACAAATAAACACACACACACACACACACACACACACAGGAAAATAAATATCCTGCAGATACACAGAACAACTGGGACTTGTGCTACATTTACTAATGGCTTCAACAGTGTTTAATAACCCTCCAAGTGCCTTTATACTAAAGTAACTGAAATGTATTATCAAGCGTTACATTTCTCCTTTCAAATCTGGCTAATAGCCACTCAGTCATTATTAATAAGTAGATTTAGTAGTTGCCGTATTGGTCCTTGCAAGAATAGATCCAGAAGCAAATGATTTGATACCTTTTAATGGACCAACATAGATGTAACAAGAACAAAGTGCTCTAGCTTTCGGACCAACCAGTCCTTCTTCAGAAGCTCATGGCAGTTGTTTGGAAAATACAATACTTATAACAGCTAGATAATGCAGAGAAAAACAGAAAAAAATCCCCATTGGTTTAAAATACTCATTAAAAAAAAACAGATGATGTCAGACAAGTTTAACAGTACAATACTGCCCTCAGTCCGAATGAACCTTGGGTTCAGATGTTCCTAGTGCAAGACACATATAAGGAATCCTACTGCACATAAATTTAATTGACATAAGATAACACTGCAGAAGCAGATAACTCCCAAATCAAGCCATGAGTGCCACAGTCAGTATAAGGATGTGATTACTGAAAGCAACCTACCAGCTAAAGACAGACTAGAGATAGTTATAGGGCTCATGAAATTACAATGTATGCATTAAAGACAAGAATTACCAGTAAAGTTGTCTAAAAACATCAGTGCTCACTGTGTGATGTGTAAAACCTAGCTGGACTTGCCACCAGCTGTATTCTCAAGCTAAATAGAAGGCCCAAGAGATTACAAAAACCTCAGGACTATATACATGATAATTAAAATATAAATAGATAATATTAGTGTTAAGCAAAAACTCTAGTCGAGGAACCTCAAGGAGTTCAGACCATGCAGCCTGATATGTACTGATGTCAATATATACTGAGAATGTAGCAACTTCATGTACCACAAGTGTCTAGGAATCTGAAAAAGAGATAAAAATGTAATTTATCTCCTCCTGTTCATACAAACAATACAACCTAACCCACCCCACATCACAATAATGTGGGTGAGGAGAATACATAAGCATAACGAGATATAGTCTCTCTCTCTCTATCCCCACCTCCTTTCTCTCTCTCTCTCTCCCACAGACAGACCCACACATACATACATACACACACACACACACACACACACACACACACACACTCAATCCCTCTCCTAGTGAACCTATATTAACTTCAGTCGCTGTAATTGTTCCCCAAAGGAATGCAACTTGTCATGAAACTTGAGTAAAGTACTATAATATAAGCCTAATGTAAAAAGATATGTGCAGGACCCCCAAGCAAATGAGATACACATCCCAATATGTACAGAGTTACAAAATTATATATAACAGTATAAGATAACACTCCTGTATTGTACACTAGCAGGCTGGAGTAATCTGAATATGGTGCAATGGAATCAATCCCCCCACAGGCAAAGATAAAAAGTAAGAAGAAATTCTTTATGTGTGTGAAATAAAAATAGTAACACATTATAACTCCATATAGCTAAATAGAGACTTACCTCAATGTGACAGCAAGCCCCACATCTGTTATATCACATACTTCACAGCGCATACCCACACACATGCATACATACATGCATCCACATCTCACATATGCTGAAGTCCTATAATATGTCAGTTTGAAGAAGAAAAGGTCTGTGAATGTTAGTTTCTGTAGTGTCCCATAAAGCCAATATCCAAGTTCATCCATCTGCTACCATATTGAGATGTAAGATAAGTTTAATCTCAAAAGCTCGTCTCTATTGTGTGTTTTGAGATTTCCTTTAAGACCATTACTGACATATCTGAGACTGAGTGGTCAGGCTGGAGAAGTGATGCCCACTGGTTTGTCAGTCTTCCTTGCTGTAATAGTATGTCTGTGTGAGTTCATCCTAGTGCGGAGCTGTTGGCGTCTCTCCTACATAACCTGTTTGTGGACATCTCTTGCACAGATAAGAATAAACAACATATTGACTTGCATGTATAACTCCCATGCACCTGGAATTGTCTGTTTTGAGATGTAACCACACAGTCTGAGGTAGAAATGAGCCTACAGGTCTTGCAGGGGCGTTGATTGCAGGGTCGTGTGCCATTGTGTGACATGGTATTCTGTTCCGGTGAAAGTTTGCTCCTAATAATTAGGCTGGATAAATTTGGCGGTTGTTTAAAAGATAGTAGTGGGAGTTCCTGAAAAACTTGTTTCCGCCAACAAGTCAGTGGTCAGATCCTTACCAGGCAAAAACAAACCCATTATAACCTCTCTCCACTGGAACGGCGAGCTATAGGGACACTGAAATCAAACCACAACATTGTCATCAAAAAAGCTGATAAAGGTTCTGCAGTGGTGATTTTAAACAGAGAGGATTATATTACTGAAGCTAATAGACAGCTAACAGATCTTACATACTACAGAGAACTGGAGAGTGACCCCACTACAAGATATAAAGATGAACTATGTGACTTAATTAAAACTTTTCCTGACCATGTCCAAAATAAACTAGTTCACCTCATTCCTGCTGAACCAAAGCCAGGGACATTCTACATGCTGCCTAAAATACATAAACCTGGCAATCCAGGGAGACCCATAGTCTCTGGTAATGGTACCCTGACTGAGGGATCTCAGGGTTTATAGAGACCATTTTGAAACCGCTGGTTATGGAAAGAGACAGTTATATCCAGGACACTACACACTTGTTAGTGACTTTCTGGTTATAAGGATTTACCACCTGATGCCATTTTAGTGACAATGGATGTAACATCCCTCTACACTAATATTCCACACACAGATGGCATTGCAGCATGCCTTAAATACATACATGAGAAAGGACCTGACCAAAACATCAACCCTGGAGTGGTGGGGGAACTTATGGAATTCATTTTGACACATAACAACTTCAACTTCAATGGTAAACATTATGTTCAAAGTATGGAACAGCAATGGGCACCAAAATGGCTCCACAGTATGCTAACCTCTTTATGGCTGACTTGGAGGAGGATTTTTAAGGCAGTATCCCCACAAACCACTGGCTTATTTCCGTTACATTGATGATTTGTTTATCATCTGGACGGAAGGCACAGATGCACTCAAAGATTTTCATCACAAACTTAATAATCTCCACCCCTACTATAAAATCACCTTGGTACTCTAGCACCAAGGTTAACTTTCTGGACACACAGTCATCATTAAGGATGGAACCTTACATACATGTATTTACAGGAAGCCAACAGACAGACAGAGATGCCTGCACAGGAAAAGTAATCACCCTAACCATACAAAAAATCTTTCATATACAGTCAAGCCCTTCGTTGTCAACCGTATTTGTTCAAATAGGGATGACAGAGATACACATTTGGCTATGTTGAAAAACACCTTTATGGAGCAGGGACACTCTTCCAGGAAATTGACAGGATAACAGAACGGCAACGCAAGTACCAAGACAACAACTACTTCAATATAAAGAAAAGACAGCTACAGAAAGAATACCCTTGGTAGTCACATATCATCCAGACCTTGAACGTCTCGCGTAAGATTATTAAAGATCTCCACCCAATATTTAGTGAGGATGACACCTTAATTGTATTTTTCAGGAACTCCCTACTATCTTTTAAACAACCGCCAAATTTATCCAGCCTAATTATTAGGAGCAACTTTCATCGAACAGAATACCATGTCACACAATGGCAATACCTAATTCCCTGCAATCAACGCCCTGCAAGACCTGTAGGCTCATTTCTACCTCAGACTGTGTGGTTACATCTCAAACAGACAATTCCAGGTGCATGGAGTTATACATGCAAGTCACGATATGTTGTTTATTTCATTCAGTGCAAGAGATGTCCACAAACAGGTTATGTAGGAGAGACACGCCAACAGCTCCGACTAGGATGAACTCAGACAGACATACTATTACAGCAAGGAAGACTGACAAACCAGTGGGGCATCACTTCTCCCAGCCTGACCACTCAGTCTCAGATATGTCAGTAATGGTCTTAAAGGAAATCTCAAAACACACAACAGAGACGAGCTTTTGAGATTAAACTTATCTTACATCTCAATATGGTAGCAGATGGATGAACTTGGATATTGGCTTTATGGGACACTAAAGAAACTCATTCACAGACCTTTTTCTTCAAACTGACATATTATAGGACTTCAGCATATGTGAGATGTGGATGCATGTATGTATGCATGTGTGTGGGTATGCGCTGTAAGTATGTGATATAACAGATGTGGGGCTTGCTGTCACATTGAGGTAAGTCTCTATTTAGCTATATGGAGTTATAATGTGTTACTATTTTATTTCACACACATAAAGAATTTCTTCTTACTTTTATCTTTGCCTGTGGGGGGATTGATTCCATTGCACCATATTCAGATTACCCAGCCTGCTAGTGTACATACAGGAGTGTTATCTTATACTGTTATATATAATTTTGTAACTCTGTACATATTGGGATGTGTGATCTCATTTGCTTGGGGTCCTGCACATATCTTTTACATTAAGCTTATATTATAGTACTTTACTCAGGATTTCATGACAAGTTGCATTTCTTTGGGGAACAATTACAGCGACTGAAGTTAATATAGGTTCACTAGGAGAGGGATTGAGAGTGTGTGTGTGTGTGTGTGTGTGTGTGTGTGTGTGTGTGTATGTATGTATGTGTGGGTCTGTCTGTGGGAGAGAGAGAGAGAGAGAGAAAAGGAGGGTGGGGATAGAGAGAGAGAGACTACATCTCGTTTAAGCTATGTATCTCCCTCACCCACATTATTGTGATGTGGGGTGGGTTAGGTTGTATTGTTTGTATGAACAGGAGGAGATAAATTACATTTTTATCTCTTTTTCAGATTCCCTAGACACTTGTGGTACGTAAGTTGCTACATTCTCAGTATATATTGACATCAGTACATATCAGGCTGCATGGTCTGAACTCCTTGAGGTTCCTGACTAGAGTTTTTGCTTAACACTAATATTATCTATTTATATTTTAATTATCATGTATATAGTCCTGAGGTTTTGTAATCTCTTGGGCCTTCTATTAGCTTGAGAATACAGCTGGGTGGCAAGTCCAGCTAGGTTTTACACATCACACAGTGAGCACTGATGTTTTTAGACAACTTTACTGGTAATTCTTGTCTTTAATGCACACATTGTAATTTCATGAGCCCTATAACTATCTCAGTCTGTCTTTAGCTGGGTGGGGTTGCCTTTTCAGTAATCACATCCTTATACTGACTGTGGCACTCATGGCTTGATTTGGGAGTTATCTGCTTCTGCAGTGTTATCTTATGTCAATTAAATTTATGTGCAGTAGGATTCTTATATGTGTCTTGCACCAGGAACATCTGAACCCAAGGTTCATTCGGACTGAGGGCAGTATTGTACTGTTAAACTTGTCTGACATCATCTGTTTTTTTTAATGAGTATTTTAAACCAATGGGGAGTTTTTTCTGTTTTTCTCTGCATTATCTAGCTGTTATAAGTATTGTATTTTCCAAACAACTGCCATGAGCTTCTGAAGAAGGACTGGTTGGTCCGAAAGCTAGAGCACTTTGTTCTTGTTACATCTATGTTGGTCCATTAAAAGGTATCAAATCATTTGCTTCTGGATTTATTAATAAGTAGCAATGTGAGTCATTGTGAGCAGTTGTAATGTTTAGAACTCAATTTTCATGAGCCATTCAGGACTTCCTCCTGACCACAGTGAAATGACTTCTGGTTTGGCACTTGCTAACATCACTTACAGCAGCCAGGGCAACAATATACTTTGTAGTACTGTTTTAGTGTTTGCATAGCATGCAAGTAAGTATAAAGGTCAGTACGGTGTGTCTAAGTAAAAATTAATCTGGTTGTACTCTTCCATCATCAGTTTATGACGTGCAAGCAATTCTGTGTACTGCTGATGTTTTCTATATGTTTATCATTAATGCATATTTCCTTTTAACATTGTATTGTAAAATGTTTGATTCCTATTGTCAACAATTATTGAAATATTTAATATTAAATACTCAGCTGCAAAAAGCCATCATCAAGTAACAAACAACTGCTCCTTAGGACTTGGATCTCAGAACCCATATCAGGCATACAGCAGGTGCTCAGTCATGAAAGCCATCAAAGCTTCCGATGTATGCACACATGCTCCTTCCCCACATGCACTGCTGCACCAGCCCACAGTGCATGTTCATGCTGGCTATGTTCTGTACCCTATGCTATTGGGCCAAAGTGGGATGAGAAGAGGGCATGGTCAGCCTGTGGTGGCATTATGGAGTTGTTGTGCATGGTGCACAAGGGTCCAAATTATGTGACCTACAGTACCCCAAGGGGCAATGTTTTGTGGTAGGACAACAAAGTCCCAAACCTTCTGGCATCCCACAGAGGGATGTGTTGCAGAGATGATGATTTCACTCCATTAGAATGCTACTGTCCTGTTTCCACTGACACGAGGATACTGGAGTCCCTGCCTTGCCCTAGAGTGCTTTATTGGGATCCATGAACATCTGCATACCTGATGTCTGGAGAAGCTCCACCCAAAGTCCTTCCTGTTCCCACCCTAAGATGGTCTGCAGACACGCAAAATGGTAATAAGTCTATCTCAATCCCATACCCCTGTGGAATTTCTTAGGGTCTGGAGATCTGTGGGTCACTTGTGCATGGCAACATATGTTTTATACTTCTAATTGTTTATGATGTTTATAACTGATATGCAACTGAACACATCAATATTCAAATGTTCAGGGCTCTGGCACCAACCTCAAACTCTGAACATTTCAACTCAATTCATTCATGGATGTCTGAGTTATAAGTGGGTTAAAATTGTGGCACTGCATAGACGTCATCAGCAACCTTGCTGACCTACACACTGACCCTGATGGTCTGCAGCATTACCACCTTGTAGCCTGATCCTGTCTGATCACAGAAGCTAAGCAAGGTCAGGCCTGGTCTGTAGTTGGATGGGAAACCTCCAATGAATTCAAGGTGCTGCAATGAGTGGTGCTGGTAGCCCTGCAAGGTGGCTGCACTCTCTTTGATTATAAGTGAACATACTAATGCCACAGCATGGTGCTAGGAAGATACTGTGCTGTCATGAGGTTCCATCTTTCATATGAGATTATTTTCTGTCTGTTCTGGTAGATGTTTAAATGGACATTAAAGATCTCGTGGTATTTTGGGGAATATACTATATATATGTGTATATATATATATATATATATATATATATATAATATAACACACACATACACAGAATAGTCACATATTGGCCTTAAATTCCACAGCAGCCAATCAACAAGGTTAGCAGTGAGCAGGACCACTCAGGTACTCTGGGATATAGATAGGGGTGGGTAGGGTTCCTTACACACAGCCTACTGGCCTAGGTGCAGAAGCAGGAGTGGGTTGTGGAGATTGCAGAGTAGGTCTTTCATGGAGAAGGAGGAGTGAATAATTGGAGGAAGGCTGCTCCAGAGGTGCCGTGGTCTATAGTAAAAGAAGGGTTGTAATGTAAAATGAAAACTGTGCACTCACTCATGCGAAACTGAAGCTTCAGTAAAGGATTCCACCAAACACAAAAAAAGATTGCTTGTGCTCAGTTTAATGTTGCAGATAAAAGACAGCAGCAGTGCAGGTACACAAATTCAGCTGACACACCTCAATGTTTCATGCCTGCACTGTTGCAATTTTTGACCTGAGTGAGTACATGCAGTTTTTCTTTTATGTTGCATTACGTTGAACCACCAGCACCACGATGCCATGGAGAGCAGCTCTGTGTGTTTGACATTTGGAAAAGGAGGACTGTCAAGCCAAAATTTTGAAAGGGGGAGTGTTGAAGAGGGGAAGGCCACAGATCCTGAGGGAGTAAGTTGGGGGGGAGGCAGGAGGGACAATAAGTAACAGGGGAAGGTAGACAGCAAAAATGTTAATACCACAGTGGCTAAGTGGAGAAGGCCTAAACTAGCTGCTCTATATAACACAGAAACATAGAAATTGATGGCAGATAAGGATCTCCAGGCCCACTGAGTCTGTCCAAGTACACTACCTACTGTACATCTGTATACCTCTCACAGTCCATTGAGAGATTATTTTCAGAATATCTTTCTGACACTCGACTATGAAGATACGGTCTACAGTGCAGCCTTAAAATCCTCCCTGGCCTGAATGGACCCTCTCTACCATTCATTCTATCACTTTGCTGTAAACTGCCCATCCCTCAACCATTACTGCACTCCCCTCTATTGAAGAACAATGCCTTCTCAACATCGGGGTCTAAAGTGGAGTACATAATGAAGTCTATTTATTTAGACATAAACATGAACTACTGCTTTTTGGAGCTTAAAAGAGCAGCTGACACCCTCTGGGCAGGCAACTCATGCAAAGGAGCTGCCTGCCCAAGGAGCCAAATTTGCCATATTAAGAATGTTATTTTGTGCGAGGATTGTTTAAGTTTTAAACTTTATTTATTTATTTACTTATTTGAAGATCGGTGATCGGGAAACACACACTGATCCAAGGCTCACTTCCAGGTGCTACCCAGGAGAAGGTAAAACAGGAGGAAACATTATACAGAGCATAATTATACAGCAAAAAATACAGGCATAAATTACAGTGTATAAATACATTCACAGGTGCATACCTGGACAAAATAAATTGCAAATGTTTGGACAAGAGTCATCCAAACTTCTAGTGCAAGATAAGCCATTAAGTATAATATCAAATGAACAATGCAGGCACTCAGGAACAAGTCTAGGTCAGTGAGAAAACCTAAATCCTTAACTACTACAGTCAACAGGGAAAGGCCTCCTACAGGAAACAGGTGCATGTGGGGGGCAGGAGGAGTTTCAGCAGGTGCTTGAAGGAGCCAGAGGAGGGGGAGTGGCAGAGGGATGAGGGGAGCTGGTTCCAGAGTGCTGGGAAGCGATAGGAGACAGCAGATTAGCACAGGGATAGGGATGAGGAGTAGAGAAAGTTTGCTGGTCCCTGGAGTGGAAGAGGAGTAATGAGAAAAAGGAGGGAAGGGAACCAAACCAGTATTTTGAGATGAAAGAAGAGCAGTGGAACTGGTGGCGTTATGATAGGGGGATGATGGAAAGGGAGGAGTACAGGGAGCAATGGTATGAGAAGAGGAGTCTATCATGAATCAACATAAGATGTTGCAGTGGGTGTTCAGTTTGGCTAAGGAAGTGGAGGGGACAGTACCATAAACCACACCGGCATAGTTGAAAACTGATGACCAGCTAACAGTGGACGTGCATGGGAAGGCAGTCTTAGTTACGTACAGAGCACCCAACTTAGGACAGTGTTTTTTATGGATGGCATTGATATAAGCTGAGAAGTCAAGTCTGCTACTGAGCCACATGCCGAGGTACTTAAAGGATTGCACTGTTTCAAGAGCAGAACCATCCAGTATGCAGAAGATGGAAGTCTTAAAAACCTGGCCAATTTCTGCCTCGTACCAAACGTCAGGGACACAGTTTTTTTTTATTGACCTAAGATGGCTGGAGTGGAACCCAGCACAGGATGCTGTGAAAATCTTGTTGGAGCAGGTCTTCCACACATGTAGTGGAGGGACCAGAGGCAAACAGAACCTCACTGTTATTACAACCCTGTTTCCTAGTGCAAGTTGAGATGCCAAGCTCCATGAGAGCCCTGCCCTCTCAAGTCCATATTCTGAAGTAGGGAACGGATCTGCAGTGTTAATGATAGACCATCAACACAATTGAGGGAGGCACTTACCTTTACATACAGTTCTATAACTTTGCAGGCACTTATACATGTTAAAGAAATAGTATTGCATTTTACACATCCCCTTATAATTTCCTGCAAAGTTACAGAATTGCATGTAAATTCAGGTGCTCCATCAGGACACATTGGTAGTCTATTATTAGTGTTAAATCAGCATTTCATACTTCCTTTTATCAAACAGCAGATTTTGGAGGTGGTATGGAGCAGTGCATGGTGGATTGGCTGGCAGTAAGATGTAGGATTGTAATAACAGTAGGGTGAAAATCAAAATAATATTTGGACACAGAATTATAATTATGGTTAATTTAGCTCCTCTGGCAGGCACTTCCTTGGCATTAGTTGCTTGCCCTGAGGCAAATCTTGTGCAAACCTGTACTGGTATCTTATTTGGATAGTCATGGTTGCTCATTTTCCAGATATTTTAAGTTTAGCCTATACCAGGAGGCATAAACCTTTGATTCTAACATTTCTAAATGCAAACACAATTTAGCAGACATGATGCAAAAGTGATCTGGGCTCAGTTTGGTAGTTTAATTTACCATTTACCCTGTCACATCAGTCTTTTATGTTTCTAAAATCAGTACCAATCAGTACCACTGAAGAAAACTATGCCTTGCAGTGTAGAAAAAAAACCAAAAACAAAGTCAGTGTTGTTTTAGTCAAGAAAGTAACTTGCTAAAGTGGCTTTTCTGTCTGTCACTGATAATCGCACTCCAGTGGGATTTTAACACCACTTCGTGTGCAGTCAGACACGTCTATGTCATTTATATGCCATGTGTCTAAATTACTAGGCAAAATCTTATTCACGGTAGCCTTTCTGAACAGGAACAGTTACTGTCTCAGCTAGTGTACTATGCTAACAGTTCACAATGTACTATTACTGCTACATGTTGCGCCAATCTTATCTGTGGACGATGCAGACAGGCTGATGTGTTTGTCAGCTGTTGTGACAAACTAAACAGATCAAGGCAAAGTGACAGTTTCTCTTCCTGTATCAAACTGCTTTCCTATGGGAGACCCTCAGTATTCCACTTCCTCAGACTAAGGATGAGCCGCTGATGAATTTGCATTAGGAAAACAGGCAGAAACTCATCATTTTTGACACCAGTGAAACAGGTCTTAAGAAACTTGGTTTTCCTTCAGTCTTCAGCACTTTGACATCATAGATGTAGCACTTTACAGGGAGCACTCACAGCATGTCCAAGTTGTTGGCAAGCCACATGACCTGAAGCAGCCAATCAGCGATGTTGGAGCTCAAGAACTCCTCATGTCATTTCCAAGGAAAGGACATGTGGCCACTGAAGAAGATAATTTTATATGAAAAAGAATATCTTTCTATCAAAAAACATTAGAAATCATCAAAGAATTATGAAGTATTCCAGATAGCCACTGTAATTATTCAATACATTTAACTGCAGTTTCTGGCAGGCAGGCTAGTGAAATTATGCTGCAGCGGAGAGGAGAAAGTGTGGTTGTCTGCAGTGGCAGTTGCAGGGCCTGCTGTAGCAGGAGCAGAGTGGATTGAATTTAGTAGACTGTGAATGGGGTGGAGGGATATTTAAAATATTTATTTGACAAATATGTTTTTTTAATGAGTGGTAGTGGTGTACTGAGCATAGAAAATCATATTTATTCATTCATTTACAGCCCCCCCCCCCCACAACAGGAGCAGGGCAAAGTACATTTAGTAGACTGCCACAGGTACAAGGGGGGTTGAAAGATGGATTTGACAAAAGGGCAGGCCATGACCCAGATGCCTGAAATTACAAACAACAGGAAAGGACTCTGACCTGATGGACCAACACAAATTATGCAAGGGATAGTTTGCACTCTTACCCAATTAGAAATATAGTGTTATGTCACACAATATTGTAAGTCAGTTTTCTATTAGTTTCAGTTACACCACTTGAAACAATTTATACCAGCATTTTGTGGTCATACATCACTCTCCCAGGGTGTGTGGCTGAAGCATATTTCTGACAAAAGAATATTTTGATTGCCACTGGGAGCACATTTGATCACTGAAATGAGAGATGAAGAGACATAGTCTCGCTTTGAGCTGCTACCATTGAAAGAAAAGAATCTGTAAGATATATCTTTCAGCCATACACTCTAAGGATTTTTTTTAATAATTTCACTTCTGAAGGTGCAGACACAGAAATCCATCTTTATTTTTTTTTTTATTTGTTTGTTGTCTGCCTGAAAGCAGTGGCGGTGGTGGTGGTAAATATAGAGTTTGTGGATAAGGAATGGGATTCATCTGTGGTGGTGTGGAGCCACATCTGTAAGAAGGGCTCAGGCAAAACACATGATTGATCCATGGTTCATTAAATCAAAGAAGTCTACTGGTTCCACTCCCACTGAAAGCAGCTTTCCCAGCCAGTCATCCAGTGTAGCTGGTGATTAAATCAGTCTGAGCAAACAAGATACACAGTGGTTTCTTCCTTTTACTCCATCCAGTGCTTCCAGTTCCCCTACTTTGGATAGGACAGATCCATCTGGAGATGTAAAGGCAAGCCCAGCTCCCTGTCCATCTGGTATGAGCAACACAACAGCTACCACTAGATACATCTAGGTGTGTGCATGAGTGTGAACAATTGCCAGCCCACCTTGAAGCTCTATATGATGCCCCCTTGTCCCCAAATCACTCAACAGCAGTATCATCCAACCCAGCGCTACTCTCAGTTGTTGTCACATAAGGAAGGTGACAGTGAATCTGGGTTTTCCCTTAGACACTACCATTATTGTGACGCCAGAGGAAATAGTTCAATTGTTTATGGGAGTATGAGGCTGAACTGGGCAAGCTAGTAGCACCACCACCAAAGCAGCTTATAGATAGTGCCAGTGAGGAAAATGTGGAAGTGGAGCTGTCAGAGTAGGACCATGGGAGTGCAGAGGCAGTGGATGGAGAAGCATCAGAGGATGGGAAGAAGGGATAGTAGAAAGAACATGATTCATGCAAGGAGAAAGAGGGGCAGGGGAAGAAGTATGAGAAGAGTAGCAGGGGAAGAAACTGGGCAGGAGGAAGGGCATGAGGAAGTGGACATGAAAGCGGTGAATGAAGAGCAAAAAGGAGCTTGAAAATATTCTGCCAGTTGTACCACTGGCTAATGGTGATAAGTATGACACTAAGGAGTAAAGAGACATCACAAGAGAACAAGGCAACATTAACAAAGAGGTAAAGAGAAAGAGTAAAGCAAGCTAGCATGTTTCTAAAGCAGGAAAACCTAAAGATTAGCCCAGCCCCCTTCCGCCCAGCATGACCAGCCCCATAGAGTTATACCAACATCTGTTGCTGTCCTGAATTACCATTCCCATCCAAATCATGCCATGGTGGCAAAAACAAAAAAAAAGAAATATTATTGTGTGGCATTATTTTGCCGATGATATCACAAATCCACTGAAAGCATATTGCAGCCAGTGTGGTAGAGCAGCCAAGGCCACCTGCTCGAACATCGGGGAATGAATGCTCTGGCTGATCACTTAAAGCATTAACGTGGCATCTTGCTAGAGCAACAGAAAAAAATAAGAAGCCAGTCACATCAAAGTACTCATGCATATAATTGATTAAACCTTTGACTCAAACTAAAGTGCATAAAATTGTGTTAAAATATAGTGCCAGCCATGACAAAAAATAAATAAATTCACTGATGACACAGGAAACCTCCCCCATACACATCTGACTTAAGTGTCTGCTTCAGAAGGTGGAGTTCTGTTATCAAGGCACCATTCAAACAGCCCCAAGATATATAGGGAGATCCAGCAGGCAGCTTAAAATTAAGTTGCAGGAACATGTACATGCAGTGAACACTGAGTAGGGCAATGGGCAGACTACGTGGGCCATAATGGTCCTTATCTGCCATCAGAGTCTATGTTTCTAAAACTGGAGTAACAGCAAATACACTAGGGACACACTTTTGAACTTGTCATAATAGTAACACCAAGTTGCCTCTAGTTTATGGCTCTGGAACATATCCATACTGAGGTAGAAATAGGCTTATCTGGTTACTGAAGAGGGAATTTTCGTGGGTGTTCCTCTTGGGGAGTTTGGCCACTCAGGACCTCAGTGACATTTTAGACTTCACCACATTTCCGAATGACTAATTGGAAATGCAGCTGTCTGTTGAGTAGCCATTTATTCTCAGTTTATGTAAATAGAATAATAGTAGAGGACTGTGTATTATGAGACAATAATGCCACTGAGAGGTTCTGGACACATGGGAACCTCAAGAGTGAAACTTGAGAGGTTCCACCATGCCCCCCGGAACCTCAAGATGCTATTATAGTCAAGTAATGAGAGTCTCCTATCTGTTTTATTTTCCCAATATATGGATCTGAGAAATGCTTTAAGTTGTACTTGTCATATGTAGGTAGCCAGTGATTGTAGGCTATACACTCTATGAAGTTTCTTCAACAGGAACAGCAAAATTGTTAAACAGGAACAGTTTAAACAGTTTCTACCCCCACCTAACATTTTGTCCACCCCTGAAACTTCATCAGAGGTTAAAGGTGCTTGGCCAAAGGTTAAAAATGCCTGGTAACAATGTCTTGGACTGAGAATAACTGAAGCAAAAAAACTGTTAAAAGACATTTTTTTCTGAAGTTTGTTCCAGTTTGAAAATGTTTCTGTTTAACAATTTTGCTGTTCCATATAGTTGGAGAGGAGGCATAAGTTCAAAGCTGTTTTTTATGTGTGTTTTTATTTTCTTGAGCCTTTGCATCTTTCTTCATTTAGCTATTTTCATTTCCTGAGCCATTTTTGGGGCTCTGGTTTTATCAGCTGTGGCAACGAGGGGCTTTTACTATACATGATGATTACAATAAAAGCCATCTTGCGGGCAGCCATTCAGAGTGTGTGCAGAGTTCATGGAAGCAGGATTCTCATGGCACCGTATTGGGATGTTCATCAATAGTATTATGGGATCTCGTAATACTATCGATGAACATGGAATGATAGTATTACAGGATCTTGTAATACTATCTATGGATTGCATAAGTTGTATTACAGCGAAAAAAGTGTATGGTTTTTGATAGTATTATTATGCCTATGAATATATAACCATTCTATTTTTTCCAGATTTAGAATCATTAGTTGCATATGTCTCAAGTCATTGGTATTCCCAATGTAGTGAAGTTGCTATGTGTGATTAGCATTTATGTGTGTCTCTTTCATGCTTCCTTGTCTGTGTTATTTGGGGAGCTTGCAATCATATATAAAATATTTAGGATTTCAAGTGATTGTGTTTTTTTAATGTACTCTATCATTTTTTTTTCCTAGTAGAAGGATAGTGTTTGCACCATCTTGACGTAAATCTTACATATGGGAGGAGGGGTAATATCTGTGTTATGAATGTATGTTGTCCTCTATATTTTTTTTTCCATATGTTTTCTTACCATTTGTACCTCCTTAGGTCATTGACCTGAGAAGTGATCATTTATGAATTATAATATGTATTCAGACTTAACAGATTTCCACATTTTCCACATTTTTATTTAATTTAAATACGTTAATTTCTTGCACTTTGTTCTGGCACCATGGTTGCTATACAAGGGCAAAAGGAGGCTGATTTTATTTTCAATATTATTTCAGCCTTAAAATAAATTTTACCCTATTAAAAAAATTAGCCCTGGGATTTCTCCTGGTTCTGGTTTCTGATTGGGAATGCTAAAAGAGAACTCCATTATTAAGTTTAAACCTAACACGAATAAATGTGACCTGGAGCTAGCCGCCTCTCTACTCACTTCACCAGCTTATGGTTAAGCTGCGCATCTCACCGAGGGACAGCTGCCACATTCTATTACTTATCAAAGGACCAACCTGGTCCAGTTACTTGCTACTTACTACCTTATCTCCTAACTTACGTGGTCCACCCGCACTTACCTATCTCTAGGGCTCACCCTGTTACACTTTTTGAATGCTTCCTAACCTCGCGCCAGTGCATTGGATTTACTACCCTTAAATCCTGCCAAGATTCCAGCTCAGCTCTACAGCCGAGTGCCTTCTACGTCATGATCTAAGAATATATTCAACTCCTATCATTCTTACCTGAACTGGGTTCATCAGTCAAGCAGTCTCATTCCAAACCTTCTAACATTCCATGTATTACATAAGTCCTCTATTAGCAGAAGCCTGGAAGTTGAAATACTTCTATGTTCATCCTGCCTCGCTGCGTCAAAGCCTGAATAATTACTCCAGCCATCTGTCTATTATTTGCTAGTTTTAGGAGCTCCTCACTTCCAGTCCTATGCTGAACTTATTGGACATGTTCTAACAATGCTCACCTCAGTGCACATCTTCCTGGATGCTACACACTTTCACACTACTACCTGCTTCTCTCATGAAAGACTTGGAATCCTGTTCTTGACCTTTGGTCTTGGCTACGAACTGTTCCGCTGGATATGTAATCTGCAACTAGAGGCTCATATTTCTGTCTACCTGCCACGCCCAATCTGGGCATGGAGGTTCATATATTTCTACCTCATACCTGCTTCGCCTTTAGGGCCTGGAGGTTCACTTACCAGAAGACCTACAAAGGTCTGGCTGTGCTTACATGTTACCTGAAGCTGGTCACCTCTACTTACCTCACCAGCTGACGGGTTAAGATGCACATTTCAGCATAGGGACTAGCTGCCACGTTCAACTACTTATCAACTGCTCATCCTCACTATTAATTTCATGCTAATCAACTAACTTACGTGGGGACCAACTGTGCACACTAGCCTATGAGGGCTAGCTGCCACTCTACTTACCTGCCAGCAGACCTACAAGGGTCTGGCTGCACTTACATGTTTACATGGAGCTAGTCACCACTCTACTTATCATATCAGCTGACCTATGTAGGTCTAGCTGTGTATCCTAACCATGGAACTAGCTGCCATTCAACCTACATATTAACTGACCGACCTGGTCTGCATCACCTCCTACTGCCTACCTCATATTTTAGCCTATGCTGTCCTTCCCCACAGTCTTACCCATTTGGGATCACCAATATATTCCCGTGAATGCTTCCTACCTTCACGTGTATCATGCCAGATTTCTACCTTCAATTCCTGCCAAGATTCAGCTCATCTCTACTGCCATATGCCTTGATATCATGTCGCAAGCATAAATTCTATTCTCATTGTCCTATTACCTGAACTGCGTTCATCAGCCCTCAGCTTCATCTCAAGACATTCTGCCTTTCTATGAAATACTTATGCCTCATCAGAAGAAGCTGGAGTTTGGACTAAGTCTACTTTATCTGCCGCTAGCATCAGTGCCTGGATATATATATATATATGTACTATATTCGTCTATTTTCATGTACCAGCCTTGGGAGCTCCTCATCTTAGCCCTATCCCCAATCTATTGCATGTATGCCAACATGCTCATCTCAGTGCAATCTACCTAGATGCTTCATGTGTTCCTACAGCAACCTGCAGCACTCACGCAAGACTTGGAAGCCTGTTTCTGACCTTCATGTCTTACTACGAACTGTTTCGCTGGATCATTTGTAATCTGCGACTTGGATTAGCCAATCATTTAATTAATTTAGGATTATGTTGCTTTAGTATGCCCAGAAGGATGGGCAGGTTGGTAGCCATGGGTCCTCAGAGGTTTCCCCTAAGAGTTTTTTTTTCTCTCCTGCATGCTGCCGGCCATACTCTCTGGAGTTGGAGGACATAATCATGGAAATCATAATTTCTTTGGGGGGTGTCACATCCTAAACAACTTACCTTCCTTCCTATGGTGGGATATAGAGTAAAGCCACACCATTAGCTTATACCTCATTTGTTCCAGTATCAGCACTATCGTACTGTCAGTTCATCATGAACTATAATCACTGACTTATTCATGTCGATGTCCAAGTACTTAAGCACTATCTATTCATACAACAATACCTAGGAAGCATCATTTTACTTACTGGTCTGGCCTCTGTATCCAAACTCAAACCTACATTATGAAGATGCAGTATGTAACACAAGCACTGAGCTCTGAACCACATATAACTTGCAAGAAACAAACAGATATTTTATGATAATAAGAGAATATACCTGTACCCAGACATAAGTCTTACAACACAGAAAAGGAGAAACAGATTGTTGGCAATGAAGTCAGAGTTCAGGGAGGTTGGAGTGGCTACTTCAGTATTGTTCCCTGCAGTCTTTAAAGTGAACTTTAAATCAAAATTGTACTACTTTGATGATCCTGATAAGCAAAGCTGTTTTTTTGATAAAATTGTGCGTCTCCCTTCTCAGCTCAATTTGGAAGATGAGCAGGAGGAAGTGTGCACAACTGAATATTTGCCTGTTAACTCTGTGGAGATATAACTTAAAAGTCCCGTTTATTTCTGTCCATCTATTTTTTGCTTTGTAGAATTAAATCAGACCAAGACAAAGGTGGGGGGCAATGTGAATATTCTGCATTGAATTGCCTCCCCTTTATTTTAAAGTATAACTTAATATTGGCTGTAAATGCAATGGACACTGTGGAAAGGTTAAACGGAATCAGATTATTCTTCTTGAATTCAGTTCGAGATGAATGCTGTTGAAATATTTTTCATTTAAAACTCCCCAAAACTAATGTATGTTAATAATTTCTTATGGTCTGATTATGTGATAATATTGTATGCTTGTATTTAATAAAAATTCTAAGTACAAAAAAAAAAAATAGCTCTTTTAATCTACCTCCCCCCCAAAAAAATATAGGATAAAGTACGGGGTGCAGTGTGTTATGAGAATTAACACACCCAAGTTGTTGGATGGCACATAAACCCCAAGGGCTGAAGCCCGAGGGGTTTATGATAGCCATCCAACAACTCGGGTGTGTGTTAAATTCGAGTTAAACACACTGCACCCCATATTTTGTTGTATATAATTGAAGGGTTCTGTTTTTTCTTTGTTTTGAGATTTGTGACAGAAAGAAGAAAGTGTAGTCTTACTTTGTATTGATGACGTTGTTTATTTTGTAGTTGAAACAGTAAACGTGAAGTTCAGCATATAAATTTTTCTACTTAAATGACTGAAAGAAGAAAGTTTAATAAGAAATAACTGAGGTGTTTGTGGCAGTTTTCTCATGTTGCAACATTCGTTTTCAAGTGCTGTAGCATTTTGAACTGCAGAGAAAAGAGAAGGCTTGAAACGGAGATTACTTAGGGATGGTGGTAAAAGTGTGTACTGTAGCAATGTACAATTCTACAGAAAATGTTATATTTAGGCAATAAAGTGCTGTGTGGTGGCTTTACTGTGTTAAGAATATCTTGGTGAGAGCTGTCTGAGTCCTTGATGACTTGGATTCTTCATTGTTTCTGTGGGTGTTGGTTCAATTTGTGGATATTAACTGTTACTGAGGTATGGAAAATGCAGGCGATCCTAAACATAACCTGCATGTTACCGGAAGCTATTTTATCGTGTTGGCTGGGTAATGAGCTATGGAATCCTCTCTGGCTGAGCAGCTTTGGATTTGTTTTTTGTCAGGGAATGGAGCGAAATGGTAGAAGATTTAATACAGAGCAAACGTGATTGAGGAGGTGAGTGACTTAGGGAGAAACGAACATTGAGAGGCTCGAGCTGTGTTGTGTCGGGAGGGCTTTTCTATGGATAGGCTCATGCTGACTTTCTCTTTCGAACACTTTAGGACTGGAAGAAGCCACGTGAATGCCATAACACCTACTCAGGTGTTACGGTATTTAAAACATGGCTTTTTCCATTGAAAAAAATGGAACCCAGTAATTATAAAGAATTTATTAGTGTGGTGGAGCATGAAATAATCAATGTGTTAAATTATGGCATGGGCTATGTATTTTTTTTTTTTTTACTTTTTGTTTTTGCATTTTTTACTGTAATAGAAAGAATGCATCAGATTACATTACTGTCAAGCACTATGCAAATAAATACAACATTAGATACATGGTAGCCAGTCAATACCACGTGTGAATAATAGTGCAGTGAAATCTGCACAGAGGAAACAGCATGAGCGAAAACAGCTACAGGGGAAACTATAGCTCAGACACTAAAGCACTGTACCTGTAGCTGTTTTTCACTCTCTCCGACCACTGTTAGTCTGCGGCTGCCTGATGGTGAACCACACTGCCCTTGTGGCTCAGAGGTTAGAATGACAGGATTTGTAAGGCACTACACATCAAGCTGACAGCGGTTCAAGACTAAGCTTTGTATTTGTTTTTCTCTTGATGTTTGTTTTGGATGTTGCACCCACGTCTTGCTGGCCCCCCCAACTTTGTTACCCAAGACAAAATCCACCCCATCCCAACTTTTGCCCCCTCCCCGAGTTTTGCTCCCCTGAGTTGATTATATATTATAAGGGGGTGCAGCGAGAGGGTGAAGCCCCCCCCCGCATACAATTTTGACACAGTTCATAAGTAACTTCCTTTGTCCCCCCATCCCAACTTTCTCCCCTCCCAAGTTTGGCCTCTTGGAGTTGATTATTTATTTTAATGGGGTGCAGTGGGTGAAACACATGGGGTGTATGTGGGACATAGCCTTGCGCCTACATTTTGACACAGTTTGTGGGTGACTTCCTTTGTCCCCCCCCCAGCTGAGTGTTGTATGTTTGGCAGTCTTTTTTTTCCCCGCACCGCTGCCTTTCACCGACACTCTCTTGCATGCGCTCTTTTAAACGTCGCTATTGCTGTTTAGTGGTTTTGAACTAGTTCTTAGATAAATAAACATTTAAATATTATTTCAAGTAATATTATGCAAAATGATTACTGTAAATCATTAATTGGTCTAACAAAGATACTATTTCATTGGAATATACCACAATAACAGTCAAGCAATTGAACAGACAGTAAATCTATGGGTTCTAACAAAATATATGTGCATGTAGACCTAATTAGTGCCTACAACTCATTGATAGGACAAATACCTACCTATATGAGGTAATGCAAGTCCAGTTACCTCATTGAACATAATAGAAATTTATAGTCTATAACTGGTTATAACCTACATTTTGATATTACTTGCATAACCTGTTGTAACTAGTGTTGTGCACAATTAAAAAATTATGCCGAGTGAAATATTTCACGTAATTTGCGCATTACGTGAAATATTTCACAGGGCAAAATGCAAAATTTCACCCTTGGAGCTAACGAAATTTCACCCACAAACCAGTGAAATTTGCCACTCATGGGCGAAATGTCACACCTATAGGAAAGTTCGCCACCTAAAGTGAAATGAAAAGGTTTCCAAAGTTCTCCCTGGTGTCTAGTGGTCCCCAGCCCCCAGCTGCTCACCTGACCCAAATTATTCTCCCTTGTGCCTAGTGGTCCCCCTGTAGATCATCAGCTGTAATTAGATAAAGCCCCCCAGTTACCCTGGCCTCCTCATGTCCTTTGTACAAAAAAAAATGAAACTCACACTCCCTGGTGTCTAGTGCCCCCACCACTGCTCATGGCCCAAATTATTCTCCCTGGTGTCTAGTGATGTCCCCCCTGGCTGATCACCAGCCATAATTAAATAAGCCCCCACCCTAATTACCCTGGACCCCCTAATTTTGTTTTATTAAAAATAATCAATCCTGCACTTCCTGGTGTCTAGTGGACCCCCACCCTGTCATTATGAGCTATGCATACCCGCTCCCGGCGGTACCCGATCAGACCACCAGCACAACCCACCACTCACCTCCACGATCGACAGCCTGATTGGTGCTTGAATGAATGAGTGTGTGCTCACATGCTCATTCATTCAAGCACTCTGTCAGGCTGCCAGCTGCAAGAGTAGTGGAGGGCATGCTAGTAGCCTGGGTATCAAGTGCGGGAAACAGCAAGTGGGCAGTTGGCTCATGAAGACAGGGTAGAAGTCCTGGGTACCAGAAAAGAGGTTGATTATTCTTTAATAAAACAAAATGAGAATGCCGAGATAACTGAGATGAGAGACTTCAATCTTCAATTATAGCGGTAATCGGCTTGTCCAGGGGCACTAGACACCGAGGAAATGAGCCAGCCACTGCAGGGTATGAAACCAAGGCAACTGCTGAAATGAGCTTTATTCAGTTGCGAGAATGTCGGCGATGAGGGGACCACTGAACCTCAGGAAGTTTTATAATGGGATATGCGGGATGTGAAACTGCGGCAAAATTTGCCATTTTGTTGCAATTTCGTGAAAAAGTTCACACGGCGAAATTGTCCATTGTGCAGCAATTTCACCAGCAAAATTTAAGCAATGTCTCTAGTTCTAACAGGAGATTTGCATATTAGAAGTATGGAATTATAAACTTACACTGGTAACCAGAAACAGAATTTTCCATCCACATATGATTTCCTTACAGAAAATATATAAGGCAAAAATCAAAAGCACATATCTATATGGATTCAGACTCCTGTCTGCATAGATAACATTTAATGTATATGGCTTCAGCAGGTGCATTTAATTGACTACCTCCACAATTAATAACAGGCTCACTCTGTGTCACATCTGAAGTGAAATTGGTAGGAGCTGAAGAAGTAATATGAGGGATGCTCTTGGGTGGTGGAAAATGTCAGAGTCATGCAACTTAAAGATCATATGCGATGAAATGTACAGAAATTAAACTGTCAGCATTATTCATTAAATATTGTTATAACAACAGTGTCTGCCTAGTTTTCTATATGAAAATCTGCACTTTCATACCATTTATAGCTATTTATTGTGTGGTGTGTTTCAACAACAATGCTAGATGCTGAGGCTTTCTGTTCCCTGTAGTAATTGGCATATCTCCGCCCTCGTGATGTCATTTGGGGTGCTATTCTCTTTCTTCAATACATAAGCTATGGAGGCAGTCACATTGCTAAGGTCTGTAAAGATGTCTCATTCCTTGCACTGTGCCTGTTGCAAGAAACTGAAAGTTGTTTGATTGTAGTTGTGTCATGCTCAATTCCAGTAATGCACAATAACATTTTCAATTTAATTTTATAGCCTGTGCAGAAGTCATGGAGAGAAGCACATTGATGTTAAAGTAAATGTTGAAGGTTCCCCAAATGCTTGTTACACATGGCATGCCATTGCCAGGCATGCTTCAAATGTTGAAGCTGCATTTTGTTTTGTAAAAAAAAAAAAAAAAATCTGCCATTCTCATTTTTTTACTGTGGCCACACCCCCAAAATGATGTCATGCCAGGGAGCTGTCATTGTTTTACATATAACAACACGGAATTCTTGTTCATTTATAATGTTGCCTTAAATGTGCCTTACTCAGACGTACAGTCACTTATGTTGCTGGTGGTGAGCAGTAATAGATAAATAACTGTAGCAAGGCATTGTGGGTTAAAATACAAAACTATTTTCCAATTTCCTTGCTGTGAAACGCTGTCCCATATTTGTGTGGTTGTGGCAACAATATAAGCTTTTGTTTATTTATTTTCACAACAATGCATTGTACATACCGTATCTAGCTACAAGACTTCTATGCTGAGAGATGCTGGCTCCTATTTCTTCAGTGAGCACAGACAAATAAAAGCCTGTATACTAATTTACATAGTGAGACATTGTGGGTACAGTAGACTACACTCCTACAGGTCACTTCTCCCATTTGCTATGTCAAACCTCAATACATCACTTTAAAATGATCTTTTTACCAGGGCTAGCACATCCATCCTTAGTAGTAATTAGTGCAGATAAGGTCCCTATTAAATCTAAACTATTGTAGCAGACACTGACCAATAGCAGTGAAGTTACCAGCATTATTTTACTAGCAGCAACACAACTTCCTAACAGGTACATCCCAAATGACATCAGCAGCCTGGAGGCATGCTGACTCAGCATCCAGCAACATTGGAGAAATGGACCACAACAAAAAGACACTAAAATGCATTAATCTGTTGACTTGTGTTACAAAACCTGGACCACACATAGGTTATATAGCAGTGTTTATTGAATGGCGCTGCCTCTTTTAGTTTTCAAAACCTTTGCATGTGACCTTTAAATGAAGCTGCCTTAGTGGGTGCAAATTCCAGTGCTGTTTCTTGATGTTCAACTTATGAGCTTGTAGTCTCCATATCCTGTTCACTGACTTCATCTTCACCTGAAGAAAATTCCATGCTTCTGGCAGCTTTTGTAGCATATTGATTTTTAATGAATTCTGACAACTGGTCTGTGTCAAAGAAAATATTCAGCATTGACGATCCATGACAACCCTTGCTATACAGGGATACAGTATTGACAAGTGACCACCAAGGTCAATGATTTTGCTTCGAAACTGTAGAAACCTCCTTCTGCCTTGCTGTGTTTGTGGAGGAACACCAAGGTATACATAAACCTTGCTGCCTTTGTAGTTGTAGGCAACCTAACCTCGTGCAAGGTTTATAATCAGTTCATGGTCAAGAATTGATGAACATTTATTTATTTATTTATTTGTTTGTTTACCAGGTGGGTACACTTATCCCAGGGACCATTTTCAGCCATGACCCTGGCTAATTAGATGGCACATCTATAACAGTACACAGTTTCGTTACAATCACAATGATGAAAATAGAATCACCAATATACAACGCAGGTAATGGAAATACAGTGGCAATATAGCAGACATACATAAGACAAGTGGGCACAATCTCCATGGGCATCAGCTATTCATGAATCTGACATCTAGCAATAAGTGCATCTATGCTACTGAACTAGCCATATGCTTTAGGTGAGGTATCCTGCAGACATTTACCATCACATAGTATAGCATTTACACAAGGATCTACCTAACATAGCTTCCTGGAGGTTCCATTTGAAAATGTGGGGTGAGACCAGTGTCTGCAGTTTGTTAGGGAGAGTTTCATAGCTTGGGTGCTGTGTAGGAGACGGGTCTCCTTCCCAGCTCAATGCAACATCTGGGGCATTCCAGCAGCCTGCAGATGGAGGACCTCAGTTCATGTCTGTTACTTTTTGGCATCAGCAACCCTAACAGGTGATCCTGTCCCTTCTTGCAGAGTTTTTGATACGAATGCTTTAAGCTTGAGGTCTCTCTGATTGGGGGGGGGGCATTCCAGAGATTGGTATAGATTGCAGTGGTGCATATGGTATGGGGCTTGGGTGACAAATCTACATATCTTATTATAGGTTGTATTCATGTGACTGACTTAGTAGTGAGAGGGGTGCGAGGGCTATAACTGGGGAGCAGTATTCAAGTAGGGGGAGGAGGAAGTGGCCCCTCCCAGTCACTACTCTTGCCTCAAGGGACAGTAAGTGCCTAAATCTATAACACATTCCTATTCACTGGTTCACCTTCTTTATTGCTGAGCTGATGTGGTACTCATACGTAAGAGATGGGCCAAGCGTGATCCCCAGGTATTTGAAGTCTCTTACCTGCTCAAGGGTCGAACCTACAGGAGTTAGTATAATGAGGGCGTTGGTGTTGTTGAGGGTGCATTTAGTGAGCTTTGGCTTGTAGCCAAACAGCATACATTTTGTTTTTCTGGTGTTTACCTGAAGCCTATGCTGCGTGAACCAGTGTACTGTTACAGTAAATTCTGCATTTAGGTTGAGGTTTAACCCAGAAAGGCTGTTTCTGCTTCTGAAGATAATGAGGTCATCTGCGTACACTATTCTGTTACTGTCTGAGGGTTCTGTGAGTAAGGGGTTAACAAAAAGAGAGTGTAGTAAGGGACCTAGTACAGAACCCGATGCCACACCTCATTCTATGCCAGCGATCCGGGTTCGTGAATGACCCCAGGCCACCGGGGGTTGGCAGGGGTGAGAGAGGATCGAGCAGCTGGATGACTGCTCTCTTCTCTCAGGGAGGGAGGGAGTGTCATCCCACCAGCTGATCACCCTCTGGTGAGTTTGGAGGGTGATACAGGTTGGGATTTACATGGCTGGTCAGTGGGGTGCACATGTGCCCCTATGTTCACGTGCTCATGCCAGATGCCAGAGGTGATGGGGTGATGGGGAGAAAAACAAGTAGAACACTGAAGCTGGCAGGCTCCATGATGGCCCGGCAGGGTTGCTTGTGGGAGAAGTCGGGGCTGGAGTACGAGCCTCTCTGAGGGAGGAGCCAGAGCCACCTGCCAGCTCCACTGGGGATAAAAACCTTGATAAAAAAAAAAAAAAAAAGATTTGATGAAAATGTGACCAAAATTATGGTGTGATGTTAATTATTTTATTTGGAGGTTGCACTTGATTGACTCTTTGAAGTATATGGAATATCTTTACAAGATTTGGTGAGTAATTGAAAGTTCTGTTTGTAGAAAATATTTAATAATGTCCCAGGCAGTAAAGGCTGCAGTCTCATTCAAAGGAATGCCCACAAAATGAAAGTTGTTTATATGTAATTTGTTTTCCATGTTCTCAAGTTTTCTAGCAGTGGTAATTGAGTTCCTTAAAAATTCTCAGATTGGAGAAACTGTCTGCACCTTTTGTTTGAGCCCCTCAAAAGATGTTTTTATGATGCACCTGTCCCACAGCACCAATTGCTTCACCTAGCTTATTCACAGAAATTTCACAGATAGGCTTACTTACTTTGTCAGGAGTGGAAGTCTGAAATGTGGTGCCAGTAGGACTTGAGAAAATGCTGGTGCTGAGGCCAACAGCATTGCCGTAGCAACTTAATGCATCTTTGGAGTCTCCCGGTGGGCATTCATGAAGGAAGTTAGCCATGATGCCACACTTTCCCTGCTTGTCAGGATTCAAGATGTCAGACAGTGAGAAACTGAGCTAATTTCTTTTCTTTTTCTTGGCTTCTCATAAATGTTTCTGTTCTTTCTTTGAAATTTTTGAATCTATATTTGGTTTGTGCATTATCATTTTTGCTTAAATGGATACTCAGTGATCTTTAAGATAAGACACATGAGTTTTAATTCTAGTGTTCTGAGGAGCAAACAGAGCAGCAACTACACTTATGTGGCCATCTTGGATTCTCAAGGCATAGGCTGTTTAAATGGTTCCTTGCTAACTAATACCCACCCTCTGAAGAAGACACTTTTTGCTTAGAATACACACTGAATTCATACAATGGAGCCCCATGGAAAATTAACAAGTACTGCTTCGGTGGGCTATGCGATCTAACTGGAGGGTGACACAACGTCGATCACTCCTTTTCCTTGTGGCATTGTTATTGAGCCCTAATTTCCTGTGCCCTAGAAAATTCACCCTAAGTGGGTGAACCAGAGTAGGTCAATGTGATGTTAGGGTTGAAAGTACATGGGCTCTTGGTGAATATGTGTCAGGTCCCCCCAGGTTTGAATGACTGCTTGATGCAGCACAACTGTTTCTCTATCTTGGGCACTGTCTCTCAAAGCATATACATTTGCTTACACACCAAAGCACTGGGAGAGGTGCCAAAGATATGTACTCTCAAACACTGCATTGAACAAGTGTTCAAACCCTAAGGAACACCATGCTCCACATTTTCCAAGACTCTGTGTGCTTTCTGTTACCCTAAAATTGCATTTCCTTACTTTTAAGGCTTTGTACTTTGGCTCTAACTGAAGAGGAAACAGAGTGTTTTTGTTACAATTAATGTCTTTGCTTCTCTTAAAACTGTATTTAATAACAGATGTACACTACTATGTATTGAATTCAATATCTTTAATGTCACACACACCCTAGGGTATGGTGAAACACTGTGCCTCCCTCTCCCCTCTATCAAGTAAACCCTAATGTCATATGGCACTTCCTCACTCACATTGCCCCAATCCAGTTATCTTTGGTTCCCAGTGGCACCATCAGCACATGCAGCCCCATTTCAAGCATCACTGGAATTTAGTTGCACCCCCTCCCTCACCAACCCCCAACATTTGTATCTCTGGTATCAAGTTGCATGCCTCCATACCCTGCTCTATTCCAAGTTTCCCAGGTGTCCAGTTGCACCCCCTTCCACACCTTGCCCCATTCCAAGCATCCAAGGTGTCCTGTAGCATCCCCTTCCACTCCCTACCCCAACCAAAGAATCTCTGGCATCCAGTAGAATCCCCTTCCACACCATGCCCCAATGCCTATATCTTTGATATCCTGTGATACTCCTCCACACCTTGCCACTTTCCAATCATCCCAGTGGCACCCCCCATACCCTGTCCCAGTCCAAGAATATATTTCAGTCAGTGGCACCTGCTCTCCCAACATGCATCTGTAGCTGTATCTCAGGTGTCCAGTTGTACCCCCTCCACACCTTGCACCATTCCTAGCAACCATGGCATCTACTGTCACCCCCCACATCAAGCCCTAATCCAAACATTTCTGGCATCTGTTGGCACCCCTCTCAAACCATGCTCCAATGTTTGTACCTATGTCCAACTGTAACCGCCTCTCACATTCTGGCCCAACCCATGAATCCCCAGGTGTCCAGCAGCAACCCCTCCTATACCTTGCCCTAGTCCAAACATTCTGTGTGTCTAGTGGTACCTCCTACCATGCCCTGCCCCATGCCAAGTATCCCTTGCAGCCAGTGGTAATCCCCCATACACTCTACATCATTCCAAGTATTCCTGTCATCCAGTGGTTACTCCCCCCTCCAAAAAATGGTGGCTCACAGTAATCCGTCTCCCAGCTCTACAGCCAGACACCAAGGATGGGCTTCCAGTGTTGGCAAAAGATTAACACCAGGCAGCCGACAGCGGGGGTTGGTGCCTACAAAGTCAGAAAGCAGAAAATGTATTTACACATCTGAAAGCACATGTTTTGCTTCCTGGTTTGATGTGCAACCTCAGTTTAAATGTGGCACAAACAGTATGAACACAGTTACACAAAATCAGGCACTCACCAGCTAATTCAAGAACTACTCCACCAGTTCTTTTTATTTACTTCATTTATTGAACATAAAAAATCCTGACAACCAAGTTAGAGTAACGCTTGACGAGTTACAGGTCTCCCTAGACCCTTTATCATGAACATAGCTTCACTATACAGTAGCACATGCTAATGCCTTTAGAAAAGAAGACATTCGTTTTTTGTTCTGCCCACGTGCAGCTATTGGGAGTTTGTTTAATTTACAACTTTCATGTTTTACATTTGTTCATTTCAAAACCAGTAAAAGCATAGCTATCTCAGCCATGTTGTAGTTACAGCTGTAAAAAATGTCTTACAATGGATATTTTAACTTTGCCAGCCTATAGATTTAAAAAATAACTGAAGTGAAACTTACCAGATTTGGCAGGGTATATGATTATGCCAACAAAGGGTGTGGCTGCCAATATGCAGGTTTGTAGGCCTAAAGTTCTAAGCTGCCATTTAAAATGCATATTCAACCCTAGCAATAGTGGCACAGTACTATACATTGTAATATAGGTAGTAAAATAGAGACAATTACTGGTTCATTGTAAGACATTTTTTACAGCTGTAACTACAACATGGCTGAGATAGCTATGCCTTTACTGGTTTTGAAATGAACAAATGTAAAACATGAAAGTTGTAAATTAAACAAACTCCCATGGTTAGTGGTGGTAAATGGTATACAGTCAGAAGAGATGCAAGTCACAAGTGGGGTACCTCAGGGATCAGTCCTGGGGCCAGTCCTATTCAACATCTTCATTAGTGACCTAGCAGATGGACTAGAGGGTAAGGCTTGTCTGTTTGCAGATGACACCAAGATCTGCAACAGAGTAGATGATCCAGATGGGGTGGGCAGAATGAGAAGAGATCTGGATAAACTAGCAGAATGGTCAGAAGAGTGGCAACTGGGATTTAATGCAAAGAAGTGCAAAATCATGCACATAGGGAAGAGAACCCTGAAGCCACTTATAGGCTGGGAGGAGGTTGCTAGCAGTCACAAAGGAAGAAAGAGACTTGGGCATCATCATCACTGATGACCTGAAATCATCAAGCAGACCTCTAAAGCAGTAGGTAAGGCTAGGGGGTGTTAGGGTGTATTAGTAGGAGTATCACAAGTCGTAAGAGGGAGGTAATAATCCCTCTGTACAAGACATTAGTTAGGCCCGTCTGGAGTACTGCGTAGCAGTATTGGAGGCCACACCTTCACAAGGACATTAACCAAATTGAGGCAGTCCAGAGAAGGGCAACCAAAATGGTGCAGGGACTGCATCAGAAGACATATGAGGACAGATTAGGAGCTCAATATGTATACCCTTGAGCAAAGGAGGAGAGAGTGATATGATCGAGACATTTAAACACCTTAAGGGCATAAACAAGGTGAAAGAGTCTAACATGTTTAAATATAAGAAAAATAGCAGGACAAGAGGACACAGCATGAGATTAGAGGAGGCGATTAAGGGGAATGTGAGGAAATTTTTTTCACAGAAAGGGTGGTAGATGCATGGAATGGCTTACCACAAGAAGTAGTGGCTATGAATACAGTGCAGGGCTTCAAACAGGCATGGGATAGGCATAAGGGAGCAATACAAATGACTATGAATAGATAGGTCACTGACATAGCAAAGGCCGATGGCACATTTATAAGGTAGAAAAAGAAATGGGCAGACTGGATGGGCCTTGCGGTCCTTATCTGCCGTCAACTTCTATGTTTCTATGTATGTTTCTATGTTCAGAGCTGTCACATGACTGTGCATCTATATAGCTTGATTCAAGGTCATCCTGGTACTTAGCCAATCATCACAGATCAATAAAAAAGGATAACATTGTTTTAAAAAACTATTTGGCAGCCATTTTCCCTCAGTAACACCAGCACCCAAGCAGAAAGAATATTGCACATATGCAATTTCCAACCCCACTGACCCTGAGCTTGTCAGAAACAAATCACTGTACCCTCAAAAAGATACTTTTAAAATGAGTTCCCGTTCTCTTTAGATTTTTTGACACATATTTAAAATGCGGCTGTAGAGCCCTGCTCTAACACTCTCCAGCACTCAAAATTGGACATCTTGTAAAATGCCAACTTTCTCTGTGGCAGTGTAGGAAACAACTTAAAAACCTTGTAAAATACAAGTTTTCCTTGTGTCAGTATAAATAAATAGATGCAAACCGAATTCGATGTTGCCAGTTCTCTGTTTGTTTGCTAAACTATCACAGCCATAGTGCTTCCATTACTACTCCCTAACTATCAAACTCACAATACGGTTGATGGTTTCAAATCTCTGACCACTTTAAAGGAAAACTATACTCTCATATCTTGTAAATTTGTATTTGTTTCCATGTGAACAGGCAACTCTTTTCCTGTAGCTGTTAGGGATATATGTGCTTGCTTTAGTTTACTTTTACTGTTCATACTAGCCACTGTAACTGTCCTGGGGGTTTCTATTTTATAGTTGCTGAACTCACATTGTCCATGAGAGCTGCATTAGCATATGATAACATTATGTGTCTGCGCCCTTTAGACTCCACAGTATGCCTGCCAGTTTTATTAGATTTTAACAAAACAAGTTGCAGCAAGGTGTGAAATACCACATTTACCTTTGGTTAGGTTAGCTTTGCAAACCAAATTGTAACACAGGGCTTTTCCCTGTTAATTGCTTTCAATGTATATGTTTCCATAGGGTTTATTTTTTTTCAGGATATTTGTACTTTCAGCATAGAGATACTTTGTATAAATTTGTGATGTGACATCATGTTCTCATATGCTAATGCCACTCTCATGGACAACAAGATTTCAGCAACCATAAACTAGAACCCCCCAGGATAGTTACAGGAGACTAGCATGAATAGTGGGAACAAATTAAAACAAACACATATATCCCCATCAGCTACTAGAAAAGTTGTCTGTTTACAACACAAAATTTACAAGATATGAGGGTGTAGTTTTCCTTTAACAGAGCTTCAGCAACAAACGCATTAACAAAAGTTATATTTTAGAAGACAGATAGATGCAGTCCCTCACAAAAGGGGTGGGGAGGAGGCAGTCACTAAAAACCACAAAAAAATGGGAAAAAACTACAACTGCCATGCCATATTAGAACATCACTTCAAAAGAAAAACACAAATACCTATCACGTTCCAGCCAATGGAAAAGTTGCTTAACCACCATTCCATGTACATATTAATATTTCAAAACATTGAAACATATTTATTTTATTTTTTAACACAGTTTTTTAAACAGAAGACCATTTTAAAAGTGCAATACTATCCTCCAGGGTATGCAGTGAGCTAAACTGATACACTTCTGGGGTGGTTAAAGGCACTCAACCTGCAACTTTGAATCTCACAACACATTCAGGTATGGGTCAATGTAGCTGGAGGCACACACTTCCATGTATTATTACTTAGGTATTCCATGCAAGAAAGTACAAAGCAGACAGGTAAACATAAGATAATTAAAACTAAAGGGCACATAATAAAAAAAAATCAAATGTAACCCAGCTGGCTGGTTAGCTCATATGAATCAAGATCAGCCAATCTGCCCCAATGCAATTAGGTGTGCAAGGACTAACAATGAATAAGGCAGAACAACACCTCTAGCACCATCAGTCATACAAAAATCAGACAAACCCAAGTATCTAGTAAAATGCAAAATGTTTTATTCCCAGTAGTATGCAAATCAAAACCTCTCACCAGGAGTCAGGAGAACAGCCAACATCTCCTACCGGTTTCACTGGAAAGGCATCTTCAGGGCCTGATTTTTGTATGGCTGGTGGTGCTGAAGGTTTTGTTGTGCCTAGCTCATAAAGAAGGCAGAAATCAATACATCATTATGTGCACCATACATTGTATTTCTGTATTCACATCATTTACCATTTAGTCTCTCTAGAGCCCATTCTTAACACTTGTTTGTATGCTGTATGTTGCAAAAGAAAATGTTTCCTTTGTTTTGAGGTATATCCCAATGCTACCCTATATATTTCTTTAAAAATAATAATGCTTACACCGAGGTCCAAGACTAGCACATGAAAAAGACACTAGCGGTACATAGGGTGTTGCTGCTGGTATGAGCAAAATAGTAAATATACTCATTTTAGGTCTCCATTCAAAAAGTATTTAGATGCCCTATACAGGAATTCCCCATTGGCTTCATATCTTTCCATCCCAGCAAAATACAGTGGGGTTAATTATCCCCCATGCAGTCAATAGAGACATACCCTAACTCTTTGATGCACAGGGAGGAAGAGCTCCCTCCTGGTGATGCTTTCCTGTTGCTGCTCAAACCATCAATTATTTTGACTCTGCAGGACAGCAAACATAGCAGGACAGGTGTCCCTGCCAGTCAGGAGTATTTGTTAGCATCTGCAATAGTTGGGCACGTCACGAGTACTTGGACTTGTTTTACCTACAGGCCTGCTATTTCTGTGCAGTTGTGTGTATAGTGCAGTTTTGAACTGGTTTAGTACTGCATAGTTAGTACAACTCTGCCTCACATGGCTGTGAAGTGGTTAGGCTGACTGCACATCAGAGAGTGGGCGAGAGTCTGAGATTAGTTTAGTTAGGTTGTTAGTGAGTGTTGGTGTCTCAGGACATGCTTTAAAATGCTGGTGATAAATTAGTTAATATTTTCATATGGATAGCATTGCTTTCTGTTCTGTTTTTCTGGAGAAGTGCTATATAATTGGGTGCAGCACACATAGATGCTCTTGAGGCAGACAAAGCCATCCTATCATAATGAAGGGCTCCACAGCAGGGGACTGCTCTAGCTCCCCTCTGAACCAACCTACTCCTGCTGACTAGCTCCTGGGTTCCTCCTGTAGTATTTGCTACAGCCACACTGGTGAAGGGAGTTTCCCCCTTAATTATTATGGTCCATCATAACCCCACAGATTAGGGAAAGAATGGCAGCAGTAGAGGTTGGGATGGTGTTATAGCGTGTGGGAATAAACTTCAGACAAGGCACATTTTCAGGTTTAAAACACACTGTGGTGTGATATTTATTTTTCCAAAGTTAGAAAAATAATAAATGAAAGCAAAAATAAATTACAAAGAAAATGACTACTTAACATCAGCAGTTTCTCACATAATACAGTCCTGGATCTTAGAGCTCCTAGTACCCTTCTCATCTGCATTCAACTGCTTGTCTACAGTAACATCTCTCTCCTCCTCCTCCTCTCAGGGATGAGCCCCACTGGAATGAACTGAAATGAACTTAGTGAAGAGGTTTTATATCTTTTGGTGGGGTTATCTGACTGAGCCCTTTCTGTATTTACATGTCTGGACATGTTTCAAAACCAAGGTTTTATTTGTTTCAGGGGACTTCCTGGTTCAGTTAATGGTACAGTGTATATCTCCACAGATATTGACTCTCTATATCTCTGATCCACAGTGACTAAGCATTTTTATAAAGCATACCACAGTTTTTTTTTTATTTAGCTTCATACAGTAACAGGTTTATAATGTGAATTTATGAAAATACCTTAAGGATTTTGTATAACTGCACTAATCATGAAATTATTATTATTTTATATGGCTTCTGAATCTTTTTTTTATTTGAAAAGGCTTTATTAACTGTATGTATTCCTATTTAAAATAGCCTTTATGTTTTTTGGTACACAAAATGCACTTATGCATTTTACGCAACCCTTCGGCTGTTTGGCATCATTCCAGGGACTGAATGGATTGAAATGGAAAAAGAAAGAAAAGAGAAAATGAATAGGAAGTTTAGTAGGGATAGTAAAGAGCTACGCTAGATGGCCAGCCCAGGGTAGGGGGGAAGAAGAAAAGCAAAGAAAAAATCATTAACTCGCTGGCCCAGTGGCGCTGAGGGTTGAGGCTGGGCGCTACACCTGGCTTCATGCAGCGGCCGGGTGGAAGGAGGGACTTGGGTCGTCAGTGGGTCGGCTTGGGAGATAAACGGCGTCCAATGACAGCTCGCCTTCTCAGGGGAGGATTTGGCTGTTGCCGACCTTGCATGACCCGAGCGGAGGCTCGAGGAACTACAAGCTCCGCCCCGGGAGATGGGTGGCCATTGAGCAGCACGGACGTCGGCGTATGCGTCATGACATCGGGGAGGTTACTTACTGCACGGGGAGGGAGGAAACACAGAAAAAAGCCTGCCTCAGCCGGGAAGATGGCAGGACCATGGCCGTGCCCACGATTTTCCCGTGCCCGCCCAGCAGACCACAGACCGACGAAAGTGTAAGTATCGGGGTCTGACCCCTCACCTCGTCCCCGCCCTGGGGGTAATCCACGGCTCCATGGGGCCTGTAGGTCTGTGTGGGTAGGGTTCCGGGCAGTGGGATGTCCAGTTGTCCTCCCTGAAGGGTCAGAGGTGGCAGGCTGGGGAGGAGAAATAAACAGTAATTTCAAAAAAAAAAAAAATCATTAACTGTTGCACAACAGAAGTTTTGGTAGCTAGGAAATAAGGAGATAGAAAAGTGGTCCAAAAGTCACAGTTGATGGTGTAGCCTAACTCCGCCATAGATGGCAATGATGTAAGGCAGCAAGTGCTCGAGCTGTGACAAGCCAATGCAGCCCTCTTCACTGGGTCTTTCTGTTCACACAAGGCAAACTTGATAATGAGGTCCATGAGGTAAGTACTTTTCCTCAGTTAGAGGCTCTACTTTTATTTTATGTTAGCTCTGTATTGCCCCTCCATATTAGTTGTTACCGAGGTTATATGCATTAAAACAGGATTTTTGTTTATTGAGAGTTCATCAGATCTGATAGCTTATTCCCTACCTGATGGGATAATACACTGCTTTTAACATCACAGTGTTTCCTACTGCGACAGTCTGTGATGTCACAACAGAGAAAGAGAGCAATTGAAGCTAATGAACTCTAAGTAAACAGAGATCTTGTTTCAATACATATAACCTCAGTGACAAATGATGGGGAGAGGAACCACAGAGTCAATGTGAAATAAAAGTAAAATTCTGTCCAAATATTATGTTTTTCAAAGTTCACCTGGAGGCATCAGTAACTCTTTATGCTACCCTTTAATGGGTTTAATCTCTTTAGAGATACCCTCAAGAAAAGCATCAAAGACTTTGGAAGTCTGGAAAAGGTAAACAACTACCCAGCTATAGAGTTTCACAAAGGGCAATGTTCCTGCAAAAAAAATATTTGTCCAGGGCTAGTCCTTTTGAGGCAGCAAGTTCAGTAAAATTGGGTGGTTTCTCCCAGGACTTCTGCCGAGGAATAAGCAGGAACTCTGACCCTTATCAAGAGGGAGACCTGCATGACAGACAATCCAGTTTCTAAAGGACAGCCAGTCCACTTCAGGAGCAGCCAGTTAGGCAGCAGCCTGCAGCTTTTTGCACCAAAGTGGGCTGCATCCAGCTTAGATAGATGGCTCAGGAAGGCAGTGTTAGAAGGATAATCTATGGAATTCCTACCTCATCCACCAAGATCCCACTTCAGGGCTTTTCTCCTCTTGAAGGACCTTGGGACTATGGTGGCAGTTTGGCTTGCATTCATAAGTGGTTGGTCACTGGAGCAGTTTGCTCAGTTCCAAAACACAAAAGGGGCAGTGGTGTAGATTCCATAGTTTTTATTGTCCAAAAAAAGCCAGGGGGTCCCTATTTGGTTCTGGACTTGAAATTCTTGCAGTGATTTGTTCAGAAGTCAAGGTTCCACATGGTGTCCCTTTGGATGATCATTCAGGCAATTCAATAGGTACATTTTCAATGCTAGGTGTACCTCAAGGAGGCTTTTCTGTACATTCCCATTGCACCCACCACTGGAGATACCTCAGTTTTGCAATGGGAGTTCGATATTTCCAAAGCAAGGCCCTACCCTTTGAGTTGTCCTTGGCTGCTGGGGTTGTTATCAAGCCAATGGTGGTTCTAGTGGACAGACTTAGAGAACTAAGACTAAAATTATACTCTTATCCTGATAATTGGCTTGTGAGGGCCACGTTTGAGTGCTTAATGAAAAATGACACTCAGACAATAGTGTCAGAATTGAAGAATCATGGACTAGCAATCAACAGAAGTAAAGCTCAGTGACTCCATGTCAAAACCTTGTCCACCAAGGAGGACTTCTTGGGACAGATTGAGACCTGGGCAGTCTTCCATAGGTTCAGGAGACTGAGTCTACAGCAGGGGGTCAGACTGATCATGACAAACGAAAATCCATCCCTGTTTCTGGACTTCTGCTTCTCAGTCTTCAACTCCTGTGAAAAATGGTGGCATGCCTAGTACTGGACCCATGAGCAGTGGTTCACTGCAGGGATGGCTAATCTGTATGGGTTGCCCCTCGCATCCTTTCTCCATGCCAGTTCATAAGGTTCCACAGTGCCTGGCAGATAAGCTTCAGTGGTGGCTCAAGGACAAAGACCTGTTAAATGGTAAATCCCTAAATCTGCCTGAGCCATTGGGGATCCAAACAGATGCAAGCCTGGCACGCTCTGGAGGTCTCCATGGGCACCAAGTGGGTGCAAGGACAGTGGTCTTTGCTGGAATGCAAGAAAAGTATCAACATTTTGGAAACAATGGTTATCAGAATGGTTGTGCTGAACTTCAATCCTCATGTGAACGAAAAGGCGGTACTGGTGCAGTCAGACAGCCACATAAGAGTAGCCTACTTCAGATGTCATGGGGGACATGCAGTTTAGCAGTGGTATGTGAGAAATAAGCCCTCTGCTAGCAAGGGCAGAGTCCAATCTTCTCTCTTTGGATGAACCTCCTAGGATGGAGAACATGAAGGCAGACTTGCTGGGAAGAGAAACTTTCTCCCAGTCTGACTGGCAGATTCACTAAGAAGCATCTACATGGATTTATAATCTGTGGGAAAACCAAAGATAGACTTATTTGTGATACAGAATAATTGCCAGTTTTAGACTTTTTTTCAAGGGTTTGGAAAAAAACAAAATGGGGTTAGGGGCTCATGCTTATGTGATAAGGTTTTTGAAGTCAGATTTGCTTTAAAAACCCAGGGTTAAGGATATTATCCCAAGACAAGACCTTGACCTAGTGCTAGACAAGCTAACATATGTCATGTTTAAGCATCAAGCACAAACAGACTATCAACAATATATCTGACACAAAGTGATTTTTCTAAATTGTGGTTACAGAGAGGAAAACTGGGGAACTGATGGCTCTTCATTGCAAGAAACAGTAATCCCTCACTATAACCTACCCCTTTATAACAAAACCCAGATGTAAGGAATAGGAATTGTGGCTCTCGGGAGAAAATTACTGAAGAATCAGTGGTTTGCAGTATAGCGGGTTAGTGTTATCAGCAAGGGAGCACTGATCCTTTGAGCCGAATCGGTGGTGCTGCTGAAAACTGGTGTGGGAACACAGCAGAAACTGATACAACTTGCAGCATCTGCCTATCTTGCTGCTTCTTTACCTAGAAACAGTAAAGAGGAAAAACAGCCCTCATTAAGTTATTGGCCTCTGCTTTCACCTACTGTTCACCATCACAAAGTGATCTGTCTCTCTGCCTTTTTCTGTGTATCTCCCTGCTCAACCTGCCAGCAGCAACACTCAATCACCATGCAAACTCACTCTCTCTTACTTCCCCACTGCATCAGCAGCAGCACAATTCAGAATGTTCAGCTGGGGAGGAAAAGTGACTCTGTGTTTGTGGTTCCGCAGGATGTATAGTGTTTGTGGTCAGGCAGGACATGCAGTGGTAAATATAGAAGGAGAATCAAAAAGGAGAAAGTTACCCTATTAGTCATCAATGGCAAAGAAATACCGACATTGCATAGTTTTTGCATGGCATGCAGACCCCATACAGAATTTTCCTTGAATTACATATGCCAGCATCACTTTTGACGTGATTGAAGTACTATGCCCTGCTTGTTATTAGTGCCCCTCAACATAATGAACAGGGATTTATAACAAACATATAATTTCTCTGATTCTGTTCAGTATAGTGAGGGACAACTGAACTGTACTGCAGACAGTAATGTATGATGTTCCCAAGGTGAACCTGTTCTTTCATAATAGCCAAGGACTGATTCTCTCTTAACCTTCATTCCCAACCCTGAACTTCCTATAGAAAATGTTATACCTGTGATATGTGCACAGCTTTAAAATGCTACTTGACAGGAGGGGGCACGGCTAGCAGCCAACAGAATCGGACACCTTGCGCAAGAGTGCAACAGACTTTTTGCATCATTTTCCTCACCTCTGATTTTCTTAAGAGAGCAGCTCTTTTTGAGGTTGCTGTCATTTTGGAACTGAGAAATATGGGGAGGCCTAAAATTACGCAACAACCAGGCCAACCACATGGTGCCAAAGGAGAACTGTCGAACGCAGAAGTGCTGAAAGCCATTAAGGATCTGGAGGAATTTATGAAGGAAATAGATAAAAAGGTGAACAGATGCACCTTGAGGGTCTCCATCATGGAAAGTAAAGCAGAATCGGTGGCCACAGAGTCTCAGCAAACAGAATTCTTAGCTGAGAAAGCTTTTACCGCCACTGCAGATCTGGTGCAGGAAAACCGCCTACTAAGTTTGCTGGTGGACCATCTAGAAAACGGAACCCACCAAGCTAACATTACAATCCTTGGAGTACCTGAGGAGAGGGAGGGACAAAGCTTATTGGATTTTGTGGCTACTCTGTTGCAAACTACTATCAGAGTTCAACAGGAGGGAGCATTACTTCAAGCTTACCAAATCAACCCTCAATGACAAACAGCTTGGGAAGGAATGCCTCGGACTACCCTCCTGATTACGTTGGAGCACACAGTCAAGGATCGGATTCTCCAAGCTGCAAAATTCAAGGGCCAAGCACAGATTATGAATGGTACAAGAATGTTTTACTTTATGGATCTTTCATTTACTACATGACAACAATGCAAAGCCTTTGATGCCATACGAGCTGAACTGAGGCTGTTGGGGGTTTCCCATGCCTTGCTTTATCCAGCCATGCTCAGACTGTCCTATGCTGGTAAGTTTTATTTGTTTAATGATCCGATGGAAGCTGAGAAGAGACTCATCAAGATAAAGGCAGATTTTAATAGCTCCTCTATGCTTCTGGACTTTTGAAACTGTTAACAGTTTTTGCTAGCCCTGGATCTCTATGTTTAAGAATGCAGTAGAGGCTATTTTGCTGGTTCTATAGTCAGCTAACATATGGGGAATTGCTAAGAGTTTCTTCTTTATTTCAATGTGGCTTAATGTTGCTGGGTTCAGTGATTTTTTTTTGGCACTGTTTAATAGTTAAAGAGGGTGATCAGCAATTCAAAGATGGCTAACCCATAGTTTGATATGATTACTTGGCATCTTACCCATGCCCCACTTAACCTCAGCATGCAGTTGTCAGTGTCCCACTGTTAGTCACTTTAATCAAGACAAAAGTTTAAAATCTGTTATTTTTCATTGGAGCATACTGAATGCTGAGCCTGCTCCAACTGTACTAACCTAAGTGGAAATGCTAACTTCCTTTAGCAGCATACTTCTCATTCTGAATATGTGAATGTATTACAGAGTCAGTTGACTACATTAATTATTGCTGTGTTTCTTTCTCTATGTAACTTATAGAAGGCCCTTTTCTATTCTTAAAGAGATTGTAACACATTAGATTATTTTTTTTTGATGCAGCAGATTGAGAGTACTGCAAGATGTTGAAATGCATTTATTGCAACACATTATCAATTACATGGACTTTGGAACAATCATTTGACCAGTCTAAGAGTGTTACACTTCCTTTAGCAGCATACTTCTCATTCTGAATATGTGAATGTATTACAGAGTCAGTTGATTACGTTAATTATTGCTGTGTTTCTTTCTCTATGTAACTTATAGAAGGCCCTTTTCTATTCTTAAAGAGATTGCAACACATTAGATTATTTTTTTTTTCGATGCAGCACATTGAGAGTACTGCAAGATGTTGAAATGCATTTATTGCAACACATTATCAATTACATGGACTTTGGAACAATCATTTGACCAGTCTAAGAGTGTTACACTCAAGGAATTATCGGCATTACACCATTTGGTAATTATAGTCCATGGTCATGGCACAAATGGCCTTTCTGAGACTCTTTTTGGGTACTAATGTTTGACTACATTGTTTTTTATAGTAAAGATACCCTCCTTTCATTTTTTTGCTATATAAGTGAGAAAAGCGACAAGAAGTAAGGGATTGTTAGGCTTAGGAAAGGGGTGGAGTAGGTGGAGGATAATGGGGGAAAAACAGAGATACTAAATGAATACTTCTGTTCTGTCTTCACCAGGGCGAAGGATGGACCAGTGCCTTCAGGAGGGAAAAAAGGAGTGGGGGAGAAGGGAACACAGATGCAGTGATAGAGGAGGATAGAGTGAGGGAGGGGCTGCTGGCACTGAAGGTGGACAAATCACCAGGCCAGGACAGAGTATATCCAAGGGTACCAAAGGAACTGTCTGAGGAGCTGGCAGGGCCACTGGCAGAATTATTTAATAGTTCACTAGAGTCAGGCATGGTACCGCAGAACTGGAGAATAGCACATGTAAAGCTGCTCCACAAAAGCAGTCCCAAGGATGACCCAGGGAATTACAGACCAGTCAGTCTGACCTCCATTGTGGGCAAGCTCATGGAGAACATCTAAAGGAGAAGTTAGTGGAATATCTAGAGGAGCATAGTCTCCAGGATGTGAGGCAGCATGGGTTCATGGGGGGGGAATCGTGTCAAATAAATCTGATTGACTTCTTTGACTGTGTCACTAAGAGAGTAGACAGGGGCCAAGCAGTAGACATCATCTATCTTAATTTCAGCAAGGCCTTTGACTCTGTGCCCCATAAAAGGTTGATCAGGAAGCTGGTGGATCTCGGGGTTGGGGAAAAGATGGCCAGATGGGTGGAAAAATTGGCTGAAGGACAGAACCCAGAGGGTGGTTGTGGGGGGAAAGTTATTTGGCATCAGACAAGTAACCAGTGGGGTCCCACAGGGCTCGGTGCTGGGGCCGGTGTTGTTCAATGTCTTCATCAATGACACTGGAAATGACATTAAGGGCAAAATGTACCTATTCGCGGATGACACAAAACTCTGTGGGAGAGTGGGCACAGCTGAAGCAATACAGGACCTACAGGGAGATCTGGAAAAGCTAGGGAGGTGGTCCAGGATATGGCAGATTGGCTTCAGTGCAAAGAAATGCAAAGTTATGCACATTGGAGCGAAGAATCCTAGGACAGAGTACTACCTGGATGGAGTCCAAGCATCTGCATCAGAGGAGGAGAAGGACCTGGGAGTCATGATCACTAGTGACCTGAGGCACTCCATGCAGTGCAAGAAAGAAGCAACAAAGGCAAACAAGATGCTGGGATGCATATCTAGGGGGATCAGTAATAGGAGAGAGGAGGTTATACTGCCCTTGTACAGGTCACTGGTAAGGCCACATCTAAAGTATGGAGTTCAGTATTGGTGCCCACACCTCAAAAAGGACACTAACCTACTGAAAAAGGTCCAGAGGAGGGCTACAGAGATGATAGCCTGTCAGCAGGGTAAGGCATATGAGGAGAGGATGAGGACACTGAATATATACTCCCTGGAAGACAGGAGAGAGAGAGAGAGGGGACATGATTGGGACCTTCAAGTACTTGAAAGAGATAAATAAGGTTGATAAGGAGAGTTTCTTTAAGCTGAGTGGCAACCATAATACGAGGGGGTACAGCCTTAAGCTGGAGGGTGGGAGGTTTAGGAGGGAGGTCAGGGAGCACGTCTTCACAGAGAAGGTGGTGGCCACTTGGAATGTGCTGCCAGAAGAGGTAATCTCATAGAAGATAGTAGGCAGCTTTAAGAGAGGCTGAGACAGGCATAGGGAGAGGGTAAGGGTCATGGGTAGGGAGAATGGGAGGGGGGGAAGGGACATTAGCTCAAGCTATGGACCCTGCAATATGAGCAGAATTGATAGACTAAATGGCCTTCTTCTGCTGGCTTCTTCGTATGTTTGTATGTTGCTATGTTGTAACAGATGGTGATAAGTTTTTAGATCCTATGTATAACTTAATTGTCGCATGATTACTATTCTGAGAACCTTGGATGCATGTATTATATATGTTATTTTTACATAATCATTAAATACAAATTTAAAAAATGCTACTTGACATGATTGGATGGTTACAAGCAGACTGATTCCCTATCCACTGAAGATTTTCAGATGGCTCAGGAAGACAGTTTTGCTAGCATATGGTAAAGCAGATAAGCTTGCTTCCAAGGTATTGAAAGAACATTCAAGCTGGGTGGTAGTAGCTTCCCTGGCAGAAAGAGCTATTGCAACCCCATCAGACATCTGCAGAGCTACACTCTGAGGTACATATTGTACCTATGTGAAGCATTTCAGGTTGGCTGTTCAGTCATCAGCAGAGGGTTTTCTGGTCCAAAGGTCCTTCAGGCAGTAGTCCCACAGTGAACTTTTGGACTGTAGAGTGGACTCAGAGTTAAACATTAACTGCAGGCTTTAAAATAAAGCTAGGAAATCATATAAGATTTTCCTTGAAGGGAAACAAATTGTAGTACTATCATAAACAATGGGAGGTTATAACTAATGTCATTAATAAAGTGACACCAGATCTTCTAGACTTCTTGTGACATGAGGGACTTCGGATTCTGATAATACCATAGATACACTTATTCCTACAATAACTTGGGTAGAGCACTTTTCCTCATTTTTTTATGATCCTACATTATCGTATGTTGCTCAAGATTGTCTTATCTATCATCCAGCTAATCCTGTTACTATTTTAGATGTACATTTTGCTATTGCATCCTTAGATCCTTCTGATATAATAAAGCTCCCAGCCCAGTTCTGGTTCTGACAGTGGTATTCTTAACAGGCTCCTTCTGTTTGGGCAGATGCTTTCTTCTTTTCCTCAATAAATACTTAAAGGACGGTCTTTTCCCCCCCTCTTGCTGGTGTGGTGCAGAGATTGTTCCAAATTTTAAAAAGGGCAATACATCTGACCCCAAAATGTATCAGCCTATTAGTTTACTACATATTTCTTTGAAAATATTCACTAGAATTATACTTACTCATTTGCTAAAACAACTTATTTCTGCTGGTGGGCTTTCCCATTTGCAGTATGGGTTTAAGGAGAATTGCTCCACTTTGGATAACTGTTTCATTTTAAGACACTTATGGGAAAAGTATCTCTTGGTTTGTTGCCTGTATAAACTATAGCTCAGCTTTTCATTCAGTTTCACAACATAAATTGTGGCAGCTTATACAAGAGAAGGGGTTGATTATGCCCTTATTTCTGTCATCTCCAAATGATAGTCAGACCTGAGCTCGGGTGAGATTAGGAACTTCCAGTATTGCCTCAATAATTTCTAATGAATAAAGTTGTTCAGTAGGGCTGCTTCCTAGCTCCTACTCTTTTTAATATTTGTATAGCGTTATGGAGTCTCTTGCTTGTGTTGTGTTTGATTTGCCCAAAATAGAAACTGTGGAAAGTCCTGAACAGACCTATACTGATGACTTTGTTCTTTTTTCTTTGTCCAAACCAGGTCTTGGACTGTTTGGTCAGAGAGTCTCACAAATTCTGCCTTACTATAAGTGAAAATAAAAGTCACATAGAAACATAGAATTTGACGGCAGATAAGGACTGCTTGGCCCACCTAGTCTGCCCATTTCCCTACCTAACGGATAAGCTGCAGATCCTAGTTAACCAACAGCCTACTTCCTTCTACCCCCCACTAGAATTGCCTTATGTCTGTCCCGTGCATTCTTGATTTTCCCCACTGTTTTTGACTCTATGACCGCCTCAGGAAGGCTGTTCCATGTATCCACAACCCTCTCTGTGAAGAAATGCTTCCTCACATTACCTCTGAGCCATCCCCCCCTCTATCTTCAAATTGTGCCCCCTTGTTTTTGCACATCTCTTTTTCTGAAAGATGCTACCCTCTTGGACTTTGTTGATTCCCTTGAGGTATTTGAAAGTTTCCATCATGTCCCCTCTCCTCCTTTCCTCAAGGCTATACATCTTTAGTTCCTTTAGTCTTTCTTCACATGTCTTCTGATGCAGACCCTGCATCATTTTGGATTCTGCTCTCCTCTGGACAGCCTCCACCCTGTCTATGTCTTTGCGGAGATGGGGTCTCCAGAACTGTACACAGTACTCCAGATGTGGTCTTACCAACTGTCTGTACAGAGGGCCAACAACTTCTTGTTTTCTACTGGTGATGCCTCTCCCTACGCATCCCAGTATCCCCCCAGCCCTCCTTACTGCCTTCTCACATTGCTGGCCCACCTTTAGGTTGTCTGATATGACTACCCCCAGGTCCCTTTCCATTTTTGTTGTTGTCAGTATCTTTACCCCCATTGTGTACTCTTCCCCTGGGATTTTGTTTCCCAGGTGCATTACTTTGCACTTCTTTGCATTGAATCTAAGCTGCCATACATTTGACCATTCCTCCAGCCTTGCCAAGTCCCTTTTCATCCTTTCCACCCCACCTTGTGTATCAACCCTGTTGCAGATCTTTGTGTCATCTGCAAAGAGACATACTTTCCCTTCCAGTCCCTCTGCAATGTCACTTATAAATACATTAAAAAGGACTGGCCCCAGTACTGAACCCTGCGATACCCCACTAGTAACCCTCCTTTCTTCACTGTGGACTCCATTTACTATTACCCACTGTGTCCTGTTGTCCAACCAGTGTTTTACCCAGGCTACCACCCTGGGACCCACTCCCAGGCTGGCTAATTTGTTTATTAATCTGTTGTGCTTGACTGTGTCAAATGCCTTGCTAAACTCTAGGTAGGCCATGTCTACAGCCCCTCCTTGGTCTACTGCTTTGGTCACCCAGTCAAAGAAATCAATTAGATTTGTCTGACATGAGAAGTCACGTGATGAGCTGATCGGGAGAGACGTGTCCCGAGTCTCTACGAGGCCTCGCACTATAAACATTAAGCTTTCTCGCTCCAGAACCGGTAAAAAGTACTTTACCTTAGCTGTTAAGAGCTCCGGAGATGACGTGTGTTTACTTCCTGGCCAGACGCTTTAGAGCCGCGGAGTTTTTTAGACCGGCGATTCCACAACTAATACGAGCGCATTGGCAAGTTCAGGCCGCACCTTTGCCGAAAGATGGAAGCCGACCCTGTGGAGCCCCTGGTGGGACGAGCTCCAGCCACCAAGAGACCTAAGTCTCAGTCGCCTACCATACCAGAGCAAGGCGGGAAGCAGGGAATGAAGGGGCTTAAGCACTAATGCAGATGACTTTCGGAGATTAAAGCACTTTTACAAGGGCTGGTGCTGGATTTTGCTGAGGTCAAACCGGCAGTTACTCTCTGGCACAAAGAATGGGCGATGCTGAAGCCCGGATCTCATCGCAAGAGAGGAAGGTTTCTGTACTCGATCAGGAGGTGGGGATGATTCGGAGAAAGCTGAAGAAATTGGAGGAGAGGGTGGAAGACCAGGAATCAAGAAATCGCAGAAACAACTTAATTCTGGCGGGGCTACCAGAGAAGGCTGAAGGCTCTGTGTTTCTTTTATGCAGGAGCTCCTGTTAAATCTGCTAGGCCCTACACCATTTGGGGAGGGGTATAATTTGGAAAGAGCCCATCGGTCATTACGAGAGATGCCACCACCGGGGGCGAGACCCCGAGTTATAATAATGCGATTCCTCAACTATAAAGAAAAATCTCATGTGCTGCTTGCTGCCAGACAAAAGAAGCCCTTGCAATGGAATGGTGCTTCATTATGGTTTTTTCAAGATCAGACACCAGCGATTAGAGAAAAGCAGAAAGAGTATGTTGATATCAAGAAGAAGCTTTATCTTGCAGGGATAAGATTTTGGCTCCAATTTCCCGCTACCCTGGTGGTGCGTCTTCAGACCAGGGAGAAGAAGTTCCTCACGGCAAAGGATGCGATGGATGGGCTACGGGTTGAGCTCCCAGATCTATTCAAACCCCCAACATGACTGTTTGCGGGCAAGGAGGCTGAGCTCTTTTGAGGGCTGAAATGGAAGCTAAGCAGCGATCTCTATATTTTTCAAGACTGGTGGCTCTTCTGTTTTTGGTTAAATCTGGACGTTCAAGTGACTAGCCAGGACTGGGTTCATAGGTCCTGCGATGGGTCACAAAGTGTTAAACCACAAGACTTTAGTGCATTAACTAGAGAGCATGGGGGAAGGGGGTTCACTAATCATAATATTCTTGTTATCAGACCCAGGAATACTTTTCAGACTCTGGAATTTTAGAGGGAACTGTTAGAAGGGGGTGATGTAGGATTTCGTTTATTATAAAGGGGGTAAATTAGCTAGGGCTATATTGGCTGGTGGGCGTGATTGTGTAAGCTGGCTCGGTGCAGCTTTGGGATAGATGGAGAAGGGAGTGGTCTAGGGATTTGGACTTGATCAATATTAATAACTGGAGGGATACCACCGGGGTGTAGGGACTTTAAAGTGGAGCAGGGCTGGCTGGAGATATAATTACAAGGAGGGTTATGAGGGGACTCCTTAGTTTCCTCCGTGCTTACCTTTTTCCTTTTATTTATGGGAAAAGTAAGGGGGGCGATGGATTGCAGAGAAAAGGGCGCCTTTTATGTCCGCGATTCTGGGGGTTCAGGGCCAGATTCTGGGGTTTAATGCCAGAGGATGGGGCAGAGGAGAGGCAAGGAACGGTTCATCCATGACTCAACATCAGATGGTTGGTCGGTCTAAGGATCGGGGATAAGGGGAGGGGGAACAAGTGTGGAAGAGAGAGGTCCAATTATGGAGCATTAGGAATGCAGACCTTAGAAAGGCACAATGCGTGGGTTCAATTGAAAAATTTTGTTGTTACTGATGGCTTGCCTTAAAATAATTTCTTGGAATGTAAAGGGCTCAGGGGTCGCGTAAGAGAATGATCATTCTATGGTATATTGAACAACGAGGGCTCACATTGTAGCACTTCAAGAGACACACTTATTGACTGATGAGTTGGATGGTCTCAGGAAGCGATGGGTGGGGCAGGTATATGGTGTGGAGGGACAGGGCCTCTGGGGGTGGCTTCTAATTAAGAAATCTTGCCCATATGATGTGTCCCAAGTGATAACCAGGCAAGACTGCAGGGGAATCTACTTGTCAGGGACCTTGCTTGGCAAGGCAGTTTCGGTTGCATCCATTTATGGGCCAACCCCTCCCGACCCCAAATTCTTTGCTTCAATAGAAGGGGATATAGCCACCCTTCCTTCACACTCACTCATCCTGGCTGGTGATTGGAACATATATTTTGATAACAAGGAGGACAGGATACCTCCGCACAGCGGGCCGAGGACCAAGGCCCAGTTAGCCCTGGCTAAGTTTTTGGAGACAGCGGCCTTAGTTGATCCAATTAAGATTCTTTCAAATAGGGGCTGGGACATGACATTTACTGCAGCACACAAAGTCACACTAGAATTGACTTTTTTTGGTTAATAGAGAGGCTCTTGCAGAGATTAGAGAAGTGCTGACTGAGGGTAGGACTCTTCAGATCACTCTCTCATCCAGCTGCAGTGGAACCCAGACCAACGCCGCCCAGACCTTACAGATGGAGGTTTCATGATTCGCTTCTCACAGAGGATACTGAGAAGGGTTGAACTAGAGGGCTTTACAGGAGATCATTAGGTCCCAGCTCCCCACGTTGGAAGATAAAAGATTAGCTTGGCCTACCTGTAAGTTCTTATATGCAGAGGCAGCAAGGGCCCTAGCGGCAAGGGACAAGTCGCTTAGAAGGGCCAAAGAGGAATTCCTGGTTGGGGCGATAAACTCATTGTCGCAGCTTGAAGGGTCTTCGGGGGAAATAGATGCGGAACTTAAAAGTCTGAGGAGGGAACTGTCAGAAATTGTATATGGGAAAACAGAGTTTTGGTTGAATAAGATGAAGGCTAATTTTCTATTGCAGGGTGATGTCCCGGGGCGCCTCCTAGCAGCCAGAATTAAAGAGTGGGAGGCCAGCAGGACAATCATATCAGTTATGCATGAAGGGAAGCTGGTCACAGACCTGCAAGAAATGGCTGAGGCGTTTGCATCATTTTTCACAGAAATCTACCAATCTAGAGATTTGGTGGGGGAAAAGGAGGCTAACCGTTATCTAGAAGGAATCCAGTTACCTACTCTGGATTCTGTCCAAGTCAAGGAACTGGAAGCCCCAATAAGAGCATCTGAGATCGTTGAGGTGGTGCGGTCTCTCCCTCTAGGTAAATCACCAGGGCCCGATGGTCTTACCGTAAAATTTTACCAAACTCATATCCAGACCATACTCCCTATACTTCATGAATTTTTTCTCACTATAATGGAGGAGGGAATTCACCACTCACCGCTCTACCAGGCATATGTCACTTTAATACCCAAGCCAGACAAGCCTAGGGACATACTGGGTAACTATCGGCCTATAGCCTTAATAAACCAAGATATTAAGATTCTTACTAAAATCTTGGCAAATAGGATTTTGACTATTGCCCCGAGTTTAATTAGTCAGGAACAGGTAGGCTTTATGCCGGGGAGAGGGGCAAAGGACGCCCTTAGGAAAATCCATCATATTTTAAATTTTGCTCCGGATTCCCGCCTTTCCTTGGCCCTGATATCCCTAGACGCTGAGAAAGCATTTGACCGGGTTTCACATTCATTTCTTTTTGCTACAATGGAGAAAATGGGGTTCCGGGGGTCTCCTTAGAGGTATTAAGAATCTATATGCCGCTCCAACGGCTAGGATATTATGTAATGGTTATATTTCGAGGGAATTTCAGCTCAATAATGGGACTCGTCAAGGGTGTCCTCTCTCACCGATATTGTTTAACATCTATCTAGAACCCCTGTTAAGATCTATAAATAGGGATGTTAAGGTCCAGGGGATTAGGATTGGGGGACTGGAGCTAAAATTTTCAGTTTTCGTGGACGATATTCTCCTTCATTTACAAGATCCAATATCCAGCTTTGAGGGAGTAAGAGATTCAATAGATCGCTTCTCTAAGGTCTCTAACTATAAGTTAAATCTTACTAAAACACAAATCCTACCCCTGACACCACATGTATTTAAGGCAGATTTCTCATCCCTGGGAGTACAGTGGCATACTGACAAATTGAAGTATCTGGGAATCTGGATTACAACAAACCAGGAGTCCGGGGTTGATGCTAATGTGGGGGGGATTATATCTGCAGTTAAAGGAGATATCATAAGGTGGAATAAGTTACCTCTGAACTTTATGGCGCGTCTGGGCCTTATTAAGATGAATGTCCTACCAAGACTGATATACCCGGTATATTTGGCTCCATACAACATCCCTGTTAAATGGTTTAGCATAATTAGAAGGCTAATTTCAGGATTCCTATGGAATAACAAACCAGCCAGGATTAAGCATAATGTCTTGCGTTTGCCATATGAGGTGGGGGGCATTAGGTTACCTGACCTCCAGGTATATTATGTGGCAGGCCAGTTAGACCTTATGGTTCAATGGGCAGAAAGTGCCGAGGGGGGAAATTATGTACCTGTGTGGTTGCAAATTGAGAAGCAATTGCTATTGAGCTTCGGCTGCATCCCTGAGTCGATGCTATATGCTAGGCCTAAAAAAGGTCTTTTCAGGGAGGGGTGTGGCAACCCAATTAGGAAAATCCTGGAGGCCTGGTGGTCTTTTCTCACCCCGGTACAAAGGTGCCGTCAAATGAAGTCCAGAGGCCAACCGATACTGGGTAATCCTAATTTGGTTATAGGGGGTCGGGTACTTGGTCACCGGTGGTCTAATTATTTGGGTGGCTTAAGATTGATTGATACACAGCAGGGAGATAAAACAGTTTTACCACCACAATGCGAGGGATTGTCCTTTTTTCAAAGGTTGCAGCTTAAACAAATGATAGCTGGGTTCCGGAAGGGGTTGGGGACTTTTCAGATAACTCCTCTCATGGGGAAATTTAGGGAAGCCTTCCGGAAGCTCACCCACTCTCACAAGTTTATAAACTTCTCCTGGACTTCCTGGGTCTAATACTTCTACATAAATTCCTTACTGGGACAAGGTGTTGGCTCCTAAAAATCTTAGGTGGGAAAGCATTTGGAAGGCCACTAAATACAATGTGATTCCCAAATATAGAAACATGCAGATTTTTGTGGTTCACAACATATACTATACCCTGTAAAGCTATATGGTAGAGGTTGAGACAGACAGATCTGTGTTTCAGGTGTGAAGGAAGTGGGTGACCTGTTACATGTAATGTGGGTTGCAGTAAAATCTCTCCTTATGGAGGGAGATTAAGCGGGTATGGATCCAATGCTAGACTATACGGCTTTTATAACTCCAGAAGTATGCGTTTTGGGTGACTTTTCTCAGATTACAGGGACTGCACCCAAATTTCACCTTTCCTTAATGGTATCGGTAGTCAAGGCGTTCTTAGTAAAGCACTGGAAGGATGATCTGGTTTGTGCATATGAACAATGGGTGAGAGAAATGCTGGGGGTATTGGCCAAGATAAAGAGACACCTTTTCTCGGAGGGGAGACAGGAGCTGTATGCTAAAAGATGGGCAATATTGGATGCGATCTACTCCCAGCAAGTCACAAGCTCTGGAACACAGGTCTGTCTGTCAGACAAGAATTAGCAAAGGATTATATGCTGGAGTGTTTAATGCCTATATTGTTTTGTGCCTTTTGTACCTTGTTTACTTCCTTTACTTTCCCCAATAATTTGGGTAATGTCAACGGGGTCAAGCTGAGTCTATTACTAAGGTTAAAGGGGATTGGTTGTGGTCTGCAAGGGCTTAAGGGGTTGGGGACTCTCTCTCTTTCTAGGGGACACACTGGGAAGCCGTCCGGGAGTATTTAGGCTTCATGCGGGCTGCAGGTGACAACACTCCTGCAAGTGGACTTATAAGGGAGGTTTGAGTTTCTGAGGGGGGGGGCTTTCTTAACATTGGTCAGTACACTATACTAAGGCACTATTGATTTTGGAATTTTGGCCATAATACGGGGCGGCTCCTCAGTGTGCTTGTACATAGGGGTTGTACATAGTTTGCACAGCCAGTTTTGGGTTGTGTCCCTGGCCTAGCCAGTTATGTGTAGTGTACGTGTGTCTGTTTGTCTGATTTTCTGAAAATGAATAAATGTGTTTAAAAAAAAAAAAAAAGATTTGTCTGACATGACCTTCCTGCTTTGAATCCATGCTGCCTTGGGTCCTGTGCCCCACTGACCTCTAGGTATGCAACAATTGAGGTCAAAATGACAGGTCTGTAGTTTCTTGCCTTTGTCTTGCTCCCACTTTTGTGAAGGGGAATCACATCCGCCCTCCTCCAGTCCTCAGGCACCACACCATCCTCCCATGATTTATTAAAAAGGGTAGTCAGTGGTGTTACTAGTTATTCCCTTAGTTCTTTTAGAATTCTGGGGTGAATCCCATCAGGCCCCATTGCTTTATCCACCTTCAGTTTTAAGAGTTCTTTCAGAATGCTTTCTTCTGGTCATCAATGGTGGGGAAAATCTTCTCAAAGATGGAAAGTGGGGAGGGGGGTTAACTATTATCATTGTAGATAAATATGTTTATCTTGGTTTATGTGTTTTTTTCTAATGGTCCTTGGCATTCACACATTGTTAATGCTCAGACGAAACAAACAAAAAACACTTCTAGGCCTAAACAAGTTTAATTTTAAATATGGCGGTAATAGTATTAAACCTCTGAGATGAGTTATTTCTTTTAAACTTAATCCACAAGCTCTGTATGGTACAGAAATATGTGCCAAATATAAGGTTTCTGAGTTAGAAAAATGTGTGATCCAGCTTTTCAAATAATCCTTATGTTTCAACAAGTCCACTCCTATTAACCCTCTCAAAATTTCTCCAAGTCTGGAAGTCATGGTTAGATAAAGCTGGAGCAGTAGAATGACACCCTGCAAGAACTGTAAAACCTACCTGTTTCCCATTAATATTAACCAACTCCCATCTCCTCTCTTGTGCTTCATTGCCCAGCCTATGCTTAACTATACCATTGCTAATCACTTTCTGTACTTCACTACCACACCATAATTAGTCACAATGACGGCACAGCAAATGCCCCCATTTTCACTATTAGAAAAGATGCATGCCCTGCTGAACATGACTATAGGAGTTACTACAGGATATTGTCAGTTGACCAGAAAATATAACATTGACTTCAGTTTCATGAGAGGTGTTTATGTTTATTAACTTTAAATGCTTTTCTATTATAGATTGGTCATGTGGAACAAAAATTATAGTGTTTATAATTTTTCTTTTGTTAAAAAGTGCAGATCAAATATTTTCTATGCTCCGTTTTTCATCTATATTTCCCGCCATGGTATGTAAATCTTATTGATGATCAATTTTCCCCTAACTTTATATCCTTATTGTACTTAGTTCTTAAGTTGCATGTTACTATTTCTTATTTTTCTTTGATCTCTATCCTGTTTCAATATGTACTTGTTTTGATTTTCTTAGAATTTCAATAAAATATTTTTATACAAAAAAGTCTAATCCTATTACCTATATTAGAACAGAACGTGGGTGGATAGTTATAAAACTTTGGTGGACTCTTTAGTTTTAGGTCACTGGATAAAATGTACCAGAGCCACTTCTGACAGCTTAATTCAAGTAAGATTAGATGAAAAGGATAGTTGGGGACAAATGGGTTATAGACTATCCCCATGGTAACACATGTGTATTCCTTATTGAAAAAAAAGATGAGCTTTTGCAGTTCCATAACTATTTTAAGATGGGAATCAGTCTCAAGTATAAAAGATATTAATTGCAAAAAAAACGTTATTAATGCACCAGTTAGGATTAAAGTAATAAAAGTAGGGAAATGTGGTGTTAGGGTTCCCAACCATAACACCCCACTCCCACCCTGCAGACAGCAACAGGAACAAATATTATGGTTTGGCCTCTCCTACATCTTTGCAAATGAGATGTGGGGTGTACCTTGGGGTTGTCAACCCTAACATTCACCCCATTTTATCAGTAAATAAGCAGAGACTGGTAGAGTATATGAGAATGGGGTAAGCATTAGGGTTAATAACCCCAAGGTACACCGCACGTCTCATTTGCAAAGACACAGGAGAGGTCAAACCATAATGTTTTGTTGCTGCCTGCATGGTGGGGGTGAGGTGTTAGGATTGGGAACCCTAACTCCACATTTCCCTACTTTTGTAACTTTAATCCTAACTGGTGCATTAACAAAGTTTTTTTTGTAATGTATTTCCTTACTTTTTAAGAAAGTAAAATCATGTCCTCATTTGGCTGTAGCAGCACAAGGTTCCTTGCATCTCTCCACAGATACATACATCTATGTTGATGTGGACGTACATGCTTCCATTTCAGTGAAAAAAGTAATGTATTTCCTTTTTATATGACTTATTAAAGTTCCAATGTGACCCTGTGGGAATTTTGCTTTTGAAATGTTTATATTTTTGATATGGCTCCTATATTTTAAGGGGACTATGTATTATTCTTGTAGTACTCAAAAAGACCTTTGTTTTGATATATTGCTTGTTCCTTAAGTCCAAATATTGAGGGAGTGATGGTTTGTTGAAGTTCAAATGTAAACATACGAAAAAGGATTCCCTCATACAAAAAAAGAAATGGAAAAAAACTAAATACAAAATCTTTTTTTGTATGAGGGATTTATTTTTGTATTAATGGAAAAAGCATATGGAAAATTACCCCATCATGTGAAAAAAAGAATCAGAAAAAAACTAGGTTCAAAATATTTTTTCATATGAGGGAATCTTTTTTGCATGAACAAAAAAAAACATACGAAAAAGGATCCCTTCATACAAAAAAAGAATTGAAAGAAAAATAAAGTCTGAAACCTTTTTTCATGTCAAAGCATCCTTTTTGGATGAACAAATAAAACACGCAGTAAAGGATTCCTTCATACAAATAAAGAATTTAGACTAAGTTTTTTTTCTCCAATTCTCTTTTCATATAAAGACATCCTTTATCGAATGAATGAAAAAAGCATACAAAAAAGGATCCCTTCAAATGAAAAAAAGAATCTGAAAAATACTAAGTCCACATTCTTTTTTTGTATGAAGGGATCTTTTTTTGTATAGGCCAATTCTTTTTTGTATGCCTGTATAAAAAAAGAAAATTGGCTCATAAAAAAAGGAGGGTGGGGTCCCATGTCAAATAACCTATCCAGTGTTGTTCAAAAAATAAATTGGAGCCTCGCCAGCTCAAGGAGTCACTGGATAGGGAAAGGGGAAAGGGAACATTGTTTAACTAGGAGAGGCACACTAAGCAGAAGCTTGTTTCCAGATGTGACCTGGGAGCATAAGGAAGTTAAGTGGCTTGCTTAGAATCTCACAGTATGCACCTAGGCAGCTGTGGGATTCAAACCCAGGTCTACAGAGCTGCAGCTCAGAGCCTTAACCCATTGTGCTATACTGCTCCCTCGAGCTTGTTGCTGGCCTGTGCTCAGGGTTCAGAGGCAGGTGTTGAGGCTTATAATACAGTCTTAACTGAGGCCCAGGACCTGATTGCACCTTTCCACATTCACCGTTTGACCTCCTGACATTGCTCACCATGGTATTGTGTTGAGCTGCGTCAGCTGAAGACTAAGGTGCATAGGCTGAAGCATGCCTGGTGGAGGTCTCAGTCTGAGGAGGACAAGGTGGCACTGAGGCTCCATTATTTGGATTATCAGCAGGCAATCAGTCTTATGAAGACTGAGTTTTTGTCTCAGTTTCTGCAGCAGGAAATCACCCATCTGCGCTCTTCCACACTGTCAACAGTTGATTGAATCCTTCCTGTCTGCAGCAGGGAACAGCATTTTCTTCAGAAAAGTGTGAGCAGTTTGGGCATTTCTTTGCTGACAAGGTGTCCTCTATCAGGGCGAGTATCACCTCCTCTGGTCCAGTTTGTGCTGGAGGTGATCAGTCTGCTGGTAAAGACCTCTTGCTAAGTTGGAGTGAGTTTTGGCTGGTTTTGGCAGCTGTGGTCCTCCATGTGCTTAACAGCATGTGTTCCACCAGCTGTGCCTTGAATTCAAGCCAATGTGGCTTGTCATCAGCTGCTTGGATTTCCTGGGTCCAGTGTTCATTGAGATCATAAATGGGTCTTTAAGTGACAGTGTCTTTCCAATAGCCTTGAAAGAAGCTGTGGTGAGACCCCTCCTTAAAAAGTCAACTATAGACCTTGACCTTCTTTCGAAATATATGCCTATCTCTAATCTTCCCTTTTTGGGGAAGGTCATCAGGAAGGTGGTGGTTGAACAGCTGGTTGTGCATTTGGAGAGTCTGTCCATCTATGACCGTCTCCAATAGGGTGCTCAGCCTTGGCACAGCACTGAGATGGCCTTGGTCAGGGTGCCACATGATCCCTTCATGGTGAGGGACCAAGGGAAATTTATCATCTTGGTGCTCGTGGACCTATCTTCAGCTTTTGACATGGTTGATCATGGGGTGCTATTGGATCATCTGTGGAACTATGTGGGCACTACCAGTGCAGTTCTGCCCTGGTTTAACTCATATTTAATCAGAAGATCACAGCGCATTGTCCTTTGATATTATTCCTTGGGATTTTTCATGTTGCCTTGTCGTGTTCTGCAGGGCTCTATTTTAACCCACCTGTTGTTCTCCATGTACATGCTGCCACTTGGAGAGATCATTAGGTGGTACAATCTGGGATTTCATTGCTATGTGGATGACATCCAGTTGTACTTGTCTTGTGCCCCAGGTGACCTCTCTGCCTCAGGTATGCTGAGCCAGTGTTTGGCTAAGATTACCAACTGGATGTCTGAAACTGGCTAGGTTTCAGCCCTGGCAAGATAGAGGTCATGTTGATCAAACCAGGTCATGGAGTATTTCCACTGATGGGAGGCTGCTGATCTCAGTAGTTGGTGGGTGACCTCTGTCAGTGGTAAGTGCTGTTAAAGATCTTGGCATTTTTCTAGACAACCAACTGACCCTCGAACAACAGGTGTCATCAGTTGTTTGATTAGGTTTCTTCCATTTCCGGAATATCGCCAGGATCCTACCGTTCTGGACGCCTGAAGAGCTGGCTATGGTCATCCATGCTTTTGTCACCAGCAGACTTTATTACTGCAATGCTCTATACCTAGGGCCATCTGGAGAAATGATGCATTGACTGCAGCTAGTGCAGAATGCTGTGGCCATGATTTTGATGGGTGCCTCAATGAGGGAGCATATCATGCCTGTTCTGCGTGCTCTGCACTGGCTGCCTGTGAGTTTGTACATCACCTTCAAGATATGCTTGTTAACTTACAAGGACCCACATTGTTCAGGACCTGACTACCTTGAAGAGCTCCTGGTACCATAACGACCGATCCACCCCCTACACTCCACTGAGGCTAGTTTGCTTGTTGTACCCTCCTCTCACCTTAAGAGATCGGGTGATACAGCTTTTGATACTGCTGCACCATCTTTGTGGAACTCTTTTCCACCTTATATTCATTCAGTCAGCTCAGTGGAGGCCTTTGAAGCCTCTTTAAAAACTTTTATTTTTGATAAAGCTTTTAGTTTTATTTAAAAGATTTTCTGATTTTATTCTTGGGGCTGTTTTTACTGTAAAGCGCTCTGAGCCCTGGATAGGGCGCTATATAAATAAAATTTGTCTTGCCTAGCCTTAAATGAAGAAAAAAAAAACATTTCTGGGTAATTTTTCCCACAAAGTGCAGAATCCAACTAAGTGGGACCCAATAAGCAAAACACACAAACATAGAAACTGTCAGCAGATAAGGACCATCTGTCCCACCTTGTCTGCCCATTTGCCCTACCTTCTATAATACAGCAGACCCTACTTGATCTCTGGCATAGCCCTCCCTTCCCTAGCCATTAAGGTTCCCTTTTGCCTATCCCATGCATTCTTGAATCCTGTTACAGTTTTTGCCCCACCACCTCCACTGGGAGACTGTCCCAGGCATCCACTACCGTTTCTGTGACAAAGTACTTCCTCATGTTTCCCGAGTCATTCCCTGTCCACCTTCATAGCATACCCACTTGTTCTTGAGCATCTTTTTTTCTGAAAAATGCTCCCCTCTGTTACCTTATTTATACCCGTGATGTATTTGAAAGTCTCTATCATATCCCCTCTTTCCCTCCTTTCTTCCAGGGTGTACACATTGAGGTCCTTTAGTCTCTCCTCAAAGGGTCTCTGATGTAGACCCTGCACCATTTCAGTTGCCCTTCTCTAGACTGCCTCTTCCCTGTCTATGTCTTTCTGGAGATGTGGTCTCCAGAACTGGATACAGTACTCTAGAAGAGGTTTCACCAATGATTTATACAGTGGTATCACCACCTTCCTCTTTCTGTTGGTGATACCCCTCCCTATGCATCCTAGCATCCTACTGGCTCTTCCTACTGCCTCATCACACTGTTTGGCCACCTTTAGGTCATCAGATATGATTTGCCCCAGGTCTCATTCCTTTTTTGGTGGTCATCAGTACCACTCCCTCATCTTGTGGTCATCAGTACCACTCATCCATCTTGTGGTCTCTCTGCTCTTAGGTGTTTGTGCCCCAAGTGCATTATTTTGCACTTCTTCACATTGAAACTTAGTTGCCACATTCTTCACCATTCTTCAAGCTTTCTTAGATCCCTATTAATTTTTCTGCCTCCTGGAATATCTACCCTATTGCAGATTGTAGATGTCATCTGCAAATAGGCATGCCTTCCATTCAAGCCACTCTGCAATGTCGTAGGACTAGTCCCAGTATGAATCCTTGTGGCACCCCACTGGTCACCCTTCCTTCATCTGAGTGAACTCTGTTTACCACCACCCTCTGTCACCTTTCCTCCAACCAATTCCTTACCCAGTTTACCATTTTTGGAGCCACTCCCAAGCTGTCCAGTTTGTTTATGAGTCTCCTATGCAGAACGGTGTCCAAGGCCTTACTGAAATCTAGGTAGGCCACATTGACCGCTCCCCCCAGTCTACTTCCCTAGTCACCCAGTCAAAGAACTCTATCACATTTGTTTGATGTGACCTTCTACCAGTAAACCCATGTGCCTTGAATCCAGTAAGCTGCTGGTTACAAGAAATTCCACAATCCTTTCCTTCAACAGGAAGTATAGCGCAGTGGTCTAAGGCTCTGAGCTGCAAATCTGGTGACATCCAGCAGACCAGACCTGGGTTTGAATCCCACAGCTTCCACTTGCATACTGTGTGACCCTGAGCAAGTCACTTAACCCCCTTGTGCTCCCAGGTCGCTCCTGTAAAAAAGCTTTCAGCTTAGTGTGCTATACCTGGTTAAACAACTAAATAAATAAAAAATAAACAGTGATTCCATTATTTTCCCCACCACTGAAGTCAGTCTGACTGGCCTGTAATTGCCAACTTCCTTCCTGCTGCCACTTTTGTGACATGGGACTACATCTGCACTCCTCCAGCCCTCCAGGACCACTCCCATCTCCAGTGACTGGCTGAACAGGGCTGTCCGAGGTGCAGTAAGCACCTCTCCCTGTTCCTTCAATATTCTTGGATGTATCCCATCTGTTCCGATTGCCTTGTCCACTTTCAGATTTGTGAATTATTTTAGGACTCTCCTCTTTAAATGGAATAGTGTCCATGTCCCTTCCTTCAATGTTCCTGTCTCTTTTATGTAGTCCCTCACCATCCCGTTCTTGCATGAACACTGAACAAAAATAGTTGTTCACAATGTCTGATTTTTCTTTGCCCCCCTTCACACATTCCCCCTTTTTTTTCCTATCCTTATAGTCCCTCCCCTGGTCTTTCACTTTTTGCTCACATTCCTTTAAAATGTCTTGTCCCCTTTCTTTACTCCCTGGAATATTTTCTCCTCCATTTGCACCTTTGCACTACTAACTGATTTCTCTGCCTCCCTCTGCTTCTTGTTGTACACCTCCCTATCCTCCTCCCTCTGCATCTCCTTATACCTCCTGAATGCTAACTTTTTTGCCCTTACCTTCCCAGCCACTTTTTTTGAGAACCATAGCAGTCCCTTTTTTCCTCTTGGTTTTGCTTACTTGTCTGATGCAGAGATTTGTTGCCTTCCCTATGGCCCCTTTTAGTTTTGCCCACCGTTCCACCACTCCAACCATGCCCCCCCCATGCCAGGGTATCCCTGAGGCATTCCCCAATCTTTGTAAAGTTGGCCCTCCTGAAGTCCATGACCCTCGCTTTAGTGTGGCTTGATTCTGGCTCAGTAGTTACATTGAACCACACTGTGTGGTGATCACTGGTCCCCAGGTGGTCATCCACCATGACGTCTGCAGTGCTGTCCCCATTTGTGAGTACCAGGTCCAATATTGCTCCCTCGTGAGTGGGCTGTCTTATTAGTTGCCTGAGGAATGCCCCCTGTATGGAGTCCAGGATGTCCCTGCTCTTAGTTCAAGTTGCAGCCTGGATGCTCCAATCCACATCTGGCAGATTGAAGTCCCCCAAGAGCAGAACCTCCCCCTTAGTCATCATCTTTTGGATGACTTCCATCAGTACCTTATCCCCCATGCTGGAGGTCTGTGGATCATACCAGTGTGAATAGTGGTTCCATTTTCTGTCTCTAGGGTGACCTACAGTGCCTCCAACTCTCCCTGTACTCCTATTGCTTTTATGCTATCTTCTAAGTAAAGAACAACTCCTCCTCCTCCCATTTTACCCTCCCTATCTTTTCTGACTAGATTATAGCCTTGTTTGGCTATATCCCAGTCATGGTGCTCATTGTACCATGACTCAGTACTCAGCATTACTCAGTATTAAAGGTAAAAGGAGGCACAAGGCCCATCGGGATTGCCTTCCCCGCACAGTGTGGGGTAAGTTAACCTGACATATAAAGAAGATGTTTATCCCATGCTGGCTTAAAATTAGTAAAATCAGAGATGTCCACAATACATTTTGGAATGGCATTCCACAATCTGCAGTCTTGAATAGTGAAATAGCCATTTCTCTTATTGATTGTTGCCCTCTGGATATAAAGTTGCTTATTGTGGGAACGTAAGTTAGGTGGCTTAGGAGCAAAAGTAATGTTCATGTTTCTTATCAAGTTTTGATCATGTAGAATGTTAAATAACAGGAGAATGTCTCCTCTATCCCTATGTATCTACAAGTCATACAGGTTTAAGGCCTGTAGCCTGTCTGGATATTGCAGTCCTTTTAGTCTTGCCACCATTCTGGTGACTCGACACTGGATGTTGTCTAATAGCTTCTTATCTTTTACTAGATGTGAAGCCCAGAAGAAGGCAGCATAAAGTAATGGTGACATTGTCCAGGTCAACTTCTGCTATAATGGCCACAAGGACCGGGATTTTGTTTCCCAGACTACAAGCATTTGTGCACATGGCCTTTCAAATTCTTGTACCACCCTTCTTGTCAGACCCCTTTTTATCCTTTTGCCTACTTTCCTTACCACTTCTATCTTCATTCCCATCCATCTTCATTTCTTCCATACTGCTTTTCCTTCTGTTAGGCACCTTTGGGAATTTCCCTTCCTTAGGGTTTTCCATATTGACTACTTCAGCTTGAGGGGGTGGACAGTTTATGTCTCCCTGGTTCCTTCTGCCACCCTCATCAGCTAGTTTAAGTGCTTGTCAGTGTATAGTAGCATTAAAACTGCTCACTAAGGACTGTGGTTCTCCTCCTGGATGGATAAAGGGCATCCCCCCTTGATAGGCCTCCATCCTTCCAGGTGGGACATCCATCCCAAATGTAGCTGAAACCCTCTTCTCTGCACAACTCCTTCAACTACTGGTTAAAGCTCATGGTATGGAGTACCCTATCCTCCCTCCTGTTGTAGATAGGCAACACCTCAGAAAAGGCCACTGAAGTGGCAGAGGTGTTGGCCAGGCCCCTGCTGGACCTGTTCAGCACATCCTTGAACATGGAATGTGTGCCACAGGATTGGAGGATGGCCCATGTGGTGCCTATACACAAAAGTGGCCCACAGGACCAGCCAGGCAACTACAGACTTGTCACTCTCACTTCCATAGTGGGTAAACTCATGGAAGCAATACTGAAGGAGAGAATGGTGTCCTTTCTCAAGGTAGGATGACCTCCAGGATGGGCAGCAGCATGGGTTCATCTCAGGGAAATCATGTCAGACCAGTCTAATAGAGTATTATGACTGGGTAACAAGTGAGCTGGACATCCTATATTTGGACTTCAGCAAGCCTTCGATTCAGTGCCTCATGGGTGGCTTGGGAGGAAACTGAAATCTGTGGGGGTGGGGTGAAGCTGGTTAACTGGATCGTGCACTGTCTGAAAGGGAGGCAGCAATGGGTGGTGGTTGGGGAACTCTCAGCACCAGGGCCAGTGACGAGTGGAGTGCTGCAAAGCTTTGTGCTGGGTCTGGTGTTTGGGCTATTCATATCGGATATCTCACACAGAGTTGAGAGCAGGATCAGTCTGTAGTAGTAGTAGTAGTAGTAATAGATAAAACGTATTTATACAGTGATACCACAGTTAGGGCTATACAAGCCCTTTTCACAAGGTGCACCTGTTTCAAGTGTCAAGATACAGTAGCATAAAATACATAAGTACAAAAATACAATGGCAAACATATCTCAAATCAAACAGCTTATATTCAAGGGAAAATGGACAAATACAGGGAGCAAATACACAGTATTACATTACCATGCATTCTGTCCAACTAATCACCTCATATACTCTATACAATTTAGACTATCTATTACATGTGCAACAGTGCTCAAATTCCCTGTAAACAGCAATTTTAAAAACATCTGATTTCATGTGTGAGTCTTTAAGATACAGAGGAAGTTGATTCCAACAAACAGCTTCTTTATGCTGAAAGGTCATAGATGTAAATTTTTTTTTGCATTTAGGAATTACTAACTCTCTAGCCATTTTTTTCTCAAATTACAACCATGTTTTGTTTTTTCTAACTTTTCTACCAACCCACACATGGAATAATTTTTTAGAATCCCGTGAGCATGTATGGCCCATGCCCATTTTCTTCTGGTCTCTAGATGGCTCCAGCCAAGGAAGCAAAACATATCACAGTGATAGATGTTAGCAAAGTGGCAGCTGGACTTCAATGCGAGGAAGTGCAAGGTTATGCACTTCAGGGTCAAGAACCCGAAGAGGGAATATTGGTTGGGGAGTGTGAGACTGGGGGGTCACCGAGGAAGAGAAGGACTTTGGGGTGATAGTAACGGAGAGCATGAACAACTCTGCTTAATGCAGGAAAGCTAAGGCTAATAGGATGCTGGGGTGTATTGCAAGGGGATTCTCATCCAGGCTTAAATAAGTGATCCTGCTCCTCTACAGGTCTTTGGTCAGGCCACACTTGGAGTGCTTCGTGCAGTACTGGCGTCCATATCTGAAGAAGGAAATTAGACTGCTAGAGTGGGTGCAGTGAAGGATGACAAAAATAATACAGGGACTGGAAGGCAAAACCTATGAGGACAGGCTGAGGAATTTGAGTTTGTAGACCCTGGAGGAGAGGAGGGATAGAGGGGATATGATTGAAACGTTCAAGTACTTGAAGGGGATCAACAAATCTAGTGTTGATGGGTTATTTAAGCTGAGGAAGGGAAGGGACACGAGAGGGCATAGGCTAAGATCTGAGGGGGGCAGATTTAGGAGAGAGATGAGGAGATATTACTTCACAGAGAGGGTGGTGTCAAAATGGAACACCCAACCAGAGGGGTGATTTCATTGATTTCATGTAAGGCAGTGGGTAGTTTTAAAAGGGCATGGGGCAGGGCAGGGTTAGAGTCTAAGTAAGTAGTATTGAGAACTTCCTGGAGGTGAGGGTGGAAGGGAAGTGAGGCAGCTGCAATCTAGGGGTGCTAGCTGCGCACTTGAGCAGACTTGATAGACCATGAGGCCTGTTTCTGCTGGCAGATTTGTATGTTCATATGTTCATATGTATAAGTGTGCTACCTGCCTAACATCCCCTCCCCAACTCCCTAAACTCCTCCTGCACTCTCCTAGCTTTGTCCCAAGCCAGATAATTTCTCCCAAAGTGGACAATGACATCCAGCTCTCCCTCTCTCCATGTGCCCTAGCAGTCCTCAGAATCTGCTCCCCATTCCTCCACACCATGGCGCCAGGTAGGCACTTAACCTCCCTCCCTTTTCCCACATCTGTCCCCCTAACAATGGAGTCCCCCACCAGGAGTTGCTTCCTCCTCCTCCTCCTCCAGGGTCCTCTGCCACCCCCCTTGGGGCCTTCCATACAGAGGACACCACATTCTCCCTGGTCACTACTGTGGGTGCTGCCATGGGAGAGTCCCATCCTGCCAGAGTGGCATATGAGGTGTGTAGTGCTACCATCGGGAGATTGTGCCTCTGACCTACCACTCTCACCCTTCCTGAGCTCATCATAGTCCAGCTGCTCCTCTTCTCTGGCAAACTTTGAGGCAGCGGTGTTGGACTTGGTGGTCCCTGGGTGGGGGAGGATGCCTCTCAAAACCTAGCTAACTCAGCCTGAAGGTGTGCATCCTCCTCCCTCAGCCCAGAGAGGTGCACACAGATGGGACAGCACCACAGTCTCCAGAAAGTCTCCCTGAAGACTGCTTCCCCACAGCCACTGCACTGCACTGCACCACTCCCAGTATATCTATTGTTTATCTTGCCTGTTTCTGGTTTGCTTACTCTAATTCTTTTTTTTACCCCTACAATAGATGAGGTGTTTCTCCTATTCCCACTTTTTTACTTAATTTAAATCCTTAATTTACCCTTACCCTAGATACGGTGTTTCTCTGAGTCCAAACTTTTGCTTCCTTTAAGTCCTTTTTTTTTTTTTACCCCACCCCTGCTGCCTCCTGCTATCTCCTGTTACCATATTTACTCCTTTGCTGCCTCCCTGCCTACCTGCTGAGTAGCAGTGTGTATGTCTGCCAGCTGCCTCACTGGGCTGACTCCTGTGGACAGACTTCTCTGCGGTGTCCTTGTCTTGGGGGTCTTTAGCAGGGTGGTGGTGGCTTGGAGGTCTAGTTCTTAGGTAGCTAGTAGTGTTTGATGGACACTGGGATAGTGTCACCTGATTGGCCATGTTCAGGCCAGGGGCGTGTCTGTGGGTACAGATTGGCTCTCCCATTAGCGCTGCTGCAGAGCTCAGATGACGCTCTTCGGAATCCCCAGGTTCAGCTCTTTTAGTGTGCTGCTAGGAGGGAGGGCTCCCAAGAGAGTCAGAGACCCATCTTTTGTCTATGATCTGTTGCAGCAGAGGAGTTCTTGGGTGGTGGAACACAGGGTTTAAAAGCCCATGAGCCCCTGAGCCACTTCCTGGTTTCCCACATTTCCTCTTTTGATTGGCCACTTTTCAGGCTGGGGGTGTGTCTGTGGGCAATGACTGGCTCTTACACTTGCCCCGCTGCAGAGCACTGATGACACTCTCAGGAGTCCCCAAGTTTAGCTCTTCTAGGAGGGATAGCTCCCAAGAAAGTCGGAGCCCCCTCTTGTGTCCATGATCTGTTGCAGCACCAGAGTTCTTGGGTGATGGAACATGGGGTTTAAAAGCCCCGAGTCACTTCCTGGTTTCCTGCCTTTCCAGGCATGTCTCTGCCAGATTTTTATGGGTTTTACTTTTTTTTTTTTTGTAAAACAGAAACAAGGTGGTAGTCATACAAAAAAAAATGTCCTCATAAAAAAGGATTACCCCATATGAAAAAGGCATTTTTTTGTATGGACCAAATTCTTTTCTCATTCCAAGTAGCTATCCAAAAGACTGCACTGAGCATGGTCAGAAATAAAATTCAATATTTAATAATTTCGGATCGGATTAATATTTTTTCACCAAACTAGTGAAGGGCACTTCTGGGGGCCAATCCCTTCATTACCTAACAATTTCAGACCAAACTTCCAAAACATGTAGGTGCTAGATTATGACAAAAAAACCCACAAAAAGCACAAATGTTTTCACTTTTTTCACTATCTGGATCTTGGAATCTGTACATCCAGCCAAAAATATCATGCATGCAAAATTTTGTGCAAATCCATTGAATGGCTGAGAAGTTATTAAAGTGCAAAGTTTGGGGTTTAATATTGAAACCCCTGCTCAACCCTAACTATAGTGGTGCTACCACACCACTATAATATTAAGAACAAAATCTGAATGTTTAATCAACATTTGGATCTGCATAAGATTTTCAATTTTAAATATCCCCCTGGTATGCTTTAAGTGATATTCGGTATGGTTGCAGATTTCATTTAGATCATATCCCTGATCCTAAAATGAGAAGAGCTTTTATGAGCTATAAGTTTGAGAACTTTCCTAGTATTGTACGCTATGCCAGATTTGCTCATACTTCAAATGATTCTGATGGCCCCCGTTTCTGTATAGTGGGAGGTACTGACAATCTGTATCATGTTCTCTTCCAAAGTACATTGTACAGTGATCTAAGGGCTACATGGATAAATAGTTTATTCTCAATTCTAAGCTATAGTCTAGATGAGCGTTTTAGTTTTCTTTTTATGGTGCATGACTTGTTTATCATCAACCAACTTGCTAATTATTTGTATATACTTAGGGGAATAAGGAAAAGTAAACCTTTTCTGTATCAGAGAAATGCTTCTCTGTATTAAAATATTTTGTGTAATACCAGTTTTTTCAGTATTGTTCAGATCCACTCTCTGGGATATATATAATACTCTTGATCAGTCTTAGGTACAATTCTGTTGGGACTCCTTATGTTTGAGATTTCCAAATAAAAATATATTTTTTTTCTTTTTTGTATTACATGCAGTTTGCTGAATCTGCTAATGTCCCACCTTGGTGGGTCTTCAAATTATGGTATTTGATCTCCCATGGAGCTGTTTGCATTTTTTTGTTGCTGATGGCTCCTCTTTCATTAGGATTAGTGATTATTAGTTTGTTCTGATTTACATGCCTTCTATATATGCATTTGTCCTTTACTTGAGCTGAATACCTGTCCACAAAGACTATTTAACTGATTTTTGCTCATACAAACTGATTCCATTGTTCTACTGTATTTGCAGTTTTTAAAATATTAAGGACATAGACTCTGAACATTTTTCTATGTATAGTTACAAGTTTATGAATTTGTATTCGTATTTTAAAAAAACTGTTTTTCAGCGTTACTGCTCTGTATGTTTTTTTTAAGCTTTAATGGTGTACTGTCAATCAGTAAAGCTTTTTGACTGACTGAGTTAAATATTTATGGTCCCACCCAGGCAGCATTTTAGGACTGAAAGAAGAACCACTTGCTACATTCCTACTATACTGGCTGTCAGGATGGAAGGATATGAGGATAACTGCGAATTACAAATTTCTTACTTTCAGAAATTATGTTTCCTTAAGTCCCTCATATCCTTCTATCCCATGCACTCCAATTGTTATCAGTATGAGTTGCTATCTGTGTGTTGCTAAGTCAATGTTTTGTGGTTGTTGAAATTTTGATAATTATTTTTTTTGCATGTATACAATGCTCTGCAGACAGTTTATTTTGTCCTGCTTGGGGGATGCAACTAACATCTGAGTGGGAACAGCAGAGCATGACTAGGAGGGAACTCCTCCTCCCTATCAGTCACTGAGTGTGTGTCTCTGTCCAGTGCATGACTAGGAGGGAACCCCTCCTCCCTAACAGTAACTGAGTGTACGTCTCTGTCCAGTGCATGACTAGGAGGGAACCCCTCCTCCCTATCAGTCACTGAGTATGTGTCTCTGTCCTGTGCATGACTAGGAGGGAACCCCTCCTCCCTATCAGTCACTGAGTGTGTGCCTCTGTCCAGTGCATGACTAGGAGGGAACCCCTCCTCCCTATCAGTCACTGAGTGTGTGTCCCTGTCCAGTGCATGAGTAGGAGGGAACCCCTCCTCCCTATCAGTCACTGAGTGTGTGTCTCTGTCCAGTGCATGACTAGGCGGGAACCCCTCCTCCCTATCAGTCACTGAGTGTGTGTCTCTGTCCAGTGCACGACTAGGAGGGAACCGCTCCTCCCTACCAGTCACTGAGTGTGTGTCTCTGACCAGTGCATGAGTGGTAACTACTGCCAATTAGGAACTCCAGAAAACGGAATTTTTGAAGGTAAGAAATGTTCCACTTTTCTCTGACCTGGAATGCTTCTCAAGCTTGTTGTACTTTAGGAGACAGTACAGTCGACAATTTAAAATGTAAAGCTATGAACCGTACACCTCAGGTTTGAATTTCGCTACTGCCACTTAATGTGACATTAAGTCATGTAATCTCTCTGTACATAACATCTACACTGCCTCTTTCTCTCTCCCCCCAACCTCTCTTCCTCATTGTGTGCATCTTAAGGTTCCTGCAACTGTCTTACAGCCTTAAAGTGCTTTGTGTATAAAAGGAATTATATAAAACCAAATGACTTGGTTTCCTAACCTTCCCTCACATTTGATATTTTGTAAAGGGAATTTTCAACCCATATAATTTCCTATAGACAAATACATACAATGGGGGTGGGAGTGGGAGGAAGAATGTGCAGATTTAAAATGAAAGGACAGGAGCATGCAAATCCTCACTGATTTGACCAGCCATGTCAATTCTTCACTATTCTCACATCCAAAAGGATGAGAAATGACTTTTGAGAATCCCCATACACTTTCAACCACCTGGAGGCATAGAACACTTAATGGGTTCTGCAGAAACCAAAAGGAATTACAGAAGGCAGCTCCCACTCCCTGCTCCTGCAAAATAGGAATTTAAGATGAGCCAGCATAGGTGCAGACTTAGTAGAAGATTAAATCTCAAAGTACCAAGGGTGCTCTTTATTCCAGAAAACTGGCCTTTATTTCTGGGAATTACTTTGAGTGGTCACTGGATCATAGTTGAATGACCTAGAAAACATAACTCAGCATCCATTTGGGGCATATGAATATGATTATCAATAACAAAGGTAGCTTTAACCAATCAACGTTTTGGAACCACAGGGCCACTTCTCCTGCATGTAGGTGTCATCTCATGTGGCAATGTTAAAAGTGAAGTGTTTCACGTCAGAAGCAGGGAGAGAAGCATTTTATTTGCTTTTTAAAATAGTAAATTGAATGTTAACCTTGACATTAATCACTCTAGCCTGCTTGAGTAATTTATAATACATTTATACAGGATGTGAGATGTCTCTTGTGCTTTAAGAGCACAATTGTGCGTAGTCTGGACAGACAAAAACACTCAGTTTTGCTTCACGGTCCTCTTGCCTAAACTACATGAAATGACACCCTTATACCATAAAAGATATATCACACAGTACGTATAAACTGATATAAAGATTTTTAAATGATCAACAGAATATTTTTGTGTGCAGTCCGATGGTTAGCATGAATTTATAAAATGGGTAGGGAATGTTCTGCATGCTGATTGGATAAAAGGAATTTGAAGCCATGTGTTTACGGAACAACAACCAATGGATCTGGATTTCTTCCAGTAACGAGGATACAACAAACTGATTTACAATAGCAGTAGCTCCCAGAACTATTTCTGATTTCCATCACAAACATGGCCACCAACTTTTCTAACTGAAAAAAAAAAACTTCAGCTAGGCCCTATTAAGATAAAACTCCCTTCCATTAAACTAACAACTTTATTAAATATTCATTGTCATCATAATGCCCTCCTTACATGCGTACTCTAATTTAAAAAATGAAATACAAGGCCCAGCCTGCCAGCACTTTATCAGCAGTGTCACAGGCAATGCCAACGACCCAGGTTTAGGGTCAAGAAGGACCGTCGGGGTCAGCCTGAGGGAGCAGAAGTGAACATCCCAGAGAACAAGCTTTTTCTTCAGGGAGGGAAGGGTGCAGGCTCCACTGTTAGACTGCCACCTTAGTGACCACATGTGGAACTGCCATCAGAGCAGCTAGTGGGGTCAGCAGATGCTGTCTGTGGGCATGCTTTAGTGTATGCATGCACAAAAGTCACCCTTGCTACCTGTGTCTGGTAGTCTTAGAGAAAACAAAAGGAAAGCCCCAATGAGCAGCAGTATAACTCCAGCACAATCAGGCCCCACCACTCCTGACTCTTTACTGGTCCTTCAGACATTAGGTGGGCCTGAGGGAGATCATGGCTGCCTAAACTCCATGGGAGTCCTCAACGGAGGTAATGCCCTCAAGGAGGAAGTGCATTCTGTGCCCCACCCCAGGGAACAGATAACTGACAGAGAAGGGAATGAATGTGACTGGGAGGTGAACTAGCAGAGGTGTGTAGCATCGGAGAAATGAAAGATATGGGAACAAAATTAACTACTATTCAGTTTTATCTTCTTGTGCTCTTTTGCTGATCATGAAAAATTCCCCTCAAACCCTTACGTGACTATCAAGGAAATTTCTGCTGCTTACCCTATCTCAGATATAATGGATTGCCTTGGTTTCATATTAGGCCTTTCACTGTGACTGTATGTGTGGGGAGAGGTGAATATTCTGCCTGTGGAATTCCTCAGAATTCTGTATTCCCATATTCCATGATAAAGAACATTCCATCTACCGAATGTGTGAAACAACAGATGATTATAAAATGAGTTTCAGGAATTGTGAAACCTGATTGACTAAGGGCAAACTTGATCCATACTGTTATCTCAGTACAACAGCAGTGGATAAAGGTCCACCAGCCTCTTCACAATAAAATCAATACTAATCACACATCCTTGATTGCCATCACAAATATGGCTGCCACTTTACTCCCTAAAAGCAGTTTACTAGGTCCTACATATAAAACTACCTTAAATTTAAAAGAATAATTAAACAATATTTGCTCTCATAATCCTCTTGTTTCACACATATGCATTAATTACATATGCAGTACTACAGTACTTACAGTTTTACATTCTATTTCTTTCCTGATCATGAAAATTCACATCATATTCTTACCTGTTTACCAGGGGAAGCTCTACTGTATAACCTGCTACAGATAAAACAGAAGCCCTGGTTCTATCTGAGGCCTTCTGTTGTGTGATGTTGGGGGTGAACATTCTGCCAGTAGAAATTGAATGTATGAAAGATAAACAAGAATTAGTGGCAAAAGGGAGGAAATACCATAGAGAAGAATTATGAAAGATGAGGAAACAGGTAAACAGGGGTGGGATGGTGAACATAGAGGGTTTAAGGGCTAATTAGAAAAAATGCTGTATTTTGTTGTGCAAAATATTTGAAACTGAGATGGCATGCTATGCTAGGATATGCTGGGGCTATTTTGTTTAGGTGGAAGAACTTTAAAAAAATCATTAAAATGTTTAACATTATTCTATTTTTGTCCATCCCCCCACCCATATAAATCTTAGATTAATTTTATAATCACAATATGACACTCCAAGGTGCGCTTTGTGGTAGGATAACCACAGTTCTTGGGTGGTTAAAGGCACTTGGTAATACCTCATGCCTCGCAATGCACCCAAGGTGTGTTGTTATCCCACCACCACAATGCACACCCTGTCATATCTTATTGCTTAATTGACAGCTGGAGAGAGTACTGCTTTTTTCTAGTTAGTTTTAACTAAAGAATAATAATTTGAATAAAAAAGGTTTTTTAAAAAAATGCTTCTTAGTTTTCCTGGGTGTGCAGTTGTCACATAACAGCACAGACTGTGTTCTGTCTTATATAGTACATAACTCTTAGGAAAAAACTGGGACAATAACTATATGGCACAGTGAACAAATGAACTTCATGGAGAGCAAAGGAAGCAATTCATCACACAGAAAGCAGTGAATGACTGGAAAACTCTACCTAAGTTGGTAGTTTTGGGAGGGAGGGGGAGTGAATAATCTCCTTTAAGGCATAATTAAACACATGCATAAGGTAGGTACATTATGCAGGGGACCAACTACTGAGTGCTAAAGGGTGATCCCAATGGCCTACACAGCCTGCTTCTGTCTCCCATACCTATGTTTCTGCTATATGTTCCTACGTAGTCAATGCAGTCTAATCAATCAATCAATCTTTATTTAACCAGGTGAAACACTGTTGAGCGTGCTCATTCACAAGGTAGACCTGGGTGGTTTACAAAGAATAACACATAACAATGAATGCAATTTAGGCAAGAATACCTATAACAATGCATACAATTTGGTGCTGAGGGCTTCATGGAATGTGCCTGGAGCAAAGTGACACTTATTAGAAACACAACAATGGAATACAGTTTGCTCAGATAGACAATGGAACATGATGTGCACACACAAGAATACAAGGGAGGCATAACAAGTACGTTATCACCATATATACAGTATGTACAAATCATGGTAATGGAGTGATGCATACTTCATAGGTTGTGTGAGGAACCACAGTCTATACAATATGTACAATACAAAGAGCAAGAACAAAGGAATATATACTGAGACAACGGTAAGGCTAAGTTTAACACTGATAGCACAACAAAGAGATGGAGAGGAGGAGGGGAGGGTAATAAGTAGGCAGATAATGACCACACTAGGGGTGACCAAAGGGTACGGGGGGGGAGGAGGGACAATATAAGGTATGAGTAATGAAGATGCTGATGGGAAGGGAGAGTGAGCATAGGTTTCGGCAGTCTACATTTCAGAGGAGAGATGGTGGCAATAAAGGGCACCTTACAGAAGGGGCTTAGGTGAAGCAATTACAGAAGTCTTGCAGTGATTGCCTAAGTAAGGATTTGAAAGTAGCTAGTCTGACCAGGCTTGAAAGTTTAAGGATCTTCTGAAGATTGCTCCAAAGAGTCAGGAGAGAGTAACTGATAGTATAGGAGCCATGGTAGGTTCTAGCTCTGGTGACATCTAAAGATATATAGGAATATCTTCTAAGCATTTAAAACCCCTGCGAGATGACCAGAAGGTTGCAAATGTACTCAGGGAGTTTGTTGATGAGAGCTCTATAGGTCCAGATGGCTGCATTTTTTAGTCTTCTGGTTTTCAAGGCATCCCAGCCCAGCAGAGAGTGGAGCTAGCAGTGGTGCATATTAATGGGACTGCCAGTTATAAATCTTATAGCCCTATGGTATAGCTTCTCCAACTTGGCTAGGGCAGTAATGGGCCCATGTCTGTAGATAAGGTCTGCATAATCCAAAAGAGGGAGGAAGGTAGTTTGTATTAGTCTGATCTCGGCATCGTAGGTGCTTGATTCAAAAGTATAGTGCCAGTCTTTGAGTTTTTGCATAGTTCCTCAATGTGCACAGTGAAAGTAAGTTTGCAATCTAACCAGAAACCTAAATATTTGAATTTGTCCATGAGATCCAGGGATTCCCCCATCAGGGTAGTAATCTGAGGCTTGGGTACTGTAAGTTGGTTAGAGGCTGGATGCATTGACAGAAACATAGTTTTAGTTTTATTAGCATTAAGCAACAGTTTCAGATATAGAAGGTTATGCTGTAGGACATTGAATTCTTGCTGTAGGATGGTACTGATTTGGTCTTGAGTAGGCATGGTGACATAGATCACAGTGTAATCTGCAAGTAGGTGGACACTAGCAGTCTTTATTCCCAAGTTGATGTTGTTTATGTATATTGCAAAGAGCAGTGGTCCCAGAATAGACCCTTGTGGGACGCCTCTCAGAAGGGTTTTTTAGAGTGGAGGGATCTCCTTGGGACTTCACTTGCTGCTGTCTGCCTGTAAGACAGCAGTGGAACCATTTGAGTGCTGGAACGTGAAGGCCAATGTTGTGCAGTTTAATGAGTAGCAAGTTGTGGTCTACCATATTGAATGCCTTGCTCAGGTCTAGGAATACAGGACCCACATGGATTTTGGAGTCCAGTGCTAGAGGCCAGTTATTGGTCACCTTGGTTAAGGCTGTTACCATGCTGTGGCTGGGCCAGAAGCCAGACTGGATGGGGTTGGGCTTGTTGTGAGATTCTAGGAAAATCTGCAGCTGAGAATTAATGATTTTTTCTAGAAGTTTTGAGAGGATAGGTAAGAGGGATATGGGCCTGTAATTATTAAGATTACTTTGGTCACTTGATTTAAAGAGAGGAATGACACGGGCTGTTTTTCATAGATTGGAGATGGAGCCTTGAGATAGGCACAAGTTGAACAGGTGGGTGATAAGTGCGATAAGAGCATGGTATCCTAGTTTCAGAAAAAAACTGTTCTAATTGGTCTGCTCCAGCACTTTTTCAGGTTTCAAGGGCCAACAATAGGTCCTTGACATCTTTGAAGGAAGCTGGACTGAAGCTGAACTTATCATCAGGGACAGTATCCATGATAGCCTACTCTGTCGAATTAGGTTTGTTGTGCTGTGGGAGAAGTTTACTAGTGGGCGAGGTGTCAAAGGCAAGACCGGCTGTTGCAACGTGATTATTAAACAGATCGAGTATATCAAGTTTATTTGTGGTGGTTAGATCATTGGTGGTGATCTTCGCAGGAAGAGAGGTTGGAGGGTGGTGCCCTTCGATGTCCCTCAGGGTTTTCCAGAAATGAGCAGGATTATTGGAGTTCACGTCCAGTTCAGATTTGAAATACTTAGATTTCTCGGCCCTGATTAGTTTTGTACATTGATTCCTTACTGTTCTGAAGGTAGCCCAGTCAGAGGGCAATTTAGATTTGTGGATTCTTTTGCCTTTGCAAATCCTTCTGCCTTTCACTCAGTTGCTCATGCAATACAACGTAATTCTACCCTGAAAATGAATATGATGGAGTTAGAGTTATGTGAATCATTGTTTCTTTTTTTCCAGTTCTGTTCAGTCACTCTTACTGTGAACCATCAACGTGATGCCCACTCAGAAAATGGCTCAGTATGGGTACTCTTGCTTATCAAGGACTGATCTCAGCTCCAGGTTATTACTCCTCTTCAAGGATCCATAAGGAATTTGCCTCGCACTCCATGTCACCCAAAGCAGCATTTCATACCATCTGAGAACTTACTTTCCTTCTCATGCCCTTAAGAGCCTATTCGAGCTCCTCCCCCAGGAACTCCAGATTCAATATGGTGAGCCACTCATAGCCCTATATGACATCCTGTAGGTGTACACTTCATCTGGTTGGCCTTACGGTAGCTCTCCCCTTTCTCTCAGCATGCCAAACTACCTAAGAACAAAGCAATATCATACACATGGCTCTGCAGAATTGTATATGGCCCTAATCTCAGTGCTAGTACCTTTGGAACACCAGGAGATAAATGAGGAGTAGTGCAGAGGACCTATCCCTAGAGGTGAAGGGCATCTCCTGGGTGATGCTGCTGGGCCTGCCACCATCTCCACCAGCCAGCCATAATAGCCCAAGATCAGACAGCAAACCCAAATCACTGGCATAAAATGTGGCTCCCTAACTAGTACACCATCCAGCTGGTCAAGTGGATGCTGCTTTAAGGGGGGGACCATCCAAATTTTGAGTGAACAGCAGAAAACTTGAAATAAAGAAAATATTCTAGTTCTTGCTTTTAAGCCCCTATAGAAGACAAGCAACCTGTAACTGATTTTCATTATTCACTTAAGGGAATATTCCACAAAAATCAGACTATGTCCATTTAAAACAAAACACTTCACTCCAACACAAAAGATTAATATACAAGTTAGCCAGCCTGGGAGTGGGTCCCAAGATGACAGCCTGGGTAAAGAATTGGCTGGAGAATAGGACACAGAGAGTAATAGTAAATGGAGTCCACTCAGAAGAAAGGGGGGTTACTAGTGGGGTACCGCAGGGTTCAGTATTAGGACCGGTCCTCTTCAATGTCTTTATAGGCGACATTGCAGAGGGACTGGAAGAAAAAGTATGTCTCTTTGCAGATGACACAAAGATCTGCAACAGAGTTGATGCACAAGGTGGGGTGGAAAGGATGAGAAGGGACTTGGCAAGGTTAAAAGAATGGTCAAATGTAAGGCAGCTTAGATTCAATGCTAAAAAGTGCAAGGTAATGCACCTGGGAAACAAAAACCCAAGGGAAGAGTACACAATGGGGGGTGAGATACTAACAACAACAACATTGGAAAGGGACCTGGAGGTAGTCATATCAGATGACCTAAAGGTGGGCAAGCAATGTGAGAGGGCAGCAAGGAGGGCTGGGGGAATACTGGGATGCATAGGGAGAGGCATCACCCGTAGAAAACAGGAAGTTATTATCCCTCTGTACAGACAGCTGGTCAGACCCCATCTGGAATACTGCGTGCAGTTCTGGAGACCCAATCTCTGCAAAGACATAGACAGGATGGAAGCTGTCCAGAGGAGGGCAACTAAAATGGTGCAGGGTCTGCACCGAAAGACATATGAAGAGAGACTAAAGGAGCTTAATATGTATAGCCTCGGAGAAAAGGAGGGAGAAGGGGGACATGATAGAAACATTCAAGTACCTCAAGGGAATCAACAAAGTCCAAGAGGGTAGCATCTTTCAAAAAAAGATGTGTGCAAGAACAAGGGGACACAATTTGAAGATGGGGGGGGGCTCAGAGGTAATTTAAGGAAGTATTTTTTCACAGAGAGGGTTGTGGATGCATGGAACGGCCTTCCGGAGGAGGTTGTGGAGTCAAAAACAGTGGTGGAATTCAAGTATGCATGGGACAGTCATGAGGCCATTCTAAGGGGTGGGGGTAGGAAGAAGTAGGCTGCTGGTTAACTAGGATCTGCAGCTTATCCGGTAGGTAGGGAAATGGGCAGATTGGGTGGGCCAAGCGGTCCTTATCTGCCGTCAAATCCTATGTTTCTATTGTTTTCTAAGACTTTTCCTATAGCCTGCTATTATATTGCTTTTTGTCAGTTATGTACTTAGTGCCTTATTTTAAAATCACAAAACAGCTTAAATTTTTGCTGCTGTGCTTGTAACTTGCTCTGAGTGCCCATCCCATAACATAACGACATCAATTACCTAGAAACTGAGATGCAAGATGCTTATGCAAGCAGTAAGACACTCCTGGGCGGTCCCTATGCTGAGATAACCACCCTCCCAGAGGCATAGTGAGGCCCGATGCCACAGACAGAGGGGGCCATACAGCCCCTGGAAGGGTGGTTATCGCAGCATAAGGACCACCCTGGAGTGTCTTATTTTGCTTACAAAATAGGTTATAGGTAGTACTTTTAATAAATAAATATAACAGGCAATTTAAAAAAAAAACAAGAAAAATTTGAAAAAATGTGTGCTTTTGAAGGTAAAATGGTTCCTAGTCTAGCTGTCACTAGGAGTAGCTGTGAGCATGTGTATGTTTTCTGCACTGTGGATGGGGAAAGACAGAGAGAAAGAGAGAAAGACAGAACTTGCTTGTCAGTGTTTATTTTTGTTCTAGTTCATTTTGTATAACACTTTGTCAACTGTGCAGCTTACGAACATTTTTCTACATTTCCTGGTCCTCACTGTCTGCTGTGAGGACCAGGACTGAGTGTAAACATAGTTTCATTTTGTTTAAAAACTTTTATTACTTTGTCCCTTTTTATAGTTTCTGGCTGTTGTCGGTCGGCATTTCCTGGTCCTCGCTGCTTCCTCTGAGGACCAGGAGTAAGCAGCTCTTAGCCATGAAGGCTGCATTTCTTAGTCCTCAAGGCTTGCTTAGAGAACCAGGATAACAGTAATGCTGATATCAAGGCAGTTTAGCCACTGTTGCGGGGCTCTGGGCAGGTGGGGGGCAGGGGTGATCTACTGAAGGTTAACCACTGCAAAAGGATGTAAAAAAAAAAAAGGAGTGAAAAATTGAGTGCCATCCAGAAAAGTGAAGCAGGCAGCAAACTGCAGAGTGAGTAGAAGAGCTTCGGGGTGGGTAGCTATGCCAGAGAAAATGGTGTCCATTTAAAATTCAATATTCTGAACTGACACAGTGATTTTTGTCATGGGGCAGACTGGCACTGGTACTTTTCATACCTGGGGATTATGCTATGGTAACTATATGGGTGCCAGCCTGCCTCAGCCAGTCAAAAGCCAGGATTGTCCCTACTAATTTTTTAAAGATCAGTAAACAGATTTTTATTTATATAGTGACTTTTCCAGCTCAAAATGCTTGACACCAAAATGCAAAATACAGTTTATAAAATATAAACATAAACCATATACTATACAATATTGCTTAAAATTACAATAAAGGTTATTTAAAACTATGTTCTCATTACTGATCTTATTATTCATCTGTCTTCAGAAAATGCTATGCCAAACATCCAGGTTTTCAGTTTTGAGTTAAAAATCTTCTACTGAGCACTCAGTATGGCTAGATCCAGGGACAGTAATTCAGAGCCTTAGGGCACCTATGGAAACTGCTCAGTCTCTGGCAGATTTCAGTCTAGATGGAGGAATCCTTCTTAGCCCATGGGTATCTGCCCAAAGGACTCTGCCCCCTCCAAGATGCTCCTGATAGGTTACACATAAAAATGTACCCACCATAGAAAAACTATGATTACACATTACGTCATTCTTAAGTTAATCCCAATACAAAAATGTGATGGTGCGATTTCTCCACATACAATACTAAGTTTTAAATATAAACAGCACTGATTAGACACCATGTGATTTCTCAAAGGTATGCAGCATCTTGCCAAGCTACTGTATATAAATTGGTTAATATTCATGGTTGTTACTCAGCTATCCACTCTAAAGGAATCTAATTAACACTTCTATAAATATGCTGTGATCATTAATTACTATTTCAGTCAAGTGCTGGCATTTTGAAACTGATTTGCAAAGTCTGGGTTGAAGTGATATAACTCACGGAATAAAAGGATGTACTCTTTAGAGGGAAAATGTGAATACATGTAAAGTTTATCTTAAAGTAATTCATTTATTTTAGAAGAAGTTGTGCACAGAAACATAGAAACTTAGAATATGATGGCAGGTAAGGACTGCTTGGCCCACCTAGTCTGCCCATTTTCCTTACCTACTGAACCATTGCAGACCCTAACTGATCTCAAGCTTTACTCCCCCTTTTCCTGTCACTAAGGTTCCTTTCTGCCAGACTCATGCATTCTTGAATCCTGTTACCATTTTTGCCCCCACCAGCTCTGCTGGGAAGCTGTTCCATGCACCCACCACTCTTTCTGTGAATAAGTACTTCCTACATCTCCCCTGAGCCCACCTCCCTCCAGTTTCATAGCATGTCCACTTATTCGTGAGCATCTTTTTTTCTGAAAAACGCTTTCCTCTTGAACCTTATTTATACACGAGGTATTTGAAAATCTCTATCATATCCCCTCTCTCCCTCCTTTCTTCAAGAGTGTACATATTGAGGTCCTTTAGTCTCTCCTCATAGGGCTTTTGATGCAGGCTCTGCACCATTTTAGTTGCCCTCTTCTGGACCACCTCTACTTTGTCTATGCCTTTTCAGAGGTGCAGTCTCCAGAACTGGACACATTACTCTAGGTGAGGTATCACCAGTGATCTATACAGTAGTAACACCACCTCCCTATTTCTGTTGCTGATACCCTTCCCTATGCACCCTTGCATCTCACTACCTCTCCCCACTGCTTTGTCACACTATCTGGCCACCTTCAGGTCATCAGATATGATTACCCCCAGGTCCTTTCCTGTTTGGTGGTCATTAATACTACACCCCCATTACATACTACACCTCTGAGTTTCTGTGCTCCAAGTGCATGATTGTGCACGTCTTCACACTCAAACTTACTGCCACACCCTTGACCACTCCTGCAGCTTTGCTAGATCTCAAATAATATCCCCCCCCCCCGGAGTGTCTACCCTACTGCAGATTTTAGTGTCATTGGCAAAAGGCATACCTTTCCATCTAGCCCCTCTGCAATGTCACTAATAAAGACATTAAAGAGGACCAGTCCCTGCACTGTTCCCTGTGGCATCCCACTGGTCACCCTCCCTTCCTCGGAGTGAACTCCATTTAGCACCACCTTCTGCTTCCTGTCCCCTACCCAGTTCCTCACCCAGCTTACCACCTTTGGACACTCCTAAGCTGCCCAGCTTTTTTATGAGTCTCCTATGTGGAATGGTTTTGAAGGCCTTACTGAAATCTAGGTAGGCCACATCCACCATTCCACCCTGATCTAATTACCTGGTCACCCGGTCACAGAGATCTATTTAATTAGTTTGACATGACCTCCCCACAGTGAATATATGCTGCCTTGGAACTTGTAAGTCACTGGATTCAAGATATTCCACAATCCTTTCCTTCAGTAGTGATTCCATTAATGTCACTACTACCGAAATCAGGCGGACTGGCATATAATTGCCCGCCTCCTCCCTGCTGACACTTTTGTGAAATGAGACTACATCTGCCCTCCTCCATTCCTCCAGAACCACTCCTGTCTCCAGTGAGTGGTTGAACAGGGCTCTCAGAGGTGCAACCAGCACCTTTCAGAGCTCCCTCAATATCCTTGGATGCACCCCATCTGGCCCCATTGCCTTGTCCACTTTCAGATTTGCGAGTTCATTCAGTACTCTCTCCTCTGTAAACAGACTAGAGTCCACCTACCTTCCTTCGATGCTCCTGACACTTATCTGTGGTCCCTCACCTTCCCCTTCCTCTGTGAACACTGAACAAAAGTAATTGTTCAGAATGTCCACATTTTCCTGGTCTCCCTCCACACCCCTCCCCATCCCTCCTAATCCTTTCTATCCTTCCCCTGGTCTTTTGCTTTTCACTTACATACCTGAAAAATGTCTTGTCCCCTTTCTTTACTGCCTATGCTATTTTCTCCTCTGTTTGCACCCTTGCTCTTCTGATTGCTTTCTCTGCCTCCCTCTGTTTTTCCTGATACACCTCCCTATCCTTCCCCCTCTGTGTCTCCTTGTACCCCCTGAATGATAATTTTTTTGCCCTTACCTTCCCAACCACCTCTTTAGTGCACCCTAGTGGTCACTTTTTCCTCATGCCTTTGCTTACTTGCCTGATGCAGATGTTTTCTGCCTTCACTCTCCCCTCCCTATGTTTCACCTACTGTTGTTTTCCACTCCACCTAAATCCTAATTACCTAGCACAAGGTGCACTTCAGGGAAGCCTTGTTTAGGAGATACATCCAGTCTCCAAGACGATCCTGGGGGAACATTACAGTAGCAGAGCTGTCACATGTAAAGCAATTTTGGTACTTATAATATATACAGCAAATGTAATGTAGCTACATATACGTACAATAAATTACCCAAAGTGGATAATTAAACAAGCTATGAAATTAATATCAAAATGTTCACAAGCACAATGAAAAAATATGAGACAGAAGTAGAGCAGACTAGAGTTCTGGGGGAGTTTGTTTGCAGTAGGACATTAAGAGGCCTACCTCCATAAGGTGAGAAGATACAGTACTTTAACTTGACCTACTCAATGTACCTTACATTTCTGACTTCCTCAATGCTGTTTACTGTATGAGAGAATGTCAGCTTAATGGGACAGTAATGGTGAAAGCCTTTTCACCAAAGGTGTTGCGTGATACTGGGATCTGAACTACATGTAGGTCCTTTGTTTGTGATTTAAGGTAGTGGTAGGACTCTTAAGGACAGGACATTAGGCTTGTGAGGTGCAGTATATTTAGGAATAACTATGGATGCACTGGGTTAGGATAGTGGACCACTCAAACTCAGTACTGAAAATAAGAGAAGACCATATTGATCAAACCTGGTAGGTTGCTGCCTAATTTTATTAACTGCTAGTCTATTTCCTTTCAAAATATCACTAAAAACTGAATGTCTAGAGCAGTGTAGCATATCTGACTGTCTAATACTTGCATGTTTTTGTATTGCACAATATATAGTTTCTCAACATGTGAACAATCTTAGAACAAAATAAACCTGACCCCATTTTATTAAAATGGAAGAACAATATCCAAATGACACGGCACTGACAAAATGAATGGGTTGAATCTGGCCTAACCTATAGCCAGCTGACAAATTTCCACACACTATTAAACATTTCCAGTGTTTCCATCTCATTTACGTACTCTTTTTCTCATAAATCACATTCTACTTTCTCCTTTGTTTATTTTGTAATTTGACATGTTTTATCCTCTGTATGTTAAAGTAAAAATATGTCAGGGGTACACTCACAGATCAACAAGAGCTGGATAAGAACACAACTCATATTTCAGACTTGTTATAGATTTCAAGGACTAAAGGAATTAATCTCTTTGTGTATTATCACAATTTCTGTCGCAATATTCAGCTAAACTAGCAGTGCATGTTACAGTTAAAAGTTTGACCTATATATATGTTTTTTTTTTTATTTTAGATGGCCACTTACTTCTTTCTATATGATACCCTGTTTCCCCCATTTTGACTTTGGTATAGCACTTTTTTACACTTGAAATAATAAAAGGGAGTGTTCCTTTTAATACGGCTCAGATCAGGTTTTTGTTAGTATTGTCAGCTGTTTTTGTACACCAGTTGTTCCATAAGGCCAATTAGCATTGTTCACTGCATACAAGTTTATTTTAGTCACAAGAAAGGCGATGTTAAATAATGGGCGTTCAGAAACAACAGAAAATGCTGATAAAAACCTGGCCTGAGCTGTATTAAAAGGAGCACATGTTTTATTATTTGAAATGTTAAAAAAAAGAAGGCTAAAGCAGATTAAAAATGGGGGAAATGATAATCATACAAGACAGAAGATCAGGGGCAATCTAGAAAAGTATAAAGTAGGTCAAAATTGTCACAGCTACAATGCGCTTTAAGTACAGTTTTTTTAGTTATGGGAAATTCTGTGTTTTATTTTTCTTTTAAATTACTATCAAAAATATTTTTTACATTGTTATTACTGAAAATATTTTTTTAAATGAAATTCAGTCACGAACTGTGACCTGTAATGAAATGTTCAATAGATGCTATCCTCAAAACTGAACTTCTTGAAAGGCCTCTAGCATGGAAGAGCTGATTTTGCACTCACCCCTTCTGTTCTCCCCCCTTTCAGATTATTTTATTCCCACTATAAGTGGAAGTGGCTGGACTGCTACTGAAAAAATCCCCAGTAACATCAATATGGGAAGAAATGAGCCCAGCTTCTATCCTCTTAGCAAAGATTTTGAAAATAAAAATTCTACATATCTGTGTATGGTATAGATTTATCACTAATATACTTTACTAGCATCTATGCTTGGATAATTGGATTAAATATTAAACACACTGGATTTACATCGGTTTACCCTTCTTGTATACCCATTTTAGAAGAATAATTCTGTATTTGAAGTAGTTTTTTTTGTTAGACAAAATAATTATCTAGCCAAAGAAAGCAGAGAAGGGGAAGACTTAACCTGCATCCAGGTGGATAAAATGTTAACCCCTCATGTCTTCTTTGACCTTTTTTTGCAGGTGGGGGGAGAACTCTGAAAACAGATGCACCCATTTTGATATATCTACCGTGTCCCCAGCCTATCCCCTTTACTGAGTGTGCATGTAAAAGACATTCACACTACACATGCTCAGGTCATCAAGGCCCTTAAAGAATGTTGTGCCAGCTTGTGTAGAATGCAGCACTGTTTCTGTGGTCATGAAGTTGCTTGTGTAGTTCAAATGCACTTTGTAAGTAATGAAAATAAGGATTTATGTAAAGGTGAAAGAAGGGGACACATTTCACATGTATACTGTATGTGTAAGGGAAGTGCCATAGCCATACCAGAAATGCCTCTGATATTGTTCCCCGAGTGCAGTTTGACCTTATGATATCACAAGTGGCAAAGTCATGAGTGATGTCAAAGGTCAAACTGCACGAGGGAAAAATATCAAACATTTCTGGTAGGGCTATGGCATATTTGATTTATGCATTGCCAAAGCTTTTTATTTCAAGTTTATTAGGCTTTGTTACCGGTTTTCATGTGAAATTCTTAGATTTCATTTTTTTGCAGATGACCAAGCACAGTTTCAGGATGACCAAGTGAGTTTGTTTAGTTTTCTGATGCGTGTTGCATCAAGATGTCATTGCGTTAGTTGAGAGGGAAGGTAGTAGCTGATAAATTATGGAGAATGCAGCCTTTGAAATCAGTGCTGCACTACAGAGGGTGTGACTACGGTTTACTATAGGGTCATGGCAGTGAGAACAATGGAGTGTCGGCCTGAGGTGTGGAGTTCATTAGACTGCAACCAGGTGGGAGGTACATGTGGTAAACTGGAAATAATCTGTCAAACAGTTTTTCACAGGGTAAGAGCTTTACCTTAAATGAAAAAGGGAATTTGTACATCTAATTGTGGCTTTTTGTGAACTGCAGCAAAACCAGAAGTGCTGCTGCAGGAGTCAACAAGCAAGTGGGCAGCTAAATAATAGAAATAGAATTCTGCTGCTAGTGTTGCCAGCTCCAGCCATTCAAACTATGGTGAAAATATTTTTGTTTGTGGGAACCTAGAGTGAGAATATTTTGACATTTTCACTGTAGGTCTGAAGCCAGCAGAAATGTCACTGAGAAGTGGAAGGAAATATGCTCACAGGTATTGTATAAACATATTTATACAACATATGTTTTGAGATAACGGGATAAATAAAAACTGTTATCTCAGGCATCATGAAAAGTTATTAATATCTTTTCATGATGTATTGTGTCATCCTGATATCTTGCCTTGTTACAGTACTGTATATCATTGTGCATTCTTAAATACGAGTAGTAGATCTCAGAACTAGCCAGTCCCAGACAAGTACAAATTGAAAGGTGTGATTGGTTAGCTTCTGAATTCTACTCTCCAGCTCCAAACCCTGAAGCAACTATAAAAGAAACAAAGAATTACTCACACATTGGAAAGTCATATTCCCTGTAAGGTTTGTCCCAAAACATATGCTTGTATAAACACAATGTGACATACTGTACATGGCCCGACTGAACATATATTTATCTTCATTCAAGGCCAATGATATTAAGATATTTCACTCATGGCTTATAAATATGATATCATCAGTCAGACCATGTAATATCTTCTATGTGTCTGTGTATGATACACATACTGTAGACAGGTAGACAGATAGATAGATAGATAGATAGATAGATAGATAGATAGATAGATAGATAGATAGATATTCTTTGCAAAAAAAAAATAATGCACCAGCTAAGGTTCAAGTTAATGTCACAAGATGTCACAAAAGTAAGGACATGTGGCATTAGGGTTTCCAACCCTAACTCCCCACCTCCACCCTCCAAGCAGCAAAAGGAAAAAACTTTAGGGTTTGGGGTCTCTGGAGTCTTGACAAATCAGTGGTGAGGCCATCCTTGGGGTTGTCAGCCCTAATGCTTACACCTTCCCATAGCCCGTAACGTCCTGTCAGAAGCACAAGGTACAGTTCCAAACCAGTGCCTCATACAAATACACTCTCAAAGGTAGAGAAGTATATCTCACCACATGTTGTAACTTTCTTCATGCAGAGTCGTGTGGGACCTGCGAGTAGAAATGAGATCATGTCTGACTTTGTTTGCACAGGAAAGGGGATGGGCATTGAAAATTGCATTGAACTGAATATTGAAAAATCGGAATTACAACCTTTGAGCTAAAAGCTCTTTTACAAAGGATCCTCGTCAGAATAAGGCAGGGTAAACAAATATATGACATGGGGAGACAGTAGCAACCAATACACATTGTTAATAGTCAACAAGTGAGAACAGAGAATAATCAATACACCTGGATAGGGGAGACAGAAGCAACCAATAGGCATTGTCAGTAGTCATCAACTAAGAACATTGGGTAATCAATAAAGTATAAACTAAGGCAAAGCAAAACAAATTACATTGAATGGGTACAGAGTACATGGGGATGCCGCATACACAGAAGCCTAGATAAGAAGATTGCACTAGCCTATATTTGTACAAGTTTGGATGATCATAAACATAGAAACATAGACTTTGACAGCAGATAAGGACCACTTGGCCCATCCAGTCTGCCCATTTCCCTACCTACTGGATAAGCTGCAGATTTTAGTTAACCAACAGCCTACTTCCTGCCACCCCCCACTATAATTGCCTTATGTCTGTCCCATGCATGTTTGAATTCCTCCACTGTTTTAGACCCCACAGCCTCTCCAGGAAGGCAGTTCCATGCGTCCACCACTCTCTCCATGAAAAAAAATTTCCTCACATTACCCCTGAACCATCCTTCCTCTATCTTTAAATTGTGCCCCCTTGTTCTTACACATCTCTTTTTCTGAAAGATGCTATCCTCCTGGACTTTGTTGATTCCCTTGAGGTACTTGAATATTTCTATAATGTCCCCCCGTCCCTGTTTTCATCAAGGGTATACATATTAAGCTCTCTCAGTCTCTCTTCATATGGTTTCTGATGCAGACCCTGCACCATTTTAGTTGCCCTCCTCTGGACTGCTTCCATCCTGTCTATGTCCTTGTGTAGATGAGGTCTCCAAAACTGCACACAGTACTCCAGATGGGGTCTCACAAACTGTCTGTACAGAGGGATAACCACTTCCCTTTTTCTACTTGTGATGCCTCTTTCTATGCATCCCAGTATCCCTCTGGCTCTCCTTACTGACTTCTGACATTGCTTACCCACCTTTAGATCATCTGATATGACTACCCCCAGGTCCCTTTCCATTTTTGTTGTTGTTAGTACCTCCCCTGCTATTGTGTACTCTTCTCCTGGGCATTGTTTCCCAGGTGCATTACTTTGCACTTCTTTGCGTTGAATCTAAGTTGCCATACGTCTGACCATTCCTCCAACCTTGCCAAGTCCCTTCTCATCCTTTCTACCCCCCCTTGTGTATCAACTCTGTTACAGATCTTTGTGTCATCTGCAAAGAGGCATACCTTTCCCTCCAGACCCTCTGCAATGTTACCTATAAAGATGTTAAAGAGGACTGGACCTAGTACTGAGCCCTGAGGTACTCCACTAGTGACCCCCCTTTCTTCGGAATGTGTTCCATTCATTATTACCTTCTGTGTCCTGCTGTACAGCCAGTTTGCTACCCAGGCTTCCACCCTGAGACCCACTCCAAGGCTGGCTAACTTGATTATCAATCTTTTGTGTGGGACTGTGTCAAATGCCTTGCTAAAGTCTAGGTAGACCATATCCACAGCCCCTCCCTGGTCTATTACTTTGGTCACCCAGTCAGAGAAATCTATTAGATTCGTCTGACATGACCTTCCTGCTATAAATCCATGCTGCTTTTGGTCCTGTGCCCTTTAACCTCTAGGTACTCAAAAATTCTTTCTTTCAGAAGTGATTCCATCATTTTCCTACCACTGAGGTCAAACTTACAGGTCTGTAGTTTCCTGCTTCTGCCTTGCTCCCACTTTTGTGAAGGGAATCACATCTGCCCTCCTCCAGTCCTCAGGTACCACCCCATCCTCCCATGATTTGTTAAAAAGTGTGGTCAGTGGTGTCACTAGGTCCTCCCTTAGTTCTTTTAGGATTCTGGGGTGAATCCTGTCAGGCCCCATTGCTTTGTCCACCTTGAGTTTTAGGAGTTCTTTCAGGACTCTTTCTTCTGTAAATGGACTGGTGTCAACCCCCTACCCAGAGTGCTTCTATTGTCTGGTTTAGGTAACTCCTCCTCATCTTCTTTTGTGAATACTGAGCAAAAGTATTCATTCAGTAACTCTGCCTTTTCACTGTCTCCCTCTGCCCACCTCCCCTCTCCATCTTCACTATTCCTCCCTTAACCTTTCTATGCTCCCTAATGTACCAATAAAAGGTTTTATCCCCCTTCTTAACTGAATTGGCTATTTTTTCCTCGGTTTGGGCTTTTGCTTTTCTGACTGCCTTCCCCACTTCTTTCTGCTTTAATTGATACAGTTCCCTGTCGTGCTCCTTCTGTGATTCCTTATACTTTTTGAATGCAGCCTTTTTCTCCTTAACCTTCACTGCCATCTCTTTTGAGAACCATAGTGTTTTTTACTTCACTTTGTTTTCTTTATCTGTTTCACACAAAGGCTTGTTGCCTCTATGATGGCAGTTTTGATTTTTCTCCATTGTTCTTCCACCCCTCCTTTTTGGCCATTTGCTAGTGTATTCCTCAGGTATTCACCCATTTTGCCAAAGTCAGCCCTTATAAGTAGTAGCTATACAGCCTTGTCAATAACTTAATGGGTACAAATGTAACATCAGCCAGGAAAGTCAGCACAGTCGATAGGGGAAGTAGTTTACAAGTGAGGGGGGTGACGGGGAAGAATCAGTATAACAGAACTACAGTCAAGAAAGATAAGCCAGTTGAGTGCATCAGGGAGTTGGTAAGAGGGGGGAGGGGTAAGTGGGTAGGTAGTTGAGGGCACATAAGGGGGAGGTGTTGGGAGCAGGGAAGAGGTGAAATGTAGGTGGGTAGGGCAAGTGGGGAGTAGTGTATTTCAGGGCCAAATGAACAGTCCGAGGTGAACTTGGGCATGTTCAGGGGTGCAAGGAGGCTAGTTTACAGCTGGGTTAATTGTGACAGAAGCAGCATACAGGTGGGAGGATAGAATTCCTGAACTCAGACTTAAAGGTGCCGAGGCGTGTGAGGCTTGTGGGGGTGAGTGGGAGCTCATTTAACCAGGTGGGAGCCTTACAGCAAAAGCTCGCCTCCCCAGGGCAGTTTTTTTGAACAGCACTGCTAAGGCATGTTTGGAGACACTTCTTCTAGCATGTTTGCATGGGACAGGATGAAATAAGGCTTGTAAAGAGGGAGGTGCAAGTTCTAAGAGGGCCTTCTTCCCTAGAAGGCAGGAGTGAAGTTTAGTGTGATCCATAAGAGGAAGCCATTGTGTCCTGATGTATAGGTCACATTTATGTGTTAAGCAATCGGCATGTAAGACAAATGTACAGGCTTTATTGAGAGTTGTATGGACTCTGTGCAAGCTTGTATCAGAGGCTGCACCGTAAGTCACATTTCCATAGTCTGAGATAGGGGAGGACTTTCCCTTTAAATACCAAGAGCCTAGCCTAAGGTGTAAGGCAGAACCTGAGCCTGTAAAGGGCCTCTAGTTTCCTGTTGACTGCATTGGTGATATTGCGTATGTGATCATCGAACGACAAGGACTCATCTACTGTGATTCCTACGTACTGGAATGAAGACCCCTGTTCCAGGGTGGTGTAAGAGTTACAGGCAATTGAGAGAGGTGAGATACTGTTGCTCTCCTCTTATGATGCCCAGCGAAGAGCACTGTCTTGTGTTTTTTGCTGTTGAGCACTAGCATGCTATCTTTGAATCAGTCCTTTAGAAGGTTAATGTTGTACTGCAAATCCCTTATGAGTGCTTCTTGGCAGGAGTTTCCGGGAGAATACTACTGTGTTGTTGGCATGCATCAGGGAGGTTGTTCATAAAGAGGCTGAATAAGAGCAGGCCCAGTATAGACCCCTAGGGGGACTCCTACTGTGACCTCGTAGGTGTCAGAGATCACACTGTTAATTTTTACTTTCTGAGATTGTTTGGACAGGTAGCTAGAAAACCACTTGATTGTGATGGGGGACAGCCCTTGGCAACTTAACCTGTGGAGCAGCAGTTGGTGGTCCACAAGGTCAAAAGCCTTGGTTAGGTCTATAAATATTGTTCCAACCAAAAGACCCTGGTCAAGTGCCTCATGCATGAAGTTAGTGAACTCAATTAGTGCAATATTAGTGCTATGCATCTTGTGGAAGCCATGATGTTGGGGTCAGAGGAGGTTGTATTTATGCAGATAGTCAGTAAGTTGATTGCCAATGATTCTTTCAAGTGCTTTAGAGAGCGGGATAGAATTGAAATGGGTCTGTAGTTGGATACTAGAGACCAGTTGCCTCCTTTGCATTAAGACTGACAACCCCATGGAAGACCTTACCTCTGATTCCAAGCCTCCACAGACCCAAAACCCTAATGATTTTTCCTTTTGCTGTTTGGGGGGTGGGGTTGGAAAGTTAGGGTTGGAAACCTTAACAACACATTTCACTACTTTTGTGGCATTAACCTGAACCCTAACTGGTGCATTAATGCAGTTTTTTTGCAAAGAATTTCCTTTCTTCTTGAGATAGTGGAATCATGTCCTCATTCACACAGGCCCCTTTGGGACCTGCGGGAACACATGCAGGTGCACAGGACCCTCTGGGCCCTCTTCCAAGGGAAGTCTCCATCTGCCTACAGAAGTGCAGGGCCCACAAGGGCTCTGCACTTCTGTGCAGCAACGGATGTCAAGAATTCATGGGGCTGTGTGGTGGGCTATGGAAGTGTAGGGCCCTCTGTTCCCTGTGCTTCCATATGGCCCCTTGATGGAGATACACAGGGCAAAGGATCCATCTGGCAGCTAATGCACAGGACCCTATGGAAAGAGAAGAATTGTCTTCACTGTATGGTACCCAGGCCAGTGTGGGCAACCCTGCAGCTTTCATTCCCTAGCTGGGGGGATGTTGCATAACAGCACCATCCCCCTCCCTCACCCAATCCAGCTGGGTCACAGAGCTCAACCTCAAACTCAGCTCACTGGCATGGGATCACAAAGCATACTGACTGGGGTAAAGATTGGCACTACACCCACAGTTTCTTAATAAATATATATCTTTTTTATTCTGACCCCAAATTTTTAAGATGGTCATTTTACAACCCTCTTATAAACATGACATGTGGCATTTATAGTATATTGGCCAAAATGTCATTCTGCACCAGAAGTGTAAAAAAAAGTCTTGTCCAGGATTGAAAAAAATTACACTTGTCAAATTTGTGAGGTGGTGTGGCAAAATGGCTACGTTGAAAGTTTGGAGTCAAAATATTGAAAATTAGTGAACTTATGAATGAACATCAAAATATTGAAATGTTCACTCATAACCTGGTAATTTTACCATATTTGTACACCCAATTTTCAGCATAGCCTTCTTATGGCCCCACCTCATGAACCTGGTAGGTAAACATTTTCAAATCACCATTGAAATATCATTCTGTACCACAGGTGTGAAAACACATTTTGGTCAGGATTTGAAAAACGACAACTGTCATATTCATAAGGTGGTGTGAAAAAATGGGCATGTTGAAAATGTGGGGTCAAAACTGAAAATTACTAAAGTTATGAATGTACACTCCTGACTTTGTTGTTTTTAAGCACTGTGATCCCAGATTTTCAACATAGTCTTCTTATGACCCCACCTCATGAACAAGGGTGGTGACAACTTTCAAATTCTGCCTGAATCTTGATTTCATAAAGTGACCACAAAAATTGCATTTCTGGCCAGATTTGCAGAATTCCATCACCCCTGGTCATCAGGTAGGGTCCCAAAGAGGCCACATGTTGAAAATCTGGTGTACAGATTTAAAAAAATGACAAGTTATGAATAAACGTTTAGACAGCCACATGGATAGACAGATAGATAGACAAACAGACAGACAAAGACAAGAGAGAGCAGGAAGAGCACCACAAGCCAGAAACATAACTTCTTTTGTGGCTTTAGAATTCAAGAGAGTCTTGCTGTTTTCATAGTGAGAATGTGGTTCCCCTTGCTAAGCTGGGGACCAAGGTTTTTCAAGTGCCCAGAAGTGTTATTTACAAGGCAATTAAAAAAAAAAAAAAAACAGAATCTAGCTAAATGGGTTCCTTTTACCTAGGTTCAGGTGTTTGTTTCTTAAAAATGCATCATTTTTATGTATTTTCAATATTTTTGAGCTAAAAAACAAAGCAAGTAAATCATGGAAATAAGCACCCACAATTGATGTTTTTCTACCGGTTGACCTTGCCGGTTATAAAAAAGAAATCCATTTAACTCTGGAACTGTATAATATTTTTTCAGAAACATTTCAAAAGGTACCACCTTGGTACAGGCTGCTTCTTCCATGAAAGTTTCATGAACAAATTCCACACTGTGTAGGCTATGCTTGGGAGCAGAAACAAAAACCATGTCAAGTATAGAGAAACCAAACACCAGTTTTTTTTTGCATTCTGTTGCCATTCTGTATCTCGAAAACCAAGCAAGATGCCATCACAAACCTTTTCATGTCTTGGGACTCTACCAGTCAGACTATGTATGGTAAATTTTGAGCTATTTCACTGAACACCACCAAAGTTATTAGGTATAAATATTAGGGTTTAACATTAAACAGCATACTCAACCTTAACTCTAGGGGTGCTACTGTGCCCCTATAATATAAAATGGGTAAGAAAAATCATTAAGGATCATACTCTATGACTGGACGAAACACATCACATGACAGTACATTATCTCACAATGACCACACACCTATACTATTTTCTATCCTTACAGCCTCCTCACTGCCACCCCACACTAGCAGATCACTCCAAATCTGGTACAAAGAAAGAGGCCTTCATTCAGGAACTGAAGCACATATTGCCTTTACTTAAAGTAAAACTAAACCCTAACATTTATTTTTTCATCTATTATGGTAACACTCCAACAATAAATCTATTTTCTCTATATTCTTTTCACTTGTCTGGTTGATACTGCCATTTCCCATGTCCCTTGCTGTTCTGGCTTGTTCGATCACTTACTTTTCAGTAGTGTGACTGAGCAGCCGTGTTGCCTTTAAAACTGTCATTGAGTAATGTCAGTATGTTTTTGTTTCTTTAAAACTAAAAGAAACATGTCTTACTGCATTTGAAATTAACTATAAAAACACAAAGTGCCACCACCAACTCAGGTAATGTGAATGAGTCAGTGGTTTCACTAGCACATACACAGCAAAGCGAGATGCAAGTGTTCCTATGGCAACACTAATGCTTCACAATGTGTGCGTTACTGAAGCTGCCGACTTACTCACTTCCATTCACTAAGTCAGCAGTAGCACTTTATAGCTTTACAACTTATTTTAAATGCAGCAAGACATATATTTATTTTAGTTTACAAACAACAAACATATACTGACATTACTCAATAACTTTTTTTTAAAGCCAACATGACCGGTCATGCAACACAAAAGGAAAATGAAGCTGTGCATAAAAATGAAATGTAGAAGATCAAAGGACAGGGAAAATAGCAGGATCAACTTGATAAGTTTTCTTAACTAGCAGAATCAACCAGATATGTGAAATTAAAACTATAACTATCTCAATCAAATGGGTGGGCCTGTGCAGGCTTTTAGTACTGCAGAATGTGAACTGTTTCAGGTACCAAATTTATTTTTTATGTTGAACTCTAGCCCATCGGCTGCAAAACCTTCCCTTTTTCTAACCTGATAGGTGAACTCAGACATTAACTGTTTCTGATACTGGGATCCCCAAGGTTGTAATTCTGGGGCTGGTGGCCCTATATTCTACTCTGTTTGTATTGTATTTGTATTGTTTGTATCGCACTCCCTCAGATCTGCCGACACTCGTACTCTGATGATCCCCTGTCGCACCACCCTTATCAGACACTCAGGCTTTTCCCATTGCTTCCCTAAAATTTGGAACTCCCTCCCTCCCTCCATCCCAATATGACATTTCTCCCCCCCCCATTCCCTAGCCTCTGCCATACATAACTTTCTTTCTGTCAACTGCTCCTATTTTAGCCCTCCCTAATTAAGTTCCCCCACTGAAATACCCCATCTTGCCTACTCTATTAATTACTCACCATCTCCCCCTTTCTTTCTATTGCTACGCTCCCCCCCATCTTTTTACCTCTAAGCCTACCGAGTTTCAGCCCCTGGCAGGGTTCTCTACATCCTGGAGGGGCTAGCTGTAGGCCATCCCCCCCCACACTTCCCAATTTCCCCCTGCCGACTCCTTACTTCTCAGCATTTAAATAGGTATCAGTTTACTTATACCTGAACAACCTGCACTTTCAGTCCTGTCTGGGCAGTGCATATGACTGTATGCATAAATTCTCAGCCATGTTAAAAATTTTATTTTGTAAACCTCTCGTCAAATGTGTAAAATATGTGCCATTTTAACTGCTAATGTTTGTGCTTTTACACATTGCTGTCAAATGCTAATGCATGTCAATATTTTCACATCTTATTGCACCCCGGTTACACCAGGAGACGAGCAACTTGTTGTTCAGTGTGCCTTTCTGGTGAAACATTTCAGTAAATAAATAAATAAATTTGAAGCATTGCTTGCTGTCTCACCTTCCTGAATGATGATATGTGTTGTAATGTACTAAATCATAAATAAAAAGAAAAAAAAACCTGCAGTACCTCAATCAAATTGTGTTTTTTAGCATATCTGTGGAAGACAGGGGGGACAACTTTTTCACCCACCTAACAAAGCTTGCCATTTTGTAATGCAGATAATCCACTACAAGGATTATGGTCATACTCTGCTCTGAAATACAGATCTTGCGCATTTTAACACATTCTGCCTGCCGCCTCATGCCTCACAACACACCCAAGAAATGTATACATCATAACATGACTACACACCCCTGGAGTAGATTATCTGTTACAGAGAGACAGCGAGTAGATAGATAGACAGACAGACAGACAGACAGACAGACACTGGGTATAAAAAATATCAAATAATTTCATTTATTTTCATGAAGAGAGGAGCTGGAGTGAAAATAAATAATTTATTTCCACTCCAGCTCAGAGAACAATGGATATTTTCACTCCAGCTCCATAATATTCTCAGCATAATCTTTTCTTCTACAGTACCTTACATTCCATCCAGGCCTGCCAGCAACAAATGGCACAACATTTTTTTTTTTTTTTTTTTTAAGATTGGGATCGTACAAATAATCTGCAATGTATAAATGGCACATGCCATGGGCTGCATGAATATAAATGATTTATTCCTTTATTTTCATGCTGCCCATGGCATATCCCATATTTTCTACTGGCCATATTCTCAACACTAGACTGCTTGTCTGGGTACAGAGCACAACTACATAAACAGGTTATTAACAATAGTAACTTGAAATGTTGTTGGCACCTACAAATGTATCCCATATAGACTAAATGAATACATATTAGCTGCACATAGCAAACTCTGTGGTAGGTCATTCTAGCCCCTATTATCCTCTGTGTGAAAAACTATTTGATTTCTCCCTTTGGAACATTTGTCCTCAACTTCCAAGAGTGGCCTTCTTGTTTTAAACCCTTGTGCACTTGAGAAAGTTACATCCCCTAACTGTGTGATATTCTTCAAGTGTTTGAAACCCGCCTCATTCTCCTTTTCTTTAGAGGGAATACTCCCAGCTCTTTCTCATTGTAGAATAATCAATGCAATCATCTGATCAACTTTACTGTCTTAAACTACATATATCCATTTGTAGTGTGGTGCCCATAATTGCATACACTATTTCATATTTGGTCTCATCAGTGCCTTATAAAACGGCATAATCACCCAATTTTTCTCTGGCCATTCTGTTTTAAATATAGCCTAACATTCCATTCACCCTCCCATACATTGCTCACAGCTGTTCTGAGAGCTTAAAGAGGAACTGTCAGTACTAAGAGCCCCACACCCAAGTGTGGGGCTGTTCTGAACTTATACGCTTGTGTAAAAACATTACTGTTTATTACTGTAGTACAGTAGTTTATATCACACTGATTCTGTTGGCTTGCAAGATGCCATTTTCTGTAACAAAAAATCCCAGAACCCCCTGCTGCTGACATCAAAGGAGGGCTGTAGCAGTGGAAGATTCAAAGCCTGCAGTACATACTAGAGTTTTATAAGTGCTGCTCTTTTGTTTGCTATTCGTGCTGTCCTCTTTGGGCTAATTACAGTCACAGATGAGTGTGCTTAGGCACAGGAGAACAGCTGAACCAGCAAATATAACATCAGAGCTTATAAAAGTTCTAAAATACACCGCAGACTATTGACTATCTAACTGTCGCAGTCCTCCTCTGATGTCAGCTGCAGGGGATTCTGGGATTTGTAGTCACAGAAAATGTCAGCTGGCAGGTCAACAGAATGAGTGTGATACAATCTATTACACTGCAGTAAGCAGTAAGTAAACAAAATGTTTTTACTCACAGAGTGCAAATTAGGACCAGCCCCATAACTGGTTGTGGAGCAGTTGGTGCTGACAGTTTCCATTTAAGAGGTAAACTATGGTGACTTCCAAGTCACATACTTTCTCAGTTTTCTGGTAATGGAAAGTATTGAAGCCTGTAGTTCCTTTTCATATTGTTTTGCCTAGATGCATGACCTTAGTTTTGTCTGTATCGATTTCTGTTTGCTATTTATTCCCCCAACTACATTATAAGTATTATTTAAGCAGTTAAGTACTCCTTGGTAGTATAATCTTTCTTGGTTGGGGTGTTTAATAGCATGATCATATTCATTTCTGGCTGAGCTTGTGTAAAAGCATATCCCAGAAGTGCAATGCATGTATATGTAGAACAATTCTTTAAACTTAAAAAACAAACACATCACCCTGTCTCTATTTTCTACTTAACGCATTACTACCTGGAGATGTTTTTGAAGTTCAAGGTTTTCATTGGTTAGTCTTGATAAAAAAATGGCCACTCAGACATAACTTAGTTAAGGCATTTAGGTTTCCAAGTAACAATCAGGTACAGTATTTTTACTGAATCATATAAATTGGCTAAACCAGACAGCAGAATTTGAATGGCTAATGAATATTCCAACCATTCAATTACCTCACCATGTTAATGGGGGTCCACCCAATGAAGAAAAAAATATTTTTAACCAAAAATAAATTTATTTCTATAATTTTGTATGTATTTCTCTAATTTTATAAGTGCAGTAAACACTTTAGCAAGGTATAATTATGAGCAATACTCATACATCTTGGGTGCTTTTAAATGCCCAACACCCGTGGCTCTGCCTCATGCCTAACAATGTGCCTGACATGAACAAATATGGGCTCAGTGTTGCTCCATTCCTTCTTGCCATTGAAACTGGCAAAATTAATTGGGAGAGACTGTGTCCCATACCAGATGTTGAGGTTGCTGGAAGCTATTTCCAAGGTGAGATCATGTCAGTTTATAACAGACTTATCCCTAACAGAACTGCCAGGGTCAGAGAACAACATACAAATCAGATCTCTGCTAGCCTTCTGGAATTTATGAAACTACATGACAAGGCTTAGGAGAGGTACAAGAAAATAGACTTTGACAGTTACTGGACTGCATACCATCAACTAAGAAAGAGTTGGTCACACATGCGAGAAAACTCAAACTTGATTTCTTTGCAAACTACAGGTCACCTACTTTAGGTTCATCCAGAAATATTTGGAAAGAGGCCAGATCCCTGTTGAGTAAGAACCAGCATAACAATTTAACCCAGCTCTACGACAATGACAGAATAGCCACAGAAGACCAAGAAATAGCCAATACACTGAATCGTCACTTCACCAATTAAAACCTGTCCTTCCCTACTCACTAGGATTTGCCCATGAGTGTATCCAGTCATTTTTCATCTTAGTGATGCCAGGAATCTGCCATGGGTCCAGCATTCTCATTCAAGCAAACAAGTCAAGAAGACACCTTAAAAATGTTGTTACAGACTGACATATTTAAGAGTGTCAGGGCAGATGGTATTGATACTCAAAATTACAGCAAACTGGATACCTTCCCCCTTACATCCTTGATAATCTATCACTTGAAAATGGGCAAATCACAAACATGTAGAAAAGTGCTCACCATTCCATTTCTGAAGGAAGGTGATTCCAGAGCTCCAGACTGATCCACCTTAAACAAAATGGTGGAAAAACTTAGAACTTAGCCAGATAGACTCATTCTGGCAGAGAATATGACATCCTTATAAAGGAACAATCTGGTTACAGGCAGAAATTGTGTTGCCAATACACGTGACTCTGAGAATCTCACTGGTGCCATTTCTGTAGACCTCACAAAGACATTTGACATTGTAGACCATAAACTAGTGTTCATAAAGCTAGACAATGCCAAAAAGCATGATAGCCTGGATGGAAAACTACCTGACAGGGACAACACAAGAAGTTAAAGTAAATGGAAGTCCATTAGACTCCAAAAAGACTAACATCTAGTGTACCACTTTTCTTGGACCACTTTTGTTTACATTGTTTGTTAATTACCTCCTTATATGTTTAGCCATTGTTTAGTCATTGTTAACTGGGTAAGGCCCACTAGGCACAAGTGCCTGCTTTCAGAGGCGACCAGTGAGCTTTGGGTCAGTCAAATGACTTGTTGAGAGTCACACAGTATGCAAGTGGAGGCTGTGGGAATCAAACCCATTTCTGCATGTACCAAGCTCATTCACAGCTCGTTACTCTAACCTCTAGGCTATACTGCCTAATTACCTCCTTATGGAATGCACTAGCATAAATGTCCACCTATAGACAGATGACACAGTGCTGTACACTAGCTCTAGATCTCTGAGGGGCCTAAATAAGAACTTACAGTGTGTCTTTGATAAAGGGCAGAACTGGATGTTTCCAAATAGGCTACTACTAAATGCAAAGACAAACCAAAGTAATGATCTTTTCAAATTAACATATAAAGCATGCACACTTTAATATCTATACAACTGAAAAGGAATGCCTTAAGAAAGTCCAAAGGAGTTAAGTAGCTGGACTTACGGCTAGGTCCCTGCCTAGTATTTGATCAGCACTTAGTACATGTAGCGAAAACCTCACAGTAAAAGTTTGGCATGCTATACTGACCCAACACTGCCTGGACATGCAAACAAGAAAACTGGTCCTAATACAATGTCTTGTACCTGCCATAGAGTACGGTGATGTGATATACAGGACTGCATGCCAAACAATACTACAAAAGCTAACTGTACAGCATTCAAGCAAGTACAGTAGTTACTTTGTTTGGCACCATATCCCTCAGGCTCTGAAGGCCTTACACAAAAATCTACAACATATACACAGCAGTAAACCATTTCCTTATCTATTTATAGTAAACCCAAAAATTCTTGGCTAATATATATAAATATGAATTATTCAAATTGTGAAATACTGTCATTGACAACCAAGCATACAGGTTTACATTGGGTGTGTGCTGCATGACACATCACTGTGACCTATATACTGCAAGTCACTTGGCATCCTCGCTCTCAAGGCTAGGCTATTTATTTATTTGTTTGTTTAATTTTTGGTGACCTGGATAGGCACACTGAGCTGGGGCTCATGGGGCAGGCTGGAGAAAGGGATGCAGCAGAGAGTGAAATAGCAATAACAAAGTGACAAGTACATGCAAAATAAAATCATAGTGCAAGTAATGAAATCCACAGGAAGAAAAATAAAACAATGTAAAAAGTGTACAAGGACATTGGTTATGGAGTAGACAGGATGAGAGGTAAGGGAGCTTGCAGTAAATGTATAGCAAGATATTTGTACAGAATCATGGTGGCATAAAATTCAAATTACTAAGTATTCTGAGTTTTAATCTATACAGTAGAGTAAGGGGCAAAATTGGTAAAACTGTGTGGGGGTGAATAGGGCATGGGTTGTTGTAATGTGGAGAGATGAGGCAGAAGGCTAGCTGCAGGTACACGCTCTTGAGAAGGGTTTCAGTAAGAGTGGTTTGAGAGACTGCAAGGATGAGGAGAGATGGATGGGGATGGGGACAGGGAACCTGTTCCACAATGTTGGATGCTGTACAGAGAAAACTGATTGGCCTGCTATAGATTCACTGTGAGGGATATGACAGGAATGAGCAGCAGATGATCAGAGGGAGTAGGAGGAGGAGATAGCAAGGTTAAGGATAGAAGAGAGGGAACAGTGGCAATTAAGTATCTGGCCATGAAGGAGGAGCAGTGTGAGAGATGCCAGGCCTCAAGAAGATTAGCATATAGAGAGCAGTGATGAGTGAGAGATGGAGCACTAGTGGCAAAGTGGCACAAGGAATAAAAAAGTGGTCCTGCCTGGCAAATGTAGACTTTGAAGCAGTGCTAAAGATTGCATTTGTGTAGTTATACAATGGCAACACTATCTGAAGGATGATCTCTTGGCAGACTGGAAGAGGCAGGCAGGATTTGCTCTGGTGTAGCAAAACAAGCTTAGGATAAAGTTTCACTTGCATGGCATGAATGTGTGTGGAAAAGCTGAGATTCTAACCTAGTCACATCCCTAATTATTTGAAGTGGGTACTTGTTCAAGCAAGTTGTCATTCAGAGTTTTAAAGACTGGTGTGCATTGGAACCTTGCTTGTCTCTGTTTAGAGCCAAATGTCAGAAAGACAGTTTTCTTTTTTTGGCATTTAGTGAGAGCTGGCTTGAGTGAAACCAATGTTGGAAACTGTCAAAGTCACACTAGAGTGATTATTCAAGTTCAGGGACTGAAGTACTTGAAGCAAATAGAGCTGTGTCATCTGACTATATCTGTATATGGAAGGAGACACAGAGGGAAAGTCATTTAAGAAGAAGGAGAAAAGGACTGGGCCAATTATGGAGCCCTGGAGGACAGGCAGACTTGATGGGCAGGATGGTGGTGGCTAATGCATTACTAGCTTGGATGGACTAGAGTGAGGATTCGTACTTTAGCCTGCTTCAGGACAAAGGTACAGATCCAAGTTGAAAATAAATATTACAAAAAAGGAAAGATGGGCAGCAGTGGCTGGTGCAGAGAGATGAAGATTAGTATCCAGACTTTCTGGGTTGTGCTCCTTAGAGGGACTAAGCACAATAAGACAGCAAGGGTGGTCTCTTTGAAGACTAAGGAGAAAGAAATAGATGTTGGTGTTGAGGGTGTGAGGATGGGGGCATTTGGGGAGAGACAAGGCACACAGGAGAGGAGAAGGAATTGGAGGAGGAAGTAGGGAGAGGGCACAGTAAGTGAAGAAACTGAAGAAACTGTTAAAGGTCACTCTTTCTCAGTAAAATGCTGCACAAGGCTAGGGTTCTGGGATATCACTTAAGCACTGCAATTCAAAGTTTTCTGTACTGTTAATTATTATCAGAAGAAGATAACTGTTAGTAGTCTTCTATAAAGTGCATCTTTATTGAGGTGCCAGGTGGACACTGCCAGGTATGTCCTGCACCTGGCACATTAATAAAGATGCACTTTATGGAGAATATTTGAGCAGTTGTCTTCTTCTACAGTGTGGTGGTGAGTGCAGGATTTTTTCTAATTGCAGAAACTGTTAAAGGTGTTAGTGACTAGGGTGCTTCAATTCTGCAGAATCCATCCTATTTAATGTTGCAGATATTTGGAAATTCCTTTTCTGAATCTGATTCCAGTCTGACTATAACTAGGTCATTAGAATGGAATTTGAAAAGTATTTCTGATTCTGTACCCTAACAACTTCAAAATAACCTGCACAACCTAGTACACAAACCTGAAGAACACAATGCTTCTGAGTCCTACCCCCCAAAATGCTTCTGAGTTCTATCTCCTCACCCTTGTGCCCCCCCACTGTCAGAAATCCCGAGTCCCTCTCCCTACCTTGAGTCAGGCTGTGGGTTTTATTCCTTACTCTATCTATCACTGTTTCCTTTCATCTATCAAGGCTTTGGCTTTGGTGGCCTGACAACTGGCCCCTTGCCTCTACAACCAACTGTCATGGCTGCTGCCATCACCCAATCATCACCAGACTAATCCCAATCCCAGACTGATAGAATGAGAGATGTGTACACTGCAGGACATCTGCTCCTCTCCATCCATTCTTCAGCCAAAGTGGGGTTTGTTTGTTGTGCCAGCCACCAGCAGAGTAGTGCAACATCCATTCCAGGCAGATACAGCCTTCAAATACTGTAATCCCTTGACTCCAGTCCCAATCCTCCTCCTCCTGGTCAGGTGTCTGCTGTGAACTTGGTGGATGGCCCACCTGTACCAAACCCTGGGTAACCCAGCAGATACCTTGTGCTCCAGTCCAGAATGGTAAGGGCTACCTAGAAATTGGTGCTGGTAGTCCACCTCCAGCCAGACTCAGAGATGGTGCTATCATCTGGCAACAGAACAAAATGGGGACGGGGAAACACAGAAACATAGATTTTGATGGCAGATAAGGACTGCTTGGCCCACCCAGTCTGCCCATTTCCCTACCTAATGGATAAGCTGCAGATCCTAGCTAACCAGCAGCCTACTTCCTCCTACCCCCACCCCCTAGAATTGATAGAAACTAGTGATAGGGACTGGACTAGAAAGGGCTAGGGCAAGCAAGGCTCACTCAAAGGACATATGCCTCTTCTTGTTCAGCGGCCAATAATGAAGACCATCCAGCACCAGGAGGGATATTGGGGTGGGGCAATGGTGGAGTGGTAGCAATAGCATGGAGAGACTCCTCAGGGATTACTGTGCTAGTGACCCATACCAGTGTGCTGTGTATCATGGAGAAAGAATATAGACCTGCACTGTAAATGTGACATAATGGAAGGAACTAGTCAGTCAGACCCTTCTGCATTAGCGCAGAACTGCAGTACTCAGGGTAAGGTGGAGTCAGAGGTGGAAGGATAGAGAATGGAGGACTTTAGGGTATAACATGTTTGTGCTGTGCACAGATGTAGAATTGGGACCAGTTCCTGGTTCTCATACCCTTAGAATGTACCTAAGACCACTTTTACAACCATAAGAGTGCTCTCACAGTATTAACACATCATACTGTAAAACATTTGTGCAGAGCATTTATTGATGCTTACCCACTGTTTGACATATTTTTGTATGTATGATTTGCATGGCCCTGACATACTCATATGCCCTGAAAACACTGACGAAAATACTATTTCAAAAAACAATCCAGTGATAATCTGATATATAATCTAAAGACAACAGTGCAATGTGAAAGAGCTGTGGGAAAAACCAATAGGGTATTGGAGTGCATAGGGAGGGGGGTTAGCAACTCGAGAGGAGAGGTGCTTCTACCACTGTACAGTCAAGTGGTTTGTTCCCATCTAGGTACTATATGCAGTTTTAGAGAGGAAGCCCTGGGACAGAGTGAAAGCAGTGTAGAGGAGTACAAGCCAGATGATCCAGGGACAGCAAGAAAGAATTTATGAGGAGAAATGAAAGGGTGGTTGAAAGGTGGAATAGGCTGCTAAAAGAGGTGGTCTGGGCAAAAACATTGTGGAGATTCAAACATGGGTTGGTTGTATACATAGGCTTGGTAAATAGGTAAATACAGTATCAAATTGTGTGTGTGTGGGGGGGGGGGAGTGCACAGCCACTGGGGCTCTTACATTCCACAATAGACAGGTAGGTAGGACTGGGCAGACACAATGTACCAAGTGTTCTTTTTCTGCCTGCAAATTCTGTTTCTATGTTTCCATGTTCACCAAGTGCTCTGTCAGTAAAGCATATTCAGGAATACAGGACTCCATCTAAACTATAATCAAGATAAGGATGGCAGTTTGAAAAAGCAATACTGGAACCCAAACAAAGCAATTCTAATTTCTGGATTATAGAAAGACACATCTTCCAAAGGATAATGTTCTTTTAACTTAGAATGAGTAGTCATTAAGTGGAAACACTGCTGACTGCCCCTTCAAAGATTCCAGCGTTAATTTAATCATGATCACAAGTTATCAATCAGCTGTCAAATTATTTTATATTTTAGAAACCTAGGAGTCAGTCAGGGTCCTAGAGACCGATCCTAAATGAGTGCAATGCAGTTTGGGGGCATTGCAAGCTCCTGGACTATGGTCAGTTTTGAACTTGAAACAGAAAGAGTTTCAAAATGTTCTTCTTCCCCAAAACTGTTTTTGAAACTTTTTTATAATTTGCTCATTTCTCCTTCCTGTGATGCTTACTTCCAGCCTTTTCCTTTTTCATAGAGACAAGGATTTGACCATTAGCCTAACAGCATAGTCCCCCTGAACTAAAGCTACCAACTGTCCTGATTTTCCCAGGACAGTTCCTATTTTAGGCAGCATGTCCTGGTGTCCCCACAAGTTTTGCAAAATGTTACTTTTGTCCTGGTTTTGCTTACTGCTGAGCCATAAGTGACAGTTATTTCAGCACCACTGTGACGCTGCTCGAGCTGGACAGCAATTTGCAACTTCCACTCCTGTTCCTACGTTGCACTGTGAACGTAAAAATGCTTGGGTAGTAGGATGGCAAGCGTGTCAGTGGGAGCACTATAAAGCACCTTCCTTCCTTCCTGTTAGATTAGATTGGGTAGTTGTGAAAGTAAGCGCATGTGGCCATCTGACTGCCAGCAACTGAGAAGGACTCCAAGAAGAGACTGGCAGCAGTGAACCAAGGTACCTGCACCTGATCAGCTGTGAGGGAGTGTGTGATAACTATCTGGTGCAGTAGTGGGAGTCACTGTAGTGAAGTTTGTTCAGCAAAGAAGGTGAGTGTGAACGGGTTGGGATGGGACTGCTAGGTGGAGCAATGCAAGCAGCTTGAATATCTGAACACAATTTAAAGCAGTTTGCTTCTAATTAACTTTCTGTATGTCACAATTTGGAGCTTGTTGCAGCAGAATGATGTATTGTTTTAACCAGAAGTTTGATACTGGCATTACTGTGGGGTAGTGGGGCCAGAGCAAGTGGCAAAATGTAAGTAATTGAATGTGTGCAGCCTTGTCCACAGTGGTGCCCAAGGGTGTGAGTGACATGGGGGGGCGTGGTCAGGATGGTCACTGTCCCAGATATAGGATTCAGAGAGTTGATAGCTTTACCCTGAATTTCAGCACAGACTTCTGGTTGCCAGAAACACCAAGTGGGGAAAGGACACCTCCTTCACCACAACAGACCCCATGGAGATGTGTCAGGTCTCTCCTGGCTTACAAAGTAGTTTAACTCTGTACCGAGTGGAACCAGTAGACATGGCAGGGCTAGTGACGTGGGGCTGCAGCACTGACACCAGGCACGCACATTAGGATTTTTTTCACACAATTACATACAAATGTAGAAACACAGACATTGATGGTAGAACCATTTGGTCTAGTCAGTGTGCCTTTATCGCTGCCTAGCCTATGCGACTGAGCCCTCTAGTAGTCACTTGTCTTCGCCCTTCCCTTCTACCTTCTCCTCCTCCACTGCTCCCCACCTAAGCTCATGTGTCTAACCCACCTATGCTCAAGCCCTACAGTTGATTTTGCACAGACCACCTGGGGCCATCTGTTCCATTTATTCACCACTCTCTCCATAACAAAAGTAATTCCTGCTGCCCTTCCTCATCCTTCCCCCTATCAACTTCTTTGTTTTATCTCTAGTGTTTGTTTATGCATTTGTGTTTCTGCTAAAGGTGAACAGTGCACTGCTGTACACTTTGTTTATCCCCTGCAGGAATGTAAATGTTTATATCATGTCCCCCCTCTCTCTCTCTTCATTTCTAGCCTTTTCTCATAAGATCTACCCTGCTGCCCCTGAATCAAATTGGTGGCCCCCTTTAGACTGACTGCACCCTAACCCTATCCTTCTTCAGGTGAGAATTCTAGAACTGCATGCAGTACTCTAAGACATGTCTCACCAGGGACCTGTACATGGGCAGTAGCACCTCATTGCAGCTGCTGCTGACCCCTGTGTCTACGCATTCTAACATTCTATTGATCTTGCCTACTGCCTTATTACAATAAGTGGATTGTTTTAGGTTATCAGATATAGTAACCCCCAGATCTGTCTTTTCCTTCGTCTGATCCACACTGACACATCCATCTTGTAATGCATTCTCAGGTTTCCTGCTCCTGTGTTCATGACTTTGCAATCTTCACACTGAGCCTCAGCTGCAGTTTTTGCAGCCTATCCACTGCACTAAAATATCCAAACACAAGCACTAGCCTAGGGAAGAGCTATTTTTGTGTGGTCATCCATTTTGCTCAATGCCACCCTTGTCATGACACTACCACCCTGCCTGGAGTCTGAAATGTCTGCCTCCAAAATGCTCTCTAAATTCCAAGGGCCCAGAGAGGGAGATCAGTTCTACAGAGAGAATCTGGATAACTCACATGAAAGCATGATCTGCTACACAGGGGCCAATGGGTCAGGCAGCTACTTATAACAGCTAAAATAAAAATCCTACTAAATAACTGTGGCCCCCATTTTCAAACCCCGGGGGATGTGCAGTGCATCTAGATGTGCCACACAAATAACTGGTCCAGCACAAAAACATGCAATATTCAAACAAGATGTGCAATTTCAATGGTCCCACATCTTGTCTGAATATAGCAGTCCTAGCAGGTGGCACAAATGGGGGCAGCTGACAATGCGCCAGCACATCCCAGGGGATGGCCTGAATACCGGGAATGGGGATGGGTGGCGCATCCCCAGATGCATTTGGTCCCAAATTCCCAATATTCAGCCAGACTATGCAAATGTAGCCATTAGGCATGCAAGGTGCAAATGGAATAGTTGCATGATCATTATGGCTGCATTTGCATGCAGTGCATGGCATGATGTACCAAGTGGCCACCACCCACCCAATCCCATGCAACACCAAACCCCAACCTGTTTCTATAGTGTAGGGACACTCCCTCCCTGCCCCAAATGCCATTTGAAATATAATCATGTTCCCCAACCCATTTCCATAGTGAAGGAACCCCCAACCCATCCTGAACCCCATTCAAAATATAATCATGTTCCCCAACCCGTTTCCATAGTGTAGAGAACCCCTTTCCCGTCCCGAACCCCATTCGAAATATAATCATGTCCCCCAACCTGTTTTCATAGTTTAGGGAACCCCATCCCCATCCCAAACTCCATTCAAAATATAATTCTGTTCCCCAACACATTTCCACAGTGTAGGGACCCCCTCTCTGTTCCGATCCCCATTCAAAATATATTTACATTCCTCAGCCCTTTTCCATAGTGTAGTGGTCCCCCACTCCATCCAGAGCCCTGTTAGAATTCAAAAAAATTATTTTCCATTCCTTTTCCATAGTGTAGTGGCTCCCCACCACACCACCCCAGCAGGCATGAACCCCTCCCTGCACCCCCTCAGCCCGACCCATGCCGGCAAATGGCACAGCCCTCCATGCCCTGCCATGGCCAGCCACTGACTGATCAGTCCCAATCTCATACCGTACAAAGTACAAGCTCATTGGTTGACATGATTTTTTTTTCATTTAAATGGGGTTTGGTATGGGGAGGGGGGTTACAACACTATGGAAAAGAGCTTGGGAATGTAATTATAGTTTGAATGGGGTTCGGGATGAGGAGGGGGCATCCTTACACTACGGGAAATGGATGGGGGGATATGATTTTTTTATTCATACCAGGTTCAGGATGGGGAGGAGGGGTCCCTACACTATGGAACAGGGATGGGATTTGTTGTTGAATGGCACTGGGCTTGGAGGGACAGGCTGCTGTGCTCCTGTATGCAGTACAGTAGCCTGCTTGTGGGTGGCCAGGACTTAGGTATGGTTCTTCCATGCCTAACTTTGTGCAGCACATCTCCAAGGTACACTGGCAGCTGTGCCACCCATCTTGGCTGAATATGGGGATATGCTGCATATTCATGGACATGCCTACTCGAGATGCGCTGCATACATTATCTCTGCACTTGGGCGCAGCCGGATATGTGCGATGCATCTTGTCCCTTTGAATATCACGCTGTGGCACATTTCTTGAGTTGAGCTGGTGCATTTCCTTTGAAAATGTCCTCCTGTATTTACTGTATTTTCACTTAAGTTCATTAATGGCATGCCTTTTCAGATATAATATTCAGAACTATACAGCACATAGTGGCTTTCATTTTCCACTTGCCCATTTGCAGGATAGACCACAGCTCCCACCCTGATCAGAAAGTTTTACTTTAGTTCTCTTTCAGTATGCAATTCCTTGAAATTTTCCTGCCTTTCTAAATTGTTGGCTTTTCATATCTTACATACATTTGAACTAGTGACCTAGCGCTGAAAGACTTAAAGGGACACTGTCAACCCTTTTTGTATCATACTATTTTTGGTTGAAACCCCACATTTTAAGATTTCTTATCCTCTCTAAATTTGATTGATATTGCTGATTGTTTTATCCCCAGCCTCGTTTGTTTCAGATCCTTGATATACTTTTATTGCATACTTTCAGAACATTAGGGGACACCCCCTAACAGTGCAGCCAGTCATGATGCAATAGTCTCCTATGGTCCCACTGCATCATGAGTGACTAGACTACATTGGGGGTATTCCCAAGTCCAGGAAAATGAAGTGGGAGTTGATCAAGGAATGCAAACAAACATAATTGGTGTAGTAACATCAGTATGGTGGGCAGTCTGTTTTTATCTTTTTAAAAGAAAAGAGGAAGCAGAATCAAACCACCAGCTACATCAGCAGTTTCTACAGAATGTGACCAGTCATAACAAGTATTTTTTAAACTTGGAACACTTTGAGGCCTAAAGGAGTTGACAGTGTCCCTTTAATAACACACTGGCGATTGTGTGGGCCATGCTGTCAATTTTGGGGATGGTAAATAAGGCACAGCTGGCTTTTATACTTCAGGTGAGCTTTTGCTCTGAAAAATGAAGTCTAACTGGGTACAAACATTTTTTATGCATCAAACTGTCTACCCTCTGGAAAGGAAAAGTGGATGAAACATATCACCCACTTAAAAGGTGGCGAACAGTTCCTCAACAATGGCATCTATTTTACATTCTGGGCTAAAAAAAGGATCTAGACAGTGGAGCAAAAAGAACAACTAGAAAGACTGAAGAATGTCATACAATTTAATGATATAATTCATCTTTTGGGGTACAGACAAAAACATGTTATTGTTGGCAGACTTTGATGAAGTGTAATACGGAATAATGCTTTTTTTATTGATTTGGTATTATTTATGAGGACATATTTTTAAATACTATCTTGCTACAGTTTATAAGCTATGTGCATGAAATCAATACAATTGAAATTAGTTGAACAGCTTGTCACTGAGAAAAAGAGAAAAATTTAGTAATTAAAGAGGAGTAAGAAACTGTCACGGGTCAGTTTCTCTGTCATATTCACCAGAGAGACAGCCAGCAGCAAAGAAGGCAGTAGAAATTAAAAATCAAATGTTTTCCCAACATAATCACAAGACAAGAAAACATGTTTTTATTCTTGATTTGGCTGTTCTGTCATTTTACAGCCTCATGGTCTGATGTTTAAAGAGTGCAGGACAAAAACAGCATCAGCAAAACAGTGGTTGATAATGAAATATGGCCCTTCACTCGCAACCTTTATTTAAAACATGTTGGTCTGTTCCACTTCCACCTTTCCTGGCATAAGAAACATCTGGAAGGCAAGGGGACAGGAACCTAATTTTGCTTGCTTAAATAGGATATACTAAGGTACCGGCCCAATAGTGTGTTGTAATTATGGGGGAGTGGGGTCTACGCTTAGCTAATGTTTATAACCTCCTTGACCAGAAGCCTTCAGATTAAGAGGACTTGAAAGCAGGATATCAATGAAATAAAAAAAAAAAAGAATCCACAAAAGACAAGTTAGGGAACCAGAGGCGGTTGATTGAAAAACTTTTGGGTTTTGCAGTGCTGGCATCGATGGGATCATTTTTAGTTTGTTATCCCAGATATATAATTCTATACAGGGCCTCATGTGGATTGGAGCTATTGCACACCATCTATGGGCATGTAAGCCCCCAAAAATGTTTAACAAATATTTCATTATTCTCAATTAGCCAGTGCTGTTGGGAGTGTTGAGTATAGCCCACCTGAGGTCCCACAAAGCGGGGAGGTTTGTGGAAGCACATAACAATGGATTTTCTTGCCTATACATAAGAAGGACCCTGTGCTTCTTCAAGTTCACTGCGTGAGCATGGTTGAAAGTAGATAATGTGGACAACGGAGCAATGGACTCATGGTGGCCTGAGGGAAATCCTTTAAATCTCAGACCCTGAAGTCCATGTTGCTTCAGTTGCTGCTGACATCTGCTCTTGTCATCTCCTGATATGAAAGCAAGAGCTACAGAAACAAAACAGCAAAAAAAAAATCATTATGAAGAAAGGGCTCATGAAGCTACAGGGTGGGAAGAGGAATGCTGGCCCAGTACAATTCTTAATTGTTTGTATGTTAGATTAGTTCCCAGGCACTAATCAATTTCACATTAGAGAATAGAAGGGGAACAGGGTTCTTAACAGCTGTATGTAAGATACACAGAATAAATAACAGACATCTGTAAAGAACAACACTGTTAGGGCACATAGGGATTCTGTAACATCACAAAACCATGAGGGCAAAGCTCAAGTAATGTAGTAGAATCCCTGAGATGTCCCAATAGTAGAAGTTCATATAACACAACAGAACCCCTGAAGAGTTTTAATAGTGCTGTTATTAAAGGAATAATGCCAGACAGGGTGAGTAGTGTTGATAACATCCCACCGGGTGCTTGGGCCCGAGGCCACTGGCCGAGGGCCCAACACCCGAGAAGGGATGTTATCCCAGCATAACACCCACCCTGGAGGGCATTATTCCTATTACACAATGGCTTGTTGTTATATATAAAATAAAAATAATTTTAAAGAATGTTTTTATCAGTGTGGAAAATATTTTGTTTCTTAAGAGGAGATGGAAAAAAGGGCTCATCAGGATCATCCATAGCAGCCATAATGATGACAGTAGACCTGTGAACAGCAGGGATGTTATGCCAGGATAACATCCCTGCTGTGATGGCCAACTGACCAATCAGAGCCCAGGATTCTTTCTTGCCATTGTATAATAGCAAATAACCTATTTATTTTATATAATAGATTGTTTTACATAGAAACAGAGAAACTGATGGCAGATAAGGCCCATCCAGTCTGCCCATTTTCCCTACCTGCTGCAAAAGCTGCAGACCCTACGTGATCTCCGGCTTTACCCCTGTTGTTAGCTTGTCTGACAAACACTAAACCTCATCTCTGCATGCTTGTGGTACAGTATGAGATTTTTGGTCCAAAGCAAGCAGTACTAAGGTTTTTGGAAATAGACACAGGTGAATTTTGCACATCTATTCAATGACTGTATAGGGCCTCTATACATTATGCATGCCTCTCATTTCTATTGAAACCACTTCTCTCTCCTCTCCTAACACTCACTGCATAACTCTAACTCCTGCCCCTTTTCTCTCCCCTCCTCATATTACTGTTTTACTCTAACTCATGATCTTTCTCTGTCCTTTCTTCACCCTTACTGTGTAACTCAGACTTTTGCTCGTTCTCTTTCCCCTCCTCTCAATTATTGCGTAACTCTATGGTAACTCTTGTTTCTCTCCCTTCACCACACTTTCAGCCCAACTCTGACTCCTTCTCTCTCTCCTCCTAATACTTATTGTAAATTTGATACATACTCCTTCTCTCCCCACCTCAAGTAACTCCTACTCATGCTTTTATCTCCTCTTTATACACTCACCGCATATCTCTGACTCCTAATCATTCTCTCTCTCCCCTTTTTGCCCTCACTGTATAACTCTGATTCCTCCTCTGTGGCTTTCCCCTTTACACTTGCAGTGTGACTCTGACTTCTGATCCTTCTTTCTTCCCCTTGTCACACTCTGCATAATAGGGACTGCTATAGCTTCTTTCTCTTCCTCACACTTACTGCTTAATTCTGACTCCTGTTCCTTCCATCTCCCCTCTTCACACTCACTATGTAAAATAAAACTGATTCCTGATCCTTCTCTTTCTCCTCCTCACATTCACTATGTAACTCAGACTCCTGCTCCTTCTCTCTGCCTTCCCACTCTCATTGAGTTACTGTGACTCTAGCCTCTCCCCGCACCAACTATTTAACTCTGGCTACTGATCCTTCTTCTCTCATCCTCATATCACTGTATAACTCTGACTCATGTTCCTTCTCTCTCCCCTTCTCACCCACACTGCACAACTCTAACTCCTAATCCACTCCTCATTCTCATTGCATAATTATTTTTTTATTTATTAGTAGTTTCTACTCCTCCGTGGAGCCAACAGATGGCTCTGGCTCCTTCCATGGAGGGGCTTTTTCCTCCAGCCCCGATCACACCCACTCTTGCCAACCCCCACAATTCCCCAATGGATTACTCCACAAGGCAGGGCAGGGTGAGAAGCACCAGCTCACCTCCCCCCCCCCCGAGTACAATCCAGAATCGGGGGTAAAATCACGGGGAATGACCGGGCCATCATGGGTCTCATCGGCTCCCAGTCTTTTTACCTCCATTTTTCAACCAAATCCACATCTGTGCAGTGCAGCCAGCCTATCACTCTGGATGCAGGCCCACCCTGTGCATTGCTGTACACCTGTACTGACATCCAGCCACCGCTGAGTGTCAGCCTACAGTGCTAGTCCCCCCTCTGTGGGGAAGGATAGCTGCCTATGGATGCTCAATCCCTCCTCCCCCAGCCAACCGCTGAGCAACCAGACTCTGTTCCCAAACCCGGGTCACCAGCATGGTGTGGTGTCCAGTGCCTCAACCTTCAGCACCACTGGGCTGGCTCACTGCATAATTCTGATTCCTGCTGATTCTCTCTCCCCTCCACATACTCACTGTGTAACTCTGACTCCTGCTTCCTCTCTCTCTCTCTTCTCCTCATACTTACTGTGTAACTCTGACTCCCATTCCTTCTCTCTGCCTTCCTCACCCTAACAACATAACTCTGACTCACAATCCTTTTCTCTCATCTTCTTAACTTCACTGCATAAATTGGACTCTTACCCCTTTTCTCTCCCCTCATAACTCTCACTGCACAAATGTGACACCTGTGCTTTCTTTTTCTCTTCCTCACAATCCCTGTGTAACTCTGACTTCAGCTCCTTCTCTCTTTCTCCTCCCTACACTCACCATGAAACTCTAACTTCCACTCCTTTCTCTCCCCCTTCACACTTGTTCCCTAACTTTGACTCCTGTTGCTTCTTTCTCTCCTCCTTACACTCACTGCATAACTCTACCACTTCAGTTCTCTCCTTCCTCACATTTAGTGAGTAACCCCTGATTCCAGTTACATCTCTCTCCCACCTCCTCACACTTGCTGCAAAAATGTGACTCCCACTCCTTCTTTATCCCTTGCACAAGAAATTCGACTGGACAGACTGCATTTTTTTCAGGCTCCTCATGCTCTGGTCAAGATCCAGCCCCCCCCAACCAGTCTGACCCATGCCTACTATTCTAAGATTTCTCTGCCATAATCATAGTCCTCATATATGTACCTGATTTTTCACCTCCTGCTCAACAATTCACTTACTGTTAACTCCCCTCAGTCTGCTTATGTATGTTAACCACCTGGCTCCCTTTGCATACTATGTTACTGCATTTTTCACCTTTATACTGTATCTATATTATAAGACATTTCATCATGTATGCCTTGTATTAACCAGCTATGTATTACTGCTTTTGGAACAACTAAGGCACTGAGATGTGTGAAGTTAGGAAATCCATTCCATGAAAACCTTTGTGGATTTTCCTAATTTCACAGTGTTAATCCGCTGTGTGGAGCCCAAATTCTCCTGCCAAAATAAAAACTCTGTAAAATGCAGAGTCTGAACTCCACTGGTGGAGTTTGGTAACTCCACCAGCGAAGTTCAAGCTCTGCATTTTGCAGAGATTTTTTTCCTAGTGTTCAGTGCCCCCCCACCAATCACTATCTCACATACTTTTAAATTCCCTGGTGTCTAGTGGCCCTCACACCGATCACCACCCAATATTAAATAAAGTTTTCCTTGGTGTCTAGTGGCCCCCATCACTGATCGCCTGCCCAATAATAAGTTTCACAATCCCTGTGGTTAATGGTCCCTCCCACCCAAAGCCATGCACCATAGTGTAAAAAGTATTCCCTGGACTCTAGTGAGCCTCCCCTTCAGTGATCACCAGCACAATATAAAATAAAGTTTACCAATCCTTGGTGGCTAGCAGTCCCTCCCCCCTTACCTGAGAACCCATGCCCAATAGTTTATAAAAGTATTCCCTGGTGTCTAGTGAATGCCCCACCAGAGCAGGTAGTGCCCCATCACCCTACGCACCCCCCTTATCCCAAGCGGGTGACCTTCACAGCCTTCCACTCTCCACCATGGCTGGCGCATGACTGAGCTGGAATGAATGAGCACGTGCACAAGCACGTGCTCATTCATTCCAAGCTCACTCTCATTCACTGAGCACTTTGGGGCAAGACAAAAGTGGAGGGCTCATCTGGTCACCAGCGGGGGGTAAGCGAGGTGGGGGAAACAGCATTGTCGACCATGGAGGGGTCCAGGATGCCATCCCCCACCCCCATCTTGACCTCCCGCCAGTGACTGGAACAGCCCTTTGCTCTTGTCTGTGCTTATAACATAGCTCATGAATGAGCACAATCTGGCCTTTATGTTAATGAATGAGCATACGCTTGTACAAGTGCATGCTCATTTATTGACAGCTCAGGCAGGGGTCCGCCACGGTGGAGAGTGGAGGGCTGTGCCCGGTCACCCGTTCAGGGTCTAGATGGGAGGAGCAGGGTGGTGAGGCACTACCTGCTGGGCTGCTGGGGTGGGGGTCCACTAGACACCAGGGAATACTTTTTTACACTATGGGAAATGGGTTTGGGTGGGGGGAGGGACCGCTAGCCACCAGGGATTGGGAAACTTTTTTTTTATATCATGCCAGCGATCCGCAAAGGGGGGCCCACTAGACAATAGGGAATACTTTTTACACTATGGGGCATGGGTTTATGTGGGGGAGGTACCGATAGCCACCAGGGATCTGAGAAACTTAATTTTATATTGGGCAGGTGATCAGCGAATGGGGGAGCACTAGACACAAGGGAGAAAACTTTATTTAATATCAAACAGGTGATCTGAGAAGTGGGGGACCACTAGACACCGGGGAATAACTTTAGCTGTGATCAGAACAATCCATGGGGGGACTCTAGACAGTAGACACCAGGGAGTGACACTCATGCTGGCAATCAGAGATTCACCATTTGGTAACTTTGCTTTGCTTTTGTTTTGTTTTTTAAGTGAAATCTGCACATCAAAAAAACAAAATCAAGATGAAGTCACAAATGGTGCATTTGCAATCAAAGAGGAACAATTCACAAAATGATTCATAAGGTGGATTTAGCAAATTCATGGGAAATTGGCCCATGAATCTAAACTTTGCCACATCTCTAGGTGGGACTCAAAGGCACTATTTTGAGTTAGTTTGAGTTTTATCTGGATGAAAGAACACAGCAAGCTGTCTTAGGTAATTTCATATCTGAGATGGCAGTGCTTGACTGTGGTGTGCCTCCAGGCTCAATCCTGGTCCCTATGTTGTTTGTCATGCACATGCTGCCATTGGGCTACATCATCAGATAGTATGGGCAGATGTTTCACTGCCATGCAGATGATATCAAGCTATACCAGACAGGGGTGATGCAGGCACTGTGCTGTGTTGCTGCTTGAAAGAGAGCAGCAACTGGACGACCTCCAACTAGCTAAATCTCAACCCAAGCAAGACTGAAATAATGATTGTTGAACCAGTTACTGAGGGTCAGCAATGACAAGGAATGTCACCTGGTTGCCATCTTTAAACTATGCTACTCTTGGAGCTGTAGATGTGGTTAAACATCTGGGAGTCACTATAGACTGCAGGCTGACTCAGAAACACCAGGAGTCAGCATTCGTCTGTAGTGGCTTTTTCCATCTTTGGATTAAACTATATCTAACACCCTGTGACCTCTGATGATAGTCCATGCCATAATCAAATCTAGGCTGGATTCCTGTAACACTCTGTACCTATGGTTATCTGGAAATGTAATGGGCCTCCTACAGTTGGTCCAAAAATTAGCAACACATTTAATCTCCTGGACATCAACTGAGATCATATTATGCTGATGTTGTGTTGAACTGTTCTTGCTACCTATTCAGTGGTGCAATAACTTTTAAAATATTGTTGTTTGAAAACAAGGCTCTGCATGGTATTGGACCTAGATACCTGAGAGATCTTCTGACCTCAAACACCTCTATCTGCCCTTTCCACTTCACCGATGTTGGCCTGCTGACCATGCTCTGTTCAACACTACAGTTGTCTGAAAAGTAAACATTCATGGTAGCTGCTGCCATATTGTGGAACTTTTGTCTGTTCACATCTGCTCTGCCAGCACTATGGAAGTCTTTAAGGGGACCCTACAGTTCCATCCTTTCACATTAATCCCACAGCCTGACATTTATTTACATGTTTTTCCAAATCACATCTTTATACTGCTAGCTGGAAAATGTTGCTCCTCATAGCAATTTATTTTATTTATTTGATTGTTTTAATTATCTATGTATGTTAATATGAGTTGTATTTATTTTGGTGACTATGTATTTGCTTCTATTGTGCAGCACCCACAGCCTCCAGAAAAGAATACATAACTATAAATTAATCTTGCTTTGACAAAGTTAAGATACCACGTGTTCGCTTTTGAAACATTATAGGACCCACTCCTGCTCATCTGCCCAGTAAACTCAGTCTCTGGCTTACTCACTCTCCTTCTCCTCCATAAATTTTAATATCTACAACAAAAAAACACTTTTTTAAAAGGCATTTTGTTTAAAATCCTGGGCACCAACAGCTGTAAAAAAAACAAATCATACGGATTGTGTAAATCTAATTTACTTACTGATTCTAGGTGTGACAGTGTAAACCACCTGAGCATTACTCTTGTGGTATGTGATATCCCATACCTCAGGAGTGCAATCTCATTATACATTCCTCCCATGCATTATTATTTATATTATTGAATTGCTAGTATCATTGTTGTGGGACTGTTTTTACATTCTCCCAATGCCCTTTGTACCAGAATGCTTCTGAAAGTTAGTTATGTTCGGCTCAGCAGGCTTTCTCTTGGTAAGAGCTTACTAAATAAATACTGATAGCTGCTGTATCTGTTTTTCTGAGGTTGCTTCCTTTTTGGTCCACATATTGCTCATTGAACTGTTTGCAGGTAAATAGGTAGATATCCTGCTTTGTACTACAAGTGAAGTTTCTTTTCATTCTGTATTAGACTCCTGCTGAGTGCTTTTCAAAACATGGTAAATGCCTTTGTGTGCTTACAAGAAACACACCTTCCGGAACTGTATTTGTAACATTCTGAGGTGGTTGTTTGGCTTTAATTGTGCATAGTGGTAAAATGGTTATGTGAAATATATTTTCTAAGTTGTGACTTCTGCAGGAAACTATAAAAGGTGATGTGTGGAATGTCTCTAGTGCACAAGGACACTGTTGCAGAAACTGAATGTGCTTGTTACTAAAATACTGAACGAAGGGTAGACCTGGATGATATATTACAACTACAAGTGCAACATTAGGATTTGTTCTTTAACTTTGATTGAGGTTAAGAGGTTCATTTCAGTCATTTATTGTGATTGGTCTAGTATCACCAGAGGTATATGCCAGAACTAGTCTTTCTTCCAATATGCAAGTAAAATGTAGTCATTTAAGGTTGGAAGGGACTCTTGGTCTGTCTAGTCTGCTCCCCCCTCACCCTAGTGCTTCATGAACCAAATATAACTAAGTTTAAAATAAACTACTCTGCTACATTTGTTTTAGGTTTCAGTAGCCTGACTCAATAAGGGAGCCCAGGCACTTCCTTACTGAAATGAGATCAGGATGTGCTTTATTACAGCCAACACAGACTGTTGCTTTATGGCCACATAGGCAGCATATCTGAAGGAATGCAAAACACACACAAACAGCTATGAGCCCATGTTACACTGTACAAGATCAACAAGGCATGGGGTCATCATGCCAAAAACCAAAACAGCACAGCAATGTACCACACTGTCAGTACAGCAAGTACAGTGCCAGTGCTCACCCATAAAGGTAAATAGTAAAATCGGCAAAACGGCAGTCAAATCTTTAGTCTTTGTTGGGGGGCTCCACCCCCTGTGTCCCACATTTATGGGGTCTGCACCCCCCAAACCCACCTATTTTTATAACCAACTTCAGGGGGGATACAACACAGGGCTGGGAACACAAGGAAGTCACACAAAGTAATAAATAAGTATATATGTGTATATATATATATATATATATATATATATATAAAAAAGAGCACCAGTGGTCTGTGACTGTGATTCAAGTCCCAGTCCACAGATGCACAGCATCCCTCCACTGCCTGTGGTTCATCCCTCTGACCGACAGCAACTGCTCAGCAGACCACCTCCCCAGCAGAGGTCTTATCTCCAGCATCACCGCTTACTAGTCATGTACGACAGATTACAAAACTGCGCTTGCAACATTTCTCTCTTGCAGTGTTTTGTACCCTGTTGCTCTATTCCCCCATGCTGTGTGTGGTGCGTGGTTTTGACTACGTCATATTTCATACGGCAGATTGACCCAGTACCAATCAACATGCATTGTAGCTGAAACCTCATGTAAAGCTTTGTCCAGCACACACAGGTTTCAATATACCTCTTCTGAACACCAAGCAAAACAAAGCACTAAACATTGCAGGAGTGCAAAGCACACTGATGACCACTTGCGCAAATCACCTGACAAGGATTATCAGTGCAGGCAGGCTTGACAGTTTGTGAGGCAGTAAATTGCTAGCACTGCAGCTTTAAAGCTTTGGACATCATGAATTCCTATACATTCTAAATCTATTGACAATTATTGCCAGATTGGAACATTACATGCTTATGACTCTTACTAAACACACATGGTACTAACACCTCTTTACTGAATCATCAGCTGCCATTTACATGTTATTTTCCAGACACTTTGCTCCACACAGTGGGTGGAGACTGTGGCCTACCTAGTACAACTGAGATATCCAGATAGATGCCAATGGTGAGTTGTGAGGAGCAAAGCACACCTTTGACCACAGTTAAATGCAAAAGACAGGTCTTGGCAAAATAACCTCTGCCCACCCCACTTAAACTATCTTCGTATTTTTATTTTTTTAAAAGGATTTATCAGCAGGTTGACATCTATAGACTCTACTTTCACAATAAAATTGCTACCCTAGTTCAGTATGTTAACCCTTATTTGTGGATAATACTATTCTATTAATTTATTTTAAATTTAAATTTTATCTAAACTAAAAAATGCTTAAGTCTACTTAAAAATACAAATGTCTGCTACATTTGCATATTTTACAATCTTTTCCACAACTGTTCATAATCATGTATATAATCCATTATTTTTTTTTAATCATTTGAGCAACAAAATTAAATCACCTCACAGCAAATCCTAAATCTGTTTCACTCTTCATTCCAGTTAAAACCTTTTCCTTTTCTGAATGGTTACTAAACAATAAAAATGTAGCTTGTTGATGAGTGCAAATCCACCAGCGTATATATTATTTTAAATTATCAATCTCATATATACTACTTCTATTTACAACCTTTCCCTTATGTCACTCTCTATTGTTTTTCCCTCAAAACAGCAGTGCTAATGTTCTAAAATATATGTAAAACAAATTATTTTAAATCTATATCCAATTTAAGAAAGTCTATTGTAATCTCTGCATATAAATTCATATAGCAGGAAATCACCAGCTCATAGCATTTCACTCACTTACAGGGCTGTAGTTAAACTGGGGGCTGCAAGGGGTCGAGTATACTTTCTTTTAACCTTTGGTTTTAAAACATTTTCCAACCTGTCTGTTTTCTGCAGAAAAAAGTAAACTCAGTGAGATACATGGCCAAAACTATGACCATCATACTTTCTTATTTAATAAAATATTTTCTTCCATCTGCTCATGCTTCTACTAGTAATGGCAACCAGCACTGATCCAAACATTTCCCCCTCAGATAAACCTAAACTGTTATTCACACTAAAATGGACAGGGGTGGGATGCAATGTCATCACACAGCAACATCACTGCTAGTGATGAGATGACACAGAGACTGTGTTCCCCTATCTGCCTGACCTATCCAATTAAAATAGCAGCAATGTAACTTAACAATTATCAGCCAAGCAGAATGCAAAGGATCATACCTTGCTCCTCATTGATCACTGCACCCACCATCCTTACAAATAAAAATATTTACTGGTAGAGTAATACCACCATAATTTATATTCATTTACATTCTGAAGTGCCCTATGTAACAACACAGGGAAAAGAAAACAGCACCAACTAAGGCCTGGGGTGGGGACCTGCAAATAAATATTACACCATCAATGTGGCCAGTTCTATTCCCTCCTTGAACATTCTGGCCCATTTGACCCATACATCCTACATTTAGGGATTTTACTACAGTTAAACTCTGCAAGTTAAACAAAGCAAAGGAAAATATATAATTAAAAAGACGTCCCTTTCAAATCCTATTCTGTTGTCACATAAATAAACTAGCACAATTTCAAAACTATACTATACAAAAAAATCTCTCTGCTAAGTGTCTTACTGCAAATATCGCTTATGAATTTATAATGATCCTGTACCAATGAGGTTCGGGGACCCTTACTTAGCTTAAAAACAATATCTTCCAATCTATCTCCTTATTCAAAGCAAACATTCCATTCAGGGTGTCAAATCTGCAAATCCATCTTGTTTTGTGCAACAATAGCTTTTTCTCGCAATCGTCACTTCTGTAGCATATGAACTGCTTCTAAACCAATAAATCTCAATTGTGATATTGTATGATTTCTCTTTATGAAATGTCT